>JAQPZY010001692.1:1155000-2355000 GCA_029931535.1 Margaritifera margaritifera | reverse complement strand
TATAAGTCGAGTCCAACTGCAAACAACATAGATCTTGATCTGCAATTGCATAATTTGCTGGCAAAGCAGGATTTGTTTGTTCTATTGATTACTCCTAACAAACTGCATAGACCCAGATCTGCTGGTGCATTATGCGACAGCAAATCTGGGGCTGTGTAGTTTGAAGTTGGACTTTGACTTATAAGCAAGTATGACAGTATTCTTCAGTTCTAATACACCAGCTTATGTTACATGATTTCTGACTGGCGGAATGCTAAAATCTGTGCAAGTAAAATCCACAATGTTATTTGGGGAGACATGAAATCCTGATGGCATTAAAGATTCATGTTAATGTTTACAACTTAGTGCCTGGAGAAGTACACTTTCTGCTATATTTCTACCAAATTTTTTAAAGTGTGTCAAAATGGTGATAACAGTCTTTTTGAGTACTGAGTTCAACAACACCGGTTAACCCTTTTCCAGTGGAATACGACTCCTGTAGTACTTTACCTTTGTCAGTGGGATACAACTCCGGTCGTTATGTTCACAACATTCCGTCGACAACTTCACAGAAGTATTTTTAACTGTACAATACATCATCACTTTACGTGTACTCTTTTGAAAAGAAGGAAATAAAGGTAGAAGGTACACAAATGCATTAACAGAATGGGTTTAAAAGATCCCAAAACTTGTAAAAATTTTATTTCAAAATTGAGTTTTAATATGCGGAGATAAAAAAATGGTGGTAATATACTGACAAGGGAAGTGAAGACAGTTATGTGTTTGCTGAATTAGTTGAAAATAAAGACCATTTCATGTGGATAATTGACATTTTAGGCAGTGGGGATCGTTATCTTTACTTCTTCAAAATGAATGGAGCTGATGATAACTAGTTATATAAAAATTTGACTTCAAACATGAGTTTTAACATGTGGAGATCATCATGGCGAACAGTGTTGAAGCAGCAAGTTACAGTAGTGATGTGGATGCCGATTTTGATGAAAATATAGAAAATTTTGTGGGAAAAATTGATGTTTTAGGCAGTGCAGATTGTGAGCTTGACTTCGATGAAATGAACAGAGATGATGATAACTGGTTAGTAGAAAATTTAATTTCAAAACTGAATTTTAACACATGTAATTAAAAATGGTGGACAGTACTGAAACGGCAGTGATGTGGATGCCGATTTTGATGAAAATATAGACAATTCTGTGGGGGAAATTTATATTTTAGGCAGTGGGGATCGTGATTTTGTTTACACAGAATGAACTGAGTAGATGATAACTAGTTAAATGGCATTTTTTACTCGGATGTTGATAATGATGAAGACGTAAATGCTTTTCAAGCTAATTGGACATTTTGAGAACTTCACTTCTCATAAAGTTTGCATATATACCAATGTTGGGTGTGTGCATAATATTATGAAATTTGACTGCATTCCTGGAAATGGACCAAAAGAAACCCAACAGAACTCTGATATTATTACATTAGAATTTATTGTAAAATAAACGACTGAACCAAAATGAAAAGCTTTGTCGACTTACAAGTAAGGATCATTCTGTTTGCTCTCCAATTCTCATGTGAGTAAATTTAATAAAATTCTAATAACTTTTGACATTCTTGATGGATTTATTATTTCGTCACCTTCTTAAATGGTGTAAAATTCCTCCCATTTCATACACTTACATATAGGAGGTAAAATGAATATTGCAGATAGAAAAATTGCATTGAAAGTAAGTTATAAAAAAAAAAATGTCAAGCAAGTTTTTTTGTTTACGTAACTTTAATTTCAACTTAAGTTTTTAGATCTTAAAATTTTCAGTGACAAAATATATGACCTCACAGAAACTTTTATGCTTTTTAAAATGGTATACAACATTAAAAAATTATTTGAAAAAATTGTCCTGTTAAGTCAGCTTGACCAACATCACTGCATTCTCTCATACTGCTACACCACTGACTGAAAAATGTCCAGTTCTACACAACTGCTTGTCTGATTGGGTTTCAGTATGAAAATGGTTAATAATGTTTATTATCCAGATTTATCAGAGAAAACATTGTTTGGATAATACAAAAGCAAAAAACATTCATGCATAATGTTTATAATGTTCTTTTCAGTTGATCTTTAGATGTAAAATTTGCAATAATTATTTCATTTTCTGCAAGTCACATAGTCTTCGGTAATCTTTAACTTTTTAATGGAATTAATTTTTGCTAATGGAATCAATTTTTTTGCTATACATTTCTTTTGGGTGGATGACATTAACATAGTGGAAAAGTGATTTCAAGGGAGATAATTATGACAACCGATGACTTCCTATGAAACAATATACTAAATACATGTACTTACGCATTAACCCCATTTATTGTAAGAAGCGGGTTTTTACACCAAGACAGATTCAATCGCTGAAGGTGACTGCATCTTTTCATCAAACTGTACATTGCAGTATCTGTAACCTGAAATTTACATCACTGGAATTGAATATTTTACAGATCTTGTTAAAGAGAGGGGCAGTTTATGATTGGAACTTTTACAGGAATAAAAGAAAAAATCAAACCAGAGAATTAATATGTGGAATCGGGTTATACATGCAAATACTCTAAGACATTTAAATGCTTCTGGTATAAAACATTAACATAAGTTCCATAGAATATGGTCTCTCGCCTGCAATCCATACTATAATACATACCTGCCAACCTGTACAGACGTATAAGCATAACCTAAGTGGCAAAAAAGCATAATCTGAGCATAAAAAGTGTAATCTATATATTAAATGCCATAATTACAATAAAATTTATAAAAAATGTACATTTAGTTTTGCTACTAACCTGGATCTGATGCTGGTTAAAGTTCTTGTCACAAATGGGCAAAATCCATGTGGATTAGTATCAGAATACAAACCACAAAACATATTGACAAATTATATATACACAACACTCACTTTAACTAGTCTACACGTCTAATTTTTGCCGAGTGATCGTAAAGTCAACTCTACAAATTCTGCAACAATCATTACCGTGTGCTCAACACAAGTGTTGTATTACTCCTCTCATGTTTTTCTTTCAAAATTTGTAAAGCACTATTGATTTGTCTTTTATCAGATCCGACATGTTTTAAAGTTTAAAAAAGATCCCTCTTCTCTACATTTTTCAGTCATATAACATCCGAGAGTCACATCGATAAATCATGTTTCACTTAACATCTGCCGCAATTTTTTAAAGTAAAGACTGGTCCACTAGCAAATTCTGTGTATTAATATAATGAATGTGAGACAAGTTTTCAAAGTTGAAGAAACCCGTCTATTTTCTTGGAAATGTGTCATGTATAGCTGCTATATATAGAAAATAAGGAAAGTACATGGACATCTATGATCAATAATGTACTCTTACACTATTCTTATGCAGCAGTCTTCTTTTTTAGAATATTCTCAGATTTATATTATGTGTGGGATTAAAGAGATGATAATAAAAATGACAAACACAACTTTTTATTGCTCAATTTTTTTTTTTTAATGTACTAAAAAAGCGTAATCTATATACAGGTGAGCGTAAGACGTAATTAGGTGAAAAAAGCAGAATTCTTACGCCAAAAGTACAATGGTTGGCAGGTATGTATAATGTACCCAATTCTATATGACTTGCAGAAACTTTAACTCAAAACTTTAACAAAAAAATTACCAACACTGTTACCAACACCGTTACCAACAAACTACCGACATTATTAACACAGCCGTTGGAAAGGTGATATGTATATCTCGCAAATGCGAATTCATTAAATTACATATTATGTTTTAATTCCATTTAACCAAGATTGTGCAATAAGTTCTATTAACTTATTAAATGCGAAGTGAGCATGAATTGCAACTTTCATGGGAATTCTAAGAATCCAGAGAGGGCATGAATGGTGATTTTCATGGAAATCCTAAGAATCCAGAAGAGGGCATGAATTGTGACTTTCATGGAATAATATGAATCCAGAAGAGGGCATGAATGGTGACTTTCATGGGAATAATAAGAATCCAGAAGAGGGCATGAATGGTGACTTTCTTTGGAATCTTAAGAATTCAGAAGAGGGCATGAATGGTGATTTTCTTCTGAATCTTAAGAATCCAGAAGAGTGCATGAATGGCGACTTTCATGGGAATAATAAAAATCCAGAAAAGGGCATGAATGGTGATTTTCTTGGGAATTCTAAGAATCCAGAAGAGGGCATGAATGGTGACTTTCATGGGAATTCTAAGAATCCAGAAGAGGGCATGAATGGTGACTTTCACGAAAATCCTAAGAATCCAAAAGATGGCATGAATGGTGACTTTCATGGTAATCCAAAGAATTCAGAAGAGTGCATAAATGGTGACTTTCTTGGGAATCCTAAGAATCCAGAAAAGGGTATGAATTGTGACTTTCTTGGGAATAATAAGAATCCAGAAGAGGGCATGAATGGTGACTTTCATGGGAATAATAAGAATCCAGAAGAGAACACCAAGAACTGAATAACAATTATTGGTTATTGGTTTAACTGTACTTACTGTATGTCAGTGCTTACAAATACTAATTAAAGGAATGGTGAGCAATTTGCTCATGTAACTATACCCCTATACCATTATGGAGATGAGTCAGATTCTATAGTAAAAATAAAAAAGGGCATAACTTCTGCAAATAGTGTGAGTACCATGATTTGTCCACATGCATATCATCTGATGATGATCATAATATGTGCTAAGTTTCACAGCCATCCACTAAAAACTACAAAAGTAGTTGTATTAATAAAAATTCCATCATACATCCAGCTTTAAGTAAAAAAGGGCAATAGCTTTTACAAATGTTACAGGAGCACAAAGATTTGTCAATATGTCCATCTTTAGATGATGACTATAATATGTACCAAATTTCACATTGATCCATAAAAACTGAGTGCGAGACAAGTTGCATTCACAAGATTCTGTCTTAAACTGTATTCTACTACAGGACAAAAAGGGCAATGACTCTAAGAAAAATTGTGAGAACAATGTGATCTGTTGATATGTGCATGTACAGAAGATGACCACACCATTTACAAAGTTTCATGGTGATCCTTTGAAAACTGTGATACTAGTGTTGGTTAAAATATTCTGTCATACACTATATCCAGTTCTAAGACAAAAAGAGCAATAACACAAATCACGAGATAACAGTGATATTTTCATATGCACATCTTGATAACTGCCTGCGTTAAATGCTTGACAAACATGCCCCAGCAACCAAGTGCAGAGTATCAATTAAAAAGTGTTCTCTGTGGTATAGCAGTGTTAGGGACCAGCTTTGCACTGCTAAAAGAGACTGCCGTAAGGCTGAGAGGCTTTGGGTTTCCACCAGACTCACTATTCATAAGCAAATCTATGAAGCCACAAAGAAGAATGTCACAAACATAGTCCATGCAGTGAAATCAGCCCACTACAGTACTAAGATCACTGAAAGTTCCAGCTGCAAAGAGCTCTTCGAGATTACTAACCAGCTAATGTCAAGGAACAAATGTACATCACTTCCAACTACCGTCTCTCCAGTCGACCTTCCGGACCAGTTTGCAAATTTCTTCGGTGACAAAGTACAAACCATTAGAGATAAGCTTGACAACATAATTTCAATTGAGTCGTCGTCACCATACAGTTGCGATACAGAATTTCAGCGGCAACCGTTAGCAGCATTTGAACCGGTCTCTATGGATTTAGTGCATACAATCATGATGAAGAGTGCCCCAAAGTCATGTCAACTTGATCCGATTCCGACATCACTGCTGCTTGAGTGCTTAGATCCAATATTGCCTTCACTAACTGATGTTATTAATATTTCTCTCTCATCCGGGGAATTCCAATCATTTTTCAAAACTGCCATTGTAAAGCCTCTGCTGAAGAAACCAACACTTGACCATAACGATTTAAACAACTACCGCCCTGTTTCTAACCTCCCATTCATGTCAAAAATCTTAGAAAAAGTTGTTCTATTGCAACTTGTATCTCATCTGAATTCAAACACTTTTTAGCGATGTACAGCCTGCATATCGCCCTCGCCACAGTACCGAAACTACCCTTCTGAAAGTAGTTAACGACCTTCTCTTTGCTTTGGATAGTGGAAAGATTACAGTCCTCACCCTCCTTGACTTGTCTGCAGCATTTGATACAACAGACCATGATATATTACTTCACCGTCTCCATCATGTATTTGGCATTCACGATACAGCCTTACTATGGTTCAAGTCCTACTTGGTCAACAGGACACAAATTGTGTCCGCAAATGGAAAACACTCCAGCCCAGTTGATCTATGTTTTGGCGTTCCACAGGGTTCTGTTCTTGGACCGGTTCTCTTCATTCTATACACTCAGTCGGTCTCAAGTGTCATAGATCGTCATCCAGTGTCTCACCAATTGTACGCTAATGACACCCAAATATACAAATCTAGCCACCCGAGTGAAGTTGACGCTACCATCCAAGGTGTAGAGAGGTGTATTTCCGATGTGAAATCATGGATGACATGTAACAAGCTGCAGATGAATGATGATAAAACTGAAGCCATTCTGATTACCACACAAAGACTTTCTCATTCACATCCTTTACCTCAAACAATAAATATCAGCAACACCAACATTAAATTCACACAGTCAGTACGAAACCTAGGTGTTACTCTAGACAGTACACTCTCATTGCACCAACATGTCATGAACATATGCAAGGCTGCATACCTTGAGCTGAGACGGATCAGCTCCATTCGCAATTATCTTTCAGCTGACGCCACTAAAACACTTGTGTGTTCCTTAGTACTTTTAAGACTGGACTATTGTAACTCAATTCTATCTTGTTCATCTCAGTATCTACACCAGAAACTTCAAAAAGTTCAAAACACAGCTGCTCGGATCATTCTTAGAGTAACACGAACAGAGCACATCTCTCCCCTGCTCTGTACCCTACACTGGCTACCCATTCGATCCAGAATCAAACACAAAATTTGTTCTCTGTGCTACGTTTCACTGACTGGCACCAGTCCAACATACCTATCTCACCTCACCCATGTGTACACACCAGCAAGATACTTACGCCCCTCTTCCGACACCCGTATTCTCATTATTACCAATACTAAAATGAAGTCATACGGACAACGTTCTTTTGCATACCAGGGCCCAGCAATGTGGAATGAATTGCCCACTGAACTTAGACACAAAGACATGGTGATCTCATTCAAGAGTGATCTTAAAACTCACCTTTTTCGACTGCAAGAATAGACCTAAAGACTTAATGTTTTCTTACCTTAACTATTTTCAGCATGTTTTTGTTTTCTAATTTTATGGTGTTTGTTTTTTTCTTTCTTTTTGTAATCATATCATTATATATGGTTTTTTTTTTTTTTTAGATGTTATCTAATGTTGTAAACCGCTTAGAGCTTCTAAAGATTAGGTGCTATACAAAGTCCTCATTATTATTATTATTATTATTATTATTATTTATCTTCAGATGATGATATGTACCAAGTTTCATAGTGATCCATCAAAAACTCGGTTACTATTTGCATTCACAAGATACTATCATACACTGAATTCAGCCACAAGACAAAAATGGCAATAATTCTAACCAAGATTGTGGAGGACAGTAATTTTTCAATATGAACATCTTTAAATAATGACCATAAGATGTATAAAGTTTTAAGAAGGGCCAGAACACTAAAAAAAATTGTGGGATGAGAGTAATTTGTTGAAATGCACATCTTCAAATGATCACCATAACATGAACAAAGTTTCATGGCAAACCATCAAAAACTACAGGTAAGACAAATTGCACTAACAGGATTGTGTCATACACTGCCTTAAGCTACAAGACAAAATGGACAATAACTCTGACAAAAATTGTGGGAGCAAAGTGATTTGTTGATACATGAATCTTCAGATGATGACCATAACATTTACCAAGTGTTATGGCAATTCAATAAACAAGAGACCCAAGCATGCCTGATATTGCTCACCTCACATGACAGCTTATGAATGCAAATTACACACATATTGAAACTGTAGAGGAGAAAGAATGCTGGGAGCACATAGCTGTGACATTGTCTATTAATGCTGGTTCATTTATCTTCTTTCCTAGACTGTATATACAGGATCTCTCTCTCAGCATAAAAAGGACAAGTCGTTTATACAACGAGCATTCTCCCTCAGATCTCTCCCTGCCTCTGAGGACTTGGGTCTGATACAACACTTAGAACATCTTCATAACTGCCCCCACCCCCCAAAAATACATGCACTTACTTGGCATTATAAGGAGTTAATCTGTGTAGTCAGCAAGGATTACTGGGTCTGTCCTTACAAGCATTAGGCCTCACACCTGGGGTCATAACTTGGAAACCAAGATCCCCACCCAAGGGAGCTGCAGTGGCTCAGTGGTAAAGTCACTGGACTCGTGACCAGAAGGTTGCAGGTTAAATTCCCACCATCTGGTCAGTCTGGGTACTCACTAATATTTCTGCATCTCATTCTTAATCGAACTCATCTGAGATCTTGATGATATCAGCTTACATACCAAATCTGATAAGAAATATGGCCTCTAGAGTGTTCATAAGCTCAGCCAATCAGATGCAAAACTGCCTCAATATTTGTGAATGTAGCTCATAATCAAACTCATCTGATGTCTTCATGATATCAGCTTACATACCAAATCTGATACAAATCTTGTAACAAATATGGCATCTACAGTGTTCACAAGCTCAGCCAATCAGATGCAAAATTGCCTCATTATAATCTGTGGATGTCACTCATAAGCAAACTCAACTGAGAGCTTCATGATATAAGTTTACATATCAAATCTAATCAAGATCTTATCAGAAATGTTGCCTCTAGAATGTTTACATGCCCAGTCAATCAGATGCAAGATCACCTCATTAATATGCATGGATATAAGCTTACATACCAAATTTGGTCAAAATCTAATCAGAAATATGGCCTCTAGAGTGTCTGAAAGCTCAGCTAATCATATGCAAGACCACCTAATTAATATGCATGGATGCTGCTCATAATTGAGATCTTCCAAGATCTTGATGATATAAGCTTACATACCAAACCTGATCAAAGTCTGATCAAAAATATGGCCTCTAGGGTGTTTACAAGCTCAGTGAATCAGATGCAAGATCACCTCAATAATATGTGTAGCTGTCGTTCATAATCAAACTCATCTGAGGTCTTCATGATATAAGTTTACATATCAAAGTCTGATCAGAAATATGGCCTTGAGAGTGTTCTTAAGCTCAACCAATTAGATGCATGATCATCTCATTAATATGGGTGGATCTTGCTCATAACTTAATTCATCCGATGTCTATATGGTATAAATTTACATACATACTCTGATCAAAACCTGATAAGACAAAAGAGGCAAGAACTCTAACAACATGAGTACTGTGAATTGACATTCATATACCTGACTAATGGTTAATAGTCCTCTATGAAGGCTCTATAGTACAGCATAGTTGACTTGGGAGATTATTGATCAAAATGGGTCTCAATGATCTCAACCTTCGGTCAAGGTATGCAGTCTTGAACTAAACTTAATCAGCAAAAATCATTGCTTTCTTATCAGACTTACCTTGAATGTGACCTCTAACCTTTAGATGCCAGAATCTAGAGGTTTCTGTATTACCTCAAGTGCAAGTCATCCACAAAGATTGGTCAATGACTTACTCTATAAAAAAAACTTATTCTGCAAGACCCATTTTCCTTTCAGCAACAATGACATTGAGCTTTAATCTTTTGAACCCCAAATCAATGGGCCTCTTAGATGCCTTAAGTGTAAGTTCTCCACAAACTTTGCTGAAGAAACTTTCGTTATCATGCAAAAACGTTTTTCTTTTTTCAGTCAATGTGGCTTTGACCTTTGACTCCCAAATCAATAGGCTTCTTTCTTACCAAACATGAAAGTCATCCACAAACTTTGGTGAAGGTACATAGCCAATAACTGAAATTTTTGTGCAGAAACCATTCTTCTTCTTTCAGTCAGTGATCTTGACCTTTGACCTTTTGATCTCCAAATCAACAGGGTTCTTCCTTGACTCCACTAAGTTTGGTCCAGGTCTGTGCTATAGAACTGACGTTATTATGCAGAAACCAGTTTTCTTCTTTCAGTCACAGTGACCTTGACCATTGATATTTTGAATCCCAAATCCACAGAGATGGTGCCAGGATTTTATCAAAAGGGGGGGAGCTCCCACCTTGTCACCAAAATAAGGGGGGAGTAGAAAAAAAATGATTGGGAGGAGGGCATGGCCATAGTTCAATATTTACCTAACACATAAATATCCATCTCCTTCTTTCTTCCTCCTCTACTGAAATCGAAATCCTCAAAAGATGTCTTCTCAAGGTGTATAAGCATTAATCTGTTGATCATTTCTGAGCTTAATTTGTTCCTTATCTGTGTATGAATATTGTTCTGTGCTGAGAACCTCCTTTCACATATGCATAGCTAGCTAAGCCAGCTTGAATAAGTTGGAAAACTGTTCTTTATGGTTGTTATATACAATTTTCAACAGCTCATAGGTATTGTCTCTTGTATATCTCTGCTCCAAAATAATATTTTTCACTAACAAGAGCTCTGCCAAAGTTTCACTTTCTTGAATCAGTGCTTTGCTGACTAATATGCCAGATTTCTTATCTGTTCCACAACGTTGTATTAGAGTTTTAAGTCCATCAATGTCATTGTTAGATTCTTATGCATTCACTTTATCTTAATCCTTAGAGTGCTATAGAGTTTTTTACAAGATCCGTCAAAACAGAATTGCTTGAGAAAAGAAATGAAAATTGCACTCTACTTTTAAATTGCCTGTATTTTAATTAGGCTTAGCATTCTGCCTTTTTGACATTTAATTTTGAAATACCGCTTAATAGGGAGTTGACTGGCATGCCGGCTATTTTTGTCCATCCAGCATGTAAATCAGACTTGTGTTCAGCATTATTTTTGGGTTCAAAATTACTCACTAGTATTTCCGGTAACACTCTCTGTGCTCCAACAACCTCATATACTTCAAAACTTTAAAAATCATTGTCATCATCGCTATCATCAGCCAGTATTTGCCAAACGAAATCGCCATCTGAAGATGAACCATGTTGGAAGTCAGCCATTTAGGGTTTTGTAGTAGCCCTTACTTTAAACATGCATTTGTAAAACTTCCTTCATAAATGCATGGTTCATCCTCGATATTGCTTATTCCAGGGCCTAATGTGCCAATCAAATTTAGTTTAACAACCATTCATGTCAAGCTGAAGTACTCAGATGTGTAAACAGTTGCCTACCAGAAGAAAGATAGATAACGAGACAAGCACTACAAGACTTCTCCTGGTGGCGCGACTTATGTCGCGACAAGCACTTTAAGGGTTAACAGTTAAATAAAAATTGTATATTTGCACAGAGTACATTTTTATATGCACGACTTTAAACTAATTTGCGGGAGTTCTCGCGCATCACTGCTTTCCAAGTGCGCAAATTCGTACAAAAATTTGCGCGATTCACGCAATCACGGCAGCATCTCTGGCATCTATATGTTTCTTCCTTACCCAAGTGCCAGCCATCAACAAAGTTTGCAAAGGGAGTATGTTACCACTGCATTATCCTAACTATTATAGTAATATCACTGACATGATGTGTAAAAAATGTAATTCATCAGTTGTTAATGATGCACATGTCTAAAGTCTATTTCAACCATAACAAGTAGGTAAACATCTAGAGCTTTCTGATAAAAATACTTCACCAAATTAAAGATGATAACTGCAAGCCTTCACAACATGAAAGCTCAGTTATTTTGAGCAGGTAAATAAATTTCAATTTCAGTTATAAGTATGATTTTTAGTAGATGATGGCATGCACCACAGAAATTCCAGTACAAATCAGGTCAATATGGGTAATTTTCTGCATGGTATTATGGGTATGACTGGTATCAGGTTATCATTTTGAAAATTTTTAAGTGATACAAGAGTTAAAAGTGTACGCACAATGCTTTGCAGAAAAAGTATCCACAATGACATGCAGAAATGGAATACTGGTACAGGAATCTTCACATCTGCCTCGTCTGCTACAAAGCATACCTTTGACTGAAATTGAAATTCATTTACCTGCCCAAAATAACTGAGCTCTAATGTTTTCAAGGTTTGTAATTATCATTTTTAATTTGGTGAAGTATTTTTTATCAGAAAACTGGAAGGGTATACCTATTAGACTGTGTTGAAATAAACCATAACATAATGTCATACATTGTAAAAGTATACTGTATTTATCCATGAATAATGTCATGTCATGCCTTGTAAAAGCACTGTATTTATCGATGAATAATGTCATGTCATGCCTTATAAAAGCACTGTATTTATCCATGAATAATGTCATGTCATGCCTTGTAAAAGCACAGTATTTATCGATGAATAATGTCATCATGAATAATGTCATGATGTCATACATTGTAAATACACACTGTATTTACCAATGAATAATGTCATGATGACATGCATTGTAAAAGTACACTGTATTTACCAATGAATAATGTTATGGTGTCATGCATTGTAAAAGTACACTGTATTCACCCATGAATAATGTCATGATGTCATGCATTGTAAAAACACACTGTCTTTACCCATGAATAATGTCATGACATCAAGTATTGTAAAAACACAATGTATTTACCCATGAATAATGTCATCATGACATGCATTGTAAAAACACTGTATTTATCAATGAATAATATCATGATGTATTTATCAATGAATAATCTCATGATGTCAAGCATTGTAAAATCACACTGTATTTAGCCATGAATGTCATGACATAATGCATTATAAAAACACTGTATTTACCTGTGAATAATGTCATGTCATTGATTGTAAAAGCACACTGTATTTACCTGTGAATAATGTCATGTCATGCATTGTAAAAGCACACTATTTACCTATGAATAATGTAAAAACACACTGTATTACCCATGAATTATGTCATAATATCATGCATTGTAAAAACAGTATTTACTAATGAATGTCATGGTGTCATGCATTGTAAAAACACAATGTATTTATCCATGAATGTCATGACATAATGCATTGTAAAAACACTATATTTACCAATGAATAATGCCATGATGTCATGCATTGTAAAAACACTATATTTACCAATGAATAATGCCATGATGTCATGCATTGTAAAAACACACTGTATTTACCCATGAATAATGTCATGATATCATGCATTGTAAAAGCACACTGTATATACCAATGAATAATGTCATGCATTGTAAAAGCACACTGTATTTACCAATGAATAATGTCATGCATTGTAAAAGCACACTGTATTTACCAGTGAATAATGTCATGATGTCATGCATTGTAAAAGCTCACTGTATATAGCAAAGAGTAATGTCATGCATTGTAAAAGCACACTGTATTTACCAAAGAATAATGTCATGCATTGTAAAAGCACACTGTATATACCAATGAATAATGTCATGCATTGTAAAAGCACACTGTATTTACCAATGAATAATGCCATGTCATGAATTGCAAAAACACTATATTTACCAATGAATAATGCCATGCTGTCAATCATTGTAAATACACACAGTATTTACCAATGAATAATGCCGTGATGTCATGTATTGTAAAAGGACACTATACTTATAGATGAATAATGTCATGATGTATTTACCAATGAATAATGTCATGATGTCATGCATTGTAAAAGCACACTGCATTTACCCATGAATAATGTCATGCATTGTAAAAGCACACTGCATTTACCAATGAATAATGTCATGCATGTAAAAACACACTGCATTTACCCATGAATAATGTCATAAGGTCATGCATTGTAAAAGCACACTGTATATACCAATGAATAATGTCATGCATTGTAAAAGCACACTGTATTTACCAATGAATAATGTCATGATGTCATGCATTGTAAAAGCACACTGTATTTACCAATGAATAATGTCATGCATTGTAAAAGCACACTGTATTTACCCATGAATAATGTCATAAGGTATCGCATTGTAAAAGCACACTGTATATACCAATGAATAATGTCATGCATTGTAAAAGCACACTGTATTTACCAATGAATAATATCATGATGTCATGCACTGTAAAAGCACACTGTATTTACCAATGAATAAAAGCACTGTATGTACCCATGAATAAGATCTCCCATCACATACTGCATTGGAAGATCAACATCTCTGCAGTTTGCTTGAAATTATACGATCAAATAGCGTACACCCAGATCTCCTATCGCATACTGCACCAGCAGATCAAGGTCTCTGCTGTGTACTTCAAATCACAAGGATATCAAATAGTATAAAGTCAGATCTCCCATCGCATATTGCACCAGCAGATCCAGGTCTCTGCTGTTTGCCTAAAATCACTAGGAGACTGAAAAGCATAGTCCCAGATTTCCCATCATACACTGAACCAGCTGTTCAAGGTTTCTGCTGTTTGATTGACAAGTATGCATGTAGTAGTGTTTTACAGCATCTCAGCACAAAAATGGCTATTTGGTGCCAACTAAAGATGAAGATTGAAAAATGTAAAATTGGATTAAAATTTAGGAAGAATTATGCAACTTAAAAAAAGTTCATATGAAGTAAGCAGTGATGCAAGTTATTTATTTTCCAATGCTAACTTTCCTAACCTGTATCCAATGAGGCTGCAGATTTAGCTCAATATATTGGAGTGAGTCACAACAATGTCTTCTTAGAAGGCTGAAGAAAAAAAAAAGCACACACTAGTTATAATGATGATCATACTTCTCTTAAGTCTATATGGCTGCATTTGATTTGAGTGTTAAGCTGTATGGCAGCACCTGATTTGAGTGTTAAATCTGTATGGCTGCACTTGATTTGAGTGTTAAACCTGTATGGCTGCACTTGATTTGAGTGTTGAACCTGTATGGCTGCACTTGATTTGAGTGTGCATCTCAACTCTTGAGTCAACTTTGTGAATAAAATGTCGAGAACATAACATTTGGATCACATCAGCGTGTCAAAAACAAACTCTCCACATTTAAATGGTCAAAAACCTGACAAATTGTGAATTCATTTTTTTCATGGGTGTGATATTTTGTGATTTGGGAAAAATTTGTAATTTTCTTCGATATTTAAATCTGTCAGTACTTTAATTTGTGGATTGGTGAAAAAGTTCCTAACATATCCACTTAATGATCATTGTTCAGTGGTCTTTAAATTCATAGTCTGTTGCAATCATAATATTCCCATCAAAGAATAGTACCCCACAAAAAATAGTGAATTCAGAGTTAGCAAGATGATTCACAGCAATACAATTTAAGAAATAACATTAAGATTTTGTCTCTTTTGAGAGATAGTACACAATGACTAGCATTTTGTGTACTAGACAGAGAATCAAATGATGACATCAAAAGGTGGTGTGAATTATTGCAGGAGAATGACTTTCACCAACCCCAACCCCAATCTGAAACTACCTAAACCCTCTAACAACAAGAGGCTAAAGTAGGCTTGATATTGCTCACCTGGCTTACATAACTTAAAAGTTGACCAATTGTAACAACACAACCTACGTAAACTATCTCCCAAACTTTATATCATGTTGATTTTAGCTAATTTACTCTATCCTGATAAAAAATACTTTCTAAATATAAATGCATAATTTGATATGCATAGTCTCTTGCTTATACCTGAAGTCAGCCAAGAACATGATTTAAACCCATTTACCATGTTTTATAGAAATGGATGATAAAATATTCTCTAGATCTAGAGAGGTCACAAGGTCAGCAAATCAGACGCAAGGCATCTCATTAATATGTGCAGATCTCACTTATTATAGAACCTGCCAATGATAATGATGATATAAGCTTATTTACCAAGGTGAAGAAAAATGGAATTCATTCTCCAGAGTGGTAACAAACTTAAACAATCAGATACAAGATAACCTCTACAGCATGCCTAGATCTTGCTCATAATCAAACTCATCTAACATCTCGACAGTATAAGACTATTTAACAAGTTTGATCAAAATCTTATCAGAAATATAGCTGCAAGATTGTTGACAAGCTCAAACAATCAAATGCAATATTACATCATTAACATGCATGAATTTCACTCATAATCATACTCAACCAAACTCTTGATGACCTAGGCCTATTTACCAAGCATAGGTCTCACTCATAATACATATCATGCAACAGCTTGACAGTATTAGCCTATTTGCAAAGTTTGATTAAAATTGGGTCAGACATGCAGTCTCTCAAGCAGTAAGAAGCTCAGCCAATCATATGCAAGATCACCTTATTAATAATATGGATATATCTTGCTCATAATAAAGCATATTAAATATCTTGAAGATATTAACCTATTTACCAAGTTTTACAAAATTATGATCAGAAATTGAGTCACTAAGGTGTTGACAAGTTCTGCAAATCAGATGAAAAATCTGATTAATAAGCACTTATTTTGCTCATAATTGTACTCATCCAAGATCTTGGTAAACTAGACAAGATATAGTATGGTAAAAAACTCAGCCAATAAAATGCAAAATCTCATTAATGTGTGTGATATCTAAATATTATTGAACTAATGTGAGACCTACATCATATAAGCCTATATTCCACGTTTGATCAAAATTGGATTGGAATTCCAGAGTGAAAACAGGCTTAGCAAATCAGATATAAGATCACCTCATTAATATGCATGCATCTTATTACTGAACTTGTCCAAGATCTTGATGATATAAGCATATTTTCCAAGTTTAATCAAAATCAGAACAGAAATACAGCCTCAAGAATAGTAACAAGCTCAGCCAATTAGATGCTAGAACAGATGAATCTTGCTCATTATCTAAATCATCCAAAATCATGATGATGAAGGCATATATTCCAAGTTTGATCAAAATCATATCAGAAATTTGATGTCCAGAGTGGTAACAAGGTTAGTGAATCACATGCAAGATTACCGCATTAATATGTGTGAATCTCACTCATTATCAAACCCATTCAAGATCTTGATGATATAAACCCAGATGTCAAGTCTGATCAAAATCTGATATGAAATATGGTTTTCAGAGTGGTAACAAGGTCAGTCAATCAGATGCAAGATCAACTCATTTGTATGTATATATCTCCCTCATTACTGAACTTGTTCAAGATGTTGATGTTGTAAGCATATGTTCCAAGTTTGATCAAAATGTGGCCTCTAGAGTGATAACAAGGTCAGCCAATTAAAGGCAAGATTACCTCAATAATATGCATGGATCTTATTGATTAGAAGATCTTGATGCTATAAGCTCAGATTGTAAGTTTGATAAAATTCGGTTTGTTTTGTTTTTGTGGGCTTAATGCCATTTTTCAACACATGATAAGCTATACATGGTGGCCAGTATATTTGGTGGAGGAAGAACCCGGAAAACCCCTGGGAAGAATCACTGACCCACAGGAAGCTACTGGCAAGCTTTCTCACATACTCAAGTTGGCGGAGCCGAGACTCGAACCCACACAGGCAGTGAGATGTGTGAGTAATCTGTAAAGGCGAACATTTAGATTAGAAAAATAGCTCCCTGAGTGGTAAAAACAAGCTCAACCTATCGGATTCAAATTCCTTTCATTAACATGCATGTAACTTGTTCAAGATCTTGATGATATATATTCTAAGTTTTATCAAAACTGGATCAGAAAATTTATATGGCCTCCATAATGGTAACAAGCTCAGCCAATCAGATGCAAGATCACCTTATTAATATGCATGGATCGCACTAATTATCGAACTCATCCAAGATCATACTGATATACCGTATATACTCATGAATAAGCCCCTTCGCATGTAACCTGACCCCAAACTGAATAGGTAAAAACATTAAAAAGTGCATGACCCGCGCATAAGTCAACCCATAAGTCCGAGACGACATATAATGAGAAATAGAGGAAACAGGTAAAATTATAAATATATATATATATATCCTTCTAACCTGAACTCCTAACTCTTCATGTACTGAGGTGACCTGGTTAATTGCTTATATGGTGTTAGTAGTTATAATAGACCTTGGCCTGCGGATAAGCCCACCTCCCTTCTTCCAGGTTTTTATTTTTTCCTAAATTATTTGGATTTTACACAAGTATATACCATAAGCATATATTCCATGCTTGATCAAAATCAGATCAGAAATATGGCCTCCAGAGTAGTAACAAGCTCAGCCAGCCAGATACAAGATCACCTCATTAATATGCATGTATCTCACTCATTACTGAACCCATCCAAGATCTTGATGATATAAGCAAATATTCCAAGTTTGATCAAAATTAGATTAGAAATATGGCCTCCAGCATTGTAGCAAGCTCAGCAAATCAGATGGAAGATCACCTCATTAATGTATCTCACTCATTATCAAACCCATCCTAGATCTTGATGATATACGTGAATATTTCAAGTTGGATCAAAACTGAATCAGAGAAATGGCCTCCAGAGTGGTAACAAGATCCGACGAGATGCAAGATCACCTCATTAATATGTGTGTATCTGGCTCATTATCGATCTCATCCAAGATCTTAATGAAATAAGCAAATATTCCAAGTTTGATCAAAATTATATCACAAATATGGTCCCAGAGCAGAAATAAGCTCAGCCAATCAGATGCAAGATTACCTCAATAATATGCAAGCATCTTATTCTTTATTGAGATCATCCAAGATTTTGATGATATAAATCTATATTACAGTTTTGATTGCAATCATGGCCTCCAGAGTGGCAACAAGCAATTGACTTTCTGTTCAGGAGGAGAAGCAATAAGATTTTCAAGATGGCTGCCATGTTGGCTCTAATGTCTGTCAGATCAGCACCATTTTTATTTTGGATAGTCTTAACACCATAAGAAGTCTTCTGGTGAAAACCCCATATGACTTTCCGTTCAGGAGGAGTAGGAGGAGTAGCGATAACAAGATGGCTGCCATGGCAGCCATATTGAACGTCAGATCAGCATCATTTTCATTTAAGACCAATTAGACATCATAGGAAGTCTTTTAGTAAACCCCATGTTGATATGACCAATAACAATATTTTCACGATGGCTGTTGTGACCGCCTTATTGGATATCCAAGTGGCACCATGTTCATTTAGGACCAACTAAACATCATAGGATGTCTTGCAGTGAAAACCCCATGCTGATAAGACTTTCCATTCAGGAGGAGTAGCAATAACAAGATTTTCATCTTGGATGTCAGAGCAGTAGCATTTTCATTTTGGACCAACCAGACAATGGGATTAATGTGTGTGTAAAGTTTCATGGCATCAGTAGTTTAGAAGGAGTAGTGATAATAAATTGTTGTTAATGGTTGGATGGAAGATGGACATCAGACAAGGGACAATGGAAAACAGGTCATCCCTTAAGCTCTTCTGATCTATGACCAATAGAGCTAAAAATATGAAAGACTATAAGAATATATATATAGTATTTTGGTGAAAGGTACAGAAATACCAGCAGTCAGAGCTTGAAATAAATGGCTGTAAGAATATAGATAGTATTTTGGTGAAAGGTACAGAAAAACCAGTAGTTGGAGCTTTAAAAGGCAAACACCAATTCATTCTGCTTTAAGATATATAACAGCTAAAGATTCTAGTCAAATATGGTTTTCAGTACAAATTATTTTACAGCATTATTGCCACCATTTCTAAGCAACAATTTAAATAATAAATGAAAATACATATTATTTTTGCAAAGATTTAACTGAAACACTAAACCATCTCTTTGGGGAATGTCCTACAGAGAATTTGTTTGAAATATTTAAAATCAATGGATTAGAAATAACTAAATTGTATTTTATGTTTTCATTCCTTCCATACTCCAGTATTTATTTTGACAAACTTCCTTTTCATTCTTTTTTATTTTTATTTTTCATTTGTCCTTCCTTTTTCTTTTCTTTTTAACTCATATACTACACATTATATCTATATACATGTTTTTGTTATTGTAGCGATATTGATATATATATATATATATATATATATATATTGCTTATATGTTTGTTAAAAAAAAACTTTTCTAAAAGAACCAGACAAATTCAAAGAAGTGTTTAAATTATGAAATTCATTAAAATATGTTAACAAATTTGCAGAAAACTGAAGATAGTCATCCCTATTATTGACAAAATTGTATGACACTCGTATTTTACTCTCAATGTTTTATTTGATTGTGCAATTTGTATACAAAGCCCTTACACAACCTGAACTGAACTCCAGCCTCAATTTTTCCAATCAAATTCAGCACATACTTGTTGATACTAATGATATCTTTTTTTTTTCATTTTAAAGTTAAAAAGAGCATTTTGTTTTTTTATTGTCTGCATCATGCTTAGAACCATAATAGTACAACCTTGGCCTTGTGACACCCTGAGAATGAGAACTCTCACCCAATAGTGACCACTTTATTTGACACCTACAGCAGTCCATAATTACAGGCTTTGATCCATTACATGAAATGGAAGTAAATGGTGTACAGCAGTCCCTAATTACAGGCTTTGAGCCATTGCATGAGAAGTAAATTATATCTATTTATGTATATGTATAAATTATTCAAAAATCCCTCAACACTTTCACTTTTATTAGTTTTTGCATTCTGCATCAGAGAAGTTGGCAACACTGTCCTCCAAATTCAGACCACTTCCAAAATCGACACCAATTTTTTTCAGTTCAGTTGGTTGTGTTAATTTGGAGATTTTACTGTACAACTAGTCCAATATCTTCTCTGACCTGAGAATTGTAAAACTAGAAATTTGTCCCAACAACATGGATATTCCTGCCAATATGATGCAACTGAAGGACAAAGTTCAAGGTCAAACTGAGGTCATAACTTTGTAAAATGTTTTTACAAAATGGCGACAATCAAACTTGAACTGGGTGTTCTTCATCTAAAGCCTCATCTAAATTTGGTTTAAATCCATGAAATCCTTCAAAAACTACTGAGCAGAAATAAATTGACATTTTTAACACTATATAGCCTTTCTATATATATGGCACAGGGAATAATACTATATACTATTTCCTGTATATATGGCAGAATCAATAACACTATATGCCCTTTCCATATATTTAGCAGGGGGGATAAGAAGGTAAAGCTCTTCATAATAAATTTTGATTTACAAAGAACAAATTTTGCTATAAATAATTTTATAAACAATAATGTGGTGAGAAAATACAAACCTGCATGTTTGTGCCATGCTACAGAGACCTGGCAGATCCAAGTCAGTAAGGATAATCTGGATTACCTCCCCCTGCAAGACATGAAATACAGATAAAAGCTGGTTTAATTCTCTGTGCAGGCAATGAAATTGGATAAAATAATTGGAAATTCAAACTTAAGTTCAACAAGAAAAATCTTAAATAACAACTTTGAACAGTTGGGTCCTCAGCTCTGTTGGACAAGCTATTAGACTGTGGTGACTGGGTTACAATCTAAAGGTAACGTGATTTTGTATGCTGCAAGAAAATCCCTATGCTGCTTTCACTCAAAAAAAAGAGTTCAAATGGGAAGATAATTTTAAAGAGGTTTTTGAGGACTAAGACATAGTTTATGTATCAATAAATTGTTACTCTTCATGACATATTAAAGACCCTGAAATGGGTAATTTTACCTGTAAAATGAAAATGGAATGCATGCAGAATACCGAACATATGCAAATGAAATGGAGAATGAATGCAAACAAAATAATGCAACTGGAAAAAATGAATGCAACTGGAAAAAATGGTGAGTGCAAATGTAAAATACAGAACCCAGAATGACAAATGATAAACAAAAACAAAACAAATGAGTTTCATGAATGGATCTGAAAATCTATTTTGATGTATCTCAGGCTGCTGTTAAATTTCCATGGTCAAATGTCCTTGAGCATGATAATTTGGTATCAGATTCTTTACAATAACACATAATTTTTCACAACTTAAAACCCATGACATTTTTCTAACCACCACCAATCCAGTGATGACAATATTTTTAGTAACTAAAGTAGAAATTATTTGTTCTTGTTCATTGAAACCCATTCAAAAGAAATCATCATCATTATTATTATTATTTCTAACATGCGAGGCCGTTGTTCGTTCAATTCTCGACAAATCAAAATGGCAATTTTGTTACCAATTAATATAATTACAGAATTTACATTTTTTTTTCAGATGTTTCTCTGGCGTAAGAAAGACTTTTTTTTATTGTTACCAGACATTTCGCCATCTTGCAACAAAACTAGATTTTTTTACTGCTATTATTATTAGTACTACTATCAGATCTGTATAGATTTTCCCAACCACCAATGAGAAAATTTCATCCTCTTACTTATAATTATCAAATATACAAGGATCTTCAATAGTAAACATGTATGTACAATTTGTATTCAAACAAAACAAAACAGGAAATAAAATCTGACAAAGGCTCAACAACTTTTTTTTGTTTCAACCATAGTTGCTAAATGGAACTAATACCCTGAGCTGATGTTACATTATGTTATGACAGGTCTTGGTCCACAAAGCTCACAGTTGGACATGTGTTCTATGAATGTAAATACAGCATTAAATTTTATTTGGTTGACTGCGCATTGAACCTAAGACCTCATCAGAGGGTCTATGCAAAAGTTCTATAACTGCACTGACTCAGAGACAACGTTTTGACACTTTCAGTCTGGCATTGGTGTGATAACATTTCTAAACATACTAATAATGCTAAAGAGTGTAATAGAGTCACAAAAGGCCCCATGTTGGAACAACACATAAAAAAAGCAACTTCAGAACAAATTAACAGTGACTAAGTCCATAAATGGCACATATTAAGTTTATAAGACAATGTTTATACCATACTGCATCAGAATGTATTAAGCAGTTCTTGAGCTATACTGGTTATAAGCAATATCACATGTGAAAATATGAAGTAAATTGTAAAGGACCATAGCTCTATCCAAATTGGAGTTGATGAGGCAAAACTCATAAAAGACGCATCCAGGTCAATGCCACAATGTACATACCAACTTGCATTAGAATATAATCAATGGTTCCTGAGCTATTCTGGCTACAAGGATCTGCTGTAGTGGAGATTTAAAAATGATTGAAAAGGGGCAATAACTGCACCAAAATTGGACATAAAAGACAAAACCTTTAAAAAGCACATCTACATGTAATTGGCGATTCACCTAACAAATTGCACCCAATTATGTGTAAGGGTTGCAGAAAACTCTAACTACAGGGCTCTAGCATCTTGATGCATGGCCTTAATGAGTTTTTTAAATTATGTAAAACAGTGTTGTGCATTAAGACAAACTTGACGTTATTATATTTCACATGTGTCAGAATATCTCCATTTGGTTTATTTAAAACCACATGACCCGTTATAAAATTAAAAGTCTCTTTTTTGTGACTCAAACTCAGTTCTGAAAATTACAACCATATCGACAATCCGGTAGACAACTGTATTATTAACATCTATGACATCCTACTCGTGACTTCACGCTGTGCACTGATGTTTCTAACTGTTTGTCACTGAGTGGGTAGATTTGTACATGTGTAAGAATTAAAGTAATGAAACTGTAGGTAATTCTTCTATATATTATTACAGATTATACCCCTTGGACAAATGGTACATTTATTTTCCTAAATTATTTAGATATCAGTAAAATAAAAATCATTATTACTTTCTTAAGAGGTCAACAAGCAAAACTGTCTCCCCTTAAGGGATTGTTTCCTCTTGGATTTAAGTTCTCAGAGAAAACAACCTTCAGGTGACAAATCTAGATGTTATTCTTCTAAGAAAGCAATAATTGTATCCTATAAAAATACATGTATGTTGAAATCTGAAAGTTATCAGAGCTACAGCAAGTCATTTTTGTGTAGAGCTCTTACATGGGGGCCACACATGGAATTGTACTTACTGTCAGTTATCATTCCGTCCATGTACAGATGTGTATAACAAACAGGGATGATTCCAACAATAAAGTTTTGCGGCCACCAACCCTAGAAATGGGTATTTGTCATCGTGTAATTACTACTTTGGGGAATTTTTTAAACACTGACTTCTGGTGTTCCTAACCTATTCTCTATCACTGCTGTAATTTTTGCTGCCATTTTATCACATGTCCCTTTATAGCAGATTCAAATATTACCAAAAATTAGTTATAATTTTGTTCTTGTTTTGTAGAGATTTCCCTTTAGTTGTAGTAGATATGCTTCCTGGATTCTATCTAAAGGGAGGAGCTCCCCGCTTGTCACCAAAACAAGGGGGGAGTAGAAAAAAAATGAGAGGGAGGACCATAGTTCAATATTTACCTAACACATAAATATCCATCTCCTTCTTTCTTCCTCCTCTACTGAAATCGAAATCCTCAAAAGATGTCTTCTCAAGGTGTATAAGCATTAATCTGTTGATCATTTCTGAGCTTAATTTATTCCTTATCTATGTATGAATATTGTTCTATGCTGAGAACCTCCTTTCACATATGCATAGCTAGCTAAGCCAGCTTGAACAAGTTGGAAAACTGTTCTTTATGATTGTTATATACAATTTTCAACAGCTCATAGGTATTGTCTCTTGTATATCTCTGCTCCAAAATAATATTTTTCACTAACAAGAGCTCTGCCAAAGTTTCACTTTCTTGAATCAGTGCTTTGCTGACTACTATGCCAGATTTCTTATCTGTTCCACAACGTTGTATTAGAGTTTTAAGTCCACCAATGCCATAGTCAGTTTGTTCAGACGGAGGTATTTTGATCAAAAATAAATATCCTTACTTTATAATTTCTTTTTAGATTCTTATTTATTCAATTTATCTTAATCCTTAGAGTGCTATATAGTTTTGTAGCACAAGATCCCTCAAGGCAGAATTTTTTGAGAAAAGAAATGAAAACTGCACTCTACTTTTAACTGCCTGTATTTTAATTAGGCTTGGTATTCTGCCTTTTCAACATTTAATTTTAAAATACCACTTAATAGGGGGTTGACCGGCATGACATCTGTTTTTGTCCATCCAGCATGTACATCGGACTCGTATTCAACATCATTTTTGGGTTAAAAATTACTCACTGGTATTTTCAGTAACACTTTCCGGGCTCCAATAATCTCATATACTTCAAAACTTTAAAAATCATTTTCATCATTGCTATCATCAGCCAGTTTTTGCCGAACGAATCATCATCTGAAGATGAACCATGTTGGGAGTCAGCCATTTCGGGTTTTCTAAGAGCCCAAACATGCATTTGTAAAACTTGCTTCATGAATGCAAGGTGCAACCTTGATAATGCATGTTCCAGGGTCCAATATGTCAATCAAATTTAGTTTAACAACTGTTCATGTCAAGCCGAAGTAGTCAGATGTGTAAACAGTTGCCTACCAGATAAAAAGACAGATGATGAGACAAGCGATACAAGACCTCGAATGGCAGCGAGACTTATGCTGCAACAAGCACTTTAAGAGTTAACAGTTAAATAAAAATGGTATACTACGCAGAGTACATTTTTATATGCATGACTTTAAACTAATAAATTTTACATGATTCACACACTCGCGTGCCCTGGTAGCATCTCTGTTGTAGTAGAAGTGGTAGTAGTTGTTGTTTTCTTTGCTATAAAGAAAAGTTTCTTTCAGAACAAGTCCTTAATATTATACTTATGACCTGCAACCAACAAAAATGTATTTGTTTATTCAACTAACATGATATAAATTTAGGTTACATTATAATAATTCTGTGTTACTTACAGATGTTATTGGAATAAAAGTATTCTATAATCATATGGTATCTTTAGTTAGCTTACAGATGTTATTGGAATAAAAGTATTATATAATCATATGGTATCTTTAGTTAGCTTACATCAAATTAAAGCTTTGTTCTCTTCTAAAGAATATCAATATTTTACAACATATTTACCGAGCAGACCAAAGTCAATAAACTAAAATATTGAACACTAAAAAAGACTATATTCCCTTTCTTTAAAAACCCCCCATAAAACAGACTGTCATAAAAACATGATTCAGTTCATTAGAAATAAAGTCATGGAATAAGTCATCTAGTGTTTCATGCTAGATCATGTGACGACAAGCATACCTTGGCAGATAAATATCTGGTCCTGTGTTCTATTTAAGTAATTCAAAGCACAAATGTATGTATCTGTCATTACCAGTCTGTAGTGTCTACAATCCAAACATCAAATAAAAACAATGTTCTAATTAAGGAAGAAATACATATCCATTGCTATGAAAATGGAGGAGCTTTCTGCTCACTTGTCAGCTCTTCTCTGTAGAAACCGAACACTTATTATGCCTAAAATGCACTTAAAAAAGCAATGGCAAGCTTTTGCATGGATTAAGATGACTTCCAGTTAGGAAAGAGGTAAAATTATAATTCCAATCCAGTAACATATGTTACAGATATGAATGGAGTGAGGGAAAATTACTGCAAGCAACATTTTCTAACATTCAACTGGGATATTTACCCAAAAAATTCTGGGTCCACCAATGGAAATTGGAGCCACAAGGCAGCCATAATTGATATATCAGAATCATCCCTCAACAAATGACCTTTCATACAAAACATACTACCACAACCATAAGAAACTTACAGGCAGAAAATCAAAGAATCCATTATCTGACTGCACACATGTCATACTGTCTGAATGATTTGTATGCTTCACATCCTTCATTTCCTCATTTCTTGTCTCCTTTTCTCCAGAGTTTTGTTTTGTTTCCTTGTCAACAGACTGGTCTTCTGTATCAGATTCCTTAGGATTTGGTTCCAGACTGGGATCCTTAAATGCCCCTGTCATGGTTGACATCACATTGGCACCATCTCCCTCTTTAACATAAAACTGTTCAACACGAAGTTTCACATGTAAAGAATTGGTTACTGGTTCAACTGTCCCATGTAATTGGACACAGTCTAAATCTGTATAGTAAGGAGCTAGGTCATGACATAACTCCAGCCTCAACAAACTGAAAAGAAAGACTGTTGCATAAACTTAATATAGGTCTTTGCTATAACAACTTTAATGCATCAGAACTGCAAATTCCCCCACTTTTTACTCTATATCTTTATATTACTCCTGCTCCCCCCTCCCTTTTTTAAAAAATATCGTGTAAAAACTGGAAAAATCCCAAATCTTCCAACTGCTCAGAAATTTAAACTTTTCTTTCACATCACCAATAAAAAGCTGGGCACTTTACAATTTCATCTGCACTGCAAAACTGTTTACTTGACTATGGTTTCATGGAAGGACTACTGGTCCTTTTCCTTGGTCCAAATAGTAGAGTAGTGTCCCATTCCCACAGAGGCCTGGATTAATATCAAACAGTCACAGACAACAGAAATTAAATTTGGACTTCAGTCCTTGGAAATAAATAATGATATTAATTGTCGGGATGGAGGGAGTGGAAATTTAAGAAAACTGTCTTAATTCTTCTTAAATTTCGGCAACTTTAACAATGTTCCAATGATTTAATGCCATTCAACAAAGTTAAATTACGGATTGTGTCACAAAAATTAAACCACATTGAAATTATCCCCGATACAGTAATCCTAAACTCTGTATATATACGACTTACTCTGTAGGAAAAGGACATTTTTTGAGAGGAGGACTGAAAATCCTGGATTGTCTAGTTGATTCTTCTGGTCTTCCCTGCCATAATGTCACCCATTGGCACCTGCAGTATATTACAGAATTTTTTGCCATTACACAACAGAAAATATGTATAGTACATACCTTGGCTCATTGTTAATACCTGGCATGAATAGTTTGTATACACTTTTTGGACCGTTCAGGATGACCTTGTTTGGAGCCTTCAGGATAACCTTGTTTAGATGACCTTGTTTAGTTTCAAACATTGGAAAACTTTTTCCCCAAGCCATTTTCCAACTAGTGTTCATACAGACCCTGAAATGGGTAATTTTATCACTGAAATGAAAATGGAATGTAAACAGAATTCAGAATGAATGCAAAATAAATGGAGAATGAATGCAAACAAAATGAAGAAATGAATGCACTGTGAATAAAATGGAAAGCACAAATGCAAAATGCATAATGATGAATGATACATGAAAAATGGGAAGAAATGCAGATACATTTCATAAATGTCTTTGATGTGTCACAAAAATTAAATCACATAGAAACTATCCCCTATACAGAAATACTAAACCTCTGTATGGATAGAACTTACTCTATACGAAAAAGACATTTTTTTTCGAGGACTGAAAATCATGGACTGTGAATTATTTTCAAGCTGCCACTAAATTTCTATGGTTGAAAGCCCTTTTACATGATAATCCAGTATCAGATTCTTCACACTGACAATTTTTCACCCCTTACTAGTTGTGACATTGTTCTTGTCACGGCAGACATAAAAAACAACTGTTATTGGTGTGATGGCATGATCACCAGTGGTTGTATTTGTACTGTCTTTTTTTTGAACCAAATGAAATAAGAAATAAAATTTGCCGACAAAATCTAGGCAACAATATTTTTATACTTTTTGCAGGTGCAGTTATATTTTATAATAAACTCAATGCTGTTTTATACATTTTATGCATCTGCGCTTCATTAAAGCACACACGATATGAAAGCTATAGTTCTCTTCCTTTAACACTTTTGAAAACAGAAAACACAACTTAGGTAAATACATTTTCATTTAGTTCCCAAACCAACAAAAACAAAAGAAAACAATGAATGAAAGTAATAAATACAAAATCTAAATGCATTTTGAGACTATAAATGAAAAATAACAATATGATGGATGTAATGAAAAATAACAATATGATGGATGAAATGAAAACATTCATGGAATGCAAACAGCACATCAAATGGAATACAAATGTTTCATGGTCTGTATATATTGGTTGTGCTGTTGCTTTGTATTCCCATTTTGTTCCTCAAGTACTCCTTGGGAATCCAGTGCTTTTCAAACCCTAGGTCCATAGCTATTTACGTGTATATTTAATTTTGCATCCAACTCAGATACAAAATTCAGGGGAATGGGAAAATGAATTTGTATCATCCTGGTTTTGTGATAAACAGTTTTTTTTTATTTGAGACATGGCAATAAAAAGTCAGTTCATTCAGACGTGTTCAACTTTAAAAGATAGGAAACAGCAAATTTTGATCAATATCAATGAGTTTATCTCCCTTGCAAATAGGGTGAAACGATATGCCTGTGCTACTGTACATATTGATATGTATCATGATACACAACCTATGATATAATGCATATAAATACACATACAAAATAGAGATAAACTACTAATAATAATTATTCATGGTCATTGAAGATTAAAAGTAACATGATACACAACCTGAAAAGCACTGGATTCCCAAGGAGTACATCCCTCATATTGTTAATTGGGACCAGATATCGATACCAATCGATACAGTAGATATGTACCAATATGTTAATTGGGACCAGATATCAATACCAATCAATACAGTAGATATGTACCAATATGTTAATTGGGACCAGATATTGACACCAATCAATACAGTAGATATGTACCAATATGTTCTGGTAACTATTCCAATGCTTAATGCACACAAATAATTAAAAAAATCAGGACCAAAATTCCATAGCAATTTTGACAGTTTACTGGTTTATTCAAGTATAATGTAAACAAGTTTTACTATATATAAATTGTGAAACTTGTTCAGATAATTTTACGATAATTTCATCACCTATGTGGGCTTGGGGATGTAGAACAGGCCAATGTGCCCTCTTGTATATTACAATTTAGAAGTGACTAATGGAAGTAATCATTTTACACTGGGATGCATCATGTAATGCTGTTCTAGCTGAAGTTATGTACTTTTTATAACAGTACAGTTTATATAAATAAGAGTCCCAAGTTGGCCTGATACTGCTCACCTGAGAAGCTGACATATGTTAGCTTGTGAATGCAAATTCATACTTATTCAAACTGTAAAGGGAAAAGAAAAGCTTGGACCATAATTAGTTGTACATTGACTATTAATGTTTGTGTCATTTATTTTCTTTTCCTAGGCCATACCATATATATATATATGGTAGGATCACTTTCTTGTCATAGAAAGGACACATAATTTATACAACCCAGCATTCTCCCCTGGACCTCTCCCAGTCTTTGGGATCTAGATTGTGATTCGTAACTTAGAAACTGTTCAAATCCCACCCTTAAAGTACATTCACTTACTTGTCATTATATGGGAAGTTAATCTGTGCAGTCAGCATGAATTACTGGGTATATTATTACACCCTGCTGCCCTGCACCATGGAGTCATAAATTGGAAACCTTGTAGATCCCCACCCAAAGAAGCTGTGATGGTTCAGTGGTTAAGATGTTGGACCAATGACCAAAAGGTTTCTGGTTCAATTTCCACATGATCAGTCTGGATGCTCATTAATATATGCAGGTCTTGCTGGTAATCCAAAATCTTGTTGCTACAATGCTACATACAGATTTTAATCAAAATCTGATCAGAATATGGTCTCTGGAGTGTACATGAGCTCAGTCAATCAAATGCAAAACCACCTCATTAATATGAGTGGAGGCTGCTTATAATCAAACTCATGCGTGATCTTGATATAAGTTTACATACTCTGATCAAAATCTGATCAAAAACATGGCCTCTAAAATGTTCATTAGCTCAGCCAATCCAATGCAAGATCACCTCATTAATATGCATGGACAGTCACTCATAAATGAACACACCTTAGATCTTGATGATATAAGCTTACATACCAAATCTGATCAAAATCTGATCAGAAATATGGCCTCTTGAGTGGCAACAAGCTGATACAAGATCATCCAGTTAATATGCATGGATCTCAATCATTACTGAACTCGTCCAAGAGCTTGATGATATAGGCCCTAATTCCAAGTTTGATCAAATGTGGATCAGAAATATAGCTACCAGAATGGTAACAAGCTCAGCCAATCAGATGCAAGATCACCACATTAGTATGCATGTATCTCACTCATTTTCAAACTTGTCTGAGATCTTGAAGGTATAAGCATATATTCCAAGTCTAATCAGAATTAGATCAGAAATATGTCCTCCAGAGTGGTAACAGGCTCAACCAATCTGATACAAGATTGCCTTATTAATATTCATGGATCACACTCATTATCAAACTTGTTCGAGAGCTTGATGATATAAGCATATATTCCATGTTTAATCAAAATCAGATCAGAAATATGGCCTCCAGTGTGGTATCAAGCTCAACCAATCAGAAGCAAGATCAACTGATTATTACGCATTGACCTCGCTCATATTCAAACTCATCCAAGATATTGCTGATATAAAGCTATATTCCAAGCTTTATCAAAATCAGATCAAAAACACGGCCTTCAGAGTGGTAGCAAGCAAATATTGATGGACACATAGCCATGCCACAATAGGGCCAATCAAATATTTTTTTTCATCGATTTGTCCAAAACAAGTAGTTTCTGAATATTTATTTGTCCCATCTACCTTTCCACTTTCCCAAAATTTCAATCTCTTGCTGAGATTCAACTAGATTTGTGCACCTTAATTCAAAGAAAGAACAAAAGAAATAATGTACAACTTATTTATTGCTTCTAAGGGCTTAACTGTTTGAAAACACAGGTTTATATTATACTTAATATTTAGTTATGTTTTAGCAGTCAGATCTAAAGAAGCGTCCATGAACATAGCTGCAAGAATATTAAGGAATTAACTGGAATGCAGACTTTCTCTAACTTCTTCTCTTAAGACTTATCAATTGACAGAACAAAGTCTCTTGCCCCGAGTCTGTTCTTATAATTAGCATCAAGTTCAACACTGTTCGTCTCCTGGAATGCAGAAGTATTTTCATATCAGCAAATGCTTTCCATAATGGACTAGGGTGTAAGCTGTGTTAAAGAAAGCTCTCATTTTTTTTCATCCTCATTTAGTTTTTAAATTGACCTTTCCTAGTCGAGTGTCAACAACTCTAACTTTATGGACTGTCTCTACATGCTGGCTAGTGTCATGCATATACTGTGCTGCACAGACCTTGTGAGGTCCAGAACTATCATGAGACTTGATTGGTTCAATCCTGAATTTGTCAGTTCCATTGGCAAATACACTGGTTGAATTTTCTTCCTGTGCCAGTTTGGACATTGTTTGCAATAACTACAAAGCATCTTCCTTCAGAGTCAATGAATTCAAGCCATGGATAATTATCAACCCAATGTGGCTGAAACTTTCTGTCTCTTAGTTGTGTCATATTTGTCATTTTTTCCTGCCACAGTCTGGCTTATTTCTCTTTGGAGAAACAGTTACCTCAGATTCAGTGGCAACCTTATATTTTATCCCTCCACTTTCATGTCAAATTTCTTTCTGTGAATCATCCTTATTACATTCCACATGAAAATAATTTAGCAAATTCATTTTATCCACATAGTAAAGATCATCTTGCTTGACAACTATTTGTAAAGTGACCATAACATACACTTTTTCATATATATATATATATATATATATATATATATATATATATATATATATATATATATATATATATATAAACTCAGACAGCCCCTTAATTAGAGTAACTGTTTCACTTCAAATGCAATATTGCATGTGGAAGTTGATTCTCTGTATAATCAATCAAAAATTAAAGAAGCATTATTGTTATTTAATCAGTTCATGTTGATAAAATGCCTTTCAATAATTTAACTGCATTGACTCACTGGATTTAAATCAAAGGGTGATCTGCTGGTGAGTATCTGGATTGAGCAAACCCACAATAACAAGTCCATGTAAAAAACTTCCAATTAATCATACCAGATTCATTTTGTTTAAAGTGTTTTGATTGGTCGATAATCTGGCCACTTAGGCCAACATGCAGTCAAGCAGCAACAGAACACATGCACATGCAGCAATTATCAATGACCACTTACGGTAGATGTGATATATCACAGGATGTGAATGAATAACTGGAGAGAGGTAGATTACAGCATTTGGCATGCTGATAGGGCATGAATGGCCAGATAAAGGAAGATAAAGTGTTTGAAAATTACCACTTGCTCTCAACTTGTTCAAAATAGAAAAAAGCATTTGTCCAGGACTAATGCCTTGGGAAATTCTACTTGTCGGGTGACAAAAATGAGCAATCCAGGATGTCGATTTATGGGATTTCACCAGCCCTGCATAAGCTCATTGGGTCTTATGGCCAAGTGACCTACGATCTGACTTAGAAGTTTAAGAATTTTATTCTTTTTATACTTTTTAAAAAATATTTGGTTAAAATTAGACAAATGCACTTGTCCTGAACTAGTGCCTTGGGAAACTGTACTTGTCTAACTATGAAAATGAGAGTCTATTACAGCCAAGTGAGCTAAAAATCTGACTTAGTATTTTACGAATTGTATCCTTTTTATCCTTTATCTTTGTTTTTGTTCTCTCTGTGTGCATATTTAGGTTGATGGGCAACATAAAACACACAGATCACCAAAACTCATTGTCGCACACTAATCCTCATAAAATCTTACCAATCTCTTGGCCATCAAATCAGTCTGAATCTTATATGTCTTATGGAAAATTATTTTTATGGTTCAGGGGTATCACCGATTCATTCTTCTAAACACATTCACATAGGTAGACCTTACGGGGGTGTCGGTGTATTATATCGTAGATCTCTTGCAAATGTTATAGAAGTACAACACCTCGATGACCCCAGATTAATAAGTATTACTATTAAGACAGGAGATTCCTCTTTGCTTTTTGTAAATGTTTATTTGCCTTGTGATCTTGTTGAAAATTTTGGGGAATTTGTCGATTATTTGGGTAAAATTAATTCTATTGTAGAAAATGCTAATACACCAAATGTTTATGTATTGGGAGATTGGAATGCTAATACGCTCAAATCCACTCCATTTGGAGATGAGCTTTGCCAATTTTGTAATGTATATGGTTATATCATATCGGACTTAAAACATATTGTAAACCACACAACAAATTTTACTTTTCTCAGTAACTCCCACAATACTGTCTCATGGTTAGATCACTGTGTCTCTACACAATCTGCTCATTCAGCTATATGTGATATGAGAATAATTCATACCCTAGTAGGGTCCGACCATCGTCCTACTTTATTGACTATCAATGCTGACCTACTTCCTGGTTTTGATTCATGCCCCAATGAACTCTTAAATTTGAAATACAACATCAATTGGTCAGACCTCACTGCCGACAAAAAACTGAATTATACTCAAACATCTTCATTCTTTTTAAGCAAGATTGAGATCCCATATTGTGTAGCGGCCTGTAATGATCATGGCTGTAGTAATCCTGTGCATATGAAACAGATTAATGGATTTTACAATGATATAGTAACAACCTTGTCCAACTCGAGTAAACACTTGGTGAAAAAATCCAAACCAGGTCATAGGGTTACACCAGGCTGGAATGACTGTGTTAAAGAATTGCACGACTAAGCACGAAATGCTTACCTTATGTGGCGTGATAACGGTAAACCTCGTCATGGACCTCTCAGTAACCAAATGTGCCAGACCAGAGCTCAGTTTAAGTATGCCCTTAGACTATGTAAGAAGGAAGAACTAAAACATAAAGCAGACACGCTTGCAAATAAATTTGCAAATTTAGACCAATGGGAATTCTGGAAGCAGGTTAAACAAAATACTACTATCACTTCTAATAGGCTACCAATTTGCATTGATGGGAACCATGGCCAAAATAACATATGCAACATGTGGAAAGATCATTTTGAAGCATTACTCAATAGTGTTAAAAATGATTCGAATAAGGAGTATGTTCTTTCAGCATGCAAGGTCCCTCCTAATCTTATTGAACTGATCTCATTGTCGGAGATCCAATGTGCCATAGCTAAACAAAAGGGGGGTAAATGTCCAGGATCAGATTTCTTATATGTAGAACATTTTAAATTTTCAGATAATAGACTACATATTATTTTAATGATTCTATTTAATTGCATGTTTGTACATAACTTTGTTCCTGATGATTTCACAAAAGTTACAATTATCCCGCTACTGAAAAGCAAAATTGGTAATATGGCAGACAAAAATAATTATAGACCTATAGCTCTCATGCCAATTATTTCGAAAATATTTGAATGTATTGTACTACAACGATGTGAAGTAACAATTTCTGATAATCAGTTTGGTTTTAAAAAACAACATTCAACAGACTTATGCCTCTATGCATTTAAGGAAACTGTCAACTACTACTTAGAACATGGTAGCCCTGGGTTTGCATGTTTTTTAGACGCTAGTAAGGCATTTGATAGGGTTAATCATTGGACGCTGTTTAAAAAGTTGCTAGACAATCAAATACCCGTTTACACTGTTCATACCCTAGTTAACTGGTATGGTAAACAATTTTACTATGTGCATTGGGGAAGTGCAGTATCCAATTCCTTTCATATAACCAATGGGGTGAGGCAGGGAGGTGCTCTTTCGCCTTTGTTATTTAATATTTACATAGACGATTTAAATAGTAAGCTGGGACAGTGTCACGTGGGGATACATTTGACACTAAATGCGTCATTTCTTAACAATTTTAGTTTTGCTGATGATATGTCATTGATAAGTCCTTCTATTGCAGGGTTAAGGAAATTATTAAAGATATGTGAACATTACGCTTTTGAGAATGATATCATATATAATACACAAAAATCGGTCTGCATGGTTTTTCAGTCAACTGCTTTCAAATTACCATCTCCTCCCTCTGTAATTCTTAACGGCCATGCTCTTGCACATGTCGACAGTTATACGTATTTGGGTCATATGCTAAAATCCAACCGTTCAGATGATGAAGATATGATGAGACATTACAGATTTCTGTGTACTAAAACAAACATGCTTTTACGTAAATTTAGAAATTGTTCTGTGAATATCAAGATTAGATTATTCAAATCTTATTGTTGCACAATGTACTGTGCTCCTCTGTGGACAAACTTTAGTGAATGTATGAAAAGAAAACTAGTTATTGGCTATAATAATAGTTTTCGTTTACTACTAAGCCTTCCAAGATGGAATAGTGTCTCTACCATGTTTGTAAACTATAATGTATTTAGTTTTGAAGAATTAATGAGAAAGTATGTGTTTTCAATGATGACACGAGTATCAAATAGTAAAAACTGTATCTTGAAATCGTTGTGGAACTATGATATTCATTTAAGTTCTCAGATTATAGATAGATGGAACAAATTACTATTTAAATGTCTCACATGATTTTATTCCTAACAATGACAAACACATTCTGTAGTTGTAGATGGCTATGTATATTTGCACATAAGACACCTATGAACTTCTATGTCTTAAAATACTTCTATATTTTATATTCTATTTTATTGTATATTTTAATTTAGATGTATGGACCATGCAGTCTGAAATAAAGAATTCTTATCTTATCTTCTTATCTTTATCTTATATGTAAAGTCTGATTATGATCCACTGATAACAACAGAAGCTATAGACTTAAAAAACAACAACAAAAGTTGACATCAGCTGTATCATTAAATATACAAACAGACTGTGAAGCCTATTTTATGCCAACTCTGTTTGTCCAGATAACTCAGAATCTGAATGACAATGAATGATAACAGATTTCCTCTATTACTGCTTTAAGTGATTGTCACTTGGATTTATCATGTATTTGCATGAAAGGGGTATGTGAACAACAGGGTTTACTGATCTGTCACTTGGATTTATCATGTATTTGTATGAAAGGAGCATGGGAACAATAGGGTTTACTGATCTGTCACTTGGATTTATCATGTATTTGTCAGAAAGAAGCATGGGAACAATGGAGCATGGGGACAATAGGGTTTACTGATCTATCACTTGGATTTATCATGTATTTGTATGAATGGGGCAAGGAACAATTGGACATGGAAAAAAATAGGGTTTACTGTTCTGCTGTATTTATTAAAGATATAACAATAACAAAAAATAAGTATGTAATTGATATAGCTAGACAAACATTCTATGCTATGGTCATAGTTTTTAATATTCATAGTAGTTAGTTTCAGTATCTCTTTAACGGGTACAAGGGTTTATAAGCAAACATGCATTTATGAACACACGCACCAAGCATTTTTTGTTGTTGTGCATTCAACAAGCATTTGTTCAACAACTCTGAATGAAGACATAATAAGTATCAGATGGCAAATATAATATGGCTGATTACTGAGAGAGAAAGAGATCCAAATTACCCGTTTGAAAATGAGACAGGCCCAAATATGGCATTTATGAGTATATGCCCACATCACGGGGAATTTGTTATGCTATAGTATATGAAAATGTGTGTATATAAAGTACTTGCCCAATCTCCCATGGGTCTAATGCATGTATATGAAGTACTTGAGTACTCTCCCATGGGTCTAATGCATATATATGAAGTACTTGAGTACTCTCCCATGGCTCTAATGCATATATATGAAGTACTTGAGTACTCTCCCATGGGTCTAATGCCTGTATATGAAGTACTTGAGTACTCTCCCATGGGTCTAATGCATATATATGAAGTACTTGAGTTCTCTCCTATGGGTCTAATGCATGTATATGAAGTACTTGAGTACTCTCCCATGGGTCTAATGCATATATATGAAGTACTTGAGTTCTCTCCTATGGGTCTAATGCATGTATATGAAGTACTTGAGTACTCTCCCATGGGTCTAATGCATGTATATGAAGTACTTGAGTTCTCTCCTATGGGTCTAATGCATGTATATGAAGTACTTGAGTACTCTCCCATGGGTCTGATGCATATATATGAAGTACTTGAGTTCTCTATTATGGGTCTAATCCATGTATATAAAGTACTTGAGTACTCTCCCATGGGTCTAATGCATATATATGAAGTACTTGAGTTCTCTCCCATGGGTCTAATGCATGTATATGAAGTACTTGAGTTCTCTCCTGTGGGTCTAATGTATGTATATGAAGTACTTGAGTTTTCTCCTGTGGGTCTAATACATGTATATGAAGTACTTGAGTTCTCTCCTGTGGGTCTAATGCATGTATATGAAGTACTTGAGTTCTCTCCTGTGGGTCTAATGCATGTACATGAAGTACTTGAGTTCTCTCCAGAGGGTCTAATGCATGTATATGAAGTACTCGAGTTCTCTCCTGTGGGTCTAATGCATGTGTATGAAGTACTTGCCTTCTCTCACGAGAGTCTAATACATGTATATGAAGTACTTTGCCCCCTCTCCCATGAGTCTAATCAGTATGCAATTTAGATAGGTATAGAGTGACACAGCAAGCCATAACAAGTGTAACAAAAATGTCTAAAATCTGAATAAGTTTTTAAAGAATCAAAATTAATAAAGCAAATTTTGAAATCAAACTGAAATCAGTTATATTATGGAATTTCAAACTTTGCTAATTCTTTGTAGCCAAAGATGTATTGTCTCCTGTGTACTGATGCAAGATTGAGTGCCATTTTTGGGGAGACCAATAACCCTGCCTTTCTCAGATTCAAGGAAGAACACTGTTCTACTTACATGGAGAGACCAGTGTCTACATCGGTTCCGACATTCATATCATAGGCCAGAATACGGACAATTGTTCCAGGATTATATGTCTCATAGATATCCAGTTTTAATGGATAAACTTTTGTAGCAAAGGTTATTTCTACAAAAAAGAAAAAGAAAAAAAGAACTAGATTTGTGGTTGTAAAACATGTATGCATCATTACAGATGAAAAAGTCATAAAACACTGCAGACAAAATATTCTAAAATTCTGTACAAATGGAAAAATTACTTTACTTGAATGAAAGTCCAATCAGGTCATCTACTGTACATGTACATATGAACATACCTAATACATTTAATTTCTCTGAGTCAAACATTATTTTGTACAATTGTGCTAACAAGATTTTGACCAAAAAATGTCAAGTGCTAAAAAGTTTTTGATCCAAAAAGTTCAGATACATAAACATTAAAAAAAATGGCTTTAATGGCACAAAAACATAATCAGGTCATCTAGATTAGTATATAAAAATGCCTACAACATTTTACTTTTCAAGTATTTTTTTGTGCAATTGTGCCAACATGTTTCATGTGATATTGGACATATGTCCACACAGACAGGATTCAATCAAGATGCCCTTATTCATACGTGGACATAAAACAAACTTTAAGACATCTTTTAATATAAAATGCACAGGTCATCATGTGAACTATCACTGACAAATACATTCCAATTCAAATGGAACATTTCTTTCTCAATTTGTGCGAAAAGTATATAACTCAAAGAAAATAAAACAAACATCTTTCTACTTAAAATAATAAAACTGTGTACCACAAAATCTTTTCTTGATATGTAATATATCTGTTTGATTGTACTGAAAATGAACAAAATGGACATAGGGCATTTGACTTTATTTGCAATTTTAGCCCAGATTAGTTTCCGCTGATGGAATGTACAGAAAAGCATAAGTAAATACAATGCTAAGAATGATTATAAAATGAAACTAATATTTTACTATAACTGATACTTTGCATTTCCTTTTTTTTCTTGATGGGAGAGAGAATAACAATATTTTTGGTTTGGTTGTAAAAAAAAAAATTACTTTTTTTTCAGTCCTTTAATTCATGGACATACTTTAATTAAAATACTTTTTTTGGCTGTTGGATTCATGGACAGGAAAAGGATCTTATTATTTTCACAGAGGGATAATTGTCAATTGTGTTTTTAAATTCAAGGTCTGCAGCAACCACAAAATAAATAAAAATATTATACCCCATTAAAGTCAGTGAATTCACACAGTAATTGAAGTAGGTCTTCATCTACAAAAAAATAAGAAAAAACAACATTTAAATTGTGACTTTTACAGTTGTTTAAACATTTGTCCAACCATATATAGTGTCCTGTTCCCTGCCACTTTCCAGAAAATGTAGAGAGTGTTTTTGACCTAGTATTTATCTATTAAGTGTTACATTCTCAGCATTCAACTAGAAAACATAATAATAACTTTAAAACACTTAGTCCAATCAAAGGCATCCATGTTATCCGAAAAGGATGTAAACTTGATGAAAACTGAAAATCTAGTTATCTCCTCCTTATAAACATATTAAACAAATTTGAAAATCTAATTTTTGCATGTCCAGTCCAGCCATCTTTGTGTAACTGCAGTAAACTTAATATTTCAGGATGGAAAGACAAATGGTTTTGAAGTAAAGAATACTATGTTTCTATTGCCCTTAGTCCTGTTGCCAGGTTTGTGATTAGGCCATAAAAAAAATGTGTGTGTTTCCGGTTGGCCGACAGTCCCTGTGAATACAAACTTTTAAACACAACTGGCATAATCCACACCCATACTACTATCATTAATAAAACTATTCCCAAAAGGGTCTAGTTTAATTGTGTTCACTTCCATTCAATAAAATAGTGTAATGTTTAACACGTGTGTGTGTGTGAAAATTAATTATCTAAGATGATATTTGTTCCATAAAAGAAGCTAACTATACTCAGAACTGTCTGTAGGATCATGAAAATAGAACTCCTGTCCCAAAATACTGAAAAAACTGGGGTGATATTATATACACAAAAACTGGACCAATTTTTAGAGAATCTGGCTCTATCTATTGAGAGCCCTGATACAGTTTTCCCATTAACAAACACTTTCTGAAAAATGTGGGGGAAAAAAACACTATTTGTGATGCAAATCCATAAATTAAAAACACTGAAAATTCTGTAATTTGTGGAAACTTCACAGGTTTGGTAAGGTTGTGACAGACAAGCAAAATATTTGACAAACCTATATAGTCATCACTTAAGAATGTTTCAGGAGTTCTTTCAAAAGGTTTTCTGGCTGAAGGGGCCTTTTTCCACCATGGGCCATATGTACGCTGAAGAATTAAGTTATATAATATTTAATTATTTGAAAAACACTTCTATAATATGGTAACTTAACTGGAGGACACAGTGTTTAGCATAATAATGAAAAATATACACAGTTGTTTTAAGTCTATATACTAAAATTGGTAATTGGACTGTTACATGATATATGGACATAACATAACAAACTTTTTTATGTAGAGTCATAAACAATGTTAAGGCTCATGAACTAATTCACAAAGTGTACTAACCATACTTCACTCAAACTGGTAGAGAGTGCTGTCGAATGTAGTTCAGGGGACTGTGCCTGTGAAAACTCCTCTCTATACCTGTACTTCTCTCAGCAGATGTAACTTTCACTCAACTCCACTTCAAGTGTGGATTCTACCAAGCCAGTTTGTGTATTACATTAATATCCCTGAAGGACTTCAGGTAACATCATAGGTCATAAATAAATAAATAAAGTGTATTACCCAACATCACAGTGTCACTCAGGTCTCCCTCCACTTGTAAATCCTAGAAATTTCACCATGTAATAGGCTGTACATCAGTGAATACAACACAGATATGAGTGGAAAATTGTCAATACACTTGTTGTGTACTGTATGTAAGAAATAATGTAACTGATATTACTAAGGGCTGTTCTACTTAAACATACTTGGTACCCAGGGATGGCAATTTTTTTTTAAATATATGTGAAGGTACTCTGATTACTCAAAGTTCTTATAAAAATTATATAAAATTCAAATTGAATCTATGGGTGACTATTGCACATTAAAAAAGTCTTCCCTTGGTCCCAAGTATGTTTTACTGGAACAGCCCTAAGCTATAAGTGAACCTAGCATTTTGAAATTATAATCTTAAAATCTATAAATCTGGTCACAAGATTACAAAGAAATTATCTCACTCAGACTTGGCCTACAATTCTAACATCTGATTGGCTAATGTAAAAAGTCACTGACCAATCAGATATCAGAATATCTTGTTGAGTCGGAGATTATTTATAATCTCTGGTTCTGATCTTGAAAATCTACGCAATGGTGAAGACATATATATATATACTGCAGATGTAAAATAATGTAGTTAATTTGACTTTTTATGCTTACCATACCTAATAAGGCATTTTTTAGAGTGTTATCCATGATTCAGAGTACTAGCAATTAAAGAATCTAATAAATGATTTAAAGGATTTGCAAAGTAGAGGAAATATGACAATAACAATAATAATTATGAACAATAAAAATCCTCATCTAAAATAACATCTCACTTCACTGATGAACTTTTTCTGGCCTCAAACAAGAAGTGTAGAACATGAATCTTCCACCAGCCCTTCCTCTTTGTAAGACCCTGAAGCCAATAGTAAATAAGAAACTGACAAAAGCAAAACTTAACAATGATGTGACAAGATGGATGAACAAAAATAATACTGTATATTCCTTTTACATGTGTGACACGACATAAAAAACTTATCCCCCTCCTCCAAATATATAACAAATCAATAATAATAATAATAATAATAATAATAATAATAATAATAATAATAAAAATAATAATAATAATAATACAGTATAACTTCAATTATCAAGACAAAGAATTTGTTCAGATAATCAGTCATCAGGATGATTGCAATTTAGTGAAAAAGTAGAACTGTGAATGGAGGTAATCTGGAATAAATGGGTCCAATGATTGAACATTTGACTGTATATGTATCAGTAACTAAGTAAATATTTTTACATTTTGTTGACACACATTTAAAACCAGATAAAGTAGAAACAATCCAAATATTATGATACTTTAATGAAATACAAAAATTTAGGATAAGATTTTACATTTGAGCTTCACACATATTGGACAGTTACACAGACTATCCATGATGGAATGATAGCACAGTTGTGATGGACTGTCATTTTATGTGTGGTTGTGATGGACTGTCATTTTATGTGTGGTTGTGATGGACTATCATTTTATGTGTGGTTGTAATGGACTGTCATTTTATGTGTGGTTGTGATGGATTATCATTTTATGTATGGTTGTGATGGACTGTCATTTATGTGTGGTTGTAATGGACTGTCATTTAATGTGTGGTCTTGTGAACACAAGGGTTTGAGCTTTACACACTGGAAAGCTACACACACTATCCATGATGGAATGATAACACAGTTGTGATGGACTGTCATTTTATGTATGGTCTTGTGAATACAAATGTAAAGAAGCAATAACCAAGGTAAACTCAGCTGACATGGATTCTATGCACACCTGTGCCATTAGGTGATTAACTTTTATCACCTGTTACATCACCATTGCTTGTTGACAGACAGTTAATTGGATAGGCTTCAACTAAAGAATGCCTTTGGTCAGACCGTTAAAAGTCTTTAATCTTCCTTGATCAACTTAGGATTTCTATTAAAAATTATATGTTGTCATTGCTGCACTCACTTAGCAACAATTGTGTGCAATAATAAACTTTTGTTATACCTCTCTCTCTCCTAACTGACATTTATTTTTACTTTAAAAATATAATTTTGATTTTCATAATACCATTGTAATTATAACTGTGTGAAATTATGATTGTGTATGATTCTGTTTTATGTAATACTGTTCTATGTCAGCATTGTGATTGGCAAATTAGTTTTATTTATAGATACATGTACACTGTAATAAGTAACAAAATTTGGAAGGGACACGGTAGTAGTCCATATGTGCAAATAAACCGGATAATTGGCATCCAGATCATTTATATTTTACTGTAGTAATAATTTTAATGATAATAATAATAATAATAACAATAATAATAATAATAATAAAACACTTGATAACAATGAGGCCTGAACCTGTAACACTACAGACTAAACTATCCTGCTCCTCATGCTGTCCTACATGTATTTGCTTTATTCTTACAATATGAGACAATCTTTTTAAAGAGACTGATTAAGTATTTTGTTTAATTCTAATATAGAAAACCAAATAGAAAATGACATCTTTCAATACATCATATAAAGTTACGGGCTTTATGTTAATTATACACTTGTAAATTACACTGAAACCAAGTTCTAATGATTAGATATGAAAAATTTCAACTACCACATATACTCGCTTATAAATGGAGTCCAACTGCAAAATACACAGACCCAGATATTCTGTCGCATAATGCACCGGCAGAAATGGGTCTATGCAGTACATTTCTACTACTGGTAGTGAGGATAACATATAGATCAGGGGTGTCAAACATACAGCCCACCAGACTCATTATTTATTATTATTGTTTATTATTATTTATTATTATTTATATCAAATCTGGCCCGCCATAGCAAATGAATTTGACACCCCTGATATAGATCATGTACATTATACAGGTAAATTGTCAACCCAACTTCTATTGAAGCTGCATGTGCTGCATATGTCCTGTTCGTTTCTTTCTCAGTGCACCTGGGGCACACATCAACATTTAAATTTGCTGTCAGTCGAGACAAATGAAGGTTATTTTCTCAGCCCGTACAAGTAGATTTTTTTCATCATCTCAATATCAAATCATTGCCATTATTTGCTATATAAAATCGTATAATTAATATAAAGTTTGTAATTTTATCGGAACTATTTAGAGCTAACATGTTTTCCATCCAACTTTCAGTGTAAAAATTCTTTAAAAATATATAAACAGTCCCTCTAAGTTATATTATACACTCAAGTTTTTGCTGACATAATCATAAGTTTAGATTAGAAAACAAAGAAATAATATCAAACATAACTTACAAAGACACATGATTGTGTAAAATCTCCATAGTTTGGAAAAATGCTCGCACTTCCTGCAAGATTGTTGGCTGTGTAAGAGATACTGGTTTCATTTCCATATTGTGAACTGAAATCTTTGACCTCTTTTGCAAACTGAACAGTGATATCTGGTCTCTTAAAGATTCATTTCTCAGTGATCCTTTATCATCTATACTTCCTGTTGTCAGAGGTGTTGAAATGGTAAATGCGTTTTCAGTTGGTGGTGTTGCCATGTTATGTTGCGATCATCTGAAAAGTAAATGAAAATAAAGTCAAAATAATGCTGGTCTGGATTCATCTTTACATTTATTTTGAAATTCTTCTACAAAATCAAATGATATGAGCATATATTTCAAGTTTGATCAAAATCGGATCAGAAATAAGGCCTCCTTTGTGGTAACAAGGTTAGCCAATCAAGTGCAAAATCACTTAATCAGATTAATATAAATGAATCTCGCTCATTATTGAATTCGACCAAGAGTTTGATGATATAAACCCATATTCTAAGTTTTAAATTTGATCAGAAATATGGACTCCAGGGTGATAACAAGCAATTTTTGGAGTAAGATACATTTCTGACCAGGAAATTATACAGTGATATGCATGCAGCGACTAAAATAACAGCTGCAACCCTGAGTTTTCTATAGCAAAACATTACCTGCAGAATAAAAGTCATGGTTATACAATCATCCAGTTTGACTATATTCCCTTGTGTGACACCAGGTACATTGTAAGGTGGGAGACTCAAAGGGTAATGATTGAGAGCGTAAGTTTTATAACAACTATAATTAACCTAAAACACCCTTGTTTTCTCTACCAATACTCATTTTGTCACCCCACCCTACTATATATCTGGTATCCCACTCAAGCATTTCACCTAACTAATATTGGTGAATAGATGGATATAGATAGATAGAATACTTGATTTATTCATTAAAGGATTTACTGAGGGCCCATCTTGATGGTTGTTGACTATCAAGTTTACAGTACTGCAAACTTATATATAACTGTATATTTCCAGTTTACTTGAAAATATCCCAGAGATTTGGCCACTATATAATGTGATTTCAGCTATGTATTATGGAACTATGATTGAATAAAATTAAGGATACATTTAATGAATTGTATAACTGGGAAAAACAAAAGAAAACTCGAATCTAATCATGGTTATTTGCAGATGTTACAGGATCATAAATCAAGCACAAGAAACAAAAGATAACCTCTTAATATTAGTAACAAAGCTTACATTCATAATTTACTGATTCTGGGATTTCCTATTATTTTGATTTTGATCTTGGCTCCAAAAATGTGGAGTTACAAGGAAAATTCTAAGACTCCCCATAACATCATGAAGTCTCAATTATAGTGTAAAAATTAAAAATGTTCCTCATCAACTTTTGTTTCAAGCAGAATTTGTAACGGTGCCTTTTTCTCACAAGCAATCCTCCCTGCCACAGCATATACATGATCTGGGTTCATGTCGTATTGGGAAAATGAAGAAAACTGCAAATTAGTACTTCCATTACTGAAAGAGTTAGTAATTTGCACACTCTGCATACCAGGAACAAACAGCACTTATATCTCCAACATCATTCTCTTTCTTTCTTAGCCATGGAAATTTCTCTACCCATTGTCATTTCTTTGACCTCTGGCCATCATTTATCTTAACAGCCTCGTTCTTAAGTCGCATCTGACACTTCTCTAGCATCTCAGGGAAGCTAGTTGCTGGACGTTTTCAAAAATACTTTGCAAAGAAAGATGACTCATGATCACTCTGGATACTCAAAAGATAATTGAAAGTAATCCTCATATAAGTGATCAGGAATATATGCCACTGTCTAAGTGAACTTAATTGATGATGATTTGTTGATTACTAGCACTCAATTCACTTCGGCCTAATGCCAACAACTCACTGGACATTATTAAATCAAAGGCAAATTTACAACTTGCAAAACCAAACAGACAACAAAGACTTAAATAAAGATAGCTGTAAAAACAATGACTTTAATAAAGACAGTGGTAAATCTTTTATTTGATCTATAAGAAACCACATAACTTCAAACATTCCTTGATAATCCCCAACCATGCAATTAGACATCGCACTGCTGAGGAATTATGTAATATGATTAGGGTCTTATCAGACATCTGTATCGACATATGCGCGTGTACTAACAGGGGGCAAATGACTGATTATTGCTTAAAAAGGTGTCAATGCGAGGAAAAAGCCTTTTCTGTAGTATATTTTTATAAGATACTCAAAAAAACACAAGGAACCATATCAAAATATGCTGCATCCCAGGGACCCAAGGGGGCAGAAACACATGGGTCCAAACAAACAGGTGATTGCTGCATCAGGGACACAGGCCTTGGGTCAAAGGAAATCTCTGCTGACCGAATTATCAAGGATGCATTCAGCAACAATGTCACTCTACACTACAACTTTTGTTTGTTCCAGATCAACATTCATGTACTAAGTATATACAACAGAAAAACTTAAAAAGGTTGAAGCATAGAAAAGGATACACTTATGAGGCAATGGAAAGTCATATAACTAACTCCTTGACCTGGAAATACCAGACACCATAACAAGGCTGGATTCTTGTACCCTTGACACAACACCATCACTTACAGACAATCCTTTTATCTCTAACACAAAGTACATAAAATTCTTTCCCCTTGTAAATTCTTTTTTTATATATGTGAAAATAGTAATTCATGCTAAAACAAGTTAAAAATAATACCTTTCTATCAATTTATTTCTTTTTCTACTTGAAGGGATTGAGATCATCACATTGTAACCACTTGTCAGTTGTATAACAGAGTGACTTTCTATCAGGTTGTCAAGACTGTCCACGTGGGCTATTTTAGGTATGAGGTAATTATGCAATGTACCACATTCTCTTATTCCATAACCTGTCCTATTTAACTGCAGATTGTATGGTTATTCTCCACAATGGCCAGTAGATTTAAGAAAATATTATTTTCTAAAAATGATCGAAAACATAAATGCCTTGTCTACTACTGTATACATTCCATTCAGGTGATCAAGAACACTAAAACTGATGGTAAATAATCCAATACTGGCGTTTTGCCACGATAGTTATCTGAATCAAACAAGCTAGAAATAGAAATAAACTGACCGGTTTAGTGATCATGATATTATTGCATGTACTGTATCTATACAAATAACACCCAAAAATCAAAACTTCTATTTGCTTAGCAAAGGAGATTTTGATGCAATGAGATCTGAAGCTAGCACCTTTGCTAAATTCCAATATTTAAACGGCCTTGAAAACAAGATGGATACTGAATGAAGTAAACTGGAAAAATACATATTTTCAGATGGAAAAAAATGTTCCTTCAAAATTGAGTAGATGAGTTGTGTAAATGCCCTGGATTACAAATAAAATTTGAAAATTAGTTTGCAGATGAAAAAATGTCCAAAAGTTGTAAAAATGTAACCCCGTCTACAGAGTATGTAAACAGTTGACAGATGCGTCGTTGTCACTAGTCCTACAACGTAAGACGTCCACCCTGATATTTATTATGTTTGGGTGCTACGTCTACTTAAATAAATGGCGTTGTGTAGCGTAATCCCCGGTCGACTGACGGGAACATGAGGCAACATTTTCAGGAATATCTCACACACTTGGCAGCCCATATTGACACTTTTCTACAAATTAAAGTCTAATTGCTTTAGTCGGACTATACTTACGCTGATGTCTTTTTCCTAACGGAATCAAATTCTGAAACAAGCAAGTGGAAGCCTTTTCAAGTTCCGTAAACATACATTTCAGTTGGCTGAAATGCGATGGTAGTCAAGGAATGCCGAAGTCAGTTAAAGTTGGAGTTTTTTTCTTTAACGAAACGAAGAAAAATATACTAATGTTGATAAAGGTGGCGCTCTCTTGTTTCGTACTTTGCATAGGTTAGATTTTTAAAGAAAAAGAATTACCCAGGTTTTCCTTACTGACTGTCCTGGCTATTTAAAAAAGACCTTGTATATCTTTAGGTATTGTTAAAAGAACTTTGAATTCCCTTTATTTTGGTGTATGATTGATGGGTGAAATTTGGGTTATAGAGTATACAGCTTGGTCTTACATAAGATGTGCACCTCTCAAAAAAAAAACTGCTAGCTCCGCTTGGTCATTTTCACTTCCTGGATTTCAAAGGTAAATAAAAAAAAAAAGAGCCGATAACTTTTTTTACTTTTTAGATATTTTGTAATTCATTCATAGTACTTTCAGAGGCTGGTATTGTCTGCTCTGGCAAAATTCGTTTCCCTATTTTAATAACTGCTGAAAATAGTGGCCTTTTTACTAATTCAGGCTGATTTTTCGAGTACTTTGAGGCGGCCATTTTGTCTGCTGTGTGCTTAGATCATGTCCAGTTTCCACAAGTACAATATGTAAAGAAATTTCAGCCACAGTACATGAAAGTAACATAGAAGTATGCCAACATTCTCTCCATTGTGCATGTTGCAAATTCAAAATACTTCATCTTTCACCTGCCACTCTCTCAGAAACATGCATTATCTGTAGAGCGCCCCTAAAAGCAATTATGCAGCTTCGTTTCGTTTATGACACATTATCTCTTCTTTATCGACTTCAGCATTCCTCTGCTCCCATCGCATTTGAACCAACTGAAATGTATGTCAACGGAACTTGAAAAATGTGTCCACTTGTTTGTGTCTAAATTTGATTTCGTTAGGAAAAAGACATCAGAGTAAGTGTTGTCCGACTAAAGCAACTAGACTTTAATTTGTGGAAAAGTGTCACTGTGGGCTGCCAAGTATGTGGATATTCCTAAAAATGCTGCCCCAAGTTTCCCCGTCAGTCTCTGAACGTACACTAACCTATTAAAAAAACTAAGTTTATATCACTGCCCAAAACCAATTATGTCCTTGACCAGAACCAATTACGTCCTTGACCAGAACCAATTATGTCCTTGCTCAGAACCAAAGTTAAAAATCGACTTAAAAGTTTATAAATCATCTTTATCCTCGATCAGAACCAGTCTTAGAGAAAGACTTTTTGGCGTCACTTCTCTTGGAGATCGATTAATTTACATGTTGTAAATGTATCCCCCCCCCACCTTTACCCGAGCCAACTTTGCCCCTGCACAGAACCAAACATAAAAACAGACAGAACAAGCTGCTTGTGCTGAACTTCAACAATGTTATTGCTCAGGAAAAGATTTGTAATGAGATTTTATTAAATATTCTAGCTCAGAACCGATATGTCTCTAGGGATAAGTTCGTGTCCCTGCTCAGAATAACACAGTTCACACGCCTTATGAGTATATCCCCGCTCAGAACCACGGATATAGACATACACTGGAGTATATACCTGCATATAGCCAGCTATGTCCCCATTCAGAATGAATCCTTTATAAAAACAGCGTGATACGATGTCTCGACTTACTCTGAACCTATTAAAACGCCTTAAATCTATATCGATTCACAAAAGCAATTATGTCCTTCAACAGAACCAATTATGTGTTTGCTCAGAACCAAAGTTTAAAAAGACTTGACCGTCTATAGACGTCTTATATCCACAGAATCATCAATCTCCTCCGTCAGAACCAAACTTAGAGATAGCCCTTTTGTGCATCTTTCCTCTTATAACAAGATTAATTTACACATTGTATATGTATCACGCCCCCCCTCCCCAGAACCAACTTTGTCCCTGCACAGAACCAAACATTAAAACAGAATAAGAATCCCATGCTAAAATCCAACAAAGTTATTGCTGAGAAATAGACTTTTAATGAGATTTTATTCATTATTCTAGCTTATAACCCATATATTTCTATGGATAAGTACACGTCCGGGCTGAGAACCACACAATTCACACACCTTAGGGTCATGTTCCCACCCAGAATCAAGGTTATAAACAAACATTAGAGTATATACCTGCATATATCCAGCTATTTCCCTTTACAAAAACAGCCCAAAAGAATGTCTGAGCTTACACTGAACTTATTAACACGCCTTAGTTTATATTGCTGCCCAAAACCAATTATGTCCTTGCAGATGACTAGTTATGTCCTTGCTCAGAACTAGTTTAAAATAGACTTAAACGTCTATATGAGTCTTATATCCACAAAATCATCTATATCCTCCATTTGAACCAAGCTTAGAGATAGTCTTTTGGGCGTTTTTCCTCTTAGAACCAGATTAATTTACACATTGTGTATGTATCACCGCCCTCACCCCTCCCATGAATCAACTTTGTCCCTGTACAGAACCAACCATTAAAGCAGAAAGAACAAGCTGCTTGTGCTAAACTGCAGGAATGTTATTGCTGAGAAACGGACTGTTAATGAGATTGTATTAAATATTCTAGCATAGAACCGATATATTTCTATGGATAAGTTCGTGTCCCGGCTCAGAACTACACTATTCACATGCCTTATGGTCATGTCCCCGCCCAGAACCAAGCTTATAAACATATATTAGAGTATAATAACTTGAAATCGCGTTTACGAACAAGATGGGCTTGACTGTTCGGTATATGACTCACTGTATTAATTCAGCTCCCATAGTAAACCTATGGAGACACCATGATGATGTTACAAATTCAATAACTTTAAATTTCTAAATGCCCATGATGAAGTCTATATTTGTCAGTATAGACTCATCATCAAATAAACATGGGGTTTTCACTAAAAGACTTCGCATGGTGTCTAGTTAGTCCTAAATGAAGCGTGCGCCGTTCTCAGGTCCAATGTGGCCGCCACAGCGGTCATCTGTTAGATCTTTGTCATCGCTACTCCCCCTACATAGATGGTCATATCAACATGGGATTTTCAAAACAAAAGACTTATTATGATGTCTAGTTGATTCTAAAAGAAGATGGTGTTGATCTGACACACAATATGGCCGCCACAGCGGCAATCTTTAAAATATTGTTATTGCCACTACATGAATGGTCATATCAGCATGGGGTTTTCACAAAAAAAGAAAAGAAAGATCTTATGATGCCTAGCTGGTCCTAACCAAAAATGATGCCGATTTGACATCCAATATGTCTGCCACAGCAGCCATCTTGAAAATTTTGTTACTGCTAATCCTCCTAAATGGAAAGTCATATCTTGAAAATATTGTTATCTCTACTCCTCTCCAAATGGATGGCTATATCAAGATGGGATTTTCACCAATATACTTCTTATGACACCTATTTGGTCCTAAATGAAAAATGGTGCCAGTCGTACATCCAATATGGCTGCCATGACAACTGTCTTAAAAATCTTGTTCTTCCAACGCCCCCTGAATGGATGATCATTATGTCATGGGGCTTTCACAAAGTCCTGAATGAAAATGGTACCAGTCTTACATCGGGTATGGCTGTCGCATCAAAAACATTTTGTTGTCACTTCCCCCAGAATGGATGATCATTACGACATGAGGTTTTCATGTAAAGACTTATAATGATATATGTTTTTTTCAAAAATGAAAATGGTGCCAAGCTGACATCCAATATATGCATGATATCAGCTAATTTGAAAGTCTTGTTAACGCTTAAAAATATCAGAAATGGTTTCAACACACGACTCTATTTTATCTTCACCCATGTCTTTCATATAATTGATACAGTGAGTCCGTTACTTGTAGTCTCAAAACAAAACAAGAGGACATAAGCAGTCCAATAATGTAGTCCTTGTTTATTTATAATGTATGTACACTATTGAGAAGACCGTTGTGGGTTGGCAGGGCTGAGCAAATCCCATAGCCCGACGTCCCGGACTAGTCATTTTTGAAGTCGGGCAAGTGAAATTGTCCAAGTCGCTAGTCCGGGACTAGTGCTTTTTAAAAAAGTCTGGCTAGTCCTTATTTTCGTGTTTTAATAACTATATCTACCTTTTTTTGGCCAATCATGCCCTCCGGGTGTACTGAATACTTGATTCTACCCCTCTTCGTGTATACATTTACATCCTGTTACCGCTTGACTGCATATTGGGCTAAGCGACCAAATTATCGGCAAATCAAAACACGTCAAACAAAAGAAAGCCAGTATGATCAATTAGTAGTGTTTTAAGCGGCTTTGTTGCATTGAGTTTACTCAAGCCAGATTATCATGAGCGGCTCACTATGATTTTAATCCAGCGAGTCAGCGTAGTTAAATTAATGAAAGGTACTTTACTGACATCAGTGTTGGTTTCTTTTATGAACTGATTAAACGACAGTAATGATTCTTTAATTTTTAATTGATTATACAGATGATTAACTTCCAGGTGAAATATTGCATTTGAAGCGAAACAATTACGCTAATTAATGAGCTGTCTCTGTTCGTATTTAAAAGAGAAAATGTATGTTATGATCACTTTAGAATTAGTTGTCAAGCAAGCTGATAGTTACTCTGTGGATAAAATGAGATTGCTAAATTATTTTCGTGAGGAAGGTAATAACGGCGATTCGGAGAAAGAAAATTTGTTTGAAAGTGGAGGGATAAAACATAAGACTGATACTGAGTGTGCGGTAACTATTTCTCCAAAGAGACATAAGCAACAATCTGTGATGGCAAAAAATATCAAATATGACACTGCTAAGAGACAGAGAAATTTTCAGCCGCATTGGGTTGATTGTTATCCCTGGCTTGAATGTATTGACTCGGAAGGAAAGATGTTTTGCAGTTAACCCATCAGCTAAAACATATATACATGAACCTGAAGAAGCCAAATGTATAACAACCAATGTTTTTGAAAAATTAAATTCTTTTAAGAAATAATTATGTTGTATATTATTTCGTTTGTTTTTTCTATGGATTAAGTACATACATCTCATCAAATCTCGGCAAGTGATTACCATTTTGGGACCAGTGAAAAGTAAGGTGGGACTAGTGAATTTTCTGAAACCACTTGTCCTGGACTAGTGGTTAAAAAAAAAATTTGCTCAGCCCTGGTCGGGTATCTTTCTCAGTAAGCAAGTGAAAGCAATATTGTGTTTACTATTTGCTGATGATGTTGAAAACTGTGCCTAAACTTCAATAAAACTTTCAAATGAAGTAGATATTATAAAGGAAATTCACGCTACTGGTAATACCGGCATGAGTGTGCACAAAAAGAAAACAGAAATCATTGTTTTTCAAAATAGTGGTCCTCATCGAAATATGAAAAAAAAAAATTACTAATATCAAAACCGTTAGGGTTTATAAATAAAATCAATGGGTCTTCTATTCATTCAAAATTGTCACGAATGCCAACTAAATTTTTTAAGCTCAAGTCATAAGCCGGAAAATCGTTAATTGCGATAGACAATTTTGTTTAAAAAGATGGATTTTTCTTACAAAACGGAGTATTAAAAATGTACTGGATTCTATGGTAATCCCCTTCCTTTGTTATGGGTCAGAAATCTGGGTTTACGAATATTATCATACTACTGAAACATTGATTGCTGACATTTGTAAATATTTCCTGAGTGTTAACAGATCCGTCCACAAAGGTTTAGTAATAGCAGAGTGTGGAAGACTGCCACTTTGTGTTAATTATGTGATATATGTAAAATATTGATGTAAACTTTTGAAAAAGCCGTATAATCATTATCCAAAAGAGTGTTATTTGATGCTAAAATCACTTGACAAAAGCGGATCTGGAACATGGGCATCGCATTTTAAATAATTACTGCCTAACTATGGTTATGATTATTCTCGATTATTTGAATAAATTGGTGATATCAATATTTTTATTTTAGTCAATTTTGTATGAAGTATCCTACTGTTGTCAGCAAGGGTTACTTTCCAATATAGTTGGGTATCACAAAAAAAAAAAAATTAAATGGTCAGTACCTTATAGTTGGTGAATTTTCTATGTGTATGTTAATTATTATAAAAGTTGTAATCTAAAGATGTAACTTAATTGGAATGATTAAGCTTACATTATACCTGGCACCCTGTGAATGACATTGGCTGACATTAGAGAGCTTGTTGATAAAAAAAGGAAGTATTGACACTGAAAGCCTATAATTTACTAGCTATACTATTGATATAATAGGCAGGAGACTCTAAGTGGGATGTCAACACACAGGCAAGATATTAATCAGAGAGGGCCAGTAAACGTTAAACATACTTACTCAACAAACGAGAAAATATTTAGTGGACTTGAGAAATTACATAAAATTCAAACACAAAACAACTGCTCTCCTGAAAATTTTAGGTTGATTCGCAGTCTTAAAACGAATACATATACTTGACACATTAACATACGCTAGAAAATAGCAATAAAAAATGACAATTTTTTTCTTTTTCTTTTTTATCCGAAAATTTTCCAAAAGTTGGATTTGGCCCGAATATCTACCACAACATCTCATTCGGCCATTACGTTTTCATACGTGACACGTGTCAAACATGTCAATAAAGGTTCATAAATATAATTATATTTGTAATATTCAAAATTAATTTGTGACAAATACATATATGCGTAAAAAAAAAATATTAATTTTTTGAATTATATTGTCATGAAAAATTATAACAGGCTGTTAATATCATTAAATTCATAACAAGATTACTCTGGAATTTCCATACATTTTCCATACTGACGGAAACTAGTGTAGTACCGCTACAGCGACAAAGTACCTATAGAAGTCAGTGTTAGGGTTGCTAGTTTTATTGTGAAGGGATTTAAATTCTATTTTATACCTCTTCTTTTACATCATACCATGTTCTTGTTATAGACAACAATTAAAATAGAACTCTACACATAATAAACCCGAAGACGTTGGAGCTTATGTCATCGATACAGACGCACATCATCGTACATAACCTCTGTTAAAATAAACCCCTTCAATACACTGTTCAAAAACCTACCTTTCGACAGAGCAGAGCAGTCTCGTGTTAATTTCCCATTTGTCCCCATAAACTTTCAACCGTTTGTCCCTATAAACTTTCGACCATTAATTTTCCCACGTTAATTTCCCGTTATTACCTATAAACTTTTGACCCTATTTAACACAGGACTTCTCTAGGACATTGCATTTAGAGGGTAAACCAAACTCACATTTCTCTTCCAAACACTCGCAACACTGTTACAAAACAGACAGACTCACTTGACCACATAAGGTTTTATCGTTTGCTAGTGCAGACAATTATAACATGTGTCTTGGGGATGGTGGTTATCAATGCCTAGTGGATGATTGGCCCCTGTGTTATAGCCCGGATCAAACGAATATTAAAAAAAAATAGAAATGGATGGAATAAATGGAGATTTGAGCAGAGACATTGAATAGAACAAAACGAGCCCCATGTATACAGAATACAACAATTTAATATTTTAGATAAAACAAAATAAAATTGTACAGGACCAATTATAAGATGCACCTCTACCAGAAAAATAAATTAACTCAAAGTTCTTAAGTGCAATTAGCAGCTCCGTTTATATCGATATGGGAAATTTAATCACGAAATCGAGTGAGTCTTTCGAACTTTTATTGTCCGGCATGTCTTTCATAACCTGATAACTGGTTGCTGTTCACTCTCCGGAATCAACATAGCTTGTCGGTTGGGGCCAACTTGAACTGAAACACTCTCGGGTATCCTCTTGCCTAATTATGCCTTACATCGCCTTTAGTGGCCTCTCTCAGTCGTTCAGCCTCTTATACTGGTCGTTCAATCTCTTATATTTAGTAGTGGAAGCTATTTTCCTGATAAAATAAAATAAATGCAGCTTAATTCTTCGTTCATTATTTACTTTCTGAACAGAACATACATTCCACTCTCCGGTACACTCAGAATAGTCTGTATCACATTTCACAACAGATACTCCACTGCTAATTGACTTCAGGTCATAACCTTGCATCCAATATAAACAATGGCATACTGGTCTACATACACTCGAGCTTCTCTCTTTCCATAGACAATTAACATAATGTAGGAAAATTAATGTATTTCTCCAATAGAACTAGTTACCATTACTAATTGATCAATAGCATAGTCTACTCTCACTTAATGAAGATTGATCCCCTGCAGTGTGAACTGTTAATCACTATCTTGAACTAAATGTCGGATACATGCACACATATGGCTCATCAATAAATAACCGTACAGCTCACAACTGCTGCTCAAATGTTAATAAACCAATTCATAGGTTACAAGAATTCACATCTGAGTTAAACAAATAAATCAAATTAAATTCACTTCTTAACTTATACTAAACTCATAATCGCTAACTAACAATTCATCAGCATAAAAGCATCACATAAACCTTATAATAATCAATTCGTAGCATACAGGATTCCTATATCATTTAAGACAAATCAATTCAAACACTTATCTTAAGACTCGTATCAAAGAAAAATTGTGTATGAAATTATGACACAGTACCTTTTAGCTTTGAGGTTCACTCTCTTTTCCCTTTTGCAGAACCGTCTCGTTACAGCCTGGTTATGTGTCTCTCATAGACACAACCAACACGTCCCTTACACAAACTTTATGAGGGTCTCACCCCCCGGAGTCAAGACCTTTTTGCTTCACGCAAAAACTGGACTACCTGATTCTGATGTGTAAGTCATTATTAAAACAAGAGACTTCACCTGAGAAACACACTCCAAACCACTAACTACCCAATCAGATCTCATGTTTATCCAACCGCCATTATTAACACACGCCCCTCCAGGGTTTGGACAATTCTACATTCTCCCGCTCCCCTCCATATACAGATCTCTGCAAAGCTTCAACTTATGACACATATTTCAACAAGTACAAATGCTGCTTCTGCAACATTTCAAACCTCAGCCATTTCAATAATCAAAATCCAATCGACAACTCTTGTCCAGTTTCGCCTGACATAGTTACTAAACAAGACCTCATTAAAAAAGAGATTGACTGTGTAACACTTACCATGCCAGTGTGAATCACTACCATGTCTGCTAGTTAAACTGAACTGGAAAGTCACTTTCTGGCTACACCGATGCGTGTGTCTCATTAATAATCAATCAAGTCCCAAACAGATGTACTCAAATACTAGCATCCTTAAACATGCCACGGATTTAATCCAGTGCAAAATCACATACAACAAAACACTGAGAATTATTTTTGTTTTTACAATTTATTGATTTTACAATGACATTTGCAAAATTCACTCGGTTACATTATGTTACACTGTTACAAACCATATGAACCAAGATGGCGCTGGGTATTTCCGTTTTCGAGTGTAGACCGTCACCTATTGCTACACTGTTACAAACCATATGAGCCAAGTTGATGCCTATGTTAAATTCCCGTAGAGCCCTCAAATTATTTTACCCTATATTTAACACACGGCCCCCGTAGAGCCTTCCATTGTTCTGCTCTACTATTAATGTGTACATGTAAGGAAAATCTAAGATTTTCTTTTTTAAACCATGAATAGAGTATTTCTTCCAATTGTTAATCTTGACGCTCTGTGAACTTCTTGTTAATATGTTTACATACGGGTCATTCAGATGTGATGCATGATGACAGCGGTTCTCATAAATGCTCAAATGCTGCAGTAATAGACATAACATGGTAATAAGACGTAGTAGTACATGTATATACATTAATCAAACTGTGATGGATCATAAAATGGAGCTGGTAATGAGACACTTTGAGCCCATTGCTGAAAACGGATATTAAAAACTTGAAAAGGTTGAAGAAAAGTGCTTGGGTCTATGCAAGCAAGAGAATTTAGTACTTCCATCTTTAGTGTCCATACGAATTAAAACAGGTTTAATTAAAACGTACACATTTTAAAATAAAATATACAAGACTCTATCACATGTATTTCAAGAATGTTTGCCTTACTTTAAGAGGACACACTAAAAATTACAAAAGCAATAACTTATAGTAGAATATGCATTCGGAAGTTGTTTTTTTTAATTTTTTTCTCGAATCACGTTGTTGACAATTGGAACAGATTACCCGATACTGAGATCGAAGTCAAGTTTTGTTGTCTTTACAAAAAAGATGAGGGCAGACCAACCAGGTAACCATGATGAGGTTCAGGGTTCATACAAAGTCGAGAATAAGTATGGGGAAGTAAAAGAGTGCTTTTTCCACACCTGGAAAAAGTATGGAAAATAAAGAGTTTGCCCAAAAGGTCTGGAGAAATTGTGGAATTTCAGGATGCTGTCTTTAATTTTTTTTTTTTTTTTTTTAATGTTTTGTTTTGTTTTGTTTCTAAAACACATTCGTGTGTTGGAAAAGTATGTGGAAAAAAGAGTGCTTTTTCCAGACCTGGAAAAAGTATGGAAAATAAAGAATTTGCCCAAAAGGTGTGGAAAAAGTGTAGATTTTCAGGATGCTATGTCTAATTTATTTATTTTATTTTATTTTTTTCAATTTTATTTGTTTGTTTGTTTGTTTGTTTTGTTTCTTCAACACCCCCGTGCATTGCGCTGATGTTTTTCATGGGGTGTCAGCTGCTGCATACCTGTTCGATGCGAGTGGCGAGAAATGCGTGACCTATCACCCACTCGTGATTGGTGGATATTATTTTTTATTAATTTTACCATCATTTCCTACAAGCAGGAAAACAATACTATAGTTTTCTAAATCCGTATTACCATACTCTCAAATGAGGCTGGAACTACTTTATCCTCGAGGTTTCTTGGTGACACTAGCAGCGCCCCTAGCAACGGAATGCCAACACTATCAGTAAACAAAGCTCTCACAGCGACGTTAGTTAAGAAACCTTGTGTTATATGTAAAATATCTGAAAGTTCTAAAGCATGTTTTTGTCACAACAACAATAAAAAACACATTTATTCCTTTATTTTGAAGTAGTAAAATATAGCCAAAAGGTTCATCTGAAACGAGATCACATTCGGAAATCGCGTACCAAAACATTACAGTTGTACAATCTATTTACGGAAGTTCATAAATGGTAAGCGAATTTCTAGAATAATGGATGAATTTGAAATTATAAATGAGTAACATTCTCTGCAACAAATCTGTACCATCAAGTTACACAAATTTCTTCAATCCTGTTGTAAATAACTCAAAATAATGTTGAAAGAAAATTCCAGTCATTTAGCTGGTGAAATCTTCCGTGATGCAAAATGTGAGAACTGCACTGTAGTATCAGTTAATGAGGCACAGCCATGTGTAATTGGAGTTTGAAACACAGATAAAGGTTGACAACTTTAAAGCTAGTAAGACCTAGGGTCAGTCTAATTAGAGTCCAATTAGTAACAGAATGCTTGTGATGTACATCATTTATTTTATACTCTCCCACCTTTATGTTCACTTGGTGTTGGGCCTTCATTTAGTTAACAGCATTGTCTGTATATAATAAAAGTAGTGTAGAGAATATCCTGTGTTTGTTCCTACATACCCACACAAGATGCACAATAACTGTAAATCACATATATGAGTCTGCTTCCCCCAAGCGTCAAAGAATTCGTGTTATTGACAGTTATTGTAGTCAAACTAAATGAGCATTGTTTCACAAGTTTCATTCATAAAACTAATATTCATGCGCATGTCAGCTTTTCAAAAAGTAATTTGGTTTATGCTTTAAGATGAAGTTCGTATTAACGAGGTTGAAATGTTTATCAATTTCTTGTGTTTTTCAGCTACATATAGTGATTTTATTAAATTATCTGAAAATTGATAGTATACAACAAAAATAGCATTATCACAGTAATACGATTTTGATTGCTAGATCGCTTTGCGTCTCGTAATGATCCGGATTTTCTAATGCTGACAACTTGACGTGATCCATCAATCAAGATTGCGTTACTGTGATAATAATAGCCATGAGTAACCACTTTTCGTTCACTTAACATGAATTTTAACGCGTTCGTTATAGCATTATGATAATCTATTCAAATAAACCATAAAAAGTGTTCAACTATATCTACTTCATTTAATCAGCGTGAAAAAAATGTGGCATTCATGTACATTAGTTCATAATTACCGTTTTTTTGAGCGTGTGTATGTTTACTTATTTCCGGAAGTGACGTCCATGGTTCGTGACACTCACTAAAAAAAATGAATAATTTTTTCCCGTTAATTCTATATGCAGTTTGTTCACTTACATTACTGCTTGCTTGTTCTTTACCATATAAATACATGACTCGATAGACTGGGAGAGAGACAGAGGGAGAGAGAAATTTAAAAATAGACACTGGTGAATGGATACACATTTTATTATAATAGATTCAATGTCTCTTGATGTAGAATATGTTTATTATGAAATAACACTGAAACGAAAAGTCCGTAGTGAATATACATTTCTAGTGTACATTTTTCTTACGTTGTATAAGAATCCCACATGATTAAAACCAAATATTTACATTGGCTATATAGTTGTATTAATTCCCAAAGTTGGTTTTCCTGTTCAAAATATGTAAACAAAGTCATCATGTGATCGGCGGCACTATCTTTAGCATATAATAGAAAATTCAAGGCCAAAATGTCTGACACAAAAAAGGCATTAGTTAAAACAGATTTTCATTATGATTTTTTAAAAATTACATGAAATTACCTTCTTGAATCACATTTTATTTGATTTTACTATATAATTAAATTCCGTCGCTCTTGAAGAATGCTGGTGCAACAGCTGATAACGTTTGTTTCTCGCAGCAAGCGCGTTAGATCGCAAGAAACATGGCACACAATTGAAGGAGGCAACGACATCGGGCTGTTGGATGATGTATATATAGATCATGCAGATACCACATGCTCATGCCGTCGTCAGACATGCTCATTTATAGTGACACAGACTTTGAATACATGTACTAGGGTGGGTGGGGGCTGGAAACAATTGCAAACCAGACTGGTAAAGGTCTGGAATCTTATTCACCAAGAGCCGTATGGACCCTGCAGTAATAAGACATTGTAGTATACATCAATCAAACCGTGATGCATGATAATGTGGAATATACTATATAGTAATGAGACACAACAATGTGAAGTATGTTGTAAATACTTTAGTTGTAATTCTGATGTAAAAAGACACATGGTCATGCACACAGGTGAGAAACCATACAAATATGAAGTGTGTGGAAAATTGTTTACCGTGGACTTGCATAGGAGATTACATATGAGAATATATACTGGTGAAAAACCATACAAATGTGAAATATATGGAAAATTGTTTAGGCAGAGCTCTCATTTGAGAGTCCACAACAGGATTCACACTGATGAAAAAACATTCAAATGTAAAATATGTGGAATGTTGTTTTCCATGAACTCGCATTTGAAAAAGCATACGAGAATACATACTGGTGAGAAATCATACAAATGTAAAATATGTGGAAATTGTTTAGGCAGAGCTCAACTTTGACAGTCCACAATAGGATACATACTGGTGAAAAACCATACAAATGTAAAATATATGAAAAGTTGTTTTCCTTGCACTCCAGGTTGAAAAAGCATACTAGTATACATGTTGGGAAAAAACTATACAAATGTAAAACATGTGAAAAGTTGTTTTTCAAGAACTGGGAATTAAAAAGGCATATGAGAATACATACTGGTGAGAAACCATAAATAATGTGAAATATGTGGAAAGTTGTTTTCCTTGGACTCGCATTTACAAAAAGCATACAAGAATATATACTGGTGAGAAACCATACATATGTGAAATATGTAGAAAATCATTTGATCAGAGCTCTTATTTGACAGTGCACACGAGGATACACACGGGTGAAAAACCTTACAAATGTGAAATATGTGGGAAATTGTTTAGCCCTTAGAAATTACTTGCCATGCCACATGAGGATACACACTGGTGAAAAACCATACAAATGTGAAATATGTGGAAATTCGTATGGGCATAGAACTAATTTGGTCGTCCACTCAAGATTGATAATCATACTCCAGAAAAATTACCACCAGGGGGACAGTGTCATAAATTCGTTATAATAGGAAGTATGCTACATAAAAAGTAGATATCACTTCCATCAAAGACATCCTTAAAAAATATTTGCCAACAAATGTTGAAAAACGGGGATGGGATTATCATGAAACAATGGCTTATCACATAAATATGGTATCTGGAATTTTCTATCTCTATTTTTGTGATTCTCTTTAATATTCAAGAGCATGTTTTTTGGAAGTAAAATGTTCAGTTCTTGCCCATTTATGGCTTGATGTCATTTCTATCACTCCATGCTTATGGCTTAATGTCATATACTGTTACCAAAATATAGTGTGTATTACCAAAAACAGTAACCAACTAAACTAGCACACTGGCTTTTCTTGTCAACTTTGGTGGCACTCTCCAGTTTCGTACTTTGCATAGGGTTAGATTTTTAAAGAAAAATAATTTCCCAGGTTTTCCTCACTGGTTATGTTGGCTATTTAAAAAGGACCTTGTATATCTTAGGTATTATTGAAAGAACTTTTAATTCCCTTTATTTTGATGTATGATTGATGGGTGCAATTTGGGTTATAGAGTATACAGCTTGGTCCTACATAAGATGTGCACCTCTCAAAAAACTGCTAGCTCCACTTGGTCATTTTCACTTCCTGGACTTCAAAGGTAAATATAAAAAAAAAGAGCTGATAACTTTTTTTACTATTTAGATATTTTGTAATTCATTCATAGTACTTTCAGAGGCTGGCATTGTCTGTTCTGGCTAAATTCGTTTCCCTATTTTAATAACTGATGAAAATAGTGCACTTTCGACTACTTTAGGCTGATTTTTCGAGCACATGGCAGGGTCCATTTTTGTCAGCTGTGTGTTTACATCAAGTCCAATTTACACAAGTACAGTATGTAAAGAAACTGCAGCCTCAGTACATCAAAATAACATACAGGTATGCCAACATTCTCTTCATTGTTCATGTTGCAAATTCAAACCACTTCACCTTACACCTGTCAATTTCTCAAAAGTACATATCTGTAGAGCGCCTCCTTATAAGGCATTAGGATGTGTACACATGGAGTTAAATTATGTGTTGTATGTATTGATATTGGCTCATTTAGTTCATATTTACTGCATTTTAGAACTTAAATGTGTCTCTTCATTCCAAAAATCAATTTGAACTATGAGACTGCAGGTAGGCTTGAGAAGAGTTATGTCCCTTGTCATTGTACACAACACGGTAATAATTACTGTCGAAAATAGAAACCTGTGTGTAATGATAGACATTTTTATTACAAATGTTTGCATGAATGTCAATTTCCACGAGGAATATAATATCAGTTCTTCTTTGAAATGATAATATTTAGGGTATTTTCTCTTTTGCATTGACAAATAAAAATGTATGGGTAAGGAAAACACAAGAAAGATTACATTGTCAAGAAGTTTAATATTTTTCCATTTTCAGATAACATTTCTATAGTATCATATGGTCTTGGTTCATACGGCAATGTCAGAAATATTTAAAACTAAATTAACAGATCAAGAAGTAATGAAATATAAAAGAGCTTTAGCTCGGCATACACAAGTTACAAACATGTGTCACATTTAGATAGGCTCACACTATCGTTATGGTTATGGAATACTGTATGTAACCTTTCATGGGAAAAGAAAGATTGTTTTGGTTCACCGACTAACTATTTATTTACAAACTATGGCAAACTCACTACCATCTCATTACGAGGTATCACATAGATGCCATACAAAAATTTGCATCAATCCTGATCATTTATCTCTTGAACCAAAGAGAGTAAACATGGCTAGAAAATCATGTAAAGCCAATGGTGAATGCCAAGGCCATAGGGGCTATGGGAGTTGCATCCTATGATATTCAGGTACATTTAATAACTGTTATATGGTTTTAATTTAAAGGATTTAAACTCTATGAATGTTCATTGGTTACAACATTATTTGTTGAATTGGCAAATACTGAATTTTGGATAAGTGTTCTGTTGCATTTTTGTTTGCGTTTGATGTAGCGTGTATACTTGTACTGAAGACCTGATTTCCTCTCCCTATCTTTTACTGTTCTTCTATCTCGTTCTACCATGTGCTGAAATACTGGATCAAATTCATTAGAAACAATTCCATGAGATTGAGCTAGTAGGAGCATAGACTTTCCTGTACCAAACACAGAACTATGAAGGGCTGAATGACATAAAGCATCAAAATTTCTGCTCCATACTGATGTTTTAGGTGCATAGGTGAAAATCCTATTGTGCAAGCTCTCGCATTTATTTGTGTTGAGAAGACGTGAGATTTTACCTAGTTTGACATCGGAGAAAAAATTTCTTAAGACCAATATAAGCTTTTCACTGTCTTCATGACAAAGATTCAAATGTTTACCATACGGCAGAAATTTTGGTGAATAGGATGCCAAATGGGCAAGGTAGAAAAGGGAATTTTGTCGGCAGTGTTCATGCCTATTGCTGAAACATGGAATAACATTTTGGACTGCTGCCTTTGCCTTTGCCAAAAATATTTTTTCAGAATTGAAATATCGTTGTATGCGTACAAGCTCTAAATACACTCTTCTCCTAATAGCAGTTGCCAATTTTTGCTGAAAGAGATGTCTGTCCATACCCTTGAAAGGACCAATGAAATTGACATTTTTTACATGTTTTTGAAGTGTACGCATCACATGCACAAAGCATGTATATTGCCGTATGGGTCACTTAAACTTAGCCGAATGCTCCCTGACAGTTTTTTCAAGCTGAGCACTTGCATCACAAGTTAAAGAATCAATTTTCAGTATGTTTGCAGTTTCAAGCTTTGTTAAATTTTCATTTGCTAATTTGGTTTCTGTCGAGGACATCGAGTCTTCAGTGCGATGATTTTTTTTGCAGTTGAAGTGTGTGCATGCTTTCTTTCTGCAGAGTTTGTTTGCAATTGACACACAGAGTGGGAGTTTTCTGCTCGTGGAGTGTTCCATGACAATAGCCACAGACTGTGTGGCAGCCTCCCTCCCACTCTGTGGTCTGTGGTTGTATGCGGTGTCTGTCTGTACATGAATGCCTGTGTGTTAGTTGGTTAACCTCATAAACAAATTTTTGATTTTCTAGTAAAACAGATTCATTGACAGATATTATACTACTAGAGAGTTCATTAACTTTCTTATATAAAAAACCAGAAGAAGGAGGTTGAATGTTCAGGCAGGACAGGATAAATCGGAGGTCAGTCACTCCCGACTTTTGTTTTGAAACAAGAAAATGCCAACATCTCGTTCAAGTTTCCTGTGACTGGGCCTCTCTTCCTCCGCACTTGACTTTGCTCGTTAAAGACAGGCTGTTCCACATTCACAAGATTGCACTTGATGCATTTCACTGTTACAAAAGCACACAGTCCTTGAGTTTTGCTTACGACCATCTGTGGACTGTATCTTTTACAATTTCCAATTTCTTCATGCATTTGGTGTAAGTCTTGCAGTATAATATTGACTTTGGCTATATTTAGAATCACATTTTCATTTGTGTCGTCAACACCGTTGACCTTGTGTGTGACCCACTGAGGAACATTTCTTCATTTTTTCTATTTTTTGCAGGCCGTAGCTTGGATGGGACTTCATTTTGGCCACAGGAAGACAGAGATTCTTGGTAGACATCAAACCTTGGGCGCTTGATAAGTAGAGGGACAGAGCCAGATTGCCAGCTTGAACTAGGTGGGTCACTTGTGGATACCTCTACACCACGGTTCCATGGTATACTGTGCTGTACAAACTGTTGATGGTGCCTAGGTCTTTTCTTATGTCTTCCTGCAGCCATGTTTTCTTTGGGGAGATGTAGGTTGATGTAGTACTAATGACGTCATGGTTACCAATTGTTCCTGGTTATGATGGATCTTAGACAGGAAGTGATGTCATAGACAGGCAGGGGCTTGAAACTATTATGAAAACCACTGCCCCCCCATTTTTTTTACAAAATTGGCAACTTATGAGGTTTTTATTTATTTGACCATAAATGCAGTCTACTTGTTGTTTCATTTTCTATTTAATCCATTATTATGGATGTAATTATCAATCACCTTTCATTGTGCACTGAATGGTCTCAACAAGAGTTAATTCCCCTTGACATCATTTAAACACATAGGTATAAAATCATTAGTACAGATTCATATTAGGTTACCAGTACAGAAGAAAAAAGTTATTTTTTACAACAAATATAATTTTTTCTTCAGCAATGAAATTATAGCATCAAGAACTTGCTTTTCTAAATGCAATGCAAGACAATTATTGCACTATTACTTCAAAATTTAAGGAATTATTCCCTCTTTGCTCTCTTGTTTTAACTGTAGACATGGCCAAATGATAGTAGACAACTCAGAAAATGCTCAGAATATGTTATTTAATGTATGAATTGAAAAATTAAACAAATACTTCATAGGCATTTACTCTTGTCTGTCATTCTTTAAAGACCAAATTATAGCATGTTCCAATGACGTTGCACTACATTCTTGACGACATCAAGCTACATTCTAGCTGCTTCAGTGGGGTGGAGTAAATTGACTATGTAATGGTCATTTTGGAAGTAAATACCATGTATCATATATGAAAATGTTTGAAATTGACTACAGAATATGTCAGCTTCTTCAAAATGTTGACAAAGTATCTTCAGTGACTGTTTAAGGTGGCGCTCTCCAGTTTCGTACTTTGCATAGGGTTAGATTTTTAAAGAAAAATAATTTCCCAGGTTTTCCTCACTGGTTATGTTGGCTATTTAAAAAAAGACCTTGTATATCTCAGGTATTATTGAAAGAACTTTTAATTCCCTTTATTTTGATGTATGATTGATGGGTGCAATTTGGGTTATAGAGTATACAGCTTGGTCTTACATAAGATGTGCACCTCTCAAAAAACTGCTAGCTCCACTTGGTCATTTTCACTTCCTGGACTTCAAAGGTAAATAAAAAAAAAAGAGCTGATAACTTTTTTTACTTTTTAGATATTTTGTAATTCATTCATAGTACTTTCAGAGGCTGGCATTGTCTGCTCTGGCTAAATTCGTTTCCCTATTTTAATAACTGATGAAAATAGTGCACTTTCGACTACTTTAGGCTGATTTTTCGAGCACATGGCAGGGTCCATTTTTGTCAGCTGTGTGTTTACATCAAGTCCAATTTACACAAGTACAGTATGTAAAGAAATTGCAGCCTCAGTACATCAAAATAACATACAGGTATGCCAACATTCTCTTCATTGTTCATGTTGCAAATTCAAACCACTTCACCTTACACCTGTCAATTTCTCAAAAGTACATATTATCTGTAGAGCGCCTCCTTTATTATATCAAGGAAGGCAACTCATATTATTATGAATTATATCCTATTGTGGTTACCTCCCTTGAATTTTGTTTAACCCAGATTGTGGTTATCTCCCTTGGATATTGTTTCCACTGATGTAGAAAATCATTTTAAAAGGAAATCACAATAATTGCTGAAATAACATTTCAGATCTAAATATAAATTCTTTGGTGACATAAAAAGAAAAGGAAATTTAGAAAATATTATACAAATTATGCAGAGCAGTTTGAGTACAACAGTAAAAGGGACCATGAATAGCAGTATCTCCTGGAGTTGTGTTCTTTCATCAGGTCTTGTGTTAATTAGTATTAAAACAAGCCACCACGCCATTAGTATTCTGAATGATATTATATTGATTGTGATAAGAGTTTAGCCTAAAAATAAACTCAACCTCCGAATTCGATAATCATAAAAACATACTCAGAGACTAATTCTGTATGTCATTTACATTAGTTAAAAAGGAAAATATACCAATGGAACGAAAATTATTGAAGTTAAAACTAAAGTTTTAAAATTTCAAGTCTCTAGCTGAGACTTTACTGAATACAAAAACAAGGGTTCCACAGAACATGGCTATCTTTAGGTGGCCTGTTTTGGGATTCTTGTCCAGAACACTTCCGTAGTTAACTCGCTTAATGGTCGCTTACGGTATCATCCATTTTAAAGCTTATGGGGGCGCTCTACAGATATTATGTACTTCTGAGAGAGTGACAGGGGTAAGGTGAAGTTGTTTGAATTTGCAACATGCACAAGGAAGAGAATGTTGGCATACTTCTATGCTATTTTTATGTACTGTGGCTGAAATATCTTTACATATTGTACTTGTGGAAATTGGACATGATCTAAGCACACAGCAGACAGAAATGGCCGCTCCAAAGTACTCGAAAAATCAACCTGAATTAGTCAAAAGTACACTATTTTCAGCAGTTATTAAAATAGGGACACACATTTTGCCGGAGTAGGCAATATTAGCCTCTGAAAGTACAATGAATGAATTACAAAATATATAAAAAGTATTTTAAAAACAGTTATGGGCGCTTTTTTATATTTACCTTTGAAATCCAGGAAGTGAAAATGACCAAGCGGAGTTAGCAGTTTTTTGAGAGGTGCACACCTTAAGTAAGACCAAGCTGTATACTCTATAACCCAAATTGCACTCATCAATCATACTCCAAAATAAATTGAATTAAAAGTTCTTTTGACAATACCTAAGATATACAGGGTCTTTTTTAAATAGCCAGGATAACCAGTGAGGAAAACCTGGGTAATTCTTTTTCTATAAAAATCTAACCCCTGTGCAAAATATGAAACTGTAGGGTGCCACCTAAACATTTTTTCAATACTGCAAATTTTGACCATTTGGACATATATTTGCTGTATGAGCACTTAGCTAATACACTAAGTAATATATAATTTTAATCACGATTATTAATTAAGGTGTGGTTTTGTTGTTATCAGTAGCAATGTACAGTTGCCCCTGTGAGCGCACGGTTGCAGAATTTTTCCTGCGGTTGCTTCCCAGCGAACGGCAGAATTTTCCCCACCAGGCGCAGAATTCTGCAGAATTCCGCAGGGAGTACAAACGGGATAGTCAGCGTCTGTGCTAGGACCTGGTCGGGTTTCTGAGGGTCGCATTAAGAGTTCTGTGTGTTCAGACAGTGCGTGAGAAAGTCGTTTTACTCTTTTACTACATAGTCTATATAAGGCAGTGTGCAAAGGAAAGGTAACTCTTTTGTTTGTTATTTTCCGCTTATCAGCAATTTACAGTTATTTCACGATGTCTTTATAATAATTGCCAGGGAAAATATTTCTTATAGTTAATTTTGGACAGGTCTAAAAGTAAGTTCTGAAATCTGCATCTGTATAATCTAAACCTTGCAGGATATTTATTCTTTCATTTTTATGTTTTAAAATCAGCAACCTTAGCTTAAATATTTGTCCAATCAGATAAATTGTATGCAAACAGTATTTTTCATGATCTTGTGAGGTCAAGTCAAGTGTTTATTTCAGACCTTATTAAAATAATAATACTTGTTACAGTTCAAAAGGAATAGGAAATTATGGATTAATAATGATAATAATAATAATAATGTACAAGTTTGACTATGAAGCCACTGAGTGTTTCTCAAGGCTCTTTTCATAAGTTATTTATTATATTGTAAAGCTATTGAGTGTTTTTCAAGGCTTTGTGCATAAGTTGTCAGTTATTATTGTTATAGCCATTGAGTGTTTCTCAAGGCTCTGTTTGAAGTTAACACATAAGAATATAATTAAATTTTAGCCCATGTTTCTAAGTCTATCCCTAAAAAATAAATCGATATAAAATCTGAACATTAAAACTTTAGGTATTTGTAAATGTGTATATCAAATTCTATCATAATAAAATGTTATTTAAATAAGGGTATGTTTGTCCAAATGCACACTACCACTGTGATATCAAGTCAATGAGTCATTATATAGAAGTAATGCACCTGTTATTTGAGTTTTGAATTTGTACTGCCATTTGACTTTATGACTGTTAATAAACCAGATGAAACTTAAATTGTAGTCTGCATTTTATTCCTAGTCCCATGCTTATAGCTAGGATCGCCCACTTCATCAGGGAATCATAGAGACTTCGTGGAGTTTAGGTCTAAGTTTAACTGGGCCTTTATTCTATGGAGAGTTTATCGGCCACGAAGAGCACAGTGAGTCATTGAATGGTCACCAAGTTATCGGCCGGCACTATCCCATAACAATACATTTAGAATGTTCCACAATCTTTGTTCTTGTCCACCTCCACTTTAGAGGTGATGTGAGTCCTCAACCTAAGAACAACATTTGCGAACAATGTTCTTGATGTTAGGTCAACAAGAACTGGCTTGCTCAAAGACACTCACTGTGTCTAAATTGCCAATTGGACTTTAATGCATATTGCAGTATACGACTTGAAAAAACAAAAACTCCAATACATAAATCTCAATATTGAAGACACTACAACTACCCTCCATGCTGCAACAATATCTATGTTCATTAAGTGCCAATACAAATACAAATTTGCGACAAAACATCCAAAACAAATTCAAATTTATTCTCATTAAGATTCATTCACTAACCTATTTTTTTTTTTTGGGGGGGGGGGAGAGGTTGGCTGTTTAGCAATCCACCCTGGTCATTCCACTTTCTCTCTCCTTGCAAACAGCTTCATCTACAAGTATAACAAACTCATGACAATTTATCAAACTTAATCGTAGTGCAGTCTAATAATTCATGTTTACCTCTGTTGAAGCCACAGGTGGTGGTTATAGGTAATCCCTTACAAATGTTTTCCTGTTTATACAGATCCACAGATAATCTTGTTAAGCCAGTGCCAGTTACTCCATGTAAGAACAAAATATTAAAAGCAACTATCAGTTAAAAAGACAAGAATTTGAAGGAACTGTCACAAATTATTCTTATAAATATGTTGTACATGAGTAATAGTTCAGAAAATGTCCTTAAATAAACACAGTTAGGACTGTTACTCACAATACAATCTGGGTTACCATCAGGAGTGTACTGGGTAAGCAACTTGGCCCTGGACTTATCTGCCGGTACAGGCCCGGGGTTTTGCTCACACCAGTAAAACACCGGTAAAAACGGATTTTTTTGATGGCCCACCGGCCCACCGATGCGGCGGTCTGCCGGGACAGGCCCTTGGTTTTGTTCACACCAGTAAAACACCGGTAAAAACGGATTTTTTTGCGGTGGCCCACCGGGATTTGTCCCGGTATGCCCAATGGCCAGTACACCACTGGTTACCATATATAATAAAAGTTACACTTACAAATCTCGTTAAGGGTTGCACCGCAAGTAATCAGGTCTTCTGCAACCCGTTCATCTTCAATCTGACTTAATGTGTTAATTTTTTGGAGTTCATATCCCAACAGTTCGTCCACAACCACTGCAATATACAAAGTATATCAGATGTTGCCACAACATATTTTCTTATTAACTAAATTTAACAATTCTAGATTTGGAGAGATTTTTCACCAATCTAATATTGCATAGCATATGAAATTTGATAAAATATAATTATATATTATAAATTTTGTGGTTTAATTTAACCTTAATAATAGTAAGTAAATTCTATTAAAGAATCATCTCTATCATAAACCTACATATTACAATCACTACAACCAAATGATAAATGAAATAAATAAATCTGTATTAAGCAGCCATCAGTCTTTGGAGCTACTTGTTACACTCGCAATTCGGTTCTTTTTGTATTTTTTGTTTGGTGGCTGCTAAACACATGAACCATTTAATTACTCACAATTGAGTGCCTCTGGAGTCTTGGAAATTGGACGATCCTCCTGAGTGATTGAAGAGGAAGAAGCAACAGTGGGCTCACTGATTGGGACCTTTTGCTGCTCGTTTACTGGATCAGATGCAGCTTGTCCCGGTTTACAACGTTTTCTTGTCTACATCTGAAAACAACCAAAGATTTTATCCCCCAAAAAGCACAACATTAAGCGACAAATTCAGATGGAGAAAGGAAGCTGTTTTGGCAGAAGGAGGATATGGAGCTAATACTGAAAAGGTTGGGGTCAGAAGCAGCATTCCGAGTACCGATTAAACTTTAGTGTGAATTATGTGGATATCAATTATCCAGATTATTTAATTGCATGTACTACTACCATGTCCCCCAATTTTTGTTACTAATTAGAAAGTAATATATCTGTAAATGAAACTAACTTGCAGATCATGACACCAACATAGAATATAATAAAAGAAATCAGAAACAAACACTTAATTACTACCTGAATTATAATTACAATGGTATTATGAATAACTGAATTATATTTTTAGAATATAAATATAATTAGGAGAGAGGGAGGAAGAGAGTGAGATACAAAGAGAGAAAGTTTATTCCTACACCAAGTTGTTGCCAAGTGAGTGCAGCTATGGCAATATGTAATTTGTCATACAGAAATACCAATCTTATCAAGCATAATTAAAGACTCAAAACGGTCCAATCAAAGGAATTCTGTAGTCCAAGCCAACGTAATTAACTATTGATCTATGATCAATGGTGACTTATCAGGTGATAAAAGTTAAACATCTACTGGCACAAGTATGAGTAGAACCCATGTAAATCGAATTTACCTTGATTAAAGTCCTTTATCATTCAAACATGGATAGTTCAAGTAGATCTCTGATAAGTGTATTGTATATATATAAAGCATCTTAATATTTTTATTGTTCTTAATTTTTCTGCTCTTAAATATGTCATATGTCTATAAAAAAAAAAGGACGTTAATATTTACTTAATTACTGATACATATAGGGAAACATGCAACTGGGGTCGGAATCAGTACTAAAGAAACACTAAGTCCCAGTTTAGTCACAAATGCAATAAGTTGATACCATTTAATCTAGATATCTCCATTCACAATTCTACTTTTTGACGAAACTTTGAACATCTGGATGACCGATTATTCGGATAAAATCTATTTCTCCTGATGGGTCTGGATAATCTACACTTTACTTCACTGACTCAAGGAATGTAGCTTGAGGAAAACCAAAATAGGTACAATTAGCTTATTTTTATACATAGCATAAATATTAGTGAACCATTTATTCAAAAATGCATACATTATCATATGCAACTGAAAACTGAAAAAGGAAATGTGTGAATGTTCAAATTTGTGTTGTGGTCCAGCTCTAGATTTTCCCATTTTGCACAGGGTTTAAAGTTTGAAGGCATGTTAATGCCTTCATTTTTCTCACTGATAATCCTTGTTGTAAAACAAAGAAATGTGTATATCATACATGTGGTTTAAAGAACATTCAGTTTTCTTTATTTTGATATCTAAATGATGAAGGCCGGTTTAAGTTGAGAGACTGCACAGCTAGACTTATTTCTGATGTCCATCATGTAGAAAATTTATAGGTCTGTATGGTTATGTTCACTTTCCGAACTTTAGAGGTAAATTGTATATATATATATATATATATATATATATATATATATATATATATATATATATATATACAGGATCAGATGCAGCTATTAGAATTTTTGTAGAGGTATATATATATGATCAGATGCAGCTGTTGAAAAATTCTGTAAGTTCACTTTCAGGAAAAAGTAATGCATATGTCTGTGAACATTTGTGTATGTATTTCAAGGACAGGCAATTTTAGTTTACTTCCTGCTATTTCCAGTATGTTTCCCGATCACATGAAAGCAATCATTTTCATCAGCTGTCTGATTCTCATGCCACATGCTTTTCCTAATACTGATGAAAAATAAATGTCAATCCAAGTAAACATGGAAGGGCATGTGAAGTTTCTCTACATCTTGAGATTTGTAAAGCAAGCAATGTAGCCCTGTGCCTCCCCTACATTTATTAGTGCTCAAAACCACCAGCACTGAACCAGTGAATTCAAAAGTGTTCATGTCTTTGCCGTGTTGCTACGTTATAATTCTGAAGATCACCAGAGGGGAACTGCTTGATAGTTTTCACTAACCAATTCTGAATTTTTAGTCACAAATGCAAGAATTTAGTTACATCTTGGAGAACTGACTAGTGATATGTCTCTACTTCTATAAAATATGGGAAGAATTATGGAATATAAAAATATAAAAAAAAACAAGGAAAAAAACTGAAAACAAAAAAAAATAAAATAAATAAAACAGAATTGCATGTAAGTCTTGAAACTTCTAGAATAATATTATAATATTATACATCAAAAGATAATTTTCATTGAACCCTACTATATTATTCACCATACTACAAACTATTACTGCAGTGTACTCACCTATGTCAATTGGAACAACTTTTCTCCTAGCCAGCCTTCCACGCAGTCTGGCTCTAAACTCGCTACACTGCAAATATACCATGATCAAGAAACTTTGTGAAAATATTTTAACATCAAATTCAATATCCATAAAAGTATTATGTGGTAGTATGCAAATAATACACTTCTAAATACGCAAAGAGAACAATAAATGCAAATGTATGATTAAATAGTCTCCCCTTATTTCATATCCCTCATATTCAAGCTTTCCTATTCAGTCTTGATTCCCAATACCTCATTAAAATAAATCTCAATTCCTCCAACAAATCGTTAATATTTATCACAATCATATTACTACCTTGTTACATTATTTTTATGTACAAAAATAATATGAATTAAGTCCATATATCTCAAACTTTATCAAAAGATATCTTATTAACTTTATAGTTATTTTAGATAGAAACTATAGCATATCTAAATTCGGCTTGTTTTAAAAGATATATTTTAAAACTTACAAAAAATCTTATAACGACTGTATAAGCTATAACATACAATATATTCATAAATTTTATAAGCTATCTTAACTTACTTTGTAAGATATCTTTATAAGTTAATGATACATTTTAGATATCAATCTATTTTAAGATATCTTGCAAAATGTTTGATAACTTAAAAAAAACATTATTTGATAAAGTGTAAGAGATCTCTTTGTATATGACATGACTTACAAACTTGATATAGCAAGTTATTTAATTTATAAGACATCTTACAAATTTCATTTATTTCATAACATATAATTTATAAGAATATTTTATGCAAGTTTATTAGAGGTATTATCAGCGTTTATTATTTATATAATTTTTGTTGTACATATTCGACATACAGAGTCCCAATAACGACAGCAAATGCTTTTGCAAATATTAAAATATTATAACATAACATCCAGCATCAAGAGCCCCTCTGCCCGTTCCAAAATATGTGAAGAACAATCTTCAGATCTTCGAGGTAGAAAGTGTTGAACCAAGTTTAAACTTTCAGTCTTTTATGTAATATTTGCGGATATATTTGATCCACATAAAATACAATTGGCTGTTATGGGGGGGGGGGGGGGATTGAGGTAAGGTGAGGAAAGCTAAGCTGTTTTTAATGACAAATAATTTCTAATAATAATTATTATAGTCTACATAACTCGAGATAGTCCAACCAACACTATCACAATAATTTCATTTCTTCTCTTCTAACATACATACTGGTATATACGACATTCTTAACCATCCAATCCTACCCCACTCACCCCTACCATCCCATCTCCGACCCCTGTTAAGCTTGAAACTTTTTCTCCCTCTGCCTCTTGCATTGATTTGGGTTCAATTTATTGGGTTTCTTATAAATCAGTATATTGTATGTCATCTCCCACTTACTGATTTGCAAGGCAATACAAACACAAGCATATTAGGTTAGTTTTGTTTTGCTTCTTTTTGTTTTTGTTTTAAATCTAGTCAGTGGTGTACTGGCCATTGGGCATACCGGGGCAAATCCCGGTGGGCTGCCGCAAAAAAATCCGTTTTTACCGGTGTTTTACTGGTGTGAGCAAAACCACGGGCCTGTCCCGGCAGAGCGCCGCATCGGTGGGCTGGTGGGCCGTCAAAAAAATCCGTTTTTACCGGTGTTTTACTGGTGTGAGCAAAACCCCGGGCCTGTCCCGGCAGATAAGTCCAGGGCCGAGTTGCTTACCCAGTACACTCCTGAATCTAGTGCTAATCACCACATCGCCCATGGATAATCGTGTGACGTTGCTTTGTATCGTCTGCATTTTTACGAACAAATTTCAACATCCCTTGCGTCCATCCAATAAAACGCAATAGTAATGCAAAGATTTATGTTTAAAACATATTTTGGTACTTACCGATTTTCGAATACCCCGAAAGTATCCCCCAAAGCAACCCATATTCAGTTAAATAAATCGAGATCTAACGGTTGCTGATGCAAGTAACGCGATTGTACCTCAGGAATTATGGAAACGTGGTTGTACCTCGTGGGTTACCATGGGACACCAATCAAATTTGTGACACGTAACTTCCGTCATGACATATATATGGGGCGCGTTTTAGTTCTGTGACTAGAAAATTGGTTCACAAAGAAGTTCTTCTTCGTGTATGTTAATAACCTTAATAATGACTAACGGAAACAGATTTCCGTTTAGAATTCATGTAAACTAAAGTCACAAGAGCTATCTGATCAAAGTCTTACAGCATTTCTGTTCACAAGACGACACACAATTTATGTTCCCAATTAGTGACTGAAACGTTTTTACAGTAGCTACTTCCTTACTCAACTACAAGTTTACTAAACAATGAATTTAATATAATCTTTCATAAGTAATTTCTAACGTCAAAGATTCTGTATTGAACATTTTACCTGCAAAACCCATTCGTATAGAGGGCACGCAGGCCTTTTCCGTAGTTTCTTCTATACCACAACTTTGTAAAAGAATACTAAGCTCCCGAAGGATTTATTAGCTACTGAAGGAACGTCAGCCCGTCCAAAATCATCTAAATAGTTGACAACTGAAAAACCTAAAGAGGTACACGTGTACCTTATAGAATTAGTAAGTATCACAAATGTAAGTGGCGGGTCTTAGGCCCACAGATAAACTTTGTCAAAATATATGTTGTTTTTCCATTGACACCCAACCAAAGATACATCACCAGGATCAATCGAAATTTGTATGTAAGTTTGTTTTAGATCCTGTTTAAACCGTAAGCAATTTCTACCTTTTACTTTGATGATGTTCACTAAATCATCGACGGAAGAATACTCTAATTTCACTTAATTCCCCAGATAGCGATATTTGTCAACATCATTATTGATAGAAAATTCAAAGGAAAGCCGAGATATAAAATAACTTCTCTCATTTGAATCCTTCTTTAGAACTGAGTTTAACGGTGAGATTTGAATTGGGCAGCAAAACGGATTGTCCTTAAAGGGACCCAAGACTGCTTTATAGCCAGATCCCTTTTTGAGATCTCTGTCAATAAAATTCGGATATTCGCATGCACTTTTATTGTTCTGAACAAATGTTACGCATCTATGATTTTTTTCACAAACACCATTGTAACCTATGGGAAACCCGTATCGGAGAAACTGACAAATTTCTTTATCGAAATAATCTGAGAGCTTGAACTTAAAATAATCTACATTGATGCGGGCCTTCACTGGTATTTTGCAACATTTAAAGTTGTATACCCTGATTTGGCAAACAAGCCATGCAAAAGAATATTCATTATCTTCTGAATTAGAACAGTAATTATCAACAGCGTTCAAAAAAATCATTAGCTAACGGCTTGTGCTGCGGTTTGCCACAATCTATAATTGTATCTGTTTTGCAAATTTGATTGCATTTCCTGCATGAGATACTTTTAAATTTGATTACTGTCTTTAACGTTTAACAACCAGTCATTAGGCTGATAAGTTTCTGGGATGTGAGGGATAATTTGGAGAGAATTTTGATAATTTTGGATATTTTCAAAATTAATATACGTAGGCAGAAACATGTCTACCTCAGCTTTGGGTTGTGCTTAGCATAAGCGATTTTGATGTGGGTAAGCGGAATAAGATTTTGGGTGATCTAATTGGAGTTTGTCCCTTCTCAAACAACTGGCACAGAAGTGCTTGACCATTCTCGTGTGACCTTTGACTATTTCTTGATGATTGGATGTTTTAAAACTACATTTGTTTCTTTGATAATCTGAACGCTACCATACTTGTTCACTCATAGATAACCAGATTTAAATGTTATAGCCAATGCGTGACTAGCTAGCATCGGAGTTTCTATCTCCGAGGGGTCATCTCCCCACATATTGAGATCTATTCCAATTTTTCTAACCCATGCTGCATACAATTTCAGAAAACACTTTCACTCATGAATATTGGCATAGTTAACAATTTTCCAAAAGAAGTTTTAATCCAGGTTACTTTTCCGGTACTGATGTTTTTGAGCTAAGAAATATTTCTAATTCTCCTACACCAAACAATTTTGGATCAAGATTCTTAAAAGAAATATTATCTGAAACAAACTCACACTGAAGAGCTGCGTGAGACCAAATTTGTGGGATATAGAACCCTGTATGTGGTATTCTTTGTCGTGGCTGATTTTTGTTTTGTACTAGAATTTTTGTTTTGGGATTTTTTGCTCTCGTGGCCAAAAATATCATATGATTGACAACAAGCTGATTCAGAAGAAGCAGAAAAATCTCATAAAGAATCTAAACTTATTATATACTCATTTTTTCCTCCATTAACTTTGCATTGTCAGAATCGTGCAGTATTTCTCCATACTGCACGGCTTCATACCGCACGACACGTGTGTCTAAAAATAGTATCGCGTGTTATGAACTACTTTTATTGTAAACAAACAATGTACTCAAATGTAGCAGACACCGGAACTTTTGCTTTATTAGATTTGTCTGTGGATGAACTAAGCAAGCTGTTTGAGCGTAGAGATGATAAAGCTGACAATGTGGATGAATTCATTGAGTCACAAAAGAAACTTTCAACCAAGCAAGTGACTGAACGAGATATTCACAATGTCCAACGGTGGATTTATGACAACAAACGTGAGACATGCAGTATGGAAAATATTCTGATAATGTAAACACTTATTTAGCCTATGGTTCAGACTATGAATAGTGTTCTCTAGAGTCAGAACAAAAATAGCATAAAAAGGCATCTTAAGACCAAATGATATTCCGTTTCTCTCAGAGACCGCCAATTTTACAAGTCCAAGCACTAAATTCGAAAAAAAAATACAACTAAAGAAGGCGGATTTTGGTATAAAAGCAAGTGCCTCGGAGCCAATAAGCCACGATAACGAAGAAGTCTTATTTTCCGCTGACGAAATGGGCTCTCACACCCCAGCCGCTTTGCAATTTCGCCTGTTTTAATTTTTTGAGAAAATATTTGGATTTATAGTAAAAGTCATATAGGTCATGTAGCTGGGGTCCATCCAACAAAGATCATGCAAGTGACAGGACATATATATATGTCATCTATAGCTGGTAATAAGAATGACAATATGTGTACTTACTTTTCTGCATCTTGAATTTCTTCAAAATGTACTTTCTGATCCACGGCGCGAAATGGCACTGCAATCTAGACTACATTTCCAACAGAAATCACATTCCAAAGGACAATTTACTGCACTCCAAAACGAAATGAATTTGATATTCCCTAACAAAAATATTTAATCCTGCATCTTCTTGAGAATTTCAATTAAAAGAATTTCATATTTTGTCCACCTTATGATTCCAAACTATCAATGGCAGAACGGTAACACATGTGTAGCTTGCTGTCTAGGCCAGTCCCTCTAGCTATCTGTACATCATACGTAATCGACCCAGCTTATAACGCAAATCCACCACAACTATAAGAGCAGAATTTAGTTGGATCGACAGAAAAACAAAATCCCTCCATTCCAGATCAATTGGGAAAGTTGTTCCAAGGCGCAGTCATTCACAATATGACTCAATATTTCAATTATAAGTAGACCAAAATGAGATTTCTTTTTTAAACGAATGACTGAGCGCGCGGTACTCTACCAAGTTCAAAGGTTACTGGGCGGTGCCATGTGCGCATGAATACTATTACTGTGTATTTGTTTAACTACGGTTGTGTATTTATTTTAGAATATAGCAGAAATTCAGTTACTTTGTTTCTTGTAGAGTGTTCTTTTTATTATTCAGCCTTAGGTAGGAAAGCAAAATGAGTATATAATAAAAAGGTTACTACATTTGTATATGAAAATATGAACTCGTTTTTTCTGAGCTATACTGCACTCCTGACTTCATCCAGTATAGTTCAGAAAAACTCGTTCATATTTTCCCATACAAATGCAGTAACCTATAATTACAATTCCCAAACGAGACATTTGATTAGATGCGTAAATCTGCAATAGTAACGTTCGAATTTGGTTTGTTATGCGGTATTGTGTGATGTTTAGCATACGTTGTACCCAACAGGCCTCTAAAGGTCTTAACCAGGCCCTGTACACGACAGCCGTGCGAATAGCCTTCTGCATATCAAGTACGCGGCGGCTGTGCGAATCATCTTTAGTATAGTTAAGGTACACGGCAGGCGTGCTGATGGACTCATCTGGAAAATTATTGGTAGTCTGACCCCAGATGATGCCAGTTTCCGTTAATCGTCATTTGTAGAAGCCATATTGTTGGTCAGATAGGATGTTTTGCTTTTCCAGATGTGTGATAATAGAGCCGTTCATGAATATGTTCAATAACTTAACAGCAGATTGAGGTCATTCAGATGGGGCGGTAGCTGGATGGATTTCGCAGTCATCTTTCCTAAATACCCGGGCAACCTGTGCCGTTTTCCGGTCTTTGGGTGCCTTGCCTTGGTTGATGGATGCTTTGAGGATTACTTTTACTCGGTTACTGTTTCACGCAGCAGTCAGCCAATATAGGAAAGTGTACAATCACAATGAAAATATATGTATAAAAAAAAAGTAAACGATAACGAGTGTCGAGTCTAAAAGGAAATCTGAAGCAGCACATAAGTGAAACATAGTGTAAAACTGTGCGATGGATTATAGTATGGAATTGTATACTAGTAACGATTCATATCAATGTGAAGTGTGTGATAAATCCTTTAACCGTAATTCTAATCTGAAAAGACATATGGGGGTGCACACGGGTGAGAAGCCATACATATGTGAAATATGTGGAAAATCGTTCACTGTAAACTATACTAGGAAAGAACACATGCGGACACATACTGGTGACAAACCATACAATGTGAAATGTGTGGAAAAATGTTTAGCCGTAGCTTTTATTTGACAGTACACTCTAGGACGCACACTGGTGACAAACCATACAAATGTGAAATGTGTGGAAAATTGTTTACCGTGGACTATAATTTGACAATGCATATGAGAGTACATACTGGTGACAAACCATTCCGATGTGAAATATGTGGGAAATTGTTTAACCGGACCTCTAGTTTGACAAGACACATGAGGATACATACTGGTGACAAACCATACAAATGTGAAACATGTGGCAAATTATTTAGCCAAAGCTCTTCGTTGACAATACATTCGCGGATGCATACTGGTGACAAACCATTCCAATGTGAAACATGTGGGAAATCGTTTAACTGGATCTTTAGTTTGACTCAACATATGAAGATACACCCTGGTGACAAACTATACAAATGTGAAATATGTGGGAAATTGTTTTCTGTGGACTCTAATTTGACAATGCATATGAAGATACACACTGGTGACAAATCATTTAAATGTGAAATGTGTGGGAAATTGTTTATGCGTATGTATAGTTTGACAGTACACTTGAAGATACATAATGGTGAAAAAAACCATACCAATGTGAAATATGTGGAAAATCATTTAGCCAAACGTCTAGAATGACAAACCACATGAGGATACATGCTGGTGAAAAACCATAGAATTACTGTACATGAGAAATTGTTTTACATGGACGAAGAGTTGTCAGTGCTTACGGGGATACATACTGATGATAAACCACATAAATCTGAGATATATAGGAAATTGTGTAACAATTGTCACACTTTCTATTTTCATCAATGAATAAACTTATAAACAATCTGGTTCATTTAGGACTTATTCACATTGACATTCAAAGTCACCGCCCCCCCCCCCCCCTTCTCTTTCTATAGTAATAGTGTTTACTTACGCGCTGTACATGTCAGACCGTTTTTACCGGCCAGCGGACGCGTCCACGGTCGCGGCGCGGGTATGCATTTCAAGTCTATTATTCTTTTCGACCGGTCCAGCGTTGGTTTGGCGGGATTACTGTTGGCTGTTGTCACTGCCGTTCGTACTATCGCTGTTGTGTGGTGTTACATCAGACTGCTTGTCTGAAAGCTGTTACAAACAAGACGATCTAATTGTCTGTGTGGTGTCCAATATGGTAAGTAATTCCCATTTATGCCAGCATTTATTATTTTTTTTTAATGTTCATAATTTTCCTTCATAAGTTTTGTCTCCTTCCATCAAAACAAGACCCTTCATTGTAAATGTTTATTTAATTAATTATTTACTTTAACTGATAATTTACTTTAAATAAACCTCATAATTTCTATTGGAAATTAATCTTTGTCTCTTCTTATTTTCATTAAGTAGTAACTTCACTTTAAGGAAATGAACTATCTTTCTTTTTCTTCTCTATGTCTGTCGTTCTACTTTTAGACCGGAGAAAGCCCTAATTAATAATTGTGAAGAATTGCCCTCGTTACAAATATAAGCCACCGTTGAGATTTACCTCAAAGAATTTATCAGAATAAAATGTTCTTCTGCAACAAACCACACATCTTCTTAGTCAGAAAGTTGAAACTGCCCTGAAAATCTTGAAGCCAAGACACATATGCAAATGAAGTAATTCACCAGCACTTTTTAGCCAATGTCAATGCATGTAAATATTAATTACCTGAATTCGTTTGATACTTGCATTGCTAAACAAGGCAGCGATAACGAAACATTTTAAAAGCAAATTTCAAAATTAGTCCATGTGGATAAACACAGGCGGCAAATTCAAAGATGCTGCAGGGTGCGCGAGTGCGAATATCATGCAAAAATTGTACGAATTTGCAGCTATGCATGAGAACTCCTTAAATTAGTTCAAAGTAAAAGTGCACTCTGCGCTTGAACTTCGTTTGATAGCTCGCACACTACGTGATTGATACTCGCTTTGTAGAAACTGATAAAATAAAAGACGATTTGCCGACACCCCTCCCCCGAAAAAAAAATTGCATATCGAGGACTCAGCTGTTGGAATTTTCATGCGTCCAAAAATAAAAAGTAGGCGTACTTTACGCGGATTTTGGCGTCCCAGAGAACCCTGGCATTGTATAGGGACTGGGAATTGTTATAATTAACATGGTAGTTTGAATTCCATGAACAAACAAAATAAGTCCCAAAATCTTGGCACTATTTTTCTACATACGGTATACTATAAAATGCCTGTGTTTCAAACATCACGTAAGGAGTTATAATATGATGAATTAAAACTGTGCTAAGTAATGTTTATCAAAGAAAGTGTCAAAATGCGTGTATAATTAGCCTTTTGATCAAACTGATTATTAGGAACCGACAACCAATTAACAGGTGTCTTAATCTATTTGTCTGCTAAGATCTAACCTATGCGGCTTAACCTAATCCCAGTACAATCGCTTGAACTTTGCTTGATAGCTCACACACTACATGATTGATACTGGATTTGTAAAAACTGATTTTTAAAAAAACAGCAGAATTTTCTGCAGAAAACTAGCGTACCGAGGACTCAGTTGTTGGAATTTTTATGCATCCAAAAAATGAGAAGTATGCTTATTTTTATGCAGATTTTGGCGTCCCAGAGAACCCTGCAGATGACATTCTTATTTTTTTATGGATTGGTTGGATACTAGTGTTGGTATCATAGAAGATTATACAATGTTCTAGCTAGAAAGAAATAGAATGGATAGAAGGAAAGTTCTCCACACTGCCCCTGAAAGACTGTCCCCCTCCCTTCAGCTCCTTTATTGAGACATTTAGACAGACTTGATGAAACAGACTTTGTCCAGTCTTCAGACTCGACATTGGCTTGAGCTGTTTTAGTTGGGATGTCAGCTGTTGAAACAAACCAAACCATCACAATCAAGGAAAAGCATCCCAGTGAATCTCATCACAAGTGGGGGTAGGTATGGACTGGCAGACTCAATACACATGGCTTTACTTTGACAGAGACAGACTAGGATGTTAGCACAAGGGATATCATATATTTACTCACTGTAAGAAATGTAAATCATATGGAGCCAGTAGAAGAAAAGTTTGATGTGAAGTGGGGTACAAAATCCTTGTCTCACAAATAAGTGCCTTCATGGTAAGAAGTGCCCTCAACTCCCACTTCTGTAAGAAATTGATGACTGGAACACTGTTATGGATAGGGGGACCTACTTGCAAATTTGCAGTGGCCCATTCATATCTTAGGTCACCAGTTCAAATACTAGTAACTTGGTTTCCATAAAGAAATTGAAAACAGAAATGAACTGAATGGGAATTAGTGGTAGAAGATGATAAAAGGTAAAATGTTTAGCTAAGGCAGATTAAAGAGTAATTATAGAAACGGATTTTTTTTCATTTTCTGGTATTACATTGGTCTATCTTAATGATAGTCATTATAGCCATCTTGAAAATATTGTTACCTCTACTACTCATGAGTGGATGGTCATATATAATGGAGCTTTCACTAAATAACTTTATGATGTCTGATTTTTGTCCCAGAATGAAAATTATGCCAATCCGACATCCAGTATGGCCACTATGGCAGACATCTTGAAAATCTTATCGTTATTCTTCTTCAATGGATGGTCATATTGATATGCGGTTTTCACTAAAAGGCTTCTTTATGGTGTCTAGTTTGTCCAAGATGAAAATGTTGCACATTGGACAAACAATATAGCCACAATGGAAACCATCTTAAAAATATTGTTACAGCTACTTCTTCTGAACAGATGTTCATAATGATATGGGTTTTCACGAAAAGACTTCTGTTGATGTCTAGTTGGTCCTAAATGAAAATGGTGCCTGTTTCACATCTAAGATGGTCCTATCGGCATTAAATGTTTGCTACAACACATCTTGTTTTATTAGCTGGTTCCCCCCCCCCCCCCAAAAAAAAACAAAAAAAACAAAACCAAGTGATGGTAATGTGACTTCCCAAAATTTGAAAATCGTGTAACAACTACTTCTCATAAATGGATGGTCTTACTGACATTTAGAAACAAACAGAAAAAAATCCCACTTCTTGAAATATATATTTATTCATATGTCAAAATTATGCTGATCTAACCTCCAAAATGGCTGCTGCTGCCTTGAAGGCCATCCTGAAAATCTTTGTATGTCTCCTTCCCAGAACGGCGGGTCTCGTCGGCATGAGGTTTTCACTAAGGCACTATTATAGGAATATGTGGCTGGTTCTGAATGAATATGGTGCTTATCTAACATCCTGCATAGCGGCCATCTCGAAATTTTCACCAGACTTTGCATTTAGTTGCATTCCAAAGAACAAGTTTATAGTTACCTCTCTGAATTATAATGTTATTAAATATTAAATTCATCTGTGAAAATTTTCAGTTTGGCTGAACAAAGCACTTTTGTACGTGTTAAATATGACGTTTTCCTTCATTACACAGATTTAATACCTTTGCACATATACTTTTCTTCATTTTGTGTCGGTTCTACAAGAGCAGATCCTACTTTTTCATCCATTGAACTCTCTTAAAAGCATACAGAGCATTTCATCCTTAAACAATTTAGGTGCTGTCTTATTATATTTGTGGTAAAACATTTATATTGTCCTTTGCATTATCACTAATGTCCTTTGTATTATTAATAGTGTCCTTTGTATTATCAAAGGTGTCCTTTGTATTATCACTAATGTCCTTTGCATTATCACTAGTTTCCTTTGTATTATCAATAGTGTCCTTTGTATTATCACTAATGTCCATTGCATTATCACTAGTTTCCTTTATATTATCAATAGTGTCCTTTGTATTATCACTAGTTTCCTTTGTATTATCAATAGTGTCCTTTGTAGCATCACTAATGTCCTTTGCATTATCAATAGTGTCCTTTGTATTATCAATAGTGTCCTTTGTATTATTACTAGTTTCCTTTGTATTATCACTAGTTTCCTTTGTATTATCAATAGTGTCCTTTGTATTATCAATAGTGTCTTAAAACTTTATGTTATACTTGATATCATTGCGGAAGTTTTCTGTCTCGGCATGAATACTCAGTGAATATGTGTCATTAGTAATTTCATTGTGCACACACAGAGAGGAGTTCCACTAATTTCGGATTTCAGGAAGTCCAGGACTTCCAAAGCATCATTTTTGGAAGCCTAACATTGCAGTTTGGAAGACCAAAATGCGTGATATTTTAGCAACTATTTTGAACTACATAGAGTCAGTCATTTATGTTTGCATATAATGAATTGGAAAAAGTGTTAATTCATAAAAATGTGAAAGTTATTTTTTGGAGAGAGAGAGGGGGGATGTTTGAGAGAGAGAGAGAGAGAGAGAGAGAGATTATGAATAAAAAAATACAACTAAAAAGATATTTGAACATGATTAATCCTTTATTCATATGTGCTATCGAGTCTAAACTTACAGTTTTAAGGAGTCACATAGAAATGCAAAGAGTGCACGTAAAATTACTACCATACTTAATGATTGTATTATACACTCTTTGTTAATACTTTATTCTTTTTTCCACTTGGCTGATATAACCTAGCCAAACGGCTTTTTTTTTCTTTGTGCCAGTAACTTATTGCCCAAGCAAAAGGGAATGAAAGGATTTCTCAGACTAAGGCCAGTTTCATCTAAACTTGACATTAATCCTATTCTGCAAACTGGAACCTCTGTCACATGTAACAAGATCTTACTGGTATACACTTTTCAATCTGTCACGTCATACTGGAATACACATTCCAATCTCTCACATGTAACAGATCGTACTGGAATACACATTCCAATCTCTCACATGTAACATATCTTACTGGAACACGCGTTCCAATCTCTCACATGAAACAGATGTTACTGGAATCGCTGACAGTTTACAATGTGTAGATCTTGTAAGATCAGGACATGATTGACCTAACTCCTAGCATTTCCCTCTTCAGTGAATTGATATTTACAAGGGGAGAAAACTGCTCATGTAAAACATCAAGATGATATTCTATTTGTGCATTTTGTTTAGTGTTACAGTTACTTTTTGTCCAATCACTAAAAATGCTTGTACCTCGTTGGTTTGAGAACTCGTACCTGCCTACGGATTTTCGAGAAGAGTGTCAATATATTCTATTTTCAATCTTTTCATCCGACTCTTTTCATGGGAATTTGGAAGCTGTACACCCTTTTAATATACAGTGTTACCACATGTTGTCAAGTTATAAAGAAAGTCAGAGTACTTGCTACCATTTTGTTTCTTCAAACCTTCTAATTTACATATAGCTTCCTTTACCAAAGGACTGACTATACTTAAAACCAAGTCTTCTTTTAGAAGACATTTGCATAAAATTTACAAAATTTCCAAAGCATCTGCCAATAACGCTGGTACAGCTGGAACTTTGAAACTCAGTATGGATTTTAAGATGCTATCAGCTACGCAATTACTGTTTGAATTACCAGTATCTTCTTGAAGGTAAGAGACAATTGATCCAGCAACTGGCACGAACTGTTGCAACAGCATTATGCATTGCAAGCCATCTAATACTAAAATTGGTTCTTTTCATTTCAGCAGGGGCTTCTTACATAACTTCTTGCATTTATTCAAGTCTCCCTGACATTATAGCTGATGAACATGAAAATATAAAGTATTCGCTCTGTACTATTGAAGGTAAGGGATTTCTTTTGCTGCATCTGAGCAATTTGAGGACAGTCAGTGTACAATACAATGAACATGAACTAGATTAGGAGAAAATTCTAAAGTTAAAGCTTTCATACACTCTTTGTGCTTTTGAAGGTAAGGGTTTTCTTGTGCTGCATATGAGCAATATGTGTGCAATACAATGAACATAGACTAGATTAAACACGTCAGCTAACAAAAACACATCGGTCTTTAGGTAAAGATCGTGATAGTCTCCAAGGTTCTGGCAGTCGAATGCCTTCCACACACTCTGCGCATGATCATAGTCTTTTTCGGTTATGCAAGCACGGTTTATCTGGCTGTAGAAGGCGTCCATCGGCGGAAGCTTGGTTTCTTAAAATCGCTCCCAGCTGCTTACATATTGGTACGGGTAGACGGTCAATACTGTACTCAGTCGTTCCGACGGTGTGCTGTGCTGTGGCGCGAAACGCCTCCTTTTGGCGGCCAGCTTGTCGAGACCGCTGCTCATAAACTGGAGGCTGTCGATAAACTGTAACAGCTCCAGTGAAAAAGTCATATATGTTTCCATATTATTTGGGATGGCGCTGATTGTCTCCGTCGAGGCTGTTCTGATGGCCTCCATAATAAGGTGTCCGTCGTAGCCATGCAGGTTATGAAGTTTCTCGTGGCGTTTAAATGTAATTTAATCAGTTTTCCTTTATCGTCCAACAACTGAAAGTATTGATCTGGATGCATAAAGTGTTCTATCTTGGGCATACACCGGCACTGGGTTAGTTTCCCCCCACAAACAATTCAACATAACGTGGGCAAAAGCCCGCCTTCCCACATTAGGCTCAACGTGTTCCAATTCGATTCTCCCCACGGATCGGTACCATCGCTTCGAAGTTTACGACTAGGGGTAATGTAACAAAAGAAAAGACTCAAACAAGCTTTCAAGATTAAAAATACAAATATTTAATTTCCTAAAATATAAAAATATTTCAACAAACAATCAAAGTGAAAGAATTAAAAATAACTTACAGTATAGAATATCCTTAAAAGTCCTAAATTGTTCTAAAGTTCTCTGATCCGGAAGTTAATCCAAACTATTCCGAATAAAGAGTATTCCGAATTAAACCTGGAGTGCCAACAAGAATCAGTTATATCCAAATATTATTAATTGCAAAATAATCCTTGTGAATATGGAATATCACACAAGTTCTAGAAATGTTTCCGATAATTCCAACGGAGCTGAATAATTCTTAAAATTTAAGTAGCAGTACTAAATCCAAAATGTACTGTATAATAATATCTCTCTGAAGCAGAATACCACACACAAAATGAACCAATCTCGTTTATGACCTCTCAGGCTGAACGAACTATGTAAGAATGGCGAACGCTCCGATTACATCCTTTCATATAGTTTCTATGCTGCGTCTTTTAAAACAAATAATATCCATTCCTTATTCCGTCTTAAATCAAGAACTCGGTATTTACGAACTTATTCTACTTCTAGTCAACAGAAATGAATCACTCTCTGTAATTGCGAAATCTCGGTCAGAACATTGAATGCAGGTCAAAATAATAATACATGTTAGCACGCGCTAGAATCACGTGATATGACTCATGCTTCAACCGACAATATTTTCCCAAGACCAATGTACTGAGTCACATTAAAATTATCGTATATGTGCACTCTGCAAAACAACACCTATTAGACTATTATACACAAGTCATAAACTAATAAAACTATACCATTATTTAAAGAAATGATACATAATTCCGTAATACTTTCTCTTCTTTGTGATATCACGTTTGGATAGCCACTAGCCTCTTGTTTCAAGTTTAGGAACTCGTTGACTTGTCTCGAAAATGGTTGGACTCGATCAGTCATGTTGATACGTTCTGTGGTGGAAAATGCCAGATTTCGTACACTTTTAGCAATTGGTACCCATGATTGGATTTATGCTGATTGTAGGTTTCGGCACACGTGCAACAGAATTTAAACATCAGTTTTCTTTTGTAATGATGAGGCAACACGGTATACTACAAGTGGAACAAGTTTTCATGGATCAGTCGTTCGTATTTGCGAATGTGCTCAACGTCAATTTGTTCTGTGACAATTTCGGGGTGGCTTGTCGGGAATCGAGAATCCTGATATATACATGGTGAAGCTTAACTGTGTAGTATAATTCATATCTGATAATGTTTAAACTGTTCAATTTTATACACAATAAATAAATTGAAAGCTAACCTGAAGTTTTCGTCCTTGTACTAAGGACTTCATCAGCAGAATGATTTATTCTCTACTGATTGTTAACATCACCCGAGGGAATAGTGAGCGATGTTAACAAATTGTCCCAGATATGCGGCAGATTTTGACTCGCACCATCCATTAGATCAGAAACTTAGGGTTGTCAGAACATTACATGTCGTTTCATCTGACCCTACAGATTTAAAACAAGAACTCGATCATGTCAATGCTGCCCTCAAGAGGTGTCATTATCCGGATTGGGCGATTAAGAAGGTTACCAACAGGCTGAACGCTAGTCAAAGTGACAGTACCGGGAAGAGCCGACCAGTGACTAAAAAAAGTGACTCGAAAGGTAGCATCATCCTACCTTATATGAAAGGTACTTCCGAATGCCTGAAACACGTTTTTCAGCGACAGAAAATTAATGTGTGTTTTAAACCATACCGGACCCTAAGACAGATGCTAGTTCACACAAAGAATAAGTCCAATAAGAAAGATATTTGTGGACCTATCTATCACATAAAGTGTGACAATTTCGGGGTGGCTTGTCGGGAATCCATCATAACTACATTGGGGAAACGGAAAGAACATTGAAAGCGATATTCAACGAACATAGAAGACCAAGTTCAAGTTCGTCTGAGGTATCAGGACACATCCACACAGTTTGCCCGGGCCATACGGTATTTTGGGACTCAGTAAATATCTTAGATCGAGAACAATCATGGTTTGAGCAGTGGGTTAAACAGTCTATATACATCCGTGCTCACAAACCAACGCTGAACAGGGACGCGGGTGATGTTAACAATCAGTAGAGAATAAATCATTCTGCTGATGAAGTCCTTAGTACAAGGACGAAAGCTTCAGGTTAGCTTTCAATTTATTTATTGTGTATGAAATTGAACAGTTTAAACATTATCAGATACGTCTATATACTTGATTTGTTCTCATTTAGATTCGTCTGCATTGTACAAGAGGCGTGTGGTGTTTGTATGTTCTCAATCAGACTATTTTCCGGATCCAGAGGTTTAGTTTCCCTCACGTTGTAGTCTTCGACGACGCGTCGAAATTCTGAGACAGTTTTTAGAAGTTGGTAGTGTTCGCACTCACAAATTTCCACCATGCTGTATCCTTGGGCTTCTAAGTTCCGACCACTTTGAGGAGTTCTTTCGTGCAAATCTTTCATGGAAAACCAGTATACAGATTTTTAATTGCTCGGTTAAAATAACAAGTTTCATATCCGTGTCATAGGTACCGATACAATTCGTACACGATCTATGAGGTTTCCAACTCTCAACCATCGACTAAGTGATGACAGATCTTACACTCTTTGCCATTTTTGGCATGTTGCATCCACTTGTCTTGAGTCATTTATAAGTAATGTAACCAATGCAAAGTCTTTGCCGAATACGTACTGCTCGCATATTCTTTTATTTATGCTGATATATTAGCTAGTGCATTCTCGGGCATGAAATTCTTTATGTACTTAAATTCACAAGCCTTGGCGATGATAGAAGCTTCCTCAAAAGAATCGATAAACCACGGTCGAAATCTTTTTTTTTTTAAATACGTTGTAGAATGCAGAAACGGACTTGTACTATTTGAGCATTTCTTGTTGAAAGTCAAATTTGCCAGAATAGTGAACCCAGTACCATGTGTAGAAGCCTCATGTAGCTCGGCTGGCATACCGTCAGGGTCGTAGCATCGTAAGGGAGGATAATGTGGAGCACCATGTGTTAATCTTGCTGTGTGCTGCAAAAGTGAGAAAAAAACATCCTTTAGCTAATTCGGCTGGTCCAGGCGATAAGGTCACCTAATTCAGAGGCATAGCCAGTACTCAGACATATTGTGAACTATCACTCTAGCGTATTTGTGACAGTTACCGTAACGCGCCATAACGATCTAATCTTCTTCGTCCCAGTCCCGAGACAAAAATGAATATATATGGGGAGTCGCAGAGGAGAATTCGGAAGAAGACACCACTTCCCAAAACATATTCAAACAAAAACGCTGCCAGACATCACGAGATGCAGGATAAAAATAAAAACGGAAACAAAATCAAAAAACAAATGAACAATGTGAAATGACATGGTCTTGCTCCTTGTTGCTGTTTTTGTAACTGCAATTGACGGTGATTTTTTTGTGTTTGTTTTGTTTTCTCTGGGGTTTTTTAAAGTGCAGGTTTTCTCTTTTTGGGCTTTGTTTAAGATGCTTTATATAACGCTCTCATCTAAATAAATCTGACAATGATGTAATACACACACGGTTTCCGAAGTCATTCTTTCTCCTATGTCACTATGTAGACCGTTGACAGTCTTCAGCTTCATTTCTATTTTCCTTTTCTCTTTTCTTATTGTTATTATTGCTATTGTTGTTGTACAAAAGTCGATTCTTCCTCTAGGGTGCTATCATTTCCACCACACGGTATCCTTAGGCTCCTAAGTTCCGACCCCTTTGAGGAGTTCTTTCGTACAAATCTTTCATGGAAAACCCAGTATATAGATTTTGAAATTCTCGGTTAAAATAACAAGTTTCATACCCATGTCATAGGTACCGATACAATTTCATACACGATCTGTGCGGTTTCCAATAATCTCCTATCTATTTTCAATCCCCATATATAGCCATACCGTCCGATCATGTTCAGTTACCATTGATAGCCATATTGTTCGCCTTTGTTAAAGTTCCGTAGGTGGCTATAGTGTCTCCAAATTTTAAAGGTCCATATATAGCTATACTGTTCCTACCATGTCCGAATTCCATACATGGTTTTGGTGTCATCCATAATGCTAATTTCCCATGCACAGTTAAAGATTCTTAGATATAGTCTGGATGTAGGTATCATGGTCCTTAGATACATTCTCTTTCTACCGGTGAAGGTTTTTGGACAAATTCTACATGCACATGTCAAACGTTTCTATATGCAGTCTCTATTCACAAATCAAGGCTCTTAGATTCAGTAGTAGTAAGGGGGGGGGGGGGTATCTGGGGACAAACGGGAGTTAACATTACGCCAGTATGTTTGCAGGTATGAGTCGATCTGGGATATTGGAAAATTAAAATTCCGCAATTTAACATGAGATTTCCCCTTGTCCCTAGAAATCTAGAGACAGGTGGATCTGTCTGGGACAATGGTAATTTAACTTTACGTTATGTTCAAAAAATGTATAGAGACACATTCGGAAAATGTAATGCAAATTAGTTACCTACTATCCAACACCAAGTGAACTAACCTCCAAATACTCAACACATACTATCCATTACCCCACATGTACTATTCAACACACAGTATGTAGTGACCAGTACCCCACATTTACAATCCAACAAGCCGCGTGTAGTGACACCTACTATCTAACGAAAAGGATAGAATGTAAAAGCAGAGGAATAAAATCACACCCTATCACACATAAACATTGTAGGAGTGTTTATATACACACAATACTTACATACACACAAACACACTATCACACACGCCAAAGGGTATGAGTGTTTATATACATACTATACCCACAAACACATTATCACACACGAGGGGTAAATGGTTTAGGTTTTAGTTTTTTTATTAACAGACATACACATACACAAGCATACAAACATATATTGGCAAATATTGAGTAGCAGCTCTGTTTCTAAGTGAATCCCGTGGCTCAGAAATGACCCGTTGTGTGTTGCCTTAGATCGTTGACGTTTACCTATATACAGGACAACTGCACATTCCTGGCCAGACTCCGCAACAAGGGCACATCTGGTACAAGTACTCTGTTGCTCTGCGGACGAAAAGATTGTTCCTAAAATCAAGTTCCTTTACCTCAATCTTCCAGTCCTCCTCTTCAGAAATCAGGGACAGTTCTTGCGGTTGTTGTTGTTGTTGTTATTGTTGTTGTTGCTGCTATTCTTCCCTGTATCGCAGCCTCTCTTTCACCCTCATCAGGTTTTCATTCAGTCTCTGGAAATTTATTGTCTTCTCTCTTGTTTCTGTACCCTTTTTTCTTCCGCTCACTCCCTCTTTATTTTCGCCACTTCCTCCTCCAAAACTTCTCATACGAACGCCTTGGTTGTTTCATGTGCCTCTTATTGGGGTATGACTCCATTTCTTCTACCCGACCCAGGAGGTGCTCCACTCTGTCCAATAAACTCATTGCTTCTCTTAACGTTCCCACTCGGCAGTGATAGCTAACCATTCTTCTTCGTGGACGAGTCAGCAATGAATGCAAAACTGGCAAACGCACCGCTTTATATGCTTTAAGAACTGACGTGAAGGAAAAACATCTCAACTATAGTACACACAGAGAATAGAATACATGTCACGAGAAATCACGTGGACCTAACAGAAAGCATCCTTCTTTTTTCACACAAATCAATTATCACTGAGACTGAGATACTTATGCTACACAAGGGAAGGAGTACTCATATATCCACAAACATACTATCACAGGGGGGGGGGGGGAGAAGGGGTTTACGTTTTAGTTGTATGTGGAAGACAAAGACATACACAAACATAAAACACAGATTTGCAGTGATTGAGTAGTATCTGTTTTACAAGAGATGGGGTTGGCCCTGAAAAGGGCCTTTGTTTGTTGTTCTCCGGATCGTTGATGTTATCGGCGATATCCTGGACGACTAGGCCTGGGTTGGATCTCACAATACAACATGGTCGTTTCTTTTTGTAAGAGACAGTGAGCCTAAGATCAGACTCATCTGTCTCCACCTTCCATTCCTATTCTTCGCGCTGCTAATCTGCTAATGTTGTTGTCTTCTTTCTTTTTCTTTTCTCATTTGTTCTTTTTTTTTTTTTTTTTTTTTTTTTTTTGTTGTTGTATGACTCCTTGAACCAGGTTTTGTGCCATTTTGATTAAAATGTTTCTTTTCTTGTCCAAGCTCCTCGGAATCAGGTGGTGCTTTACCCTGTGCATGTGCACCAGGGGTTCACTTAATTTACCAATGGCAGACATGGTTGTTGACAAGTCAACGATGGATAGCACTACTGGTGAACTCGCCGCTTTATGTGTTAAAAGCACGGATTTAAGGAAAACACCCCTCAAATTCGGTACGTGGACGTGAAAGAAGACATCCTCTTTGAAAAATTTAAAGATCAACAGAGAATGTGAAAAAGCATGCCAAACAAATTTATTTTCTTTCCAAAAAATAAACAAAAGCAAAACGAGCCAACACCACTTTTTTTTGTAAATCACCATTTTTAATAAGCCCAGCTAACTTAAACATCAACAAAACCATATGAAAAGGGATGTTTAGAGTTAGTCTCTTCCTCTTCAAGTACAAATACCAAACATTAAACATGAACGTATTCACAAAGTTGACAACGTTGTGGAGTAAGACTAAAATTCCAATGATCTAGTGCAGTGTCATTTTGCCATCGACCTACACTACGTTTCTGTGCTAATGAAAATAGATACCCATAATGTTCACAAAACCACCTTTCTATTTTCTCCTGGGTTCTAGAGAAATCATGTTCAAAACAAGTCAGTACATGTTCTAATGGAAATCAAAGACTGCTGCGTTGATGAAGAAAATACAATATTGTCCTCACACAATCGAATTTAATCCTTGTAATCTCACATTATTGAATTGAGTGGATACAGCATTTAGTCTCATAAAGTCGATGATGTCGTCTTTCAGAAGAGGTAATCCATGGGAAAGTTGACGGCTACCTAATAAGTTCCTGGGCGATGACGGTCGTCCGTGTTGATGACATATGGTCGAATGTCTTTAGGTTTTTAGACGAGGAAGGTCATCTTTAGCCCACACCACTGGATTTCAAAAAGCTGTGTACGAACTGAAGTTCCCAGGTGTTCCTTTTCACATGTAGTGATAAGTAATGAGTTCACACTTGACTTTTTCCATGAAAAGATCTATAAAGTAAGTCGATGAATGGAAAGTCTCCCTAATCTGTTGCAAGAGAACTTCGATGCGTTTCGTTTCCAAAGAAGTCAATGGAGGCAGGGAATGGTCACTCAAGTCTTTATACTACTCTTTGAAGATCTTCTCTTCTGAAATGAGGATCCATACTTCTTCCAGATACTCTTCTAACTTTTCTTCTTGACTCATCATCAATCATTTGTCATGTTGCTTTTGACTAGTATGATCGTCAACCATAGCAATGTTCTCTGGTTATAAGTGTGATTCTTTCAGCCAAATCACGAGCAAAACAGGAGACTAAGTGTTTTTCTTGTTCTGTCCATCGTGATAACGTGAATGAATCTTTCTCTTCTTATTTACTTGTGGTATGTAACTGCTGTTCTGGATTGAAACCATCATCTTCGCCTATCTATATGGGATCGTGTTCCATCTTTTTAATAGTCTAGGATCACTTCTCTCAAACTGTTGATTTCCAGAGTATTATCGAAATCTGCATACAAGATTACGTTCATTGTTTTCACCAGAGTCAGTGCAAACTGAAGTTCCACACGGAGTTGGCCTGATTTTATAGGGAGGAAATATTCCTCGTCGCTGCCTTGGTCTAGAGTGAAATCAAATTCTCACAAAGCATATCCTTCTGCATAATCATCATACGATATGCCCTAGCTACTGTTGGTTCCTAATTTTCCTGTGGCTTCAAACAGAGTCAAGTAAGATCTCAAGCAACTTTTCTGGGTAAAGTTAGGTTCAAAGGGTCTGGTAAACAATGTCTGGCCATCTTGGATGACTTCTATCTTGGACACGTTCAAATGTTGGAACACGAATGGATTTTGATCGATAGTTCCGCTGAAGGTTGCATTAATGACGACGCCAATGGGCAAACGTTTTCGCAGTTGACCTTGGAAAACATAATTTTCTATCTTGGATCGGAGTCCAGAGGTAATGGTGAAGGTTTTGACTTCCGCTCGTCGTAGAGGATCCTTGGCTGTTGTTCTGTTCAGAGTTTGACTGATGTAGTTTCCCACTTTAGGTAAGACTTCCACACGCAAAGTCTGGCTTCTTCGATGGTCGTTTTGTACTCGTAAGTATTAGCCATTAAATGGAACTCAGTACTACCTCGATTTAGTCTCAGACGAACATCGACCCCTTTCAACAAATACTTGTCTTGCAACCACATGTCCAAGTGTAAACGTTCCATCATTCTAAACTACGTCCTTGTTTGATTTTCTTTTGTCAGTCGTTAAACCAAATAGTGTGGTCTGCATCATTATCCTCAATCAATGCTGTGTTGAACTTGTTCAGCGTGTCAGTTGTCTACACCACTGATGCATCCAGATTTGTGTTCTTGGTTTTTCCGTACGTCAAGAGATTTTCCAGGTACACTCTGTAAGGGTAAGTATCCATGCTGCTGCTGACTAGTTTGTTGTTCAAAGACAAATCCACTTCGCTACCCATTGGGATTATTGCATCCTTATCATTGTCTGTGGTATGGAAAACAGATCAAGTTCTGACTTGGAACATTCACAAGAATCTCGGTGCATCGTTTTTCTTTTTTAAGTAATCAAAGACGTCTAATTCCCTGACTGCTGTTCTTCTTTTCTTATTCTTTTTCTGATCGAATCTATTAGGTATGAAGGGTTTTTGACGTCTCTTTCTGTCTTGTCCTTACTGTGGCGTAGGGAGGAATTAATGCCTTCGCCAGGAGTGTGAAGTGATTTTATAGGGGTGACTCGGCGACCCATGAGTTCTTTTGTGGTATGAATCAACACATTGTTTCCTGCTTTCATCAAGGTGTGTTTGGGACTTTGTTAGTTGATGAGTACGTTTTGGAGAAATTCCTTTCCTTGCACCAAAACTACATCTTTTAACGGTTCAAAATTTGTGCTACGGGTACGGAGAGCCAATTTTAACGTATCTTCCAAACCATGTCCTCCTTGTAGAGCTACTTCTCTCTACACAGGATACATCTGTTAAGAAAATGTAGTTTCACAATTACTTTTACTTTAGAGAATAAAATATTTTCTCCAAGATCTCCATTTATACTAATATTGACACTGTCAAAATACTATTTACTGACAGTAAAAAAATGAGGATGTACAAATTCTCGGTGAACGTGATACCAATTTCCTCCTTCATCGTAAGCAGCTATGGCAGAATCCACTTTGAAAGGAACGACTCTCGGCAACAGAGCAGCAGAGTTTCCTACGGTGTAGTAATCGACGATATCAGAGTACACATACATCAAATTTAGTCCTTTCTTCAATTTGATAGGGTAACGAAAATACTTGTATAATCAAAAGTTGTTGGTGGTGTCATTTGACTGAGGTGTTATGTTCGTATTTTTACCCAAGATAGCAAAGAAACTGGGAGAAAAAAAGGATGGACAGCGTTTTGAAGTTGGAAAAATTGAGTTTGAGACGATGAAAAATTCATTGGTAGTTGATCAGTACACTTCTGCGAGTTTTATCCAGTGCTTTGCCAAAACGATCGTTTGAAATAGCTGAAATCGTATCGACAAGATGTCAAGCACTGAAATAAAATCCTGTAGGAATTCTCATGGAATATATATTCCATTGGGGACTTGCTGGTGATGCATGTGTGGATTCGTAATAGACAGAATCATTTCTGTCCAAGTGTTCTTGCACTTGTTCGTTGAATATTTCGACGAGAAAAGTGGTTTGATCTAAAGCCACAATCCAGACTTGAGTAGGATGGATGATTTCTATCAAAGCTACTTCCCAATAATCTTCGTGATACAATTGTATGAACTCAGGTAAATTTGGCCGTGAAACAACATAATTTGTTGTCGGGAAACACATCCATAGAACTGTCACTAGGTAATGTTAAATAAAATTGATTGCCGGTATATTTCAGCAAGCGATTAGGGAGAAGATACTAGCAGCCAATATAATAGCTGAGTAAAATAGTTGCAATTGTTTATCTCCTTGTTGCAGGCTCAAATTTCCAATCGCATTTCCACACAATGTACCACAAAGATCTGGCAGAAAAAGACAATTTGATTTTTAAGGACGCGTTCTCCACGCCACACAAACAGTGGTTGTTTTTATAGTTCTTGGGGAGATAAATACTGAGAAGGAGATTCAGTAGTGTTCAACGGCATAGTCGTGACTTCTACTTCTATTTATAGTTGATGACTTCTGCAGCTGCAATCCAAGGAATTGAAACTAGGTGGATATCCTTTCCAACGAACTTTCACTTTTTGGAGTCGATCTGTTCCCACTTTACGTATTCTTCGATCGTGCATGCTTTCGATATCGTATACGTCGTCTTCTTTCTTAGTCATTCGTTGTAACTCTGGCAAGTAAAAGTTTCTTTTAACACTTCTCCGTTTATATCTTCCAATTTATAGACAGGAGGATCACGTCCATGCACTTGTCCTGTGACACGAAACAATTCTGACTTCCAGTTGGGTAAATGATCTTTGTTAAAAATCTGTTTTCTTTTCCCAATGCGAACCCAATCTCCGGTGTTTAACACTTCTTTCTTTTTTCTGGCTTTCGACGTTCCAAACAGTCAATCAAATACAATCACTTGGTTTTGAGGTGTCACTTCTTCTGGAGCACATCGGACGCTATGATGATACAATTGATTGTAAGTTTCGACTAGACGTGGTAACACATCACTGTATTTGAGAGTATGTTGATGTATAAAATATTTCCACATACGTTTTTTCAAAGTTCTTTGAAAACGTTCATCGATACTAGCTTTCGTTTCAGGATTGTCAGTGGTGAAAAAAAAATGAATGAGTCGTTTCTTCAATTGTTTTTGAAAGGCTTGGTTAAGAAATTCGTTGTCTTTGTTTACCATCGCAGAATATGTCAACCACTTTGTTTCAAGACAAGTTTTAAAGCTAGCACTAACTCTGTATTTGTTTTGGAAGTCAAAGGAACCACCCAAGCCAATTTTGAAAACACATCAATGACACAAAACAAATATTTGTAACCTCGGTTGTACGACGCTAAATGAGAGACATTGGCTGGTTTGACTTCTATAAAATTGTCATCAAATATGTTTGTGTAACGTGAAAACATAAATTAGTTTTGTCACAACTGTCTGATCCAGGAACCGATACTCAACCCAAAAAACAAACCAGTCTGAAACCAGCTGGAAGTGGATCTTTTTTTTTTTTTTTTTGGGGGGGGGTCATTATTCGTTCGCTTCTACGATGGGATCCTAATCCTAAAATTTAAAAAGCAAAACCTAAACGACAGACAAAAAAAGGAAAGAGGTGCAGCAAGTTCACACTCTAACAAGAATAGAAAACCTAAGTAAAAACAACACCTTCAAGAAAGAGAGGTACTGCCTCTAGAACACGCAAGTACTCACGAAAGCCTCAATCGCTGACAGTCTCTCCTTTCACTTATTGGTTAATGATGATGCCAGCTAAATCTGATTTAAGACCAATGATTTCCAGTCTGATGAAAAAAAGGAAACCCATCTCTAATGAAACTTCTACTCTGTCGACGTCTTCTTCTACTGCTCTAGCTGTTGCTGCTGCAGCAAAAAGAGTGGCATCTCCTAAGAAAAAGTGGAAGACAGAACAGGCAAGATTTAGGCCAATGAAAACACCTGTAGTTCCTAAAGTCAAGTTGATATGATGTCCCGACAATCAGTGGAGATGAATTCCATTATAAAAAAGATATATTGGATAAGATTGACTTCAGGTTTTCCTCCTGAACAAAGATGTCACAAAGTTCAACCCATTATCATTACCACCAAATAGACCTTCCATAAGAGGAAAAAAGGGTCTTCTTCCTCGCTTAGCTAAACATTCGGATGTTTTGTCAGTACTTACCAAATCCAATGCCCCGATACGAAAACAAATCATTCATTAAGCACCTACAGATATCATCGATACAGTGTGAATATTGTTTTAATGTTTTGAAAGGAACGACGCTTTTGATCAAGATACAGACACATCAGTTAGGACGACGTCGTCACGATCTTCGATAAATGATAAAAAATGAAATGCCAATCAGCCAAAATAAATAAGTGCTCGATCAACCAGGGGGATTTATACCCATACTGATAGGACGTTGTTAAAATTGGCTGCTCCTTTGTTAGGATCGATTGCTGGACCTCTTTTAGGAGAAGTGATGAGATTAAGAAGAAGAAAAAAGCACACACTTTTCTGGAAACAGATTTATCAGAAACGGAAAAATCGCAACGGCATGGATAACTATTGCAACGTCTTCAACTTAACTGTTTCATCAGAAAGCTTTAGACGAGACGGCTAAACCTACTCTTAGAGATTTCAAGAATGTCATGAAAAGCGAAGAAAAACAAAAAGCAGCAAAGACAATGACAGGCACAGCGACGGGGATGGAAGAAAAGAAAGAAAAAAGAGAAGCGTTTTAAACTCAGTCTGCTCCTTTTCTCTCCAGTGTGACAACCTTGTTGATACCTTCCCCTACTACCAGACGATAAGACATTAAAGTATGGGTCAAAAAGATGATGTCGACGCCCTCTTCAGCAGAAGAAACAAAGAAAAAAGGGAAGACAGAAATGAATAAAAAATCTAGAAAAAAATGACTAAACAACCAATGACGACTTCTTCTCCTATTACTCGTCAGACACGTCAAGCATCACAATCCAAATAAATACCACACGAACAACCTAAGAGGAGTATCGAACAGTGGGTGATTTATTGAGGAGTAGCAACAATATGGATACACCTTTAGCCAGGATTTACTACAATGCTGCTCATGCCGCTGGCTACGGAGTAATTAAAACTTTGTGTTGTGCATGAATAAGACACTCAAAAGTTTACGTCTGCAAGATGTACGTCAATGGTTACACGAGCTATCGAAATGAATTATGTCTTTGTAGTAATTGTTTTCTAGACATACGAAAACGAGGAAGGCGACGTGTAAATGACTGGACCTCCTTCTTGACACCAATCGTGAAACAAATTCGTACGAAATCTCAAACAATCGGGAGTGGTAGGTTTCAAATCAATGATTAAATATGCATGTGGCAATTGAGTGGCATCGTTATAAGCATAATTCAATCAAGGCGTTCATATCTGTTTGGCCAATACTTGAACTTGAGATTTATTTCTTGGACTTTTAAATAACACGACATAATAAGCAATTAGACTGATGGTACGATGCGTTTTACTTTGTTGAAATAAACTTTGAGTAATGTTTATAATACGCTACTTTTCAGGTAAACCTAAGTCAAATTTCTTCTTTGTCTTCTTGTAACGTGTCATTGGAGATAACGAGATGTGTTTCACTAAAGTCAAACACGATCCCATCGTCTTCGCGACGAATTCCTTCTACAAACAAAACGCATTATCTTTGACTTGGATTAAGTCACGTATTAGATGATTGCCACTCTTTGTAACACAACACGATACGTTGTGCAGTACGATCGAACAAAAGTGATTTGCGTTGAATAAAATGTTTAATGAATTCGGTTTGCCTGAACCACTAGGTCAAGCAATGAGCGTGTTAATATGTCAAGCAATGAGCGTGTTAAAGGGATGGCGAAGATACAGTGCCTCCTAACTTTGACAATCTGACTTTTCGTCAATTACTTTGGGAACGGAGGATGCAGCCAAAACTTTCATGTTTGGAATTCTGAGATTCCGTCACCTACACTGGACATTTTCTGCATTTTATACACTTTCATTTTGTCATGGTGTAACAACAACAAAAATATTTTCATTTAAAAACACAAAGTTTATGTTTTTCTTTATTTCATCGGTCACACAAAATGTATTTGGCATAGTCGGTCACCTCTTGTTTTGGAGCAATCGAATCCAAGACTTTTCCAGTTACTTACCCTTCCAGTCGTAAAATCTGTTGGCGTATCCAACTTGCTTTACATATTTCTTGGTAAGCATGAAGAGTAGATAAGGTACGCGAAATGTCTTCCTCACACGGGGGTACAGAAGTCGTATTCATCACTAATCGCAACACTTTAACGCAGTGAGTTTTTCGTGCACAGATAAAGTTTTGGCTGTCGTGTCTTTACATGTACTGTTCATAAATTTGCCGCAAAGAATCTGCTGGTAAACGAAATCCAAGAAATGCAGTCACTAACACACACACACGACACATCGTCCAAAATTCAAAACAACTATTTTGTTTTGTTAAATCAGTTCTTTTAAAAGTACTTTGTAATCCACTAAGTCTTGAACGGTGTCATTGACTTCTTCCCACGGAATTTGGTGCACCAATGATGACAGAAGTCGTGGCATGGTAAGTCTTATAACGTTTTTGCAGAAGAGACTTATCGTGTGTTGGCACAAAACCTCTCTTTCCGACTATGCTACAGCCATCTTCGATCAATCTTTTTACGGCATTCATATACCAATTGTTATTCAGTTTATGTTGTTTTGGATGTAAATGTTCTTTGTACTTGTATATGTACAAAGAAGTGGTAAATGCGCTTTCACATTTGCACAGGTAAACGACCAATCCTCTCCTCTTCTAAAGTATCCAACACGGGATCATTTTAGCTGTCAATGACTTCTTCCCTCGGAATTTGGTGTAACACTGATGACAGAAGCCCTGGCATGGCAAGCTTTATAAAGTGTTCGCAGTTTATCAATATCTGACCATTTGAACATTTTTAAACGAATCAGTCTTTTCGTGGTATTCATATACCAGTGATTAAAAGGTCTATACCATTTCGGATGCAATTGTTCTATGCGTTTCACTTGATTCTTGGCAAACTCTCTTCAAATGCGTTCTCGCAGCTTCAAAGGTAAACTACGAATCCTCCCTTCTAAAGTATCCACCACGAGGATCATATTTTAGACGTACCAAAGGAAGGTAGTGACAGCACGGAGACAATCTAGAATGTTCAAGGAAAGCTGTATGTTTATACTCCCATTCGTGAAGTTTCACATCACAACTTGGAATTGGTGGGTCCATCACACTGTGTCTATGTCTAATGCATCATTCTCGGTGAGCGTTTGTACTCATAATTATCTTTCTGTATTGGAACTCTCTCCTTTTTTAATTGGCGCTCGGTACCCGTAAAGTAACGTGTTGTGATCGGGAAGTGGCACTCACGTCTGGTCGACTAACGATTTGGTGATCTGAAAAGCGTACAATTTTGTGAGGATCCAACGTGGTAACGCAAAAGTCTTGATCTTGACCTGACTTTAAGGCTTTTTTAAGACGTCAAAATTTACCACTTGACTGGAACAATAGTAAAGTCAGTCCTTTTACTTTACATTTGGTATGAAGTTGTTCTTTTTGTCTCGGTACTGGTAGCCGTCATTTTTAGGTCCACCACTGGTAAAACTCAAAATAGCGCATTCGGGATGTTCGTCTTCGATGTGTGGGTGATAGCCTCCAGGGCGACCGATGTACATGCAACTATTGGTGTCAAAATAAAGGACTCGATCTCCTAAAGGTTCCAAGACAATACAATTTTGAAAATGGGCTTTGGCTGTCACGTAAACAGCAATGATGACATTACCAAACTCATCGGGTGGTGCAAACTCTGCGACCTATTCGTAATTCATGAGCCCCGGGTGAACGAGTGGTCTAAGGCTTTCGCCTTTACAGATCACTCACACATCTCACATCTATCCGCGTGAGTTCGAGTCTCAGATCGACCAACGGTTGTATGTGAGAAAGCTTGCCAGTAGCTTCCCGTGGGTCGGTGTTTATTCCCGGGTTCTTCCCCCACCAAATATACTGGCCGCCGTGTATAACCAAATCTTACTTCTTGCTAATTCACAAAGATTTCCTTGTGTTTAATGAGTTTTCCTTTATCGTCCATGACTTGAAAGTATCGACTTGAATATACCAATTAATCAGTCTTTGGCAATATCGGAGGTTTAGCCACTTTTTCCCACAAACAATTCAGCATTACTTTAGCAAACGATTGTCTTCCTTCGTTCCTCTTGACGTGTTCCAAGGTCATCCCTCTGCAAATCGCTACCGTTCTTTGAATTCATCTTTGTTTTCTGGAGTGTGACACCAAGAAGGATAGCCGCTAGCTTCTTGCTTCAATTTCAGAAATTCGTTGACGTAGCCTGAAGATATCCATAGACTCGAGTCGTCGTCCTGTTGGTATTGTTCTATGGTAATAAAGTGCCAAATTTAGTATACTTTAACAAGTGATGTCCGTGATCGAGAACATGAAACAATTTCACACTCACACACGTTCCTGTCAAAGTGCGTTCTTGGTCGCCGTGGCGACAAGGCTGTTCTTGATTACATGTTTCAGCAAACGTATGGTTTAATGGAAACATCAGTTTTCCGTGCAATGATGAGGCAAGACGGGATGGTATAAGTTCGTCGGTAGGAAAACGTTATATTTGATCAAACCTTCGTATTGGCGAATGTGTTCCACGTCGATATGTTGTCGAATTTTCAGGGTGACCGGTGGGGAATCCAGCATATTTACACACCCAAGGATACAAGGAACAGACATCGATGTATTTGATTTGTTCACCTTGAGATTCGTCCACTTCGTACAACAAACGTGTAGCACTGGTTCGTCCTCCAATGTTACAACTCTATGGTCTTTAAATAATGTAACAGAAAGATAATGAAACCAACAATGTCATTAAAATCAACAAATAATTTATTTCTAGACAATTAAAGTGAAAATTCTAAAGACACTTATAGTAACGTGAATTAAAATCCAAATAATCCAATAATCCTAAGTCTCCTACTCACAAGTCCTAAATATAGAATGTTCTGAGTGAATGAATGTTCCGAGTGAATGAATGTTCCGAATGAATGGGTAGTCTGGAGTGTCCTGATGTACCCCAATAATGCAATCCAGATCATCTTTGAGAATGTCCACAGATATCCAAAAGTCGTATATTTGAATCCAAAGGTTGATGTAAGCACTTTAGGTAACTCTAATTAATGTTCCAATAAATAATTCCTTTCGAATTATGTATGCAGCAATACAGCATTACGAGATTATAGCACTACAGGATTACAAGATTACAGCACAACGAATATTCCAAACAATCTGATGATTCCAAAAGACTGATCATAAAAACAGATGTTTGTAATACAAGATTTAAAATTGGAATGGAAACTTGTTTACCAAATGCTGTATAAATATAAGACAAGTCACATGACAGAATGTTTTAGAATATTAAATGGTGTGCGTGACATTTAACACAAAACTCTAAGGAAATTCTGGTTTTATCTGTAAACAAAATCAACCCTGACCTCAAATTGAATCAACAACTTGTTTACCAAAATTGTCCTTGAACTCAAATAGTAAGGAAACAACCTAATTCAAGGACAATAGCTAAACAAGTCAACATTATACTTAGCATTAAAGTTTAAACAAATATTAAATATTATAAGCATCATACAAAACACGAAGAAATTATCGCGTGGATTTGGATGTTTGATGTCCACCCCATCCTAATCGTCGACGATGCGTCTAAATTCTGGATCTGATTTTCAAACGTCGATCGTAGTCGTGTTCCCACATTTCTACGATTTGGTATCCTTGACTTTCTAAACTATGGCGTCGATAGTAACTCTGGTCGTACAACTCTTCATGGTGAACTTTGTGAAAGGATTTGTCAGTTCTCGTTGAGGAAAACAAGTAGAGCATCCGTGAAATAAACATCTCAGAAATTCGTATGCGATCTTTGGGTTTCCTGAATCCCAACCATCCACGGTAAAGGATTCAATCTTCTTTTCTCCACCATTCATATCATGTTGTATCCACTTGTCTTGAATTTCAAAGAAGTAATGTAGCCAGCGCAAAGTTTTGCTTGAATATTGACGGCTGACAGTTTGAATGGATTGAAGTGGCATGATGGTTAGTCTGTTCTCTGGGATGAACTTCTTTTGGTGGATTAATCCACACTCTTTGGCAATGGTAGAAGCTTCCTTCAAGGGATCGATACCTCCGTGATTCATAATAAATGTCAAAAGTTTCCACAACAACGTTGTAAAACGTCCACATAGGATGGACAATATTTAAACATTTCTTCTTGAAAATCAAAAGGGTCTATATAGTGGGTTTGGTACCAAGTGTAGAAAGCTTCTTGTTGTTCTGTTCCCATTCCATCGGGCGGGGGGGGGGGGGGTCGTAATAGTGAACTTCAGCCAAATGTGGGAGCACACTGTGTTAATTGGCTTCGGTATTGAACAGTGTGGAAGATAACTTTTAGCCATTTATATCATTGCGATCGTTTTAGGCATTCTACTCAAAGGCATAACTATATGACTCATTGAGTCCTTAAATTGTGCGTTTCCCACTTTCATATGCATGATTTTGGCTCCGTTTATGGTGACTGTTGGAAATTCGGTTCCTTCTTCTGAGCAATAGTTCAAAAGAACTTGTCCGTCGTATCCCGAGAAATTGTGAGCAATACTTGTAGCTTATCGCTGAAAGTTCCCGTAACGTTTTACCTCCTCGCGCCAAGTGTCGTCGGTGGGATCACAAAGAGTACGAGAACCACGAACTATTTTTTACATCCCCCTGGAATCATGCTACAATTCCGACAGTGATGAAATAAAGTTTCTTGAATTCATTGGTTGCAAGCGCGATAAGCTATACAAAAGTTAGGAATGTGAATTCCAGTCTCTTGCTAACAATCAATGATAAGAAAGATAAAATACACACGTTTCTTTTTCTTCTTTTAGTCGTCATTCAAAACTGCTTCGGGTTCGTTGTCATATCTTTGGATGTAACACTGATGATTCAACCCGATGACTTGGTCACAAAAACATCTTTTCGTTCCTTGACAAACGTGTGACTTTTTGTTATTCATTCGAACGAGATGTCTACAAGTGGGCACATACATATACATAGATACGTACATACATACATACATACATACATACATACATACATACATACATACATACATACATACATACATACATACATACATACATACATACATACATACATACATACATACATACATACATACATACATACATACATACATACTTACATACATACTATAATGGAGGGATTTTAGTTTTGTTTGATTTGGCAATCATTTGAGTAGTATCTCTTTTCTGAGAGACTTGGGTGGAGCTTAAAAGGGCAGTTGGGTTTTGAAGAAAAAAACCCAAAAGCTTTTTAACTTTGCAACATCAGCTGCAACAGTCTTAAACATTTTCCTCGTGTAAGTCCTACTCCTGCTGTGGTAGTCGTAGTAGTGACTGCTGCCGCAGCTGTTGTCTCAGTGGTGGTGAACGTTGATATTGTCAATGAAGTCTTGGATCGTAAAGGTCTCTTTCTCTTAGGTTTCGCCAAAGAAGTTTGATACATTTCTTTCAAGTACTTAACTCCGCGAAGATGTCTTATAACAGACTAACCGTTTTGTTTTCACTCTTTTCCTTCTTCTCACTGTTCAAAGTTTAGCTCTTCTCTTCTTGTTGCTTTCTTTTTTTCCTCTTGTTGTTCTTGTTGTTGAACAAATGGTTTGTCTTCTTTCTGACGCTGCAAAAAAATCCCTCTATAACTCTTCCTTCTCTTTTTCTTTCTTTTCTGAAATCATTGTATACTGGTAATGATAGAGAGAGAAGGAGTGAAGGTGGTACTACCAGAAAAAATTCTTGCGAAGATACAAAAAAGTCGCACAAAGTCAAATTGAAATCATTTTTATCTGGAAGAATACTCGTAACAACAGCAGTAGTCATACTGTCACTCCGGGTATAAGAACTATTCACTGCACGGGCACCCCAATACATCGACTTCATTTCAGCCATGTGTATTATACTTAAACTCTTCAGCAATGGTACATCGTATGAACGCTCGTGGGTATACCCGCTGTAGTCTGATTGGAAAATAGGAAACACGCCCTGACTGAATTATGTTACATGCGTTCTGATTTGTGGAACTTCCCAATCAGTTTCGATCTGGTCCTAGACTATATATAGAGGTGCATTCACCCATTGTGTCACCTGTGCTCAAGACAATCCGACAAGATGTGGACAAGCGTCGAATCCTCCACCATCATTTCTAGCGTGCTGTTTAATCCAGATTACTCCATGTATGTCAAGGCAACGTGGGTAGTCACATACATTACAGACACCGCTATTTAGAAGAGAAGAGTCTATGTGGGAAGACAAGGATGCATCAAGAGAGTATTACTCTATGGACCGGCTGTAAGGCGAAGCTTGCGGAGAAGAACTGTGAAGCGGTGGCACTTGTGTTAACCCTCATTGGTTAACCCACCCTTACGACCCTTTTCAGGGCAACACAAACCACTTAGAAACAGAGATACTACCAAATCGTTGTCAATATGTGTTTGTATGTTTCTGTATAACTATATCTATTCATAACATATGTTTTTAAAAATAAAACTTTAACCCCTCTTGTGTGATTGTGTGTTTGTGGGTATACTGTGTTTATAAACACTCCTACACTTGCTTGTTTGTGATAGTGTGTGATTTCATTCTCCTTCTTTTAAATCCTGCCCTTTCGTTAGATAGTATCTGTGGGGTATAGGTCACTACATACTGTGTGTTGGATAGTAAATGTGGGATATTGGAGAGTACGTGTGGAATGTTGGATAGTTGATCAAAAGATATTGGATAGGAGATAACTGTATTACATTACGTTTCCCGTTTGCCCTTATACATTTTTTCAACATGAAGACGTAATGTTAAATTTCTATTTTCCCCAGACAGACCCATATGTTCTTAGATTTAGAAGGATAGTGGGGAATCTCATGTTAAACTCCCATTGTCCACGCAGACCGACCCATACGTGCAAACCTACGGGCGTGATATTCATTTCCTTTTTTCTTCCCAGATCGCCCCACATTACTACTTAAAATCTTTGTGTACAGAACAAGGTTGTTAGATCTGTATGCACATGTCAAACATATTAGAGACAGTCAGCGTGCACAGGTAATAGTTAATAGAGATATCAGTTTGTAGGCATTGGCCACGGATCTTAATTATGTCAATATTACTAAATCGATTTTGTAAATAAATCTCTAGGTTTTATTTATCTGTATAATTTATTTTATTCAATATTATTATTTTTTATTATTATTAAAATAATGTTTCCATCTTTACATTTAAAGAGACAAATAGTTAAACTGTAGCCTAAAGCAAACAGTATTCCATATTGATATATGATGCTATTCAGTAGGATGCATGTTTTGTTCGTATTCTAAAACCTGCTATTTTCCTTGCACTCATGGGAGCGCAGGAAGTAGACTCAGGTCACAATTATTACTTCCGGTTCAGTACCCCAGTCTATTTTTAGAGCATTTTATTCCTCTCTCGTTAAGGTGGTGATGCAAGCGTTCGATTTAGTCATTCTTGGTATTGATTTAAATGAAATTGTTTACTCTTTAGGATATGAGCATTATGGTGTGGTTGTCTGTGTGTATTTTGGCGACAGTGCACAGTGAGTAATGAGGCGTTGTTGCTGGTCCGGAAGTGAAATATGTGACCCACTGCAGGTGGTTTTGTTTATAGTCCAGTCTCTCTCTCTCTCTCTAAAAAAAAAAAAAAAAAAAAAAAAAAATACCGGTCAACCTATGACAAAAACGTCACCGTGAGTTCATCTTTGAATATATTTTAGATTAAGATATAATTGATTAGGATTTGTACACAATGGAATATAGGAAAAATAATTGTGATCTCAGGCCATGTGTACAAATGAGTATTAATAAACGTCTACTGTGAGTTCCTCCATTTTGAAGAAATAGTCCAATGGGCGGCCCGTTTACAACGGTAGTATCATATACAGACAGTCAGCGCGAGGAGGATAACGATGTTCTCAGATTGGACAAAAACACTTATGTTATACTTTTATGGGGCGATGATCCGATAACGGGCAACCCAAAAGAACCCAAATGAGACCAGAACGCTACAGGAGAGAGACTATACGTGCAAGAAATTTGGGATCAAACGTGGAACCAAAGTGATAATCTTATCCAATATAGGAAATGTAAACGACGAGTATCAATAAAAAAAAAGGAAGAAATAAAGAAATAAAAAAAAAATCTGAGGCAGTACACGAAAAAAAAAAACAATGTAAAACCGTGTGATGGATCATAATATGAAACTGTATACTAGAAACGAGACATACAAATGTGATTTATGTCATAATACTTTAGTTCTAGCTCTAATGTGAAAATACACATGGTAATACTCGGGGGTGAGAAACCATACAAATGTGAAGCACGTGGAAAATTGTTTAACCAGAGATCTAATTTGACGAACCAAACAAGGATACACACTGGTGAAAAACAACACAAATGTATAATATGTGGGAAATTATTTACCGTGAAAACGCATATGAGAATGCATACTATTGAAAAACCCTACAAATGTGAAATATGTGGAAAATCGTTTAGTCAGACCTCACATATGAGAGTCCACATTCGGATACACACAGGTGAGAAACCCTACAAATGTGAAATATGTGGAAAATCGTTTAGTCAGATCTCACATATGAGAGTCCACATTCGGATACACACAAGTGAGAAACCATACAAATGTGAAATATATGGTCAGTTGTTCTCTGTACACTCACATTTAACAGTGCATATGAAAGCATATAATGGTAAGAAACCACGTAAATATGAAACATATGGGAAATTATTCAACATGGACTCTGGTTTGACAATGCGTATGAACAAGCATACAGGTGACAGACCATTTAAATATGAAATATGTGGAAAAGTGTTTAGCAAGAGGTATTTTTTGTCAAAATACTCGATGATGCACAAAGGGGACAAACCATATACATGCAAAACATGTGGAAAAAACTTTCACCGGACCTCAAATTTGACTAGACATATGATGCTACGTACTGGTGAGAAACCATACATATGTGGAATATGTGGAAAATCATTTAGCCAGACCTCTCATTTGACGGACCACACAAGAATACACACTGGTGAAATATGTGGGAAATTACATTGGAAAATACATACTGATAACAAACAATACCAATGGGAAATTGTGGGAAATTGTTCTCCATGGACTATAGTTTGACAATGCATATGAATATACATACATGTAGCAGACCATTGCATGTAGAATATGTGGGATATTGCTTAGGCAGAGGTCCCTTTTGTCAAAATACTCGAGGATACACACTGGTAAACTATGTGGAAAATCATTTAACTGGGTAGTTTGACAAGAAACATAATGAAGCATACTGGTCAGAAACCATACAAATGTGAAATGTATTGCAATTTGTTTAATCAGAATTCTTCTTTGACAATACATTCACAGATACAGTCATGTGACAGCCATTCCTACGAAATATGTGGATATCATAAAAAAGAATAAGGTTGGTAGAATCACATGTATACAATTATCTAATATCCAACACGCCATTTGGAGTGACCAAATCCCAGTCATGTACTATTCATTATCCCCACATTTACTATCCAACACGGTGTTTGGAGTGAATAACACACAGTCATATACTATCCATTATTCCCACATTTACTATTCAACGCACCACATGGAGTGACTAATACCTAGTTATCTACAATCCAACATGCCGTTTGGAGTGACCAATACCTAGTTATCTACTATCCATCACCTGGTTATCTACTATCCAACACAGTGATGTACTATCCAACACCCAGTCATCTACTGTCGAACACCCAGTTTAACTACTATCCAACACCCAGTTATATACTGTCCAACACCCAGTTATCTACTATCCAACATGCCATTTGGAGTGACCAATACCCAGTTCTTATGTACTATCCATCACCCCCACGCTTACTATCAACACCCTACATTGACTATCCAGCATGCCGTTTTGAGTGACCAACACTGCAATACCAATGCTTTATGAGGCAGATTTGTTTCTTCAGTTTGTTACGAATTTATGTTTGCCGCCCTGGATTTAGTACACTTGACTGACCATACCCAATGTCAGTTCATTTCCTTTTTTTATTTTATTTTTTTATCATACGCCGAATAAAATGTGACCTATGAAGAGAGGCAAGAGTTCAATTTGCCACATTTTCAAACTAAGTCGGAATTTATCATGATGCTAAGGGTTTGCTGTAAGGTTATGACATATTCTGTTCTTTTATATATATATATATATATATATATATATATATATATATATATATATATATATATATATATATATATATATATATATATATATATATATAATGGCAAAACTAACTGCATCGGCTTGTGCTTGATAAGAAAAAAAATGTGGTTGTCCTTAAAAATGTAGAGTGACTGTAGTCTGAAGGAAAGAAATGATACTTAAGATTTTGTATAATAAAGTTGTGACTTTTTACCTTTACATTAAACGTTGGATAGAATATATATGTATATATTTTGTGCCAAACCGAAGATTGATAGAGATAAAGTAGAATTTTCTTTTCAAGTCTGAAAACAGCAAAACTAAAGTGCATTGTTTGTACTTGCTGAGAAAAGAATATTCTCTGAAAAATGCAGAGTGACTCTAATCCTATGAAAGAAATGATATATTAGAATTTGAAGATAATGTTGCTGTTTCTTTTTTCTTTTTTTTTTTTGCAATTGAATGATTGGCAGAGAGAGAAAGTAAAATTTTCTGTTCGCGTATCGAGGTTATGCATTGTACATGGGCTGTCTGTGCTTGTTAAGAAAACAATGTTTTGTCCATAAAAGTGCGTTTGAGTCTCTTATTAATATACTGAGAAAAAAAATCAAGACATATAGATCCGTACGTTTTTGGTATATTCTCTTGAATAAGAATCACAATGAAATTTCAAAACACATTACAAACATCCACTTTTCTTCTTTTACTCTCTTTTTTGAATTTCTACACTGGAATTTTTTTCGTCAGTTTCTTCTGCTTTTTTAGCTGAAGTTTCCTCGTTTCGCTTTCTTGGGAAACTCTGTAGAAGAATTGTTTGTACCATGAAAGAAATAACATTTACTTTGTTTTTGAAATGTGAATTGGTTGCACCATAAAAGAAACAAACATGAACTTTTGAAAATGTGAATTTGTTGTACCATGAAAGAAGAAAAATGTGAACTTTGGTTTTTGAAGTGTGAATTTGTGGCACCATGAAAGAAAGAAACCATGAACTTTATTTATTGAAATGTAAATTTGTTGTACCATGAACGAAAGAAAACATGAAATTTGTTTTTTTTTTAGATGTAAATTTGTTGTACCATGAAAGAAAAAAGTATGAAATATGAACTTTGTTTTTTGAAACGTGAATTTATTAGCAGCTACATGGTTCAGTTGTTTGTAATGATATGGATAGATAAATGGGTAACTGCTAACAAAAGTATGTGTGAATGTTGCAGCATTTGTTTGCATGTAGACATACATAGAAGAATAATGTATTGGCTATTGGTATCATATAGGTTGATCCCTATTCTGGCAGTGAGTTGTCTCCCCATTGCAAGTTTCATTCTGGACAGTATATGGAGAAAATATGTAAAATGTATTTATCATTACCAGATAATATTTAGAACATACAAACTTCCTAGATTAAATGGGGTATTTTACGCAAAATATATATATATAAACTGTCGTAATTGTTTTGTTTGTTTTTATTAGAAACATTTCTATCTTATAGAATGGCTGGTTCCATTAGATCATGTATAGAAAAGTACCTGCTATGGGTGGGTGGGTTGTGGTTAATGGGTTGATGCTGGGAGGGGAGGCGACTTACGCAGTATACGAAAAGGGAATAGTAGTAGCCAATGGGTTTACTATGGTATCTTGCTATAGGATTACTGAAAGTGTGTTCAGAATAAGAATTGATGCCTATAATCCATATAAGTTCAAATACTTAGTAGGTTAATCTGCTTGTAATTGAAATAACTGATAAGTATAATAAAGTATATGCACTTAAATGTCACAATAAATGTACAATTTAAGACAAGTAAATGAATAAATAAGCATTTTGGAACCAAGAAGGTGACATAAATTGGCAATACCTTTCGAACTAGATTAAATGGTGCACGCTTTGACAATATGAACCAGTTTATCTCAAAATAAGTCTCCTAGACCAATACATATAACAAGAAAAACATTAGCCCATGGTTGGATTGCAAAAACACTATCAATTTTGGTTGATTTAGCCATCAAGTCATTCTATCCCAAATGATTAATATGAAGAAAGCTTTTAGTTTTACGGAATATTGCTCAAAGCTGAGTTAAAGAGCTTGGCTCCATGTAACCCATATTTGAGAATATACTACGATAAAGAACGAGACTAATGTGAAAAGGCCGAGTCTGCCATACATCATCGGGCACCGGTTCATATAATCCTGGTCATCACGAATATGTCGTTATGAATTCGTTGCTGAAATGGAAATAATCTTATTTGTACAACTTGATTTGAACTGTTTATAATGGAATAAAGAAGATGGGCATGTAAATGGAGAAAGTAATAATTTTACATGTCTTATTCAGCTTGCATGAGTAAAAAAATGCGCTGGAATACATTTTAATTCATTATGTGACATTTTTTTTTCTAATCAGTGATTATGCATTCCATACTGGGGAATTCATACAAGACCAAAGCAATATGCTATGAAGTGTGTTTATTCACAATAAACAATGGTTAATGATATGTGTACAGCATTGCAGGCTTTTGCTGCTTAGTGCAATGATGTTTTTACTGTTATGTAATAACGTGCTTGTTGTATATTTCCACTAACGATGCACGCGACATGTGAGCTATATTTTGAGGGAATCTTTTGCATCAACAGTTGATATTCTTGTCACCAAGTAGCGTCGATGTAATATCCAACACCGGCATTTTCTTTACTCATTCTTCTTCTTGTTCACAAAGTATATCTGTTGATATTCAGACATTCGTATCATTATCTAGATATGTGATATATATATATATATATATATATATATATATATATATATATATATATATATATATATATATATATATATATATATATATATATATATATATATATATGATTCCTTGCAAAAAGTCTTTGATCAGTGACGCAACTAGATACTGGTGGCTTGTCATCCAATAGCCAGAATTGTGCAGGTTGAAGACATATATTCAATTCAGGTGCTGGTTAACAACATACATGTTTCTTCTTAATATCCTTTAAAGTGTGTCATAAGGTGTTTCTTTAGTACCCCCATTGTCATCTACGCCAACAGTGTCTGGTAGAAAATCACTCCATTCACTGATGATCCTTGGGGAAATAACAACTTGTGTTGGTCAATCCTGAATGCTACTATCTGTATTCATTGTCTGCTTGCTTATGTAGGATAGTATCGGCACTAACTATACTGTTATAAATGACTTTATTAAAAAGAATGCGTCTGATAAAATTGTAATTATAGATTTTTCTCTGAATGTTGTCACAGTGTCTGCTTTTTTTGCTGTATTGTCATTTGATGAATCTCACTGTGCTTTGTTAGATAAGATCAGTCTTCTGTATTTGGCCCCGACAGTATCAGCCCAGTGCACAACTGGTATATTCAATTATGGATCGATCTTTTGCAAGGCAAGCCTTTTTTATGCTCTCTATGTTTTTTAACGGCTTGGCTATTTGTGATGTTGACATTTTCAGGTGTTCCAGTCGGTGGAACATCCAGGTCCTGTAATTGTGCGATATTGTGCAGGACCTCATGTGAACACACAGATTTGTATTCCCTTGGAAGATCTTCTGCCTCGTCTTTGTTATGATATCTATAATTTTTCCAACTTCACGTTATGTCGGTACTCCACATGTGTTCCTATTTCAATTGACTATTTTAGACATTACACACGAATACCACCTATTACAATGTAACAAATATGTGCATGATGACATGATTGTCACCCAGCTTACTGATCACGTATATCAAGCAAGAAACTTTGATCCAAAAAATAATTTTATGAATAATCGTCATAGAAAACTGTGATGGAAGGTTGGTTTATAAATTGTTGTCATGTTTAGAACACATTGAGTTATATAATTCCTCGTTATGACCCCTTTTCCTTGTACATACAATTTAGTCTTTCATGCCCTCCATGTATTCATACTGGTACATATCTTTTTTCATACTATGGAGATATGTTTGAAAAAACGTTTAAATGTTTCTACAAATTTGTCATCGATAAGGTTTTCAGGCAGCGTCACCAAAAACTGTCAAACGAATGTGTGAAAATCTTTACTGTGCGAAAAATATTTCTCGTCATTATTTGGTATAAACGTTACATCTTCACATGGGACATTTGTTTATATAAGCGTTTTGATGAATACATAGATATCATAACCATACAAGTTGTGAATAAACAATTTTATGTTTATTTGATATCTATAAATCAAATTGCACTCATTATGTGCTGGGCCTCTATGCATACCATTTAAATGATCATGGTCGCGATGTTTTTCGCCAGTAATTTCTTTCTCAGATATATGGGCTATATATTTGTCGATTTAAAATGTCATTGGACCTAATAAGTTTTTCATTTTGTGCTTTTAATTCTTCACACGAGAGTGTTACTATTTTTTATATTTTTTTAATTTATGTCATTTTTAATTCTTCACACTCGAGTGGTACTATTTTCTGTAATTCTTAGCTCATCCCCTTCCCCCTTCTGTAAATTTTCGGTTCGTATTTGTTGTGTACTGTTTTAATGTACTAACAAAACACTGATGGTATGTGTTGTGTTTGTTTTGATTGTCTAAGTTATGTCAGGGTTTTATTGGCAAGCGTGTATCGGTTTTATGATACTTTAAAAATTACAATAGATGACAATAGCTGACGGAACTTTTACGTAGTGTTTATAGTTTTGTGTACTTTACAAGTAAACTTTTCTCACTATATATATTCATTTGTCCACCTTATCCCATAGTCTTCTGTCTTAATTTAGTGTTTTTACGCAGTGTTAAAAAATTCGAACATAATTTCTTCCAATGTGGTTGTTTATTTACGATGTTACAAGCTTGACTCACAAATTCGGTTAAATATGTGGAGCAATGAATCATCCCTTTTCACTTGAGGACACAAGGACTCGACTCAACAGTTCAAACAAAAGAAAAGTGTTTGTGAATTACTTGGGGGTTTGTATAAAAAATGTGGACATAGTCTTCGTACCAAATGACCTTACGCGAGATAAAAGATCGCTCCGACTACCGAATTTCGTGACATGACGACCTGATAACCTCCGACAAACATTCAATGTTTGGCAAAGAAATTTGTTTCAATTTCAGTGATAGATTTATGAAAAATGATTCTTATTATTCTGTAAAATGTAAAATTACCAAGTTGAATAAATTATACTGCACAAGACAATATTTATATTTGTATTTCGAGTTCGTATATTAATAACCTACGTTTTTTATTTCAGCAAATCATTAAAATCAATTTTAAAGCAGCTTGAGAACATATTTATGTAAAACGAAAATCACTTGAAAAGATGCTATTGTATTTATTATACAGTTATATCTTTGTTAATTTTAAGTGACTTTTGTGTAGATTATCTTAGGTTTAATGAATTAAAAATATATTGCAAATGCGTAAATAGTTATTGTTTAGAAGTATTGTGTTGTACATAACAATTTTAAAGTTCTACTCTGTTCATGAGCTGGAATTTTGATTAGTGATGTGTGTTGATGTAAACATGCTAAATACATCGGAAGATGAATATCTGAAACCATTATTTTTGTATTTCTTTATGATTAATAAAATTGTCATCTCCACCCCTCTTTCAGCTGAGTGACTGAAAGTAAAAAGTCACTCAAGTGTCTGAAAGATCGAGACGATGATGCATTTTTTTTTTTACAAACCAACATTAAAATGTAAATGTTAGACCTTGAATGATGCAATCTCGGGTCTAGTGATTCCCAATGAAGAAGAAACACACACACACATACACACACAAAGTCCATATTCTAGACACGTTCATTTTTGTGACATATTTGTCCGTTTGTATTTTCTTCTTATTCTTATTTTCTTCAAATTATCGACGGGACCTACTTATGTTCAAACAAGCATGTGGTGATTGCCATTAATTGTATCCACGTTCAGCTGATCGTGTGGGCGAGCACAAGCCTTTATCTAACCAAGTTTCGTCTAGGCTTTAGGGAAATGAATAAATCTAACTCCTCCATGTAGAAGATCTGGATATCGACTGTCGGAATTGCAAAGCCCCCATTTCACTATTATCAATCTAAAAATTTACGAACTGCTGCAAAATTTGTAAAGACAAGTGGCGATGGGTCAATTAGAGAGACTCCTGGACAGAAAAAATGTCATATCCACTTTAAAAAAACATCATTTCTCCAGGACAGAAATTATGTCAAATTTGTTGTCATGTGGTCCAGTTAGATCATCGGTGTTACATTCAGTGATACGTCAGTAAATAAGCCTAAGGATTGACAGTATCCAAAAAGACAAAATGAACAAGAAACGGAAACGTCAAGTGGATTTTATGTCTTTGATTTTATATGGTCACAAGAAATTGGCATTAAAGTACCTAAAGTTTGTGTGGCACATTGAGCTTGCAGACGAGTATATTTAGGAACATATATTATGTTACTATTGGAACTTAACGTGTTTTAGATGTGGGTTTGAATCCTACCACCGGACCAGCCTGGGTCAGCTATCGTGGTGTGTCCTTGGGCATGGCAATTTACTCCAATTGCCTCGGCACTAAATAACCTACTTGTGTTGCTGTGCCGTAAAACACCAAACAAACAAACAAACGTGTTTTGGAGCGGACGATAAAAGATATTTCAGGGTGCCAGCACTCTTCTCGATTTTGCAAAGGTACCCTTAAACGCCACAGACGACCGGAACGAAGAAAATTCAAATAAAGTACGGCAACTGTCACAAATACACTACAGTGATACTCCCAATATGTCTGTGTATGACGGACAGTTTCTCATGAAACATTTTGCAGAAAAGGAAACTGAATACTTGCAACTGACCATGAGCGAAGCTAATATCATTTACATGAAAATACAGACAGTACAGTTCATATGGGAATGTCATAAAGTAAGGCACACAAAATGTTTGTGGCTCAATGGCTCAAGGATATTTTCCTCACTTTTTCAACACAGAGTTCTACCCCATTTTCCCGACGCACGATACTATGATCCTGACGATATGCGAGCGGATCAGCAGAAGGCTTTCTGCACATGATGCCAGACTCACTATTTTCTGATACCTTTGATTGTCAACAAGAAATGCTCCTTCTACAACGTTGTTGTGGAACATTTTGACAGTTCATTGAACACAGTGACATAGATCCTTTGAAGTAAGCGTCAACCATCGCCAATGTTTTGTGGATTGGTGTGCAGACAGAATTTCATGTCCGAGTACCACTGCAAGTATGAGCTATTGTACCACCACAAACATACCAATTTGTGATCCTTAGGTACTCAGCAAAGGTTTCGCGTTGCTTACATTACTTATACAAGACTCAAGACAAGTGGATTCAGCATGCCAGAAACAACAGAGAGAAAAAGATCGGCCCTTACTTGGTTGATGGGTGTGATTTAGAAAACCCGTAGATCGTGTGCCATTTTTGTCTATCGCACAGATATGAACCTTGTTATACTAACAGAGAACTGTAAAGGCGCATACTGGATTTGCCATAGAAAATTTGTATGAAAAAAAATTACCAACAGCGTCAGAACTTAGAAGACCAATGATGCAGCGTGGTGGAGATGTGGGAGCATGAGTACGAGCCACTGACTTAGAATTTTGTCGCATCGTCGAGGACTATGACATGGTGGCAGTCGAGCATTTTGGATCCTGCGATAGTTTGTCTAAAGGACGTACTCATGCCACAAGCCTGTTGTACGACGTAGACGAATCTAAACGACAACAAATCAAGTACTGTGGTTGGACTATTTTTCATGGGATACCATATTTCGTGAATTTCGTAGTTGCTCCGAACCATGAATTTAAAGGCTCACTGAAAATGAGTCACATGTCATTGATAAGAAAGTCCCCCCCCCCATTCTTATTTATACATCCCAAGCGATCAAAAAAGCTCAGCTGTTTGTTAATTAAACTTGATTACTGTAAGAAAACATTAATTTTTACATGTATTTGTCGTATTTTAACCCTTTTAGAAAAAGAATTGTAAAGGGACTATAAAGTATTGTATATTGTGCCATTTCACATGTCTGTATACAGTATCTGGTAACTAGGTTCCACTGCCTAGAGACTAGTAAGGATAGAGACAAGAAAGAGTGTAAAGTATTTAAGTACCAGCATTATTGAAAACGAAAGAACGAATAACAAAATGAGATACGAATATTAGATTTAATGCGTATTTACATAGTTTCTTCATTCAGGTAAGACTGTCGTAGAATATATTTGTATAAAATAATTGCACTTAATTTATTATCAGCAATTCTCAGTGAATTAATATTTATCCACAGTTGTGATCCATCTCAGTGTATAATCTACATAAAGTGTAGATAAATGCAAACACGTATACTTCTAATTACAGGAAGCAAAATTACTGTTAAAATTTAAATCCTCATGAAAGTACATTTCACTTCATCCACACATTTTTAATCCAAAGGAACAACACAGCTGTAAAATACTAGACTATCGCTTGAAGCACAAGTACTAATTAAGCACTATGTATATACACTAATTACAGCACAGTACTAAAGCTCTCACTTTAATGATTATAGGAGAAAAAAACAACACTGAATAAACATTATGTCAATCAAGTCTCCTGGTACACACACATTTTGGACCCCCAAAAAGGTAAATAATCCCGAAATTACAGAATTACACAACTCCAGCGTTCTCAAAGCCGCTGATATTTAGATCCGAACTCTCGGACATTCCCCAATGAGCTGCGATTATCCATTTAGCAAGAGTTGGCTTACGTTTTAATGTTTGAGAGTCCTCTGATAAAGTGCATTGATGTTCATCAGTGACATCCTTTACCCCTCGTGTGTGACCAGCTTTGCATATCAGTGGAAGTGTGATTTCAGTTCTTCTTTGTGGTATTTGTTTACTGTTAAGTTCAATGGTTGGAGTTTTGTCCGTGTATGAGGTCTGCACAAATAAAGGAGTAATTCTATTGTCTTTCAGTTTAGCTAGCATCTTTGCACTTTGATGGCTTTGTACATATCAAAGTTTTCACAGTCTGCGGATTGCACTGAGCAAGGGGATCATGGCCACGTGTTTGGTTCACAAATGGAATAATGACATTATCCACATAATTTGAATTTTACCCACTCATAAGCTGCTGTGTAAATGCCATGATTGTTGGAACGTAATGATGGTGCAACTGTACAGATGTGCTTCAATAACCACTTTGTTTGGTGTTGATTGCTGCGCCAGTTCTGTTTTGATGTTGAGCACTCGGTGTAACTGAATGATCGTGGCAGGTGTTTGATTTGTGCTAATTCTTGCAGTAGTATTAATTTAACCACCATCCAAGCGACCACATTTTTTTGTAAGCACAGATTTGTTCTTTTTATATTCTTTATTTTGGTTATCTGTAGGGGGTTCATCCACGATATTAAATACCTATAAATATGCAATATTTTACAGAGGGACTAGTGTGATAATGGGGCTTTGAAATTGTTTGACCAATTCCGGTTTTCCCAACCCGAAATCCCTTCGGGATTCCCCATAATTTTTCCCCACTGAGGAATTTTTGCACACGCGTGCATCCGCGATTGTAGCCCGCGTGAGTTTGCGTCATGGGTTTCGGGTTGGTGGGCTGCGGCGCTGTGAGCGATAACAGATCGATATACGCTGACAGTACATAAGTGATTCACTGTTAGAGAATTGCAGTGGGCCATTATATAATGCTATTAGAAACCGCACAGTTTGACACATATAATATTGTGAAAGAATTCATGTCTGCGGTTAATGCGGGAATTAAATGACCAGACTAATGGTGTGTTTGTGACATTAAAAAGAGATTAAATCGCTATTTAGCTTCAGTGCGTCATATCGATTCGTCGAAGGGCCCCAAAAGATGCTATATGATTTTTCAAAGACGTATCCGGAGCATCTTGATAAAATAACTGGGTTAGGGATCGTGTTGGAGCAAGCGCGACGAAAACTTGACGAAGAGTATTATAAAACGCCAGAAAAGTCATTATATGATATTGTACAAAATAACTTTAAGTCACTGACGTTAGCTGACAGCGAACCGTCCAGAGTAGACAGCGAAACGTCCAGCGAAGACATCAAAAACGTTTAAATGTCCAACGAAGAGAGTGAAAATTTGCAGTGAAGACCTTTGGCGATCACCGTAATGGATAAATCAATTAGGGTGATGCCTTTGGTACAGAGAGAGGGAAAATGCCGAGACAAACGGAAGATATTCTCGAGTGTCTGGTAAACCACGACTTTTCTATGACTATCTTACCTGCAAAAACCTTTGGAAATAATATTTAAAGGATCCTCGTTTGATAAGGGATAATTGTAAATAAAATTTTCGAACGTACATGGGCTCAGAGTAAAATGCTTTACTCACCCTCCGCTACCAAAACACCATTGAGAGCATAGATGAATATTTCTACTAAAGAATATAAATCGTGTGTATATAGAAACTTCAATGGCATTGGGACACAATCGATGTAAATGCGTATGCCTTTGAAAAAGTGAACTTTGCAACAGATCATGTCATTATGAATATTGTAAATCACAATTGCTCGCGTTACGTTTTGGCTCTGGTGCGCGACTATGTCTTAAATGTGGTATCGGAGTCAAGTCACGTAATCATCTTTGCCGACCATGTGGATCTTTAGCCGAGTATTATCGCGAGCGACGGATTAGACTTGCCAACACGTCCGGGAAGGAAAAAGCCGACGATTTTGTCAAGGATCAAAACGACTGCTGTCTCTGATCCTGATATTACAAAAAAGTTAATTGATAAATAAGCAATTAGACAATGTTTTTTCCATTATATACGGGCATGCCGACTGTGAATCAACTCAAGCAATTTGCACTTGACCGTGGAATTAAGATACCAAACGGTACAAGAAAGGCAGGTATACTTGCATCCTAGCACTTCCTCCAGATGAGCCACGGCTCGCTGAGGCAACTTTGCCCAGATGAACCACAGCTGGTTGTGAGGCAAACTGTGAATCAATTCGAGCAATCCGCGCGTCTGTATAATTTACATCGCACAATATTTATTCCAACAAAGCAGTGCGTATCAGTCTTCTTGCACATTATTTGGTGTTGTGCAAAAATCCATAAGACAAATCTTAAATACACGTGTTGGCTAAACCATTGAAATTGCAATGGCTAAATTATGCCTATGACGATACCACGTTTTTACCACACAGGTATTTACTGATTAATTTGAAACCCAATATACCTAAATATTTGAGATTTCGTACTGATTTGTTTCACAATTGGAGTCTCAGTCGTGGTCGTTATTTACATATCGTCCTCATCTTTTTGTCTGTTTAACTGCTTGCTGTCATAGTCGTTCATAATGACGTCCCTCAAATCTCATCCAGCCACATTGGTTCACATTCTGCATGATATCTGTCGCACAAACGATGAACTAGTGCGTTCCTATTTGCTGGACTCTAGCCTCAAAGAAGTGTTGTGTTGGTAAACTGTGACAGCTTGTCAGTACAGGAAGGAATTACATTCCTCAGAAAACGCCACGATGTTTAGAAAAGCATAGGGTGGCATTGACACAACTCGCAGATTCGGAAATCGATACCTGGAAGAAAAAATAAATTCTCTTGAAATCAGGTGGAAGTGGATTTCATAGAGGAGTCATTATTTGTTCGTTTCTACCATGAGATCCTACTGCGGCAGCAAAGGCAAAACAAAGACAAAAAAGAAGACGAGAGTCGCTGCTACAACAAAAAACAAAAAATCATCTCACAAGAAAACAAAGAAGGCAAATATAAAGAAGAACCACAACAGCTGTTGCAAAAAGGATGACGAAGGCGTAGTCCACGACCACCACCAAATCAGAGAGGCACCGTTTTATGTAGATTATTCATTTAGATGGATCACGACTGTGGATAAATCATATATCACAGAGAATTTCAGACAATAATGTAACTGCAATTTTGTCAAACAAATAGTTGAATTAAGGATTGAGGTAAATAAGTATTACATCTAATTTTCGTGCATCATTTAAGTATTCTTTCTTTCATTGTCGGTAATACTGTTATTTAAATACTTTACGCCCTTTCTCTTTTCTCTCTCTCTATCCTTGCTGATCTCACAACAAAGGGTCATTGTGTACAATATAAACATAAGCCAAGGTATCTTCAACTGTCGGTATCTTTCCGTCCGGCCTTCAAAATTCCCGTTTTTGGCGACGTTACGACCCTTTACCCAAACAAATAACTATCGCTGAGACAATAGTTGCCCACCATATTTGTTAAATAAAATTCCTGTTGATTTATAACCGGTCAACTAATAGGAATAACTCTCTGTAGATGGGGTTAAAAAAAAAATTTAAACAAATTGCAGTTTAAATTCTAACATAAGCCACCAGTCTCATGTAGCGCAGTTGCGCAGTCCTAGTCTCAATTAACTTGGTCATTTTAACTGAGATGGAATATACCAGAGACTTCTCAGCATTCACATTGCTCAAGTTCCCAAGTTAGGTTTCTCTTGGACTCTCTGCGTGCCCTCCACTCTGCCACATGCATAAGTCTTTGAATTGTAATGGGATATATATATATATATATATATATATATATATATATATATATATATATATATATATATATATATATGTGTGTGTGTGTGTGTGTGTGTGTGTGTGTGTGTGTGTACACACACACACTAATACACACTAAAAGAAATGTGTGACAATCAAAGGTTGTTAATTGAACTACATACTTCTGTTCCCTTGCCATTTTCTAGAATAAGAGATAAACATGTTCTGGAGATGATGAAGAAAATACTCTGCTTAGTATATTCTTTTTTCATGAGTTGACAAGAGTGCAACGGATATTGACAGTGATCTTGAAGGATGAGCAAACACATGAAAAGGGGTTTAAACAAATGTAAAATAACATCCTTTTCAGTCACAAATGTTTTATGGATTTCATCATTTACCCTGCATGGATAAATGTGTAAAGGTGCAAATTGATCATTAAAATATATTCTGTCTTTTGTCGCTATAATTATTACTGTAATTTATTCTTCATTTCAAATAATGAAGTTGACCAAAACCTTTGAAGAATAGTCATCATATTTGGCTAACAACATCAAAAAGTAGGGCTATTCAAATTTATTCCACCCCACTTACATCCCAATCCAAGATCCATGATATTTGAAAAAAATCACAAATGTTATTTGTGACATGCATAACACTGTGATATATCTGGACCATTTCTTTTGCCGATTTTGCAGATTGTGAGTTTGGAAGCCTAGACATTCTATGATGCTTTGAAGACAATCTACAGGTCACAGTGATCAGAAACATCTCCAGTACTGAGTGCTGACAGCACCACACCGCTCACTGACAAAGAAAATATACTTCAAACATGAACAGAACACTTCAACAACAGCATCAAGCAACAGTCATCTATCAGTGAGGAGGCAATTGATCGACTGCCTCAAGTGGAAATCAATATATCATTTGCTGATCATCCAACGCTAACTGAAACTGAGAAGGCAATTGACCTGTTATCAAATGGCAAAGCACCTGGAGCAGATGTTATACCAGCAGAAGTCTACAAAGCCGGAGGCTCGCACATGATGCTCAAACTGACCGAAATTTTGCAGTCAATGTGGACTTAAGGAACTAACCCCAGGAGTACAAGGATGCATCCAGCGTCCACTTGTACAAGCGAAAAAGACCAGACAATCCTGCGACAACCATTGAGGTATCTCCTTGCCGTCAAGAGCAGTCAAACTCTTAGCCAGAATTCTGCAGAATCGCCTTGTGCATCTCATCGATCAAGAGTTACTGCCTAAGAGTCAGTGTGGTTTCATAACGAGGGGCCACAGACATGGTGTTTGCAGCTCGTCAACTCCAGGAGAAATGCCAGGAATAGAACTCCAACCTGTACACGACATTCGCCGACCTGACAAACACCTTTGACACAATCAGTCGTGGGGGAATTTGGAAGATTCCCCAGAGAAATTCGTCGAACTGGTTCGGTATTTCCATGATAGCATGCTCCCTCGTGTCGTGGACGACGGTGAATCATCTGAACCATTACCAATCGCCAATGGAGTCAGGCAAGGCTGTGTGTTGGCCCCAACCCTCTTCAGTATAATGTTCTCTGCCGTGCTTACTGATGCCTTCTGTGAATATGACACTGGGATCGACATAATATGCCGGACTGACAGCAAGCTCTTCAATCTGAGGAGACTACAGGCGAAGACGAAGTTACAGGAAGTGACTGTTCGTGATCTCCTGTTTGCTGACGACTGTTCCCTGAATGCAAGATCTGAGTCCGACATGTAACTCAGTATGGACCATTTCTCTTCATCTTTTGACAATTTCGGTCTCACCATCAGTATCAAGAAGACAGGTAATGCACCAACTTGCACGAAGTAAGCCTTACGTAGAGTCTACCATCACAGTAAATGGTCAAATCCTCCTTGCAGCGGACATGTTCACCTATCTCGGCAGCACACTGCTACGCCCAGTCCACATGGATGATGAAATCAACGTCAGAATTGCTAAAGCAAGTGCAAATTTGTGGGAGCAAAGAGGCACCAATCTGCAAACAAAGCTGAAGGTTTTCAAAAGCCATTGTGTTGGCGACTCTGCTCTGAGCATGCGCAACCTGGACAGTTTACAGACGCCATGCCAAGAAGTTGAACCATTTTCAAATGGGCTGCCCGAGGAAACTGATGATGATAAGATAGCAGGACAGGGTCCCAGACACTGAGGTTCCCACATGGGCAGGCATTTCAAGCATCCACACTGTGCTGATTAAATCACAGATAAGATGGGCAGGCCACGTCACCAGAATGTCAGAAGAGCGACTACCAAAAAAAATATCTTCTATGGCGAGCTGAAGGAGGGAAAGTGATCTCGGGGTGGTCGGAAGAAACGCTTGAAAGATTCCCTCAAGTCATCCTTGAAACACTTCAACATTGACCCTGAGTCTTGGGAAGATCTATCACAAGATCGCTCTACCTGGCGCGGTCTCATCCACACAATGGAGCTACAGACTTTGAACTGAGGAGAATTGCAGAGGCAGTGCAGAAGCGCGAGCAGCGTAAATCTTATACCTACAGCACGTCTTCTGTTGATCAAGCAAACCCAAGCGGCATCTCCTATAAAGAGTGCCACAGACAGTTCAGAGCACAAATTGGCCCGATCAGCCACTCACGTACTCGCAGAAATCAAACTAATTAGTGATGTCATGGTCATGTTCGAACTCGAAGGACGAACAAAAACAAAATAGTCGAATTTCCATACTTCATGTCAAACTGATAAGAAATATAGATCTTACGGATCTCTGAGTGGGAACACTATTAGTGGTATTTTTATTTGCAAAATGGCAGCTCATTGTCAATGCATATCATAACCAAATAGGAGACGTCAAAAAAATTTATAAATTGTTAGACTGGCTCGCAACTATCAGATCACAAAATGCACAATCTGCAATAGAAATGATCCAGATATATCACAGCGGTATGTATGTCACAAAAAACATTGGTGTTGTTTTGTTATTTAAAAAAAAATTAAATATCATTGATCTTGACACAGGATTGGGATATAAGTGGGGAAAAGAGTAAATTTGAAATAGCCCTACTTATTGATGTTGTTAGCCAAATAAGATGACTATCCTTCAAAGAATTTGGTCTTATTAAGTTACAGAAACGCTTGAATGTAAGCCATAACCTTTTCTGTTGGTGCCACAATGGTGGAATGAGTGATGCCTAATTGCCTATATCTTTGCATCTGCTTAAGTACATGAGTCAAAATTGGGAAAACAAATTGCCATAATGGCTTGGAAACTTAATAAGATCATCTAGCAACCGCCCCGTCCGCCCCCCCCCCCACCCCCCACCCGGTAGTGTGCTACAGGTGGTAGGGTAATATGAAAAAATTATTTTTAAAAATCAAAACTCAGATATGTAATGCAAATAAGTAGTAATGACAGGCTGATTGTTGTATGGTAAATAAATTAAAAATAGTATTTACAAAATTTGGGCCATCATCGTCACCCTGGGCGCCATTTACCCTTAGTACGCCACTGGCTAACGCCTATAACGTTACCCTCTTAACAGGTATTCAAGCACACACGCAATGCTCGCATTGTCAGCCTGCACCCTACCTTATTAATGTTTAGGGTACAAGACTGTTAAGTGTTTACAAACAGAAATCAGAATATCATTTATTTTACAATAAAATATATTCTACATTTTAGGTTTAACCTCACAGTGATAAATGTATCCAGATCATGAATAAATTATACTCCGACCACTCAGCATAAGAACGGTATTGATGTTGAATTTTTACAAGTAAAATTAGTGGGGGTTTTTTATTAATAAACCTGGCAACGCTGTTTCACAGTCTTTTTGGTCAGAATTCTATGTTTACTGAAAGATGGTTTTAAATTTCATTCAGGTTCAGCTTCCCAGTGGTCAATCAGTAACACTAAATATCAAGAGGATTGTGAAACAAACTGTGTGTCAAAACAAAAACTGTCACAGATCATGTCCAGATGTATGCCTGTCTTGTTCATTTGGGCTTATTTTTCATAGAGTTGTTGGATGCTTTCAAGCTACCTAATCGGTATAGATTCCTCACATTAATGAGATACCTGATGGTCATGTTGAAAGGTCAAAATTCCCGTTCAGAGTATGCGCTGAAAATGTTTTGGTTCTTGTGTCACCAAACACTCAACTTATAGTGCAAGAACAGCAAGTGCAAATTTCTATTTCATTTTAGTAAACAACAGGGGCAAAACTGATAGTCATATACCAGCAGACCTACAGATGGAGCAAAGATAGTGAAAAAAAAGTCAAATCTATGTTGAAAGGACTTAGTCATAGAGACAAATCTGAAACTCTTGTGAAGAGATCCAAATCAGTTGGAGGCATGGATATGATTTCAAATAACTATGGCACTGTTACTGCTTCTAGGATCAGAGCCAATTTTTACCATCTTTACCATTGTCATTAGGGCAAACATCTTCAACAGAATAATGTAATTCCTTGTGTATAATTTGAGTTCAATAGCAGAAATCTAAATTCTTCACTGACAAGACGTATATACTCTGGTCACAAAGTAATCGCAGATCCAAGTCTACATGGTCTGAAGTTGGATTATGAAAATAAACATGTAATTCTTCATAGGGTAACTATTGTATGGAGACCACCTTGTAAGTGAGGTCTGCCTGTAAGTGAGAACATCATGCATAATATAGCTGATAAATTATGACATGGGGTCCCTGGTCCTAAATGAGTAACAAAAGTGACTGTACTGTAAATGGTCACTCTATACAAAGAGTGGTATACAACTGATAGTCAGGTGTCTATTTGCATTATGTTCACTTTGTTAGAAGGACGAAACAATTATATATACTAAGCCAAAAAAGGCTTTGAAAAATTTGTTGGCAGTGGAAAAAAGTGTGCACGCATTCAAATTTGTAAACTGTTTTGAACATTTCAAGAAAAATGCTTCCATTATCTAATAATAAAAAATGAAGAAAAGGTTTTATTTTGCGTCTTTTTGTAAATACAGGCGATTACAAAAATGCATAGCAGTGACAATATATGACAAATAATACATAATACATAATGCTTGAAAATCATTACTTGTCAATTAGCAGAAAATATCAAGTAACTTTGACTACTATGTAAACATACGTTATATAATTGTGAGAAGAGGTAATACTATGTCTTACTGCATATGACAAGAAGCAAAAGCATCAATAATCTAAATATTTTGACTTGGACTTTGGTCAGGCATTATTTATTACACACTACTTTAAATGTGTATCAGTAACTGTCTTTATGATTGTCGTAATACTTTAAGCTATACATTTGGGAAGACCAGAGTAAACTTGCAAATCTTCGTCTGACAAACAATCAATGTTAACATGAATGTTCTCTGACAAATACATGGATACTTTTCAGACTTGTCAGAAGCAGCATAATTTTTCAGTGCTGTACGTATCATAAACTGTTCAGTATGACTGAAAATCTTCATTGGGTACACTTCATCAGCATCACAAATCTCACAACAGTCATTTGTAGTACTGATGAATGTGACCTCTGTGGAAAAGTAAGATGACAATTGTTGTCTGCGACAAATACTATTTACACTCAACATATTTCATCATGGATTCGTAAACGATCTTTTTAGCTTTCTTATATCCGTTGTAATGTAGAACAGCTTCAGCTTCTTTTTTTTTTCATCTCGCCCAGTTCGACCAACTTCCTGTATATATGCTGTAAATCACAGATTTATCAGTCAGTCAAGCAGTAAAGAATGATCTGAAATTCAATGCTTGCTTCTTCAAGTTCATGAGTTCTGTTATTTTATATTGTGAATGAACACACACACACACACACACACACACACACACACACACACACACACACACATTACATGCTCATTTGTTCAGGTTTTTCCAAACAAAAACATCTTTTGACAGTTTAAAGATGGACTATTTTTACCTGTATAACGTGAGTGATATTGAAATATCAGTCCGAATGTTTTTTGGAATACATATTTGACCCAAATCAATTTAATATTAAAGCCACCAAAATAAATTGAACTCTAGTCATACATAATATTGATACAAGTAATATTTTTTTTCCTTAATCTTTTTTTATTTTTGAAAGAATGAATTAATAAATGACTTTCTAGAGCACAATAATGTTTACAGTATTTATTGTAACTTTTTTGTGGTAAAATTTGTCTTGTTTTCTTTAGGTGTTCTAACAAGTTAACAATTTATATTGTTGTTTCTGAACCCTAAAGTTTTCAATATTAAGAAGGAAAGATTATAATTGCTCCAAGAATGTAAAGAAGAAAAATCTTAATTTTCAAGAATCCCTTATCAGATTATGGAGTACTTATAATTTAAATGCATGAAAATTGCAATAATTACAGTATGTTCACTTTCTAAATTAGATGGTGGTCCTGCATATACAATTCTTCTCACGTTCCTAATGTCCGCACCCATTCCAAGAGTCACAGTTGCAAAAACTATCTTCATTTTAGAATCTTATTTTTGTAATTCTGTCAGCACTTCCTGATTACCAGCTTCTGGCTGTGGGGAATGAAATTTCACCACTCTGCTGTATCCTTCACAATAAAACTTTGGACCAAGTATTCTCATTGCCAACTTCATACCACAAGGAAACCATATTAGTTTGGTGTAGATAAAAGTAAGTGGTAAACTATATACTTCTTTTTAAAGTTCTTGAATAATTGGATTAAAATGAAGTCATAAGTAGTTTCCACTGTATTTGTGCCACCCAAAACACGGCAGTGTCCGTCCTGAAAGTTTTATATTATCTGGCAACAGAATACATGTGTTTACAATTATCGTTTCTTGTATGCCATGTGCTTTTATTATGTCCTTTTGGTCACCTTTGCTTGCTGTTACTGTGAGTGCCATGATGGCACTGTTATTTTAGACAGCTCTGAACTATTTTTTGTAATGAAGGACGAGATTCTTCTCCCCATTAAAGAACACAATGTGCGTCATTCACAACAATACAGATCTTTGTCTCGCATAAAGTGGAAGCAAATTCTAGTATTTTCTCACCAAACAAGTGTTCTGGGTGTCCAATGATGAAAGTATGGTCATCTAATTGTGAAGCTGATGTTTGTGATCGAAACTGAATGCAAGATTTACTAAGTTTTGAAACAGCTTGGTAAATGATAACATTTAGTGCCTGCAAAATAAATAAAATGCAGAATTTTCCAGTAAGTAATGTATAATAAAAAGGCATAAGTGAAAATATCAAACTCTTTCCATATCGAGTTGACAAAATGATAAAGGTATAAAATATTATGACACTTTTTAAACCTTCGATCTGCATAGGCTTTTTAAAAAATAGCATTAATTGTTTCCTGTTATACTTCACAATAACTAATTTAGTTTTTAAACTGTCATCCAAATTAAACATGTAACAGTCAGGTACAATTTCAGACATGTTAGGGTCCTGAGAAAATAATTAGGTTGGTGTTATCAGTGACTAACAGTTATTAGGCCTCTGAAAAAAACTCCTGTGATACAGGTTAAATGATTTGGAGATTTCAGTGTATGTTCACGAGGTGTAAGTTCAATCAATAATTGTAAGCCTTATGCTATTTTCATATGTCTGTGATATCTGAAAGCTAAAAAATCCAAATATATCACAACGAATTAAAGCATAAAACATTAAACTCTTCAAACATATCTTTATCTCTACATGTATTAAGGGAGGGGTTTGTAAATATTTGTATCCCCATACTTTAGCAAGGGTTCGGATATTGTGATTACGCTCATCTGTCTGTTTGTTTCTGTCCATCTCAAATCTTTTCATTTCCCCTCTTCTTGTCTGATAACCTGAAAAATATGTGAGCTCAATAGCTTCACTTCTTCTTTTGCTTGTCTGATTGCGTGAACGATATGTAAGCTCAATAGCTTCTCCTCTATTACTTACCTGATTGCCTGAACAATATGTAAGCTCAATAGCTTCTTCTCCTCTATTGCTTGCCTGATTGCCCAAAATATTTGGTTGCATGTTTTTAATACAATACCATACAGTATAAGTCAACTCTTTATTCATCTATGAATGAACATGATTAACTTTTCATTACTACTAACATACCAGGTCGAAAAAATATACCCAGGAGCTACAAGAACGCTACAGGAAATTTGGGATCAACCATGGAATAAAAGTAATAGTCTATATAAGAAGCACGCGTCACAGTCAAAACATTAGCAAGGAACAGACCATTTTCATGTGGGGGGGGGCATGATCTTGAGATATTGTTCGAGCGGGATATTTATTCTCTTTTACTTTGAGCTAGTGTATTTTTTCAACTACTGTATTCGATATAATAGGTTCTCTTTCCTATAAATCAGGGAAAAACTAATTTTTTTTTCAAGATATTTGAGGGCAAAAACGTTTTTCAAATAAAATTAACCACACACCCCCGCAAAAAAATGAAATGGTCCGTCCCATAAAACGAAGAGTGGCGAAGCAAAAAAGAAAATGTGAAGCATATCAGTGAAACACAGTGAAAAGTGTGTGATGTATTTTAATATGGAATTGTATACTAGTAACGAGACACTCCAATGTGAAGTATGTGATAATTCCTTTCATCGTAATTCTAATCTGAAAAGACACATGAGAATACACACTGGTGAGAAACCATACAAATGTGAAATATGTGGTAAATTGTTTAACTTGGACTCGAGTTTGACAGTGCATATGAGGTTACATACAGGTGACAAACCATTTATATGTGAAAAATTGTTTAGCCAGAAGTCGCATCTAACAAGCCATACGACAATACATACTGGTGAAAAACCATACAAATGTGAAATATGTGGCAAATTGTTTAGCCTGAGGTCCCGTTTGACATACCATACGAGGATGATACACACTGGATACAAAACATACAAGTGTGAAATATGTTTGAAATTGTTTAATTTGACCTCCAGTTTGACAAAACATACGAGAATACATACTGGTGACAAACCATGCAAATGTGAAATTTGTGGAAGATTGTTTACCATGAACTCTAATTTGACGATGCATATGAGAATACACACTGGTCACAAACCATTTAAATGTGAAATATGTGGGAAATTGTTTAGCCAAAGGTCTCATTTGACAAGGCATTCAAGGATACATACTGGTGACACACCATACCAATGTGAAATATGTGGTAGACAGTTTTCCATGGACACTAGTTTAACGATGCATATGAGAATACACACAGGTCAGAAGCCATTTAAATGTGAAATATGTGGGAAACTGTTTAGCCAGAGGTCTCGTATGACAAAACATTCAAGGACACATACTGGTGGCAAACCTTACAAATGTGAAATTTGTGATAAATTGTTTCCTCTTGCCTCAACTTTGGTAATTCATATGAAAATGCATACAGGTGAGAAACCATTTGAATGTGAAATGTGCGAAAAAGTGTTTAGCCAGAGGTCTAGTTTAACAAAACACTTAAGGATACACACTGATGAAGGTTGTGCTAAAACATTGGCTACTACAATCTGATGACCATGAACTAAAACGCTGACATGCTGACCCTTATAAATGTCTGTTATTTTCATTCATTTAGGAACCAAACATTTACCCCAATATATTTTTTTTTTCAACTAATATAATGGATATTACGGGGGGGGGGGGGGGGGGGGGGGGGCCGGGTTGTTGCTATAAAACAGAGCAAGAATATTTTTTTCAAGTTATTTGAGGGCCGGAAATTTTTTTTCACAAAAATTCTACGCTCCCTTAAGCCCCTCCCCGTTTTGTCAAGAGAGGTCATACACTATTGGAAGTGTCTATTTGTATGGCAGCCGTGTACTAACTTTTACAAAGACTTCGCACGGCTGGCATGTACTCACTTTAGCAAAGACCATCCGTTCGGTAACCGAAGAAAGCATTAACAGGGCTCAGGAAAACCAGTCGTCCTCTCATCCTGGCCGGATAAAAATTGTCTGGGCAGAGTAAAACTTTACTATGTACTTGTCCCGCGGCCTAGTAGATACAGATTCACACCCTGAAAACAAACCTGAGTGTATTTCTACCTTTGGCAGGTGCTAAAGGTTCAGCATCGCTTAACATTTGGCGTGCGTTAATTATAGATTAACTTTGCATAATTTGCCTACTTGTTGTCAGTTTAAAATGTGTTGCAAAGGAAACGACTTGTTATTTTTGCGGGTGAGGGGGGATTTTTTTTTTGTTTTTTTACACAGATACCAGATGTAAGCTTGATACTAAAATCGGTAAATATTTGGAACATATTATGTTGCAGTTTCACACTTATCCCTCGTTTTCTTAATGGTGTTTGCATTTACAGTGACACTTTTCAGTAATTTAGGCATAATGTTGATGTGAAGAAAGTTTCCGATTCAACGAGCTATCACACATCTTTATGAGTTAGACCTCTGAGAAGTTAAGAAACAGAGAATGTCATATGTTGGTGATTTTTTATCTGGTCAGGCAATGTTACAGTTGCCCAAGGTCACCGGTATTTTCAAGACTGAAGCTTTATTAATACATTGTCAAGCCATAGGGAAGATGCCAGTAGATATTTCTGTAAGTATGTAATTACTTTTTACAAGAATAATTTTGCCATCTTGCATTCAAAATGAGTATTTTAAGCGTCTCAGCCGATTCCAACCAAATTTTACGCAATGCATTCTGTTGTAATCTATTTATAAAGCAGATAATGTCGAGACAACAGCTGATTGGTCGAAATCTAGTTGGGGTAATGACCTAGAAATGTTCCAATTCTTTAGGCCAATCAGCAATCTTCCTTTATATGACGCCTGTGTGTAGTTCTCTAGAATGGAGGTTTTACCAAAATGGATAATTTAGTACCAATGTTGGTGGAAACTGAGACGGCTGAAATTCTTCTTTAAAATGCAATTTACTGGCATTTTTCTCGTGAAAAGTAATTACATACTGATATAAATATCTGCTGGCATCTTAACTTTGGTGTGACAATGTGTTAATAAAGCTGCATAGTCTTGAAAATACTGGTGATCTGGGGCAAGCGTAACAATGTCTGACCAGACGAAAATCATAAAATTTTTATATTCTCTGTCTGTTAACTTTTCCCATATATAACTAATAAAGATGCGTGATAGCTCGGTGAAAAGGAACATCATGACACATAGATTACTGGAAGGTTTCACTGTAAACGTGAATACCACTAAGAAATCAAGGACTATGTGTGCAACTGCAATTTCTCGAATTAAATCCATTACTTCTTGTTGCATGTTTATCTAAGGAGTTATGTATTAAAACATAATATTTTCATGGTTTTGACCCATTTTAGTATCTAGCTTACATGTGGTTCTTTAGTAAAAGCGTAAGCAGTGCTATGGAGAAGTGTACTGTCTTGAGTATAATGAGGACAGGGACAAGTAACTCTTGCCACTCACTCGTCCCAAGGACGAGTACTTCGGAAATCGTTTCCCGAGTCCTGATTGGCAACGAGCTCAAAATTTTCTGAATGATATAGCATCAGTTCAAATTGCGCATCACTGTTCATGGCGGACTTGGAAATTCCTGTATAAATCAGCACTTTTTTGCATGTTATTATGGGTTATTTTCTGCAAGCTGTTGTGAATATGACTGGTATTAGATCTTCTTAAATTTGTATTGCTGCAGGTGAAATAGTAAAAGTATAACATTATACCAGTTTGTCCTACAGTGACTTGCAAAATGGCATTAAAGGTAATCAATAGCAAAATTTAGGATATAGTGTACTTTTAAACGTATGATTTTCTGACAGCTTTGATTCTTCAGTGTGAAAATGTCCATCACATGATAAGTATGCAGTGTGGATTAGGCTAGTTATTTATGCAATTGATACACAGCAGTATGAATAGCTTTACGTAAATTATGTACATGGCAGCTGTGCGAATAGTCTTCTGCAGATCATGTACCAAATGAATAGTCTTTCCAGATGAGGAACACAGCAGCCATGTGAATAGTCTTTCCCAGTTAAGTTACACTGCAATCAAGCAAAAAGACTCAGCCTAAATTAAGAAAATTGCATAATTTCAAGAATCGTTTCAGAAAAAATGTTCCGGAACACAAGGTCAAGAAGCCTCTATATTTTAAATTCTAATTCTGTATTCTTTTCTGTCAGTGTTTGGTACATATTCTTTTTATTTTTGTTGAACTTAAAATAGATGATTTTGAATACTGCAATTAAAAAAACAAAAACAAGGGCTATGAGGAGTTATCTCCTTTCTACAAGACTTTTTTAATAGATTGCATTCTTCTTCGTTCTGTTTTGAATGTGACAAATAAGAGAAACAAAGTGCATTGGCTTCTGCAGTAGATAGAGTAGTAATACTGTATCATATGAATCTAATCATAAAATTACCTAATTTAAATATAGTGTATACTAATAACTTCAGCCACATAGATTAATGCAAGGCATTGATATCTTTGGATTGATCACTTATTATAAATGTATAACACAACTTGTCAATGCAGTGAAGAATATTCTATTGGGCAACATCTGAACCTGAAGATATGCATGTGTCATCTCACTATTTACTCTATAGTTTGTATATCTTTACACTGTTATGGTACAGTCTTTGACTTTCTTTGAGAGAGTCATTTCACTATTTACACTATAGTTTGTATATTATTTACACTATGTTATAGTACAATCTTTGATTTTCTTTGAGAGAGGGGTATTCATCATATTAAGTGTGACTTATACAGGAACAGTTCGGCAGGTGGAGAACATTTAGGAAGTTATTTCTAAATTTTAAAAATGAATAGTCCGATCTTTAAAATATCATCATTTAATTGTTGGGGACTAGGAGAGTATGAAAACATGTGAAGATGTATTTAACTTTTCGTTCGCGGATTGAACAATACTTGATTTATTGTGTACAAGATATTCAGTTTCGAGATAAACAATTAAAACATAACAGAGCTCAGCGAGGTTATGAATGTATCATACATTTCTTCTGCAAATCAAATGCCCCGATGGTTGTCGCAGGATTGTCTGTTGCCTTTCTGCTTGTACAAGTGGACGATGGATGCATCCTTGTACTTCTAGGGTATAGTTCCCAGATTCCATATTGACTGGAGGAGTTCAGTCAGTTTCTGTGACATATGCGAGCCTCCGGATTTGTAGACTTCTGCTGGTATAGCATCTACTCCAGGTGTTTTGCCATTTGACAGCAGATCAATTGCTTTCACAGTTTCAGTGAACTCTGGAGGATCAGCAAGAGATACGTTGATTTCCACTTGGGGCAGTCAATCAATTGCCTCCTCGTCGATATATGACCGTTGATTGAGGATGTTGGTAAAGTGTTCTGTCCATCTTTGAAGTATCTTTTCTTTGCCGGTGAGCAGCGTGGCATTGTCAGCACTCAGTATTGGAGATGTTCCTGATTACTGTAGCCCATATTTTGTCTTCAAAGCATCATAGAAGTTCTGCATGTAATTCCTGTCTGCATTGGACTGAATCTCATCTGCCTTATTGCTCAGTCATGAGTCTTGCAACTCTCTGAGTTTGCATTGGACAGTTCTCTTGATGTTGTTGAAGGTTGCCTTCTTAGATGATGAAGTGCTGTCTTCTGAACAGGCCTTCTGTAACCGATGTTTCTTATTCAGAAGACTCTGTGTGGCATCATCATTCTCATCAAACCCGTCTTGATGTTTACACTGGTGGGACCAAAGGTTTTGAATGCAGTTGAGTACGCAGAGTCTCTGAAGGATGCCGAGCTTTCCTTGACATTTTTTGGAGTTTATATCGACTGTATCTAGTTGGCTGCACAGTTCTTCGACAAATGCCTGTTTCACATTCTCCTCTTTTAATATGGCAACATTAAGCTTATTGGGCACTTTTTTGCCTTGTGGTCGTCTGCTAGGCTGAATCCAGATATTGAACTTGGAGACTATGAGCCTGTGGTTAGTCCAGCATTCTGCACTTTTCATAGCCTTCGTCGCTCGGACATCCCTGCATGTCTCTTCTCCTGACGATGATGTAGTCAGTAAGATGCCAATGCTTAGAGCATGGGTGCATCCAAGACGTGTTGTTGCGGTTTGGCAAGCGGAAGACTGTGTTGGTGATTAGGAGGTCATGTTAAGCGCATTTCCTCAGTAGGAGGAGTCCGTTCTTGTTGCATTTGCCAAATCCATTTTTTTACAGTGACACCTGGCCATGTTTGGCGATCTATGCCAACTGTAGCATTAAAGTCATCTAGGATGATGAACTTGTCTGCCTTTGATACTACTGCAATAAGAGACTCCAGGCCTTCATAAAATTTGTCCTTGATCTCATCTGGGTTGGTCATGGTGGGTGCATAGGCGCTGATTATAGTTGCATGTCCTTTTCCAGACAGTGGCAATCTCATTTGCATTAGTCTGTCATTCACGCCCTTTGGTAGATGTGTGAGCTTGCTAACTAGCTGTGATTTGATGGAAAACCCAACACCAGCTTCAAATCGCTCTTCTTTACTTCAGCCACTTCAGAAGAAGGTGTAGTTGGCTCCTACTTCGGTGAGTTTTCCTTCATCAGCTAGGCGATATTCAGTTAGGGCTGCTATCTGGATGTTGAATCTGGCCAGTTCTCTTGCAACTAGAGCTGTTCTTCTCTCTGGTATATCTGCTGATGTACTGCCCATTAGTGTGCATACGTTCCATGCACCGATGGTGAGTTACGTCACCTTTATCTTCTTGTTAGGTTTTCGACCGCTAACGTAGCCTTTTAAATGTCAGCCATGGAGTCCGTTGGAACATCATGATAAAATGTGGATGCCCAGAGAAATTCAACGTGATGGTTCGGCAGTTCCATGATGGCATGCTCGTTCATGTCATGGACGACGGCGAATCATCTGAACCATTCCCAGTCATCAGTGGGGTCAAGCAAGGGTGTGTGTTTGCCCCATCCTCTTCAGTAGGATGTTCTCTGCCGTGCTTACTGATCCCTTCTGTGGCTATCACACTGGGATTGACATCAGATACCAAACTGACGGCAAGCTCTTCAATCTGAGGAGACTACAGGCAAAGACGAAGTTACAGGAAGTTACTGTTTGTGATCTCCTATTTGCTGCCGACTGTTCTATGAATACCAAAGCTGAGTCTGACATGCAACACTGTATGGACCATTTCTCTTCAACTTGTGACAACTTCGATCTCACAATCAGTATCAAGAAGACAGAGGTGATGCACCAACCTGTACCAGGAAAGCCTTACGTAGAGTCTACCATTACAGTAAATGGCGAAACCCTCGTGGCAGTGGACAAGTTCACCTATCTCGGCAGCACACTGTCACATGCAGCCCACGTCGATGGTGAAACCAACGCTAGAATTGGTAAAGCAAGTGTGGCCTTTGGCAGACTACGTGTAAACGTGTGGGAATGCAGAGGCATCAGTCTACAAACAAAACTGAAGGTCTACAAAGCCATTGTGTTGCAGACCATGCTGCATGTATGAAAAACCTGGACAGTTTACAGACGCGATGCCAAGAAGCTGAACCATTTTCACATGGGCTGCCTGAGGAAACTGATGAAGATAATATAGCAGGACAGGGTCCCAGACACTGAGGTTCTCACACGGGCAGGTATTCCAAGCATCCACACTTGCTCTGAGAATAGTATGGGAAAAAGTTAATCAGCATTTTAAAAATTTAAAATTGCGATTTATGTTTAAAAATTATTTATATATGATGTTATATGCACGTGCTCAAGACGTCACATTTGGCTATAAAATAGCCATTCTGTGCTAACATTGGAGCTATTTTTAAAAACTTCAGGTGGTCCACATGCGACAACAATTTCATATTTTTACAGAATATAAAGATATGCATGAACAACATAATACCTGAATATCGTTTTGGTTGTCACATGTGGACCATGTGAAAAACGAGAAAATTTAAGTCCCTCAGCTTATATTGGTACCTTGCATCTCTATAACGATCAAGTATTAACTACATCTCAACTGACATTTCTGCTACAATGAAAACATAAAATGATTTGGGCATAAAATAGAGACATTCTTATGAAATAACCAGCGTTATAGATGAAGAATTTGATATAAATAAGAATTTTCCCCGATATGTTTAAAGACTGCATGGCGACAAAGGACCAGGTTGCATAATGGCCAATTTTTGGCCCGAAATTAGCAATAAATGTAAGTGATTGTAAGAGCAGTTGTTATGGTTATGCCACAAACACTATATGTCCAATGTAATATATATATATATATATATATATATATATATATATATATATATATATATATATATATATATATATATATAATATAATGAAACGCTGAAATAAACATTTAATTTTGTTCCTAAATGGGCTTATGTTCGTCAAGAACCTCAAAGTTTTCCATATATCTGCATCTTCTAAGTCCACAAAAACTGTCGGCGCAATCGAGAATATGTTTTAATTTTTGACAGAAGATACATTTTTTAACCATCTAGCACATAATTTGAATATTGGGATGAGTGTAGCTAAATATAGAAGAGGCGCATGAAGGAAGTCTGTTCACAACAACAGCAACAATAAAAAAAGCAGCCTGTGGTATCATTTTACTAACGGGGTCTGAAAGAAAAGGAATGATTCTCGAAATATAGATTACCGTGTATTTTTTCCTTAACTTGATCATTTTAAATAGCATTTATTGCTGTAATTGGTTTTGTAGACTATATTCTACCCTTGTATGAATTCATAATGTTAACTCTGATAAACATCAGAATATAAAATAATAATGCTATGAAAGTATTGAAATCGGCATTAAACAAGTTTAAAGTGCAATAAAGAAGGGGATTATATTGTACAGTTATGAATTTCGCTCTACTTTTAATGCAGCAGCATGTATAAAGCATTTTTTAAATATTTTTAAAAAAAAATTTTTTATTAAAGTGAGAACAGAATTTTTGGTACATAACTGATGTTACCCAAAGGAACTTTACAAGGCAACATGCTATCTATATATAGTATTTAGTACTTTGCCAATCGCGTTGTCATACATTCCGAGTGGTGTTAAGGTATAGTGATTGACAGGTTATCACCACTAAATATTAAATCAGCAATTTTAACCTAACTGGAAGTGTTATTTTTGGCTTTTAATTTATATAACTAAGTTTTGTTTTTATTTTTTTCTGCAGTAGTTCATGCTTGTTCCTCTTTCACTATTTCTTTATTTCTATCTATCTCGCGTCAGAGATTGTTGATAAATAACTGAAACCATTATCTATCAAAAGATTTGAATTAGCTTAAAAATAACCCTGAAAGCAGTTTGTTTTTAAATACTGCTATTTCAACTGGTTGCTTATATTTCGTCGTTATGTAGTTCATTCCTGTTTATCATTCCACTGTTTCATGAAACCGATGAGTACACATTTTTTGTTCGTGACCATTCATGTGTGTGTGTGTGTGTGAGAGAGAGAGAGAGAGAGAGAGAGAGAGAGAGAGAGAGAGAGAGAGAAAGCGGTACGAATGGCCATACCGGGACAAGTCCGGAGGGGACGGAGCCTTTTGGAGCCTATCCTTCTCTTCTTTGCCAGTGTGCAGTTGCTGGATTTTCAATGTCATATACATATATTCTTTTATCTTTAAACTTGAAATGTTGATGTGTGTTGTGTATGCAGGCTCACCGACATAAATTCCTGACCCCTGTGCAGAGCAGACATGGGCCCCAAAACTAGTTTAAGTCTTTGTATATAAAAACCTATGTACAGTTTTGCATATAAATCCTGTAGTAATCTACCGTAACTTAGACTCTTGCAAAGAACAAGTGTTAATATTTACTGCAAAGATTAATTTATTTTTTATAGCTGAGTTGACGGCGGGCTCCTAGAAATCGCCAGACCCCTGGGGAATGTCCCTATCCCCCCGCCCCCTCTTGGCGGGCCTGTGTGTATATGTGCCTGTTGATCGTTACAATCGGGCGAGACGGTCGATCATAGCTGCTCCGTTTTTTTATATTTTTTTTATTTTTTAAATCAAATTATAAACGAACAGAGTGATTGCCGGCCTCACCTTTGGGGCAAAATTCTCTTTATTCTTGAGAAAACGGCCTCTTTTAAAAAGTCCCGATGCCCCTTGACTCGTTGTGTGTGTTCTATGTTTACATGCTAACAAGAAGAAGACAAATGTTACCATGTCAGTTTGCCATATGACCTTGTTTATTTCAAGTACAAGAGTTTGGGAATATAAACTGCATGCTATAAAGATAAATTGTTATGGTGTATATATGGATATTCATAATGGACCATCCTTGATTTCCACGTCATTTAATATAAAATTTAAAAACTCGGAGAAATAAATGCATACATAAGGCACGATTTCTCCAAAACTGAAATCTGGCGCTGTTTCATGATGATATTGACAACTGAAATACAGGAGCTTAAGGGATAAATGCCCCTAATTTTTTTTATTATATATATATATATATATATATATATATATATATATATATATATATATATATATATATATATATATATTTTAAATTTTATAATAATGAGATCATGATGAGTTCTAATTGGTTATCACAATAATAATGTCAATGATCAAATCATGGAGAGGGGTTTTAAGTACGCACTGGATTAAATACATGTACGTGACTGAAAAAGTCTTGGATTCGACGCTTGAAAACAAGAGGTGGCTGATTATGCTAAGGACATTGCGTGTGACTGATGAATGAAAGAAAAACATGAACTTTGATTTTTAAAATGTGAATTTTCGTTGTACCATGAAGAAAAAAATTAAACATGTTTGTTTTTCTGTATAAAATGTATAGGTGTCGTTTATGGAATCTCCATATTCCTAACACAACTTGAAAAATATGGTTGCTTTCTCCGTTCTCAAAGTGATTGACGAAAGGTCAGATCGTCAAAGTTGGGAGGCAAAGTATGTTCGCCATCCCTTTAACATGCTCATTGTTGGACCCAGTAGTTCAGACAAAACCGAGCTTGTCAAATGTTTGATGGAACACAAATCACTTTTGTTCGATCGTCCTCAACAACGTATCCTGTGGTGTTACAAAGAGTAGCAATCAGTTTACACCTTACTGCAAGAAAGTCAAGGAGAATCCATTTCGTTTGTAGAAGGAATTATTCGCGAAGACAATGGGTTCGTGTCTGACTCTAGTCAAATACTTCTCGTCATCTTCGATGACATGTTCGGAGAGACGAAGAAATTAAACTTTGGTCTACACGAAAAGAACAACATCGTAATGCCAGTATTATTTCAATTGCTCAAAACTTATTACAGCAAAGTAAAGCGCATTGCACCATCAGTCTAAATGCTTATTTTGTCGTGTTTTAAATTCCAAGAGACAAATCTCAAGTTCAAGTGTTGGCAAAACAGCTAGGAACACCTTGGCTGAATTATGCTCATGACGATGCAACTCGGTAGCCACGTGCGTATTTATGATCGATGTAGAACCTATCACTTCCGATTATTTGAGATTCCGTACAAATTTGTTTCACTATTGGTGTCAGGTAAGAGGTCCAATCATTTACACGCTGCCTTCTCATTTCGTGTGTCTAAAAAAATACGAAAACATCATTCACTTCTTTCCTTTATGACAGTATTCAACATGACTTCCTTTCAGTATCATCGTCCTGCCAAATTGATTCGTGCACTGTATGCTATCAGTTACGAAAAACAAATGCACTAGTGCGTTCACATTTGATAAAAACCAGTCTTAAGGAAGTGTTGCGATGGTTTACTTTGACCGCACGTCAGTTACTACAAGGTCTCATTAACATTAACCATGAAACAAAACTTTTTTCAAAAACATAATGTAGCTTGGAGACAATTAGCTGATCCATAAACCAAAAAGAAATCTTGAAACCAGGTTGAAGTGGATCTTTAGGGGTTATTATTATTCGTTCACTTCTATGATGGGAGCTTGATGTTGAAACTAAAAAAGTAAATGAACCTAAATCCAAAAGAAAACAAACAAAAAAAATTAAAAAAAAAAAAAAAAAAAAAAAAGAGAGCGAGTCCATAAACCAAAAAGAAATCTTGAAACCAGGTCGAATTAGATCTTTAGGGGTTATTATTATTCGTTCACTTCTATGATGGGAGCTTGATGCTGAAACTAAAAAAGTAAATGAACCTGAATCCAAAAGACAAACAAAAAAAAAAGAAGAGAGAGAGAGAGGCACCAAGTTCACACTCTACCCAAGAAGAAGAAAATCCAAAAGAAAACGACCTCTCAAGAAAGAGAGCTAATGCAGCTAGAACGCGCACTTACACACGAAAACATAGATATGTGACCGTCTCTCATTCCACTTCTCCTCCGTTATTCATGGTGTCAGCCAAACTTGATTTAAGACCAATGTTTCCCAATCTGATGGAAAAATGGAAACCCATTTCTAAAGAAACTTCTACTTCGTCGACGTCTTCACCCACTCTAGATGCTGCTACTACAGTCAAAAAGGTGGCATCTCCGAGGAAAAAATGCAAGGCAGAACAGGTATGTTACAAACTTTACTGGATTTGTCCAAACAAAAACTGGCACGATTTAGTCCGTTGAAAACACCTCGTGGTCGAGTACTGTCCATAATCAAGTTGGTACGACGTCCTGACAATCAGCGGAGACGAATTCTAGTATAAAAGAAGATGTGTTGGACAAGATTTCCTTCAGTTTTCCTCCTGAAGAGAAAGATGTCTTCCTTTCAAAATTCACACCATCATCGTCAACGTCCAAAGACCTCCACAAAAGAGGATATAAAGCTATCCCTTCTCGTTTAGCTAAACATTGGGATGTCTTGTCAGTACTTACGAAATCCAATGTTCCGATGCGAAAACAAATCATTCAAAAAGCACCTCAAGAAATCATTGATACGGTATGTGAATGTTGTTTGAACGTCTTGAAAGGAACAGTTCCTTTGTCGAAGATACATAAGCAGCGATTAAAACGACATCATCGCGTTCTTCGCCAAATGATGAAAAAGAAAATCCCAATTAGTGCTCGTTCAACGGGGAGGATTTCTTTCCAGCCGATAGGGATGGTTGTTAAAAGTAGGTGCTCCTTTGCTATGATAGATTGCTAGACCTCTTTAGAAGGAGTGATGAGATGAAAATTAAAAGGACAAACTTTTCTAGAAGGATATCACACATGTACCCCTGGATCGAAGTCTTGTTTGCATAATTTGTGCTATTCTTTCTCCTTGATAGTAACAGATTGGGACTTTGTCTGGATTCATATTTAGGTGTGATTTAAAGAGTACGACGAAGGGTTGTTTCTAATTTCCCAAAAAAGATTGTATTCTTCAACAGACTTTGGTAAAATTGAACTTTGGTATACATTTATCTTGGCGAAGGGTGTTTTGGAGGTTTGTTCCATCACTAAGTTGTCTATTACTTACCTGCTGGACACTTGGCAGAATCAAAGTCCGCATTTATCCTTTAGCCATTCAATTATACATTTTTAAAAACGTTATCATTCTATGTTTGTAGCGCTTTGTTGAAAGTATTTCCTATTTAGTCTCCCCTAAAATTCTACCATATGGTGTAGATTTTGTTGCCCCAAAAACGATTCTACCTGCTTCAGCTTGTACTTTTTCTATTTCATCTTTTTCATACTTGATGCACTTATCGCAGATAATATCCCCATACTCCAAAAGAGGTCTTATAAAGGTGAAATAAAGAAGTTCTAATGATTTTCTATCAAGTTTTAATTTCAAACTTCGTAGTATCTCTAACCTTTTCCATGTTTTTGTAGTTATTTCCTGTATATGCATATGCCAAGATAAGGATTCGTTTAAAGTTAGGCCCAAGTGTTTATGAGAAGTGACATTCCTGATAACTGTGTCATTCATTACAAATTGTGGATGTTGATCCCTTTGAGATTTTCTTGATATGGTCATTGATTCAGTTTTGTTTGGATTCAAATCAACTAACCATTGATTAGCCCACAAATTGATTTTAAGTAGGTCTTCGTTCAAAACAGCAGCAGACAGTGTTTGGTCCTCAACAATAATTTACAACGTGCATCATCAGCAAACAGTCTTAACTGGACCGTATATCAGTGACTATATCATTAATGTAAAATAAAATTAACAGTCCAAGTATTGATTCCTGGGGCACACCAGCCCTGACATGTTTTTGATCTATAACAACTTTTTGCGTCCTGTTTAAAAGATAATTTTTAAATCATTCCAAAAGTCCATCACCAATTCCAATATTTCTCAGCTTATGAATTAAACCAAAGGTTTAATTTTACTCCTATTCATAATGTTACTCCTATTCATAAAAAGGGGACAAAAATGTTGTTTCAGGTTACAGGCCGATTTCACTACTAAGCTGCTTGGGCAAAACCTTTGAAACTCAATACAACAAGTCTCTGTACAATTCGTAATTAGCTGCTAGTTAGTCATATATTTTTCGTTTGTCGACCATTCATAAAGTGTGTGGAACAATAAATGGGGTTATGATCGATACAAAAAGGATATAAGATCCCATTTTCATAACAATTTAATGTTTCACTCATAAGTATTAAATCGATCATTGTGAAGCTATGGTTAGTAATTCTTGTAGGTTTATCGATCAATTGATGTAAATTAAACGTAGTCATAATATTTGTAATATTTCTACATCTACTGGATACCATGAGGTCTTCTTTAAAGTCCCCTAAGATGATTATATTTTGACAATATTGTTTTGCTTGTTCAATTGAAGGTTCTACCAAAGTCCAATCATCGAATCATGGGTGTACATAAAAAGTTCCAATTAGAAGTTTTCTTCCGTTAAGAATTATTTCAGCCCAAAGGGCTTCAAGGTTTGATATTAATAACTTGTTCTTTTCAATAAAGAGAATTCCTGTTTTGAAATACATAGCTACGCCACCCCCATTTCTATTTCTATCGAGACAGATAAGTGCTTGAAAATTCTGTATTAAGATATTTTCTGTTAGAATTGATCTCTCTAAGCACATCTCACTGACGGTAATAATATCGAACTTGTTTAACTCTATGCTTATATGGTCAATCTTGTGCTACATGTTTTGACTGTTAACGTCACAAACAGAGAGGCCTCTTTACAAATTAGGATGCATGCGTGTACCCGGATTAGTTTCAATGTCATTAGCAAGTAAGAGCAACAAGTGGACAAAAGGTGGCATTCCCCTTAATTCTCTTATTTTTGCACATGCACAGCAGTGCTCTATTGACGATAGAAGCTCTGACAAGAGCACCTTGCTACATGAGGCAATATATAGGAATATGAGGAATCCTCCATTATAAAAGTAATATGTTAGTAAAATACAAATTATTTTTTTGCTTGTAGGTATGGTAACCCTTGCATGGTAACACCCAACCAGAACCCAGTATTGCTTTAGATCAATATTCATGGGTTAAGTGACAACGCTGAGAATTACGGTTGGCTTCGTTGGGTGCTGATTTATGGTAAACGAGGAGACTCGGTGCGGTCTCAAGGTTATTTGCATGAAAAGTCACAAGAGAAATATATTTATATTTTCTCCAGTTTTCAAAATACTGGTATATTCAATCCGCGGAAAGCTATATAAGTGAAATAGTTTACTCTGAGTGGTAAAAGCGTGAAAAAATATGTTCGAATTTTTGAAACAAATGTAAGCAAAATACAAAGACATGGTAAAACGCAAAGAGAACAATAATGTTTTTTTGTTTGTTTGTTTGTTTGTTGTTTTTTTTTTTTTTTTTTTTTTTTGACTGGACATTTCATGGTAGTCTGGTTTCCTGCTTCATATGCTCCCTGCGTTGCACTCCGCTATATTGCACTCAGACTATTTTCATGAGAGTTCGTCTGATAAATGCAGCATGGGAATAAGTATGCATAAGAAAATTAAAAGCATGCATACTTTATATAAATAATAGAGAAACAGCAAAAATGGCTAACAATGATTCAAATAAAGTCGGGAGAAGCTTGACATATAATCACACTATACAACACCATCCAGCCCAAGCCAGACAAATTAATAAACATTCCTAATAAACTAGGCAGAAGAAGAGAATAAGATGTATGCCAGATAATAATGTAAAGAGAAGTGCCAAGGAGAACAAAACTTATCCGCACGCGGAAGTGACTGAATACATTGAGTACAAATTAGAATTATTATGTTGTATAATCTTTGACATTGGTCAAACAGATTTCTCAGGAACGGAAGAAACAAAAAAGCAACGGTATGGACAATCATTGCAATGTCTTCAACTTAACTGTTTCATCAGAAAGCTTTAGACGAGACGGATAAATCAACTCTTAGAGAATTTAAGATTTTCATGAAAATCTAATGAAAACAAATATCAGCAAAGACGACGACAGATACAGCCACAGGAATGGTAGAAGAGAAAGAAACAAGAGAAGTGTTTCAAACACCGTCTGTTGTATTTCCTCTTTGTATGACAACCTTGTTGTACCTTCCTCTACTCTGATACGAGACGAAATGAAAGCCTTTGTCAGAAAGATGATGTTGACGCCCTCTTCAGTGAGAAAGAAAAACAAGAAAAAGCGACAAAAGAACCGATGACTGCTTCTACTCCTATTTCTCATCGGACACGCCAAGCATCACAATCCAAAATACCACACGAATCTAAGAGGAGTATCGAACAGAGACAGACTTACTGAGCAGCAACAACAATATGGATAAACTTTTATCCATGAATAACTACAACCCTCATCATGCCGCTGGCTACAGAGGAATTCAATCATTGTATCGTGCAGCCAAAACCAAACTCAAAGTTTACGTCTGCAAGATGTACAAGAATGATTACAAAAACAATCGACGTACACATAACACAAACCCATTCGACGAAAATTTGTCAGAGGTCAAACTAAAGTAGCTGACATCGATCATCAATGGCAAGCAATATTTTGCCGATGTCTCATTTAGTTTGAGGTTACAAATATTTGTTTTGTGGCATTGATGTGTTTTCAAAATCGGCTTCAGTAGCTCCTTTGACTTCAAATCAAGGTCAGAGTTAGTGCAAGCTTTAAAATTTGTCTTAAACCAAAGTGGTCGACGCCCACTGCGATGGGAAAAAGCACCAAATGTTTTAACCAAGCTTTTCAAAAAGAATTGAAAAAAGACATTCATTTTTTCACCACTGAAAATCCTGAATCTAAAGCCAGTGTCGTGGAATGTTTTCATAGCACTTGAAAGAAAGTATGTGGAAATATTTGGCACATCAACATACTCTCAAATACATCGACGTGTTACCACGTATAGTCATAGCTTGCAATCAATCGTACCATCGTAGAATCGGATGTGCTCCAGAAGAATTGACACATCAAAACGAGTCGCCGTGTTTGCTAGATTGTTTGGAACGTCCAAGACCAGAAGAAGAAAAAAGATAGAAGTGTTAAACACCGGAGATTGGGTTCGCATTGGAAGAACAAAATGCACTTTTGACAATGCTATTTACCTAACTGGACGACAATATTGCTTTGCGTGAGGGGACAAGCACGTAGGTCTATAAGTTGGAAGATATGAATGGAGAAGTGTTGAAAAGAGCTTTTACTTGCCCGAGTTACAACGAGTGACCTAGACAGACGACAATGTGTACGATGTCGAAAGCATTCTCGATCAAAGAACACGTAAAGTTGGAAAACATTGACTCAGAGAAGTCAAAGTTCACTGGAAGGGATATCCACCCAGTTTCGATTCTGGGAATGCAGTTTTACAAGTCAAATAAAAATAATTAGAAGTCACCAGCATGCCGTTAAACACTACTGCATCCACTTCTCAGAGTTCATCTCTTCAAGAACTACAAAAAAACAACAACAACTGTGAGTGTTGTGTAGAGAATGTGTTCCTAAAAAGCACACAAAAGCACGTCTTTTCTGCCATATCTTTGTGGTGTATTGTGCCGTTGGAGCAGCGATTGGAAATTTTGAGTTTGCAACAAGGAGATAAACAACTGTGGACTGTTGAACTCACCATTATATAGGCTATCTTCTTCCCAATCCTTCGTTGACATATACTGACAGTAACAACGTAGCTACGACAACAACAGTCACAACCCCTCTTCCAATCACATCAGTCATCTTCTGGAACCCTCCTTCAAAAATCGTCATTTTCTTTTGATATCGAACTATGAATAATCAATGTATTTAACATTACGTAGTGACAGTTCTATGGATGTGTTTCCCAACAACAAATTTTACTGTTTCCCTGTCAAATTACCTCAGTCCATACAATTTGATCACGAAGCTCATGGGGAAGTAGCTTTGGTAGAAATCATTCATTCCACTCAAGTATGGAATATCACCAAAGATCAAGCCACTTTCATCATTAAAACCCTCAGCGAACAAGTTCAAGAACAGCTGGACAAAATTTATCCTGGATATTATGAAACCAAAGAAGTAGCAACAGCGAATCCACGATTGAATATTTATAACATGAGAAGTCATGTGGGATATTTTGCTTGACAACTCGTTGAAACGATTTCAGCTAATTTCAACGATCAGTTTGGCAAAGTACAGGATAAACTTCACCGAAGTGTACTGATTGAGTATCATCCACCTTCTCATCGTCCCAAATTTATTTTTCCGATGGCAAAACGCTGGGCATCACTTTTTCCCCCGTTTGATTGCTATTCTGTATGAAAACAGATCTGTCGTTCCTACCAAAGAGATCAACAACAACGAACGATTTTCGCTACCCTATCGAATTGAACGAAGGACCGAATTTGATGTTTGTGTATTCTGATATCGTCGAGTACAATGTAGTGGGAAACACAGCTGCTCTGTTGCTGAGAGTTATTCTTTTCAAAGTGGATTATGCCATAGCTGCTTACGATGACGGAGGACAGATTCTCCAGCGAATTGTAACGGATGTATCCTGTGCACCGAGGAGTAGCTCGACAACAAGGACATGGTTTGCAAGATACTAGTATGTCAAAATCGCCTTTTCGTCCTGTAGCACCTATCTTGAAACCTATGGTCACTCTAGGATTGCACGCTTTAAAAGATGCAACCCTAACGCAAGGAAAAGAATTTCTCCAAAACGTGCTCATGGACCAACAAAGTCCTAAACAAGCTTTTATAAAGGCAGCGAAAAATGTGTTGATTCAGGCATGAAAAGAATTCCTGGGTCATCAAAGACACACCTATATATTTGCTTCACACTCCTGTAACAGATATTTATTGCTCCTCCACGCCACAGCAAGGACAATGCAAAAAGAGACGTAGAAATTCCACTCGGACCTCATAAACACGACCAGAAAAAGAATAAGAAAAGAAGAATAGTCAGAGAATTTACCTTTGTGATTACTAACTAAAAATGATGCATTGAGATTCTTATGAATATTCCAAGACAGAACTCGATCTGTATGCCACGCCACCGACGATGATGACCATACAAGAATCACAGTGGGTCATAACGTGTCGTATTTAATCACCTCAGCTCCTATTGAGTTTGAAATCAAAGGACAAATTGAAGATTACATCGATCTGAATAACATTTACCTGTACCTGAAAGTCAAAGTTCTCAAAACGGACAACAGCAATCCTGGCATCGATGCCAGAGTGGCTCCCGTCAACAATTTAATGTATTCGTTGTTCAGCGAAATGGATTTGTACTTCAAAAACAAACTAGTTAGCAGCATCATGAACACTTACCCTTACCGAGCTTACCTGGAAAATCTCTTGACGTATGGAAAAGAAGCCAAGAACACTTGTATGGATGCCTCATTGGTGTGGAAACCTGATCTGTTGGGCAAGTTCAACGACACAGCTTTGATTGCAGATGATGATGCAGACCACAATGTTAAATTTAACAAGGAGATTGATTAGAAATAATGGATCGTTTGGACTTGGACGTGTGGTTGCAAGACAAGTATTTGTGGAATGGTGTGGATTTACATTTGATACTGAATCGAGGTACTGTATTCCATTTGATAGCTAACACCAACGAGTACAAAACGAATATCGAAGAAGCCAGACTCTACGTGCATCACGTGGAAGTCTTACCTAAAGTGGGAATCGACATCAGATCAGTTAAGCTCTAACCAGAACAACAGTCAAAACTTGCACCATTACCTCTGGACTCCGATCCAAGATCGAATATCATGTCTTCAAAGGTCAACTGCCTCAATGTTTATTCGTTGCCAGCGTCAACAATTCTACCCTCAGCGGAACTATTAATCAAAATCCTTTCGAGTTCCAACATTTCAACGTGTCCAAGATAGAAGTTACCCGAGATGGCTAGACATTGTGTACCAGACCTCAACCTAACTTTGCCCAGAAAAATAACTTGAAATCTTACTTGACACTCTTGAAGTCACATGGCAATTAGGAACTAACAGTACCCACGGCATTTCGCATGACGATTATTCAGGTAGATATGCTTTGTGGAGATTTTATTTCACTCCAGACCAAGGCAGGGACGAGGGATATTTATACCCTATAAAATCTGGCCAACTCCGTGTAAAACTTCAGTTTATACTGGCCCTCGAGAACACAGTGAACGTAATTTTGTTTGCAGAACTTGATAATACTCTGGAAATCAACAGTTTGAGAGAAGTGGTCCTAGACTACTAGTATTAAAACATGGAACCCGAAGCCATGGATATATGCGAAGATGACGTGTTCTATCCAAAAAGAGTGAAAAATACAGTCATGATGTCAAGATGGTCAGAACAAGAACAACACTTGGTCTCCTGTTAGCTCTCCACTTGGCTGAAAGGTTCATACAACTGACCAAAGAGCATTGTTATTGTTGTCAAATCGATCATCATAGTCAAGTGCAACACGACCAATGTTTGATGATGAGTCAAGAAGAAAAGTTGGAAGAGTATCTGGAAGATGCATGGACCCTCATCTCAGAAGAGAAGATCTTGAAAGAGTGGTATAAAGACTTGAGTGACCATTTCCTACCCCTACTTTGGAAACGAAACACATTGAAGCTCTCTTGCAACAGAGTACCGAAACTTCCGTTCATCGACTAACTGTGCATACCTTTTTATAGAAAAAGTCAAGTGTGAACTCACTGCTTATCATTACATGTGAAGAATGCATACCTGGAAACATCATTACCTTCTGACCCAGTTTGTACATAGCTTCGTGGAATCCAGTGGTGTGTGATAAAAATGAACTTTATCATTGAAAATCTAAAGACGTTCGAGCTTATTTCATCAACACAGACGACCGTCATAGCAGAGGCACCCACTGGGTAGCTGTTCATTTATTTATTTGTGTTTAAAGAAAGAATTCTTTTGACATGCTCTTTTACTTTCTCTCTTTAAATGTTTGAATTTTTGTAAGAGGATGTTTTATTTCATGTCCACATACTGAATCTGAGGGATGTTTTACTTCACGTCCGCGTATCTAGCGTATAAAACGCTGCGTTTGCCAGTCTAGACATTCATCGTTGATTCAACAACAACAACAACAACAAATAAATAAATAAATAAACACCAAGTTCAAGTATCAGTGGAAGGCTTTTGGAAGCCACTATCCATTTGAACAAGGTCAAGAACTTCCTGGACCGGTTTCAAGACAGAGTTATATCCAAGGAGATTAGTAAAAAGAACATTAATCTGCTACACAAAGGCAAATGAGTTCATAAAGGACGTCATGAAAAAAGAAAACGAAGGAGAGAAGAGAGAGTGGGAGGAAGAGAAAATGCAGAAGGAACAACAGCAGCGACGATCCCTACAGCAGGAGAGAGCCCATATAGAAGACTGAGACATGGAGCTGGAGATGGAGCTGCAGCAACAACTGTATCATATAGAGAGTAACCTCAAGTCCCTCAAGTGGAGGATTGGAATAGTGAGGCTAACCATCTTCACTGTGCCCTCTCCATTTCTGTAGATCCTTGGTGGAGAAACAGATGGGAACATAGATGATAAATGGGCTGCCTGTGAAGCCCGGCCATGGAGGTGCGGCCACTAATGGAGAGTGGTGGCTGAAAGAAAAAACCCAAACAGCCTTTTTCAGGGTCATCCAGATCTCCCAGAAACAGAGTAACTACTCAGTTAATGCTCAAAACCTATGTCTTATGTTTGGCTTTGTCTATTCACAACAAAAACTTAAACCCTGTACCCTCTACTCTCGTGTCTTGTATGATTGTCTGTCAGTGTCAGTGATCATAGGCCTGTGTAACATGACTCCCATCTTTCTGATCTGATTGGACGATATAAAACACGCTCTGACTTAAATATGCCTGACTTAGATATGCCACACGCGTTTTCATTGGCGGAATCTCATAATCGGTTTTGATCCGCCCGTAGACTATGTATATAGGCGCGTTTACCTCTGGTGGCATTCATCGTCCATTCCGCCAAAATGTCAAAACATCATTGCAATGTGGGAAGGTTAGCAGAAGCCACGAGTTTATTACAGATGATAGAGCACCTCCCGGACAGGGTGGAAGAAAAGGATATGTGTAGAGAAGCCCTGGGCTTAATTAAAGAAGTAATGAAATAGGAAACATCAAAGATAAAGAAAGCTTGGGAAAGGAAAACGGAGGGGAAACAAATAAAAAAGAAACAGACGTAGGAACGAATGAACCAAAATCGAATTAGAGTTCAGGACAGGATAAGGGAAATGGAATGGGAGAGCAGACCAGTTTTGGATATGCAGTATTTGTCAACCATTTTGTTGTAAACACCCAAAGGCCTTTTCTCTTAGAAAAGGGATACTACTCATTGTTAATATATGTTTTATATTTGTGTATGTCTTTGTCTTCCACAAAAACTAAAACCCCCACATTAGTGCGATAGTGTGTCTGTGTGTGTGTGCAAGTATAGTATGTTTGTTAGCTCTCTTACTCTCTTGTGTGTGATGGTGTATGATAGCATTCCCCTTTTATATCCTACCCATTTTGTTGGTAAGTGTGGGGTATTGGTCATTCCAAGCGGTATGTTGGATAGTAAGAGCAGGGTGTTGGATAGTGTGTGGGGTGTTGGATAGTAAGTGCGGGGTACTGGATAGTATATGAGCATGTGTTGGCCACTACAAACGGCGTGTTGGATAGTATAGTGTGGGTGTTGGATAGTAACTGAGCGTTGGTCACTTCAGCTGCGTGTTGGACAGTAAAAACGGCGTGTTGGATAGAAGTGTAGTTTAACATTACGTTTTCCCATTGACCTCATATTTCCTTAATCTCCCCAGGTATAAAAATGGCACCATGTGGTCATAATGTTAATTTCCTATTGACCATATAGTGCCATTTGTGAAGCTAGGGTGTCATACATCCAAATGGCAGCCGGAATGTTAATTTCACTTAGACCCCATAGTTCCATTTTGATCCTATAGTGCCAAACTTTCCAAATGGCGACCGTAATGCTATAGTGCCATTATTTACCCCATATTGCAACATATACCCGTTTCTCTTATTCTCGCGGGTTCCCTAATCTCATGGTATTGACTATTTCCGTTCTAAATTAATTATCGCACCATCTGCCGGTCATTTTTAGCGGTAGTTTTGTCATTAGGAAGTGTTTGATCTGAGCTAATAACAAAGTCTTTCAACAATGTTTCCTTTTCTGGAAATTAACAACAAAATAATGAATCAATAGATAATGTATCAAAGATCTACTTTCCTTTTACCCTCCATCCAAATATAAGTCTCCTAAATCTCATTCAGAAAGCTGAATCACAAACCGCTTGGCTAAATAAAGTCGTTGAGTTCATTTTGGTTTACAAAGAGACAAGCCTAGTCACATGATTGACCTTGTTTACGTATAGCGCAGTGCCAAAAATAAGATAGACAATAAGGGTCATTGTATTGATACCCTGATGTTGACCCTGAATGTCACAATCGTGTACGACTCTTTCTATAGATATAATTAATGATATGCCAAAATATATAAATGAAATTATACCAGTAATTGATAGTAATGAATAAATTACAAGAAAAGCTCTAATGAATAAACAATAGGCAGTTAAATCTTACACGTAACAAAGAGGGAACTAAAGGAGTGAAAATGGAAAAGCGATGCTTCCTGAAAACAATGTAACTGCCTTTATAAAGTCAAAATCTAATCCTTTAATAGCATGTCCATAAAAGCTGGGCAAGCAACACCAATCAACCATATACCAAAATTACGAAGACGAAATTTTACATGGAAAAGCTTGCTTCTTTTAAGAATTAAATATAAAAAAACAACAACAAAATCGGCTATAGAAGAGTATGTGCATTTTGACAAACACAGTACCAATGTGTATGAGAGCAGAAATCTGGACGAGTCGAAAGTCGCCAACCCAGAGGAGCTTATTAATTAAACACAGCTGATTATTGTAGTACCAGAAAATATGGTAGACTCACTATGCTTCTCAAAAATTCACGTTGAGGATAGAACTTATTTTCATCTGTCGACATTACCTCTTCAGAGAATTACTGGAGATATATATATATATATAATGACAAATAAATTTATAACAGCGCAAATGCAAAACAGTTTCACAACGTTCCGAGTTAAAAAAAAAAAGGTCTTCATCAGGGGAAGAAACAATTTACATCCACAAAACAAACAATAAACACAAAAGCCAAGAAGAATTCTTGACTCCTACATGTTTCAATGAGGGGAAAATAAAGAAACAAAGGAATAACAATACAAGAAAGAAAGAAGACAAAATGAAAAAACGCAGAGGATCAAAGTGTTTTGACCTAATTCCATGTTTCTCGTGACCTAACGCGCCTGTTTCGAGATAATGACATCATCAACTGTGTCACCAGCGTTCTTCAAGACTGACAGCATTGAATTAAATAGTAAAATCAGACAAAATGAGATTTAAACAGGTAATTTCATGTAATTTTAAAAAATAATAATGAAAATCTATATTTTCACTAATGCCTTATTTGTGTCAGACATTTTGGCCTTGAATTTTCTATTATATCTTAAAGATAGCGCCGCCAATCACATGATGGCTTTGTTTACATATTTTGAACAGGAAAACCAAATTTGGGAATTTATACAATGGGATAGCTAATGTAAATATTTGGTTTTAATCATGTGGGGTTCTTATACAACGTAAGAAAAATTTACACTCTAAATGTATATTCACTATGGACTTTTTCGTTTCAGTATTATTTCATAATGAATATATATTCTATATCAAAAGACATCGAATCTATTATTATAAATTGTGTATCCATTCACCAGTGTCTATTTTTAAATTTCACTCTCCCTCTGTCCCTGTCTGTCTGTCTGTCTCTCTCTCTCTCAGTCTATTGAGTCATGTATTTATATGGTAAAGAAGAAGCAAGCAATAATGTAAGTGTACAAACTGCATATAGAATTAACGGAATTTTTTAAAAATATTTAAATTTATTTTTTTTATTTCAAAAACATGGAGACGATATGAACTAATAATATCCATACCCTGACCTAACTGGCACATTCCGATCATATGCCACGTGACTTTTTAGGTTGCGTCACGAACCATGGACACCACTTCCGGAAATAAGCAAAATTACACACGCTCTGAAAAACGGTAATTCTGAACTAATGCACATGAATGCCAACCAAATTTTAACGATGATTAAATGAAGTTGAATACTTTCTATGTTTTTTTTTAATAGATTCTCACAATATTATAATGAACGCGTTAAAATTCACGTTCAGTGCACGAAAAGTGGTTGCTCGAGGATATATATAAATATATGTATATATATATTTATACCACATACATTAAAAATAACATGGCTTTTGAAGTGTTGGTATAAAGCAATTTGATATACCAATACTGTTGGTATATCAAATTGTGATTTGCCCATGGCGTATGAATACGCATAATGATCATGTTTCCATAGCTAATATACTCTCTGAACTTGGTTATATATTTCTTGGAATATTACATTAAAAAAGAAGAAAATAACAAGAAAAAAATTGTCATGTTCAATTTTTTTTTATATAAACTAAATTTTTTAAACAAATAAAATCAAACATACTGAGTCCAGGAAATAAATATTATTGAACTCCACCCTGTGTCGTCTGCTGTCATCTCTGTCAACACTGCTGTTTCCAGCCTCTCCATCTTGCAATAAATCTGCAAACATTCTGTGCAACTCTGTAGAAAAAAGAAAACAATGACATCAGAAAAGGAGCAAGATGATGAAGCAACCTTCAACCTACTAAACTGGGAATTACTTGAAGAGCTTGATAGAGGTATGGCTGAAAAATTTGTAAATGAAAATGATCATTGTGTCCAAATGTGAGACTGTCAGTGAAGACAGATTTCTACACCATGAGCCTGATGACATATTGAAATTTATAGAAAGTAAGCAAAATGCAAATACTCTAAAAAAAAAGACACTCTTTGATGTAAGGCTTGTGACTGAATTCTTGCTGTCAAAAAATGAATTCAGAAACTTACACGAAATTCCTCCATCTGAATTGTTAGGAAAAAAGATGAATCTGAGTTTGAGCCCAACAGCTTAAGAAGAATCATCAGCTCTGTTGATCACCACCTAAAAATAAAGAAATATACAAGTACAATAATAAGAGGAAATTATACAAATTTTACATTAACAAGAGAAGCTCTTCGGGCAAAGCAAAGAGATTTAAAATCTAAAGGAAAAGGAAATAAACCCAATCGCAGTCAGCCAATCACAGATGAAGAAATAAATGCTTTGTATAACAAAAAACTGATGGGGATGGAAACACCAGAAGCCATTGTTAACACAATGTGGTTTAACAACTCTGTGCATTTTGGTTTGAGGGGAGTGACTGAACATTACAATTTGAAATGGGGGGGGGGCGGATGTTATACTAAAAAAAAATGTGAATGCCCAGGAGTACCTTGAACTCAATGAAAGGCAGACAAAAACAAGAACAGGAGACAATGTGAAAGACATAAGGGTCATTAATCCTAAAATGTATCAAAACAAAGACAACCACGAGAGAGATCCAATTGCTATCTACAAAAGGTATGCAGAGCTAAGACCAGCAGAATTTTGTCAACTAGAAGATCCCTTCTATGTTGCGTCCAATACCATGCCAATCAAAGTTACAAACCCAAAATAGTTTAGAAAACAAGTCATCGGAATTAACAAACTAGGCTGCATGATGAAGGGAATGAAAGAAAAAGCAAATATGACAGAGGGAAAGAAATTGACAAACACCAGTAGCAGGAAGTATCTAATTCAAAAGTTAAGAGACAAAAACATTCCCCCAACTGATATCATGCAAATTTCTGTCCACAAAAATGTATAGTCTATAAACAGCTACTCAAACATCAGTGAAAAACAACAATAGACATACTCCAATTACTTGAGCAACACCGACCACCCGAGTAATGATGCTGTTAACCCCCAACCCCATAACAAACAGATTTCAAACTGCACCGCATCAAACTGTAATATCTCAAGTTCCCAAACATGTAATATACAACAGAATCATATTATCAGCAACCCATTCATTGGATCAAACATAACAGTACAGAATATGTTTGTTATGAACCTCCCGCAAAACAATGTGAATGAGATTCCTAATTGGGTTAATTTTTTTCAACAGTCGACTTCTCATTCTGGGGCCTCACAACCGAAGCGTTGGAGAATTATAGAAAGTGACACTGATAGTCAGTAGGATGAGCGAAATATGGACAGTCACGACATGAATGAACTGTAATTTGGGTTAAATGTGTTTAATTACCTCTTGTTCTTTCATTATTTTGAGGTTTCTGACTTCATTCGAGATGCCTCTTAGCGCGATGCAAATGGCTGTGCTGTCATTGTACTGTACATCACACTGAACGCTGCAAATTCGATGTTTGCATTTACATTATTAAAACACTTTGAATGTTAAATGTTAGCTCTGTTTGTTCATTTAATTATTAAAAACAAAAAGAAAACTATATTAATTAATACGAATGAAGTTTAAAATAAATTAAGAGTTACTACAGAACTATTTTTGTGGCGTACATAAATGAGCGGGTTTGTGAAGAGTTCACTCCCTTCACATTGCACAGTTTAGTCAGTTTTATCTCCGTTTTAAAATGTAAAATACACGTAAATTGTATGTAGTATAAATAAAATATATGTATAGTATGTAAGCCGTATCTTTGATATGCCACTCGTTATATAAATTTTTCATTAAAAGGAAACTCGGCAAGCCTCGTATATATATATATATATATCTATATATATATATATATATATATATATATATATATATATATATATATATATATATATATATATATATATATATATATATATAGACTCGTAACGATCGATTGTAATGTCGAAGGTGTTTCCACAAATACAAATTAACATTATTTAAGAATATAGATATCTGCAATTAAGTATGCAAATTAGGGACATATATATGTCGTCCCGGACTCTGTCGATAATTTCCGAGCAAATGGTAATTGGAGATGTTCGTTACGTTTCGAACAATGAATTTCTAGTTGCTTTATTAATTGAATGTATTTCATTTTAACCCAGAACTTAACTTGGCAATGAATTTAAAAATTTATTTAGTAGTAAATGTATCACGTGCTTGTCTCTGGACAGTATTTGGGAGTATTTGGGTAGTGTTTGGGAGTATTTGGGTATATTTGGGCAGTATTTGGGTGTATTTGGGTAAATCGTGCCACCCCTAGAATATGTCAGGTCATCCTTGTCACGAGGAGTGTCGAGCCAAAAAGGAAATTTTAAACGGCACATCAGTGAAACACAGGGGAAATGTCTTGGGCCGAAACGTCCATTGAAGTGGGGCGAAATGTCTTGGGCCGAAACGTCCATGGGGCGAAACGTCCAGGTACGTCAGTGAAGTGGGGCGAAATGTCTTGGGCCGAAACGTCCATGGGGCGAAACGTCTCGGTACCGATGGATCATGATACGGAATTTTATCCAAGTAACAAGACATACCAATGTGAAGTATGTCATAAGTACTTTAGCAGTACTTATAGTGTGAAAAGACATATGATAATACATACGGGTGAGAAACCATACAAATTTAAAGTATGTGGAAAGTTGTTTACAATGGATTGTAGTTTGACAATGCACATGAGAATACATACAGGTGATAAACCATTCAAATGTGAAATTTGCGAGAAATTGTTTAGGCAGAAGTCTCATATAACAAACCACACGAGAATACACACTAGTGAAAAACAATATAAATGTAAAATTTGTGGGAAATTGTTTAGTCTGAGGTCTCGTTGGATAAACCACACGAGGACACACACTGCTGACAAACCATGCAAGTGTGAAATATGCGGGAAATTGTTTACCGTGGACTCTAATTTGACAACGCATATACTGGTGACAGGCCCTTCGAATGTGAAATATGTGGAAAATCGTTTATTCAGAACGTTCATTTGACAAACCACACAAGGATTCACACAGGTGACAAACCATTTAAATGTGAAATATGTGGGAAATTGTTTACACGGAGGTTTCGTTTGATCAACCACATTAGAATACACACGGGTGAAAAACCATACGAATGCGACATATGTGGGAAATCGTTTACCGTGGACTCGCATTTGAAGATGCATATGAGAATACACGCTTGTGACGAACAATTTAAATGTGAAATATGTGGGAATTGTTTAATTATACCTACAGTTTGACAAGTCACATGAGAAAGCATACTGGTGACAAATCATACAAATGTGAAATATGTGGTAGATTGTTTACCATGGACTCGAATTTGATGATGCATATGAGAATACATACTGATGACAACCCATTCAAATGTGAAATATGTGGGAAATTCTTTAGCCAGAGGGCTCATATGACAGTACACATGAGGATACACACTGGTGACAGACCATATAAATGTGAAATATGTGGTAAATTATTTGCCGCAAACTCTACTTTGACAATTCATATGAGAATACATACTGGTCACAAACCATTCAAATGTGAAGTATGTGGGAAATCGTTTAGCCAGTGCTCTCGTTTGACAAAACATTCCAGGATACACAATGATGAAGGCTGTGTTAAAAGCTGACATATAAAACCTGCTAACTTAGTGCAAAAATGCTGTCCTGCTGACCCTTGTAAATGACCATTATTTTCATTCAGCTAAAGATTTTCCTCACAAAAAAGTGAAGGTTGGGCGTAATCTCTATTCGCTGTGCATGATCAAGGGAGGTCATTCAGTATATTATTGAAAAAAATTAACAGAATTTCAACACCAATTTCAGAAAAACTGTTCCAGAACACACTGATGAAAATCCTCGATACAACAGGTGGGATCTGATAGTTTAATGTCAATAAAAACCATCATAACCACCAAGAAAGTACCGGGTAGTTTGTATTGTAATTATTGCGCCTACATGACATTATAGCATAATAATGGAGCATATTTGTATCCTGGAATGAACACATGTATAATAGTAGAATAAAACTGCTCAGACTTCAGCTACATGGCAGATGTTGGCTTAAAATCTGTCTAAAGTTTTCATTTTATAGAATAATATGTGGGCAGATTTTTTCCAATATTGAAACTAACGCTGAATGAGTTGAGAAAGTTATGATATTTATGTGTTAAGTTCCATTTATTTTACTATGTGTACCACAAAGAAATATGTTACTTTTCATTCCAATAAGTGAATAATAATAAAACTAATTACAATAATATTAATAATATGATTGTTATTATTTATTATTATCTTTATTGTTATTTGTCTTATAATTATACAATGTATGGTAATGTAGTACAGAGTTTTGGCACAGGGGTTGAGGTGATCACAGAAATTTTGAAGGAAATGAATGAAAACTTTTAAAGTAAATTTTACTACATTAAAGCAAAGCTTACAAATTCATTCAGTATTTTGACCTCTAATGTTTGGTGAATGAAGTAAATGGTGAAGTGAATCAATAGTAAGCAGAGTATTTGAATTAGAAACAAATCAGGTCTGAGCAGATTTTTTTTTAAACCACTAGTCCAGGACAAGTGGTTTCAGAAAATTCACATGTATCACCTTACTTTTCACTTGTCCCACCAAATTCTTCACTAGTCCCACCTTACTTTTCACTGGTCCCAAAATGGTAATCACTTACTGAGATTTGATGAGATGTATGTACTTAATCCATAGAAAAAACAAACGAAATAATATACAACATAATTATTTATTAAAAGAATTTAATTTTTCAAAAACGTTGGTTGTTATACATCTGGCTTCTTCAGGTTCATGTATATATGTTTTAGCTGATGGATTTGAAAAAATGTCCATGTATATGTCTGCTACCTGCACCAGCACTAAGCCAGCAGCTGATAGGTGTGTCTGGGTTAAAGTCCTCAAGCTCTGGTCCATTTGCAGAAATGTTCATTAGCATTTGTAAACTCTTTTGGTTTAAGTAATTCTTTAAAGAAGTCTTGATTAAGTTCATTGAACAAAGCCTCTTGCCCTGAAAATTTCTGTCTCTTAGTAGTGTCATATTTGACATTTTTTGCCACCATAGATTGTTGCTTATGTCTCTTTGGAGAAATAGCTACCGCACACTCAGTAGCAGTCTTATGTTTTATCCCTCCACTTTCTAAAAAAATTTCCTTCTCTGAATCGCCCTTATTACCTTCTTTGTGAAAATAATTTAGCAAACTCATTTTATCCACAGAGTAACTATCAGCTTGCTTGACAACTACTTCTAAAGTTAATATAACATACATTTTCTCTTTTAAATACGAACAGAGACAGCTCATTAATTAGCGTAATTGTTTCGCTTTTAAAACGCAAGATCACAGGTGCAAGTTAATCATCTGTATAATCAATTAAAAATTAAAGAATCATTACTGTCATTGGATCAGTTCATAAAGGAAACCAACACTGATGTCGGTAAAGTACTTTCATTAATTTCATTACACTGACTCACTGTATTAAAATCATAGTGAGCTGCTCGTGATGATTTGGCTTGAGTAAACACAATGCAACAAGGCCGCTTAAAACACTACTAATTGATCATACTGGCTTTCTTTTGTTTGACGTGTTTTGATTTGCTGATAATTTGGTCGCTTATGTTCACTACATTCCATCTACCACTTCACAGAAGTGTGCATTTAACTGTGTAATACGTTATTAGTTTACATGTACATGTACCGGTACTCTTTTGAAAAGAAGGAAATAAATGTAGGAGGTACACAAATGCAGTGATAGCATGAGTTTAGAAAATGCCAAAAACTGGTAAAAAATTGATTTAAAAATTGAGTTTTAACTTGTGGAGATCAAAATGGTGATCAGAACTGAAAAGGCAAGTGATGGCAGTGATGTTCTTGTGGAATTAGTTCAAAATATACATGTAGACAATTTCGTGTGGAAAATTGACATATTAGCCAGCTGGGATTGTTATCTTTGCTTCTTCAAAATAAATGGAACTGATGATAACTGGTTATTTGAAAATTTGATTTCAAACACGAGTTTTATGAGATTTTACTTCATTCCTGGAAATGGACCAAATTAAACGCAACAAAACTTATATTGTTACATTAGAATTTGAGATGGAATAAAAATACTGAACCAAAATGAAAAGCTTTGTTGACTTACCAGTAAGGATCTGTTCTACTTGCTCTCCAATTCTCATGCGAGTAAATTTAATAGAATTGTAATAACCTTTGACATTATTAATGGATTTGTATTATTTTTTCACCTTCCTAAACTGCGTAAAATTTCCCACATTTCATACACTTACATATAGGAGGTAAATTGAATATTGCAGATAGAATAATTGCATTGTAAGTAAGTTATAAAAAAAAATGTAAAGAATGTTATTTAGTTTTACTTTACTTTCAACTGAATTTTTTACATCTGAAAATTTTCAGTGGAAAAATATGACTTTAAAGAAAATTTTATGCTTTTTAAAATGGTATGTAACTTTGAAAAATTATTTGAAAATCTTGTCCTGTAAAGCCAGATTGACCAACATGACTGCATTTCTCTCATGCTGATACAACACTGACTGAACAAATTTCCAGTTCTACTCTACTGCTTGTCTGATTGGGCTTCAGTATGAAAAGGCTTAATAAGTGTAAATATATTTGTAGAAGAATAAAATAGATATTGTATATAAAGGAAGCATTTGTACTAATTGTCGCATGTAAAGAATTACATCTTTCCCTATGCAGATAGACTTTGAGCAAGAAAATACCATTTAGGCAAGCAAGACTTGATTTTTCATGATTTTTTAATCTTATCTACCTAAATCAGATAAAGTCCTGATTGAACCTGGTTAAAGGTAAGACCATTTTGATAATATATTTGTATCTGAATTCAAATAACTTTATTAGAGGGAAAGGACTCGGGAAGTTTACTAATAGTCTCTTAACTGAAAAAGAATATGTAATTAAATAAAAAACTTAGTTACATGTAATGGAGTATGTATGGTATTATAAAGGGGATCAGGGGAATTTCAAGGATATATCTCAGGCATGTGCAACTTCCTCCAATGTGTGGGCCGGAGAATGATTTTTAAAGCCACATCATATGATGTAAATGTAACCAGATAAAACCAGGTCATGGACTAGATGCAGGTTGTAGGTTGCACATGCCTGATATATCTAATCAGGGTTCTTAATAGATGTGTACCCTCAGCTTCAGACACTTTGCATTTAAATGTGACCCATTTCTAATGCATGGAAATTCCAACCTGTGCGTTTTTATGATGCACGCTGATTGGGCCAGAGCATCAGTCTTAATTACCCTTGATTTTCCACCGGCATAATTTCCTACCATGTATGAGACAGGAAAGATAGCCCAAGTAGCCCAGGAAATGAGAAGATACAATATCCAACTGCTTTTAATATGCAAGAACAGATCGAATGGATCTGTCCAGACAACTGTTTCCAGCAAACACATTATCTACTCAGGCCATGAAGACACAGAACACGACCACACAAAAGGAGTGGCCATCATGATGTCACCAAACACTGCCAAAGCCATGATAGAATGGGAACCTTTTTCATGGGGGATTATTACTGCAAGGTTCAACTCAAAGGGCAGGAAGGCTACACTCATTAAATGTTATACTTCCACAAACAATGGTACTTATGATGAGAAAAATGATTTCTGTGAAAGATTGCGGGTGTACCAGATCAGGCCCCAAAAAGAGATGTAAAGATTGTAATGGGAGATATAAATACAATAGTTGGCCAAGATAACATGGGGAAAGAAATGATGATGGGAACCCGTAGCTTAGGGGAAATAAGTGAAAATAGAGAGCTCCTCATAGACTTCTGTTCCTTCAATGTCTTGGCTATTGGGGGTAGCATCTCTTTTATCAGAAGGCCATACCCTATGTCATCTATGCTGACCCCGAGGTTCTTAACGTGTCAGTAAAAAGGGAAGAAGTTGACCCCATGTACAGTAATACCTATAAGACCTCCAGCCAGCCTCCATGCGGCATCTGCTACACAGTCAAGCAAAACCAAACCCCCTGTTATATACAGAGGAAAAGACGCAATAGTCAAGCTTATCAAAAGCCTAGAGAATAAGCTGGTAAGTCTCTGCCAGGAATATGCCACCCATTGCCCACAAGTGATGACGCCCGTCAACACCACGGCGTTTAACTAGGCTAGAGTATGTCACATCTGCCGAAAGCGGCTGGGTGAGGACCGGGTGAGAGACCACTGCCACATCACTGGCAGATTCCGAGGAGCCGCCTGTAACAGCTGTAACCTCCAGCTGCGATTAAGCCCGGACAAAAAATAAAGTGTCCATTATCATTCACAACCTGCAAAACTATGACAACGATCTGCAGATGAAAGTGCTGGGGACAGCCTACAAGTCAGGCATCAATGCCATTCCCAACATCATGGAAAAGTATATGATTTTTTCTTTAGGCCAGCTCTAGTTTATAGACAAATATTTTTTCCTACTGTGCACTCTATCCAAGGTGGCCAACGATCTCCCACAGAAAGACTTTCACATTGCCCGTCAAGGGTGTATATCCGTACGATTATGTGGACTGGTGGGACCGATTTAATCAGTTACAGCTACCCTCCCCCGCATCTAGGCCTTCTACAGCAGCCTCAGTCATATGGGCATATCGCTCAAAGAGTATGGGATACTTCGACTATAAGACCATGGGAGATTATTATGATCTCTTTTCCTCAAGACAGATGTGCTCCTTCTAGCAGATGTCTTTGAAGCCTTTCGGGCACCTCCCTGAAGATGTATGGCATCAACGATCCCCACTACATTAGTACTTCAGAGATGAGCTGTGATGCCCTGCTCAAAAACACGGGAGGGGAGATTTTTGATGTTGGTTCCCAATTTGCTGAAGAAGGAGCGATACGTCATTCACTACCTGTACCTTCAGCTCATTACCAGCATTGGGATGCACATGACCAAAATACACAGAACGCTAAAATTTGACCAGAGCCCGTGGATGGCACCCTTCATCCAAAGGAACAAGGACCTGCAGGCTAAGCCCATGAACAGTTTTGACAAGGACTACTTTAAGCTGCTGAATAATTATATCTTTGGCAAGACCATGGAAAATCTGCGGAAGTGCATATGCATCGATCTGGTCTGGCCCGAGGGTCAAGGGGACAAGCTGTGATGCCTGATCGCCGACACAGGCTTCCGGACCCTTAGGATCTTTGAGGATAATCTTGTGGTGGTCCACTTGACCAAAGCCAGACTCAATTTTAACCGCCCCATCTACACAGGCCAGGCCATCCTAGAAGTATCGAAATATTTGATGTATGACTTTTATTACAAAAGACACGTTGTGGTGCAAAGGCCCAGCTGCTCTACACCGATACAGACAGTCTGCTGCTGGAGGTGGAGATGGAAGACATCTATAGTAGCATTCACAGAGGATGCCCACCTCTATGACACGGGTGACTTTCCAGAAAGCCAACCCATACATAGTGATGCTAACAAGAAGGTGATAGGAAAGTTCAAGGACAAATATAATGGAGCCCCTATCGCTGAGTTAGTGCTGCTGAACCCCAAGATGTACTCTATCATGCGAGCAGACAGTGTAGAGTCCCAGGGCCAAAGGTGTAGCGAGAGCAATGGTCAAGGATGACCTCCGACATAAGCTATACCTTTAGAGCCTCACGCATTGACATAACCATGCCAATGCAAGCATACATAGTCAAGATCATCAGATAGGAGTATATAGCCATAGAAAGACAAGCCTATCCCCGCAGGACACGACAAAAATGAATCGGACCCGATGGAATCACGACCAGGGCCTATGGCCACGTCCAAACAAAGTTGGAGGCCAATAAATAGTTTGAAGAGTTTATGAACTCCACATGAGCCACATACTCTGCAGGGATCCCCAGTATCCCGTAGTGACCGAATCTCCGCGATCTGCTTGTTCGACAGGTACTCTGAAGATATGGCGTATAGCTTAAGAACGAGATACCTCCAATTTGACTCAACAAGCCTTCCGCTGGGTGAGAGTACCCTTGGGAGGTAGCTGGATATCTTCTGGTACGACCTGTAGCTCTTCTCGCGCGAACCCACGGCGAGACGGCCGATCACTCACCCCATTGGGGGACTTATCGAGGTGGTATATGATAGACTGGCCAGGGATTTCTCATCCGTCAAGTAGAACGTACGTATCCAGCGACCATACCAGATCGATGGCGCGGCGGGTCCCACCCTCCAGTTGCAGGCGCGTACAAATACCGCACCAGGGCTCACGCATCGAGTACCGCTTGACCGGCTTTCCATTGCGCACTGCAGGTTTCCTTGGTCGGGGGACGGATGGCGTCGACCTGATTTGCGCCAGTAAGTCGGGTCATCTCTCCATTCATGGCGGCATTCACGGTCAGTAGTCGCCAAACACGCTCCACGCTACACACCGGTACTCCTTTCTCTGAGAAACATTAGCTCCTGGGCGTACTGGTGCCCAAACAGCCGCTTAGCCAGTGTTCGGTTAAACCGCTCCATACCCTGGGCCTGGTGAGCGTCGGCGTCGCACGCGTGGCGCCTGGCCAGGAGCTGAGACACCGCGCCTATGAACTCCCGCCCTGGATCGACCTGCAGCAGCTTGGGCCACTGTAGTGGTCCCCGCTTGTAGATACGTTCCAGTGAGGTGGCAACCTCGGTAACCTCCTTGCTGGATAAGGTTTCGGCCACCGTGTAGCGGCTTGCGACGTCCATCACGGTAAGCGCATACTTGTACACGCGCCGTCCAACCTGGTCGTGCGGCAGGAACAATACATCGGCCTGGTGTATCATTTTGGGAGTCGAGACGCTCAAACTCGGGCGGACGACTTTGCGCAACGCTGCAGGTTAATCTTCCACACGGCCTGTTATCTCAGCCACTGCCTGGCAGTGTCTATCTGGGCCCTGGCGGCCGCTGCCAGCTGTTGAACCGATACAGGCCCCTACCAGTAACACAGTAGACGGATTCAAGACGGGCCTCCATCGTTCCAGCCTATCGGGCCCGCCTTCAGATAGCTGCGCACCCGCCCACCGCAAGCTTGGCCTTAATCCCGCCCAAAACGAGCATGCGGCTGAGGTGCTCGCCGATGACGGGTCCCTGGGTGGCTTTTACGTCGGGGATCAGGTCCACGTCGGTCTTTGTGCCGGTCGCGCATGTCATTGCTGCGCGAGTACGACAGGTAGTTCCGGTAGCAGGCAGCGTCAACTCGGCGCCTCACCCAGCTTGGGATTGCTAGCGGCGTCCAACCGGATCTCGGACCCAAAATAGTTATAGCGCGGCATGTACTTTTCCCCAGGATACTTACTCCAGGGCAGTCCTGGCAGCATTTCGAATCTGGTCGCGATGTAGCCACCGTGGTTTTCTACCTTGGCGGCCCCCACGAATGTGACCTTTTTCGCGCCGCTCACGGGGCAGGCCCCTAGAAGGGCGCTCGCCGTTGACCAGGACCACCACGCGGCGGTCGCCAACTGTTTCGATCTTTCGCCGGCAACGCAGACAGTATGCGAGCATTTTGGAGGATGCAGCAAGCATTCAGTAACTATGGACGTCGTTGATTTTTCTGCCACACGGGATATTGAAAAGCCGCGGCATCATTGGTCCCTACCGCTCGACCGAGTTCGCGCGCTGCTGTTCGGCCCCTCGGGCAAGCGGTAAGACCCAGCTGTTGTTGAACCCCCTGACGCGCTGGATGAATCGGCTGTACGTGGTCGTCCCAAAGCGTGGATGACCAAGCGTGCTACGACGTGCTGCGGCAGATTAGCGACTCAACTATCCGCGAGATCGCACTGCTTGGCATTGTTATATGTCTAGAGTAATAATAATAGAGCAACAGATATCTTATTAATTTGTATTTTTCTAGAAAGAGCCTTGTAGGTTCATATTGTGAAGTGATGAACCCGAGGCTTTCCAACGTTGATTTAACTACTGTATGTCAGGGGCACTTAATAATAATAATAATAATAATAATAATAATAATTATTATTATTATTATTATTATTATTATTATTATTATTATTATTATTGTTTTACATTTAATGGAATTTAAAACTAACATTATTGTTTCCCCTTTATTTCCAACAACAGATAATGTCGCTGTAGGCATCTGAAACGTGCTAACACCACAAATAATATTTATCAAATCAAGGTAAGGGCCACATATTCGTGACACCTCTAAGTTTTACACCAGGATGGTTTTCTGTCGAGCTCACTTTAGTGAAAGTGAAACGGCAGTACTTTTTCCTTTAGGCAGCGGCAGCATCAACACTTTGTTATGGATTTTCTTTAAGTTAATGATTTTTCTTTTCTTAAAAAAATGACCTAATTTGCTTTTATTTCCAAAATCCCTTGATGGAGTTTCTTCATACTTTGGTTGAATCATTACGAAACTAAGACAATTTATTCTGCGACATGCTCACTTGGCGCTTTGACCTTTGGTCAAGATTACAATCATAGATAAACTGTATTAAGATTTTAGTTAGGTCTTCATAGTTGGGATGAATCATTATGAAGCTAAGACAGTTTATTCTGTAACACGCTGATGCGCCTCTTTGACCTTGTGTTAAGGTTACAGTCATAGAAAAATAACGTTACGGTTTTAGTTACAGTTTTTTCATTTGCTTATATTTCCAAAACCCCTTCATATATTTTCTCCATACTTGAGATCAACAATTGTAATTTCATCACTTAATATGGGGTAAAAACTCCGATTGCTGGGTAAATACTGTTAGAAAATTACATTTTAAATATCGGTTTAGTGATGTATGCCTAAGAGAAGGCATTGGTGATCAGCCAGTATTCATATAAAGGTTTAGACAACGATATAAATCTATTTTCATGCAAGGATTAAATGGTGAAATAAATTATATGGATAGATTACGTCTTTATAAGTGCGCAAAAGTGATTTTGCAGGTCAGAAATATTTAGATGCTTTAGGTCAGATGATAACTATGTTAAGGGCAGGAAATTGAGCGCTACTTGCAAATATAGGAAGATACGAGCATCTTTGTTATGGAACTAGAATGTACCAATTATGTAATGCAGAAATTGAACATGAATATCACTTTATTATATCTATTGTCCTCTCATTGTTGCAATTAGAAAAAGGTTTATACCTTCGTCTGTGTATAAAAATCGAAAGGTATAAACATTTCTACTAACATGCATATTAATGATTCATGTATATTTATGTCAAATTTAGCAATCTTTATTAGTAAGACCTTGTAGGTTAGACAAAAAGTAATAGGAAACATATAATAAGGCCTTCAAGGTTAGGAGTCATGTAATGGAAAACAGATAGTAAGGCCTTCAAGGTTAGGGGACATGTCATGGGAAATATGTACAATCTAGTGAGTATTAATACTAATTTATATACACGAGTGATCTACTTTTCTCTAATATGTGTGCTAAGTAATATATGAATTTTGAATCAGTTCTGATAATGTTTTATAAATGTCACTATTATTGAACAAAACACATTGCATTTATATTTCATGTGGAAAAAGGGTGAAGACAATAAGTATGTATGAAGATGTGCGAGAGTTAAACATGTCTGAAAACTAGATAGAGTAGCTGAGTAAGAAAGACAATTTGGCTAAATATTCACGTTTGGTTGAACCAGGAGCTGTCTGAAGGTGTCGATGGATGTTCAGGATACTTGCATAGTTAATATTTGACTTTCCAAATAGAGATAAGCAATTGACAACTCCTGCATAATAAAAACAAAACAACAACACTGCAAATGTTATTTTCTCTGCACATCATTTATGTTCATCTCTGACTGCCTTCAAAATAAACAGTAATAGCTAATAAAAAAACGATTTCGAAGACAGGGGAAACATGGTCTAACTACTTTTGATGCCGAGGTGAATGGCAACGATGATAGCGGAACAAGCAGAGCATTAAAAAATTGCAGATGACTTCTCATGATTCTTACTTCTCATTCTATTTAAGAATATATCCCTGATGTATATTATGATGTTTTGATACCTAGGTCAACTGAAGCCCTAGTTAATCGTATCTGTGGATTAGCAAACAAGAACCATGACTGGTTACTACTATTGCTCCCTATGCGAACACTGAAATACCATCAAGAATGGTTGTAAAGGAACCAGAATAAATATGGTTGTTCAGATACGTTGCATTGTGACATCATTGGTATATCATATTGGTCACTGAAAGTAAAAAAGAATCCAAGGATTTTTTTCTCCAGCATGATACACATAATCATACAGTTATGCTCCAAAGACAATAAGAGCAAAGTTAAGAGTTAATAGAATCTATAAATGAAGTATCATAAAGTTATCCAAAGGCAGGTTTTCTTAAGGTGGCATTTTACAACCAAATTTATAGTATCGTGGCAATGGTCTTATCCTTCCAAGGGGAACTGATGACTTCTTTTGGTACATTGACAGGATGCAAAACGAAAGATAATATGCGGCCCTGCTCAGCTGAAACCTATCAGAAACTACTTGAGAAACATGGCAACACTATCTGGACTCGACGTTCTTCCTGACGATTTATCTCAGAATTTTCTTTCTTTCAAAGACACCATTCGTCAGCACAGAAAGCAAGAGCTTTTAGTAAATGTGGATATGTAAAGGCCATGAAAACTCTGAAGTTCGGGATACTCAAGTGGACATTTCTGCCAGATTATTTCGAAGTTGGACCACTCTGTCACTCGGGCCCATCAAGTTAGAGGAACCACATAGATCTTTAATTCTAAAATGTATTGAAACATGGGATTAGATTTGTGAGTTTTCATTTTGAAAAACTCTTCTCTCTCTCTCTCTCTCTCTCTCTCTCTCTCTCTCTCTCTCTCTCTCTCTCTCTCTCTCACGCACACACACACAATCGTTTGGATTTATTGTCTTGTCTATATCAGTTTGCACTGCATTTTTATTTGATGTATTTATTTATATATTGATTAACTGATGGATTACTTCATATTTATTTATAATAGAAGTGACTCAATAATCTTCAAGAATAAGATATACTTGACATTTCTATATTCTCTTACTTATGCTTAAAGCTATTTGTGATGCATAAAGAAATATAAAGTTAAATACACTTTATTTTATGTTAGCCTGTGAATTAGTGGATTTTCCAAAGTAAATAATTTTAATAATTCATTGGAGTGAATGACAAAAAATATTTTTGTCGCCGCGCTCAATAGACATCGATGGCATTATGCTGAATAAATGTGACGCGTCAATTTGTCACTTGCTTGGTCTAGCGATAAGTATAGCCATCTGTCACGCTGGAGTACCCGGATCAGATCCCACCAACAATTTTTTTTTTCTTCAAGTTTTTTGTTTAAGTGCTTTTGTACATGAGTTGCATATGTGAATTGGAATGTTGCAAGAACACCCATTAAGAGAATTATGTTACTATTGATATTTTTTGTGCGAATATACACAAAACACAGCAGAACATAAAAGGTAAACAGTTGACATCGCGCGGGATACTATAAGAAATCTGCTGCTTCAATCTCTTACACATATTGCGAACCAATACGTTTGAGCATAAAATAAAAAGAAAATTTGTTTGTTCCAAGTGAATAACGGATATATTTTATCTCGTGGTTGAAAATTCAAGTATTTTCAATCGCGGCTTCGCTACTCGTGAAAATACCGAGTTTTTCACTCATTCAGTGAAATATATCCATTATTCACTAGATCCAAGCAAATATCCTCGTTGTATTCAGCCCGGATCAGCTTCTGGGGTGCCAGGGCAAGGTAATATATTCTCGTTGCCTCGGCACTAAACTTTTCTTATGTGCTGATTTGTCAATTGTTTGTTAAAAGCCAAACAACCAAATGAGTAAAAGTAGATAATAATTTATATGGTCATAATGCATGTTTAACAATTCATTTAAGTGAATTTCTCACTACTGTTTAACAATTCATTTAAGTGATTTTCTGACTACTGTTTATAATGGACCATTTGTACATACCAACAGATTATAATTGCTATCGTCTATTTTGACGTTCATCACGGGGAATACCGCAAGCGATGTATATTACTAGATAAATAATGTCCCGGAACGGAATGCATAAAATAGTGACGTCAAAACTTCTGCTTAAACCTGAGTATGCGCACTCACATGTTCCGACAACAATATGGCCGCTCCTAGGAAGGTAAATTGGTTTTGTAGGATTACGTTGAATTCAAGCCATCTGTATTATTTGAGACCTTTTAAATTGAGAAAAATGTGTAATTAAGACGTAAAACACCTAGTTATTTCATGCAATTTACAAAATATGTTTCCATTGCCACATATTGCTGTACAATTTGCACTTTTAGAAGCATACGCACACAGCAGTTTTTATACATGAATTGCATTTGTGAATTGGAATGTTGCAAGAACACCCATCAAACCAGGGAAAAGTCTGCAGTTTAACGTAAGGAACAATGAGCACCCTTCAATCCTGATGTTAGTAACTATGATATTTAGGCAGAACCTTAAGAAGAATAAAGTCCAGTTAGTTTATTCACTCGTGTAGACATTTTCAAAATATTGCACCAAAATCTGGAATTCTCATTCGTCTTCTGTTCAGACTTCTTTGCAAGTGGTAGAAAATGTTACTGCCAACCCATTTCAAGTTGCTGGACAATGAATTTCACACAACATTAGTTTTGATGCATTTCATCTTTTGCAGCAAATTAAAGTAGAAAGTAAGCAGAAGCGATCGAGGAGACAATGGGGTCTACTGGTTATAAGGGTATTTTATTTATTGTCTTGTACACCTTCACTATCATTTATTATTCTTTTCTCTAATAAGACAAGCACGATAAAGTTTCCTTTATAATTAAATAGGGTTTGAAACCTTTAAGCAAGGACCATACTAGGGGTCGATTACCTTGAAATAGTAGCTATCTGTGTAAGACTTGTTTTTAATTAGCAGGAAAGCAGTATTCGTGTTGCCCAGTATCATCATCTATTGGGTCTGAGTAGTCAAAATGAATTCAGTCGTCATTCAGTGGATGAAACAACAGTTTTGGTTTTGCATTTTGGGCATGCCAATAACTGTGTAGAAGCTTCATTCAAACCTTTTCTTTAATATGACACCTGAATATCAGTATTTCTCTAATCAGAGTTGAAGCTGCTATACAAAGTATTTTACTTCCTATAAAGTCTAGCCTCATGGTCTTATTGAATAAGGCTGCAACAGTTAAATGTGTAAACAGCTTAGTTAATTTACTGCCTGTAAATGTTACAATCTCAGTAACAATGTAATAGGACTGCGCCTCTACCCACATACCATAAAATCCTTGGAGCTAGGCATAGTTTAACAAAACATATTGCAGAATTCTTATTTAGAAATGAAGTACTTAATTATGACATTTTGTGGATTCAATATACCATAATGAACTTTCTTAAGTTTATACGCAGTTACTTATAGTTCTTGAAAATTAATTTTTTGTCCTTGAAAAGTCCTTGAATTTCCCGATAAAATATCTGTATTAACCATGGAGAAGCTATAGTGAAGTTGTATATATTATTATGTGACTAATAATGATATTAATAATTATAATAAATGATCTCTTTTGTCAAAAATGGGAAAATACAAATTTTAATGATTTCAGCATTTTATCAAAATGCCAGTGCTCTCTTTATCTCAAGCTTTTGTTGCATAAAGATTCGAGAGCATTTTGGAGATTTTTGAAAATCAATTTACGTAATTCATTGTTAGTGTTTCAGCAGATGAATGGTAATAATAAATGGTGCCAAATAGATTGAAACAAGAAATACTTTCATCATATCTAATTGTTCTCTTTTTTAAATGACCTAGGCTGATGCATGGTTCAAAGAATGTGAACTGCCACCAAATTTTGTAATGATGGTTTTACGAGGAGATCGAGTGGAATGGATGGGGATTTTATTATATGTATTTGACATGCAGTTCCAGTAATCCCACATAAAAGGCCAGATTTGTCCAAACTTTCACTTATAGTAAACATTTTTATTCAAGAAAGCTGCTTATAATTATATTTTTTAGGCTTATCTTAAGGGAAGGATTTTAGCGTCTCGTGTTTCAGCCAGGACGTACCCATGCATGATTTGTTTAAAGTAGACACCAAATCCCGCAAAAAAGGCATTAAATGCGTCAACAGTGGCACAAAAATGAACAATGCTTGTTTCTTTACCTTTTATCCGATACAGATGCGCCAAGCAATCATTAAATGTCCAAATTGCTCAATTATTGTTTTTATTGCACTGGTGCCTATGCTCTGACTACCTATGTTCCCCCATTCTCCAAATCCCATATATGGCAAAGCTTGGGACTATCTGGAAATAGTCGCATACTCAATAAATATCCCATACTATTTCTCGGATGAGAGGTTAGGAATAAAATTAGCATATTACTAAATTGCATGGAAAAATATGAAACTAAATCAAGTAACATATTGAGTTAACATCCACTTCTGTTTTATCAACATTTTTTTAACTCAAAGAAAAATGTATAGGCTCTGCGATTCTCTAAGCATGTGCTGCCAGTCACATGATATGTAATTCCATTTATCATTTGTAAACTCAGCGAAGTTTTGCTAAGAGATAGATATGGAACAACTAATAACTATTTTTTGTTACGCCAGTATCACGTTAAGATCGTGAAAGCAATAGAAATTACCGAAGATATCATGACTCTAGTGCACAAACTGGTAAATGAACAGAAACTGAGACAAAGTCAAAGAAAGTGAAACTTCCGACAAAGAATTGTATTCCACAATGGCGAAAGAAAGAAGAAACACATTATCACACGTTCAAGAAATCCCGTGAAAGCTGAAACTTTGCAAAGACTGATGACCATAATGTTGGATTGAAATACAACTGTATACTTCAACTTCTCTCGCACTGTTAGAATATGCTCGGCAGAATCAAAGAGGAGAATCTTAGACAAATAATGTTATTTATTTGGTTTTTCATGAAATTAAAATAGTCTTAATAACTTGTATCTCATTAGATTATAAGGTTGTCCCATTATGATCACACCATTGGTCCACTTTATCAAATGAAGGTCACCAATTGGCCTCTTTTTTATCAACCCGACTTTAACACCGATAAGTTTGCACATCATTTTATGAGCAGTTCACTGAATATTTTGGATTGTAATAACTTGTCAAAAAGTTATTTTAAACAAAGGACAATAACATTTTGTGTGCTTTCATTTTAAATACAAGATATAATGCATAGTTTCCAATTAAAAAATTTATACTAAAGGTACTTAAATGTAAAATGTTGATTGATTTTTATTCCATAAAGAAAAATTGATTTTAAATTTTATATATGATTTATTTCAGCAGCTGATCACATGAATGCATTTCCTACTAATTCCACTATGATGGCCAAATTCAACGAGGTTTCTTTCTGTCAGCTGTACATGCCTAGTGAACAATATGTTTTGTTATCATAAATTCTAACTCCATACACAATTACTTTAAAGATATAAGAAAATCAAGAAAATGATGTTTTAAATGTTGGTTGTAATTTAATTTTGTGAATACAATTGTAGTAACTTAATTGCTCTGCATTTGGCCTGACTATATTTCACATTTAATCCATCATAAAGATCTAATTTTTCTCGGAATCAATGAGTTGAGAGTTTCTTTTGAGGAGTTCAGATGTTAAACAGTGTTTAACAGTTGCCATAGTTTTATCGTGTCAGTGGGAGTTCATACAGTGCAAATTGACTGGTACAGCACTTATCAAGTTTTTTAATGTTCATAGATGTTGCAAGATAAACTCAGGAGCATCTTGCATTGCCATATACGGATTCCTCCAAGTCCAGTTGGGACATGCTGGTTTTCCTAATACCAGCAATACTAAGGAGGAATGGAATTTATGGTGAAGGTAAGGATATGAATTTGAAAATTCCGGAATAACGTAGGGTAGACGTCAAAGAATATAGAGGAAGCCCAGGCGTGCACAGCAGTAAATATAGATATGTATTTCATATATGCTGTTGATTCTCTGGATGCACACAAGAAAGCAGCCCAGAAATTATTAATAACAAATATACATCTCTTTAGCTGGTGACACTGAGTGACACTAATCTGAACACATTTTATAGGACGAAAAAGAGACACAAATTGAGAATAATCGAACCTCTCTCTCTCTTAAATACACACACACACACACACACACACACACACACACACACACACACGAGATTATGTGTTTTCACCTTAAAAAATACATCGTTGTGATTTTCATGCAAGTGAATGTTTATGTTAAAGGAGTACCCACAAACAAAATATTATGATTTGCATACTTTTGTATTTTGGCAATATTTTTTGTCTTACATTTTTCATGAAAAGTTGCATATGGACCTGAAAATCAGCCCACATGGTTGCCAAGAGATGTTCGCTTTTCTTCTCCAAATAGTGATTCCCGATGCCAACTTTATTTTCCTATTTTATTGCCGCCATTGCTTTGTGCAAGAATTCCTTCAGTTATTTGGCTCTCTTTTTTATACCCATCAATTAAGTACATGTTATAAACAAATTGTATGGTTGTACATTTGATTGTACATGTATGATCTTGTTACCTCAGAGATTTCCCATTGTTCTATAGGTGAGTGCAATTGATTAGCACATATTTATGTATCATAATGACAATAAAGCTTAATATTTATGTTTTAAGAGACCTTATTTTAAGAGAGAAAAGATGCAGCAAACTAACTCTTTCTACTGAAATGTGCACATGTTCGTATTACCTGCATATATATCAAACATTGACTATCTTCCACCTTTAATTTCCAGCCAGTTTTATGTAAGTGGTTGAAAAATCAAGGATGCATTTTATTTTGTCACCATCCAAGAAAAAAATTCTTGTTCCATTATAAATAGTAATAATCAGCAGGCTCTAATGGTATTAGCTCTGATTTATTAACTACAATTATAGTGCTTGCTTGATTACAGTATGTGTGAACATTATTTCAAAATGCTGTTATAGTATATTTCAAATAAACATGATGCTATTTTATGATAATAAGCGACTTAGCGTCGGAGAGATGCGAAGGGTTTTAGAATCATTTTTGCAACAATGGAGAAATGAATACACCATGTTTGTATGCTATTTTGTTTGTATTCCTTGTTCCTTAGTATTAGTGTATTTTGTATCAGGTCTGAATTAGAATCATTCTTGTACAGTTGAAATATTTTCTATTTAACTAATTATTCTGTTTCATTTTGGAATTTTGTTTTCTTTTGTATTTATAAATTTAAGATATAGTTATAAATTATTTATTTTTACAAGAGAAAGGCAATATCTTAGTTTTTATTGGTAATTGTTTCAAGAATCTAACAAAGCTTCTTCAAAATTCACTTAAAACATTTTTATCCAATCAGTATTTATCTATATATTGTGTCTTGAATTAGTAAAGTCAACGACGGACATTGAACAAGTTTTAAAATTCAATTCTGTCTTCTTCTTGAATAGACCTGTTCTTGTCTGTAAAAATGTATTTATGCCCAGTCAGTATGCACTGCATGCAGTGTCGCTGCATAAGTGGACAAACTCTTTAAAAAATCTGGTTGCCACCTCATGGGCAAACATGGTCAGGTTATAAGCAAACACCTTTAAAATTCAAATCTAGCTGAAAGTTGAAATAGTCACATACACTGCTATTTTTCATCCCATGCATGTTGGAGATTTTAATAATGAGTGGTACCAGTCTGTTAACTTGCATAAAGATGATATATATCCAGAATCATTGTCTGAAATTCATATTTTATCCTGTTAACAGAAGGTATGTATTCAAGCCATTGAATAAAGCAGCATTTGTTTCCTTTTGCAAGTTCAAAAGGGTCGTTTCACAGTTGAGTGGTCAAATTGCTATCCAATTACTTTTCAGGAGACAGTACTTACCAAGTAGTTAGGAAAAGAAAGTTTCATTTTACATTGTAGACATGTGAAAATAAGAAAGTGTCAAGAGTTTATAATCCCCAAGATAAAAACAAATAGTTATCCGTAATTGATATTGCATGATTTGTTTTCCTCGACTTCAATATACAGACTGGTTATTGATTTTTTTTATTATGTTGTGCAAGCAGTATCAATAGAGACAGCAGGCACACTATCAGATTTAAAATTTACAGCATTAATGAATGTATATTAATTAAAGTGGCATCTGAATACCTGTGCTTGATACAACTTAAGAATTTGTAAATTTGATCCGATTTTGATAAAACTTGGTATATACGTGTATACCTTTTAGACATGATACAAGTTTAGTGCAGAGTTGGTTATCACTCTTAAAAGTGCACAGCTGTAGTTTTAATTTTTAATACAATGGTAAATAAGCTGATTTAAAAAAGGCATCACTTTATTGTTCTGGCATTGATTACTGTAACACCATTTTAAATAGATTCTTTTTTGTTGATTGGTGGATATCATCCTGAAGTCTCAATCCTTAATGAGCATTTTTTCTAACAGATAGAATAAATTAAGTAAATTCAGGGTCTAAATAAACAGTATAAAGTGACACATTTTTATGGTTCTGCTACATAGTGAAAAATCTTTTTAAAAATTTTTGCTACCATAAATTTTTAAAATTAAAAGCACCTGGTGACAATTCGTTCCCCTTTTGCTAATAGATTGATAAATATGTAGCCAAATATTTTTATACATGATACTCCATGTTTCTAACCCAGAAATTTGACAAAATTCAAAGATAAGAAGTTTATTTATGTAGAGATGTATTTACAAAGCTAGACAAGTTGGCCTTGTTATATGGTCAGTTGCAGTAACAAAGCCAGGACAATAAATTCAGGCTAACTTTGTATTTTTGCTTGTTTTTATTGTTTTTATTAATTTTAAGAGCTGCGTGATAATCAGAATAGCAATGTCTTGAATAACCAAATAAAGTTTATTATTTGCATCCACCCTTAATACTTGCAGGAACAAGTTTAATTCAAAAGACCGTTTGAATGTTGGCATGCTGATGCTTTAATTCTTAGATTCACTAATGTGTTGCAGTATGTTTAGATAGTTCAGATTGTTTAAAATCAAAATAATTATGATGTTGGCAGTTCTTTAAAGCATAATATAGACCAGAATACAAAGTACAAGAAGGTAAGTGCAATTAAAGCTAACATCAGGATGATGGTTTGAATACGAATTTCTGAATAAAAGTTGCTCAGATATGCAAGTGTTGATAACTGATAGTTAATTAACTAGTTATTTGTTTCTCGAGATATCTTGCCAAAACCAGGGAGTCTTCTGATTTATTTTAACAATTAAAAAATGAACTTTTTGGGAACACTGAATTAGTAGACCAACATATTGGCAGTAGACTGGGTGCGACTTAGTGCCATGACAAACTAGACTATCGACACAAATGTTTTCAAATTAATTGGCCATATCTTTAAAACTGTTCATACGATTTGTTAAATTGTGATTATATATTTCTAGTCACATAGTATATTCATTCAAAGTACTTATAAAATAAGAGTTCAATTTCGATAATATGTAAATTTTCTAATACAGAGCTACTGTCAGTACATACCATGTTGTGTGATGTCCCAGATGCTGAATAGAAAACATCAATGTAAAGTGGCAGAGGTTAGCATATTGTAAACCTTTCGAATCCAAAACATACAATTCCATTTGATAAAAAATTGTGTAGAAACGTGCAGTGCCTATTCAAATTTGTTTTTCATTTTAATTTGTATGACAGTGGCAGAGGCATATAGTGTTACCCCTTGTCTGTCTGTCCTCACAGCACACACTATTTAAGTTTTGCACTAGGGTTATGTCAGGAACTGTGATGGAACATCCTTTTACCATTAACACATTTCTATTTTGCTCAGAGTTTATGCCTTAAATTCCTTAATAAAGTTCCATCATAGTTTTTGTTATCCATAAAACAGCTTTGTTATTGACATTTTTAAACTTGGATATATCATTACTGTAGTAACTACATGTATTTGCTCAATTGTTAGAAGAACAATATTCAGGAGTGATTTGCTTTTCTAAAATGTTTCTTTACGTTCATACTATGAACAGGTTGAAGTAGCAGCCGAGTCAATTATAGAATTATACAACATGGGACGACGACACCGGGTTTTAGTAGTAAGTCCTTTGCATGTGATTTGGAGCAAATTAGATTTAGCTTGAGATCTATTAGATCTATCATGCAATTTTAATAAATTGTAAGTGTTAAAACTATGTTGCAGCAGTGGAAAGGTTTATTCTTGTAACATGTTCACATTGCAATTACACCAATATCTAGTGTCTCGGTAGGAACGTCTTCACGATTTTTTTTTAAAATACCCCTAAGCATCATAATTTTTTTAAACGCTAATCCATTTTGATCCCGATAGTGTACTTGTTGCACGTTTGTCTTGCTTATTTTATTTTTGATTACACAGCGGTTAAAATATATAGTGTGACATCGAAAGGGACGATTCCAATGTAAACAAGAAAATAGCGGGATCAGACTGAAACCTACACGAAATCGCTTAATAAATCAATGAAAGCAAAGAAAATATGTAAAACAAATACCAGATTATTTTTCAATCTGTGCATCAGGTTGAACAGTAAAATTTCGTAAATTAATGTCTCTTAAGTGAATTAGGTTAGTTTTATAATTTCATGTCGTCGGCGTAGTTTCAATTGAACAGAACAGTACAGAGCTCGAAATTACCGCTAAACCACTATCCCGTGGTTAGTGATTTTGCCGACGGGTCACTAAAATCCAGCGGTAACTAATCCGTTGGAACAGTGAAAATTACCGCCCGGGTCGCTATCATAACAGTTAAGAAGCTGTCTTGTGTCGATTGTTTCAAATAAGATGTGAGTCAGCACTTCCTTTAATGGTTAATTGTTCTGTTTATTGTGTTAATTGCGTACCTACCAACATCCTGCACTTCACGAGGTACAATAAATGCTCTGGGCTCAAATGGACAGGTGTTAAACCATTCATCCACTCATCAAGTAAATTAGTGTGCATTTTGTCAAAACAGTCTTCGCCTGGAACTAGCCTGATGTACTGTTCCCAAACACTGATTTCATTACTGATGATAACAAAAGGTATAGGATCTCAGGCTAGTATTGGCCAATCGGAAAAGGTCGCGTTCACCGACTCTGCGAATAATCCAGAATTATACTGAAGAATGTGTTTTAATGTTTATATCGTTGTTGATAAACATTCAGTGAATTGTGCGGTGACAATCGTAAACATATGGAAGTATTTCCAAGGTGCGCAGCCGCTACCGAAACGGTAGATGATAACAAGATAGAGCACGATCGCAAATATAATCAAGCGAAGAGACTAAGAAGTACCAGATATGCTGGGTAAAATGAACACAAATAGCTGAAGTATGACTCGGGAGGGGCTGTGATGTTCTGCACGTTCTGCACTGAGAATTCGGAGAAATACAAAAGAACGTGGGCACTTCATTTGTTTATGGGTGTAAAAAAAACTGTCATCAATTGTTCCTGGAAGTGCGCAATGCAAGCTCCCTACACATTATGGCAGGGGGATACGTGGAACAAAAACAGAAAGCCGGTTCCTCAGAAGCAGAGCAAATTATGGGATATTTCGACAAGAACGTCTTGAAGAAGCTTGAACTGAACTTTCAACTTTTCGTAAGTCTTGTTGGTGCAATAAAGTTGTTACTGTATTGAGTTGATGCTAATGAATAATAAATGTTGAATTAGAAACTTAAATGGCTTTTGTTTGATTTTAGCAGGATCAGTGAAATTTAGGCAGGATTAGTAAAATAATTACTTTTAATGATCCTGTGGGTTAGTGAAAATAAATCCTAATTTCGAGTCCTGACAATGTCATATATGTTCAGTGTACGTAATAATGTTATGGTTTGATTAACATTCAAGGCTATTTTCTTGGTTAATCTTCTTGATATATGTAGTTCCTGTCGTGGCTTTGTAGTTTTGGTCACGTGACATTTTAACATAAATGTGTGAGTTAAGCTGGATTTTCGTCATTTCCGAATGTAGCTCACCCGAGTTCTAATGAAAAACTATGACTTAGTTTTATGAAAAAGAATTATTAGACCTGAACAAGGTAAAGTCCTGGATAAGGCCTATAGACGGTTACGGTTCATCTAGTTATAGCCTACGCAATTATTAATCCGTACCATTATGCTTCTGTTTGTACATAGGGTGCACCACTGTCAGGGAATCACACAACAACCTGTGTATTTCTACAATAAACAGTTATAGAGAATTAGATAGAGTAGGAAGTCAAAATCCTAGTTACGAGCCGTAGATCTAAGACCATGATCTTCCACTCCTAAAACGCTACATGGTTTGTTTGATTGGACCATTTGGATTCACATGAGCAAAGATAGTAAGATGGAGGATAGTTACAGCTGATGGAAAACGAGGAATATTGCATCTGTCCACAAGGAAGTACGACTTCGAGGGCACACAGGCGGTGACAGACATAGACGCAGAAGAGTGCATTTTGATCCAGTATGGGTCAATCCCGAGAAGATCTTCGAAAGCCATTAACGGGGGAATTAAACGGGTCGCTCTTAAGTTGTGATTACGAGGAGCTTTGTGTCCTCTCTGAGCTGCGTACGCGGTGTGGACCAGCCCAGTTTCAGATGACACCGGAAGTTAAGGTCGCAATTAGCAGAGAGTCTGTTGAGACGCCACTTGACGCGACATGGACGGTGCTCTTGGTAACAAAAGCAGTAATCTTTCGTCTGGAAGGAGAAAAAAAAGAGACGTTGAAGATCATTTGCGAAAAGGTTTAGTAGTCACAATGGAACAATTGCATCAACGTCCATAAGTATGTCCTCTCTCAGGACTTGAGAGGAAGAAGCTAGACAAACGAGTGCGACGCTAGAGGAACACGCGAAAATCTCGCAACTGACTGGGAAAAAGATAACAACAAGACCGGTTAATACTTTTAACAGTCAGAATATCATTACGTTTCGCGAACAGTCCCCATCCCGACATGCAAAGGCAAATGCAGAAACGTCTAAGGACAAGCAGTAGTAAACCGACTCATCTAAACAAAAGATCGATTATATTTGATAGCCAAGGGTAACGCTGTCTACGTATCTTGGAACAACACCATGGAATGACTTTAAAAGTCATTTTCAGTACTGTACGGAGTTAAACGGTTGGGACGAAAGGCAGAAGGCGCTGAACCTCGCTGTAACCCTGAGAGGTTTGGCACAACAAGTGTTGGGGTTTGTTCCTCTGGTATGAGAGCGAGATACCAAGACTTAATTGACACACTTGAAAAACTATTTGCACCACCGAATATCAAAGAATTGTATGAATCTGAACTTCTGGGACACTAATATAGACAAGGAGAATCGTTACGTGAACTCGGACAGTCAATAAGGCGTTTGGTATCTTTGGCGTACCCAACAGCTCCAAAATAAGTGTTAGATACACTTTTTAAAGATAGTTTTCTCATTTATTTCAAGCAGGGTCACTTTACTGGGGCACATTGTCAGCCAAAACGGAATAGAGACCGACCCAGAAAAGATCGAAATGCTCAAAACTGGCCTATACCGTCTACAGTCACGGAGTTGCAAGTCTTCTAGGCCTATGTTCCTATTATGGGCGCTTCGTGAGAGGATTTGCCACAATAACAGCGTCATTACACCGACTGACAGAAACGGGAGGTCCGTTTACCTGGACGGAAGACTATCAGGTCTCCTTTCATCGTATGTAGCATCTCCTGGTAACCGCGACTCTCCTAATGTACCCGGATTTTACACAACCATTTAATTTAGACGCAGATGCATGTAATCGGAATATTGGAGCTATGTTAAGCCAGACCGAGAATGGTACAGCGCTGGTGATAGCCTACGGCAGTCCGACACTGACAAAATCGGAGAGGAGATACTACGTAACAAACAAGGAATTAGAATCAGTGGTACGCTTTGTCAAGACGTTCAGACTATACTTGTATGGCAGAAAATGTATTCTACGAACCGACCATAGTATACTCAAGTGGTTAATGAAATTTGAAGAGCCACAAAGCAAACTTGTTCGATGGTTGGACATTTTATCAGAATATTTGTTTGGTGTCCAACTTCGTCCTGGACAAATTCACGGGAATGCAAACGCACTCTCCAGAGCCCTGTGCATACAGTATGATGGACCAGAGCAAGAAGAGAAACCACCAGTTCAACCCCAATTTTCCGTAGCAAGCATCAGTATAGCGGTGTCCATAGAGGAACTGAAACAGGAACAAGCACAAGACTCAGAAATAAAGGAGGTTATGCAATGAATTACTAATAAAAGGGGACCTCCACGGGACCAGATGTCTACTCCTAGTAAGCATCTAAAGGCGTATTGGTCTCAGTTTGACTAACTGTTAGAGAAAAGCAGCCTGATGTATCCTAAATGGTACAGGAATGACGGAAAGATAACAAGGGAACAGATAGTAGCTCCTGAGTACGTCAGAAACACGGTATCAGGCCAATGTCGCGACTCGCCTACTGGTGAACATTTTGGGCAGAAATAAAACACGGAGTAAGGTCAAACAGCTGCACATCTATTGACCTGGCGATGAATCACACTATAGAATTTATGTGGGTGCGCTCCCACATTGACATACCAGGAAATTAAAGGGCAGACAAAGAAGCTAAGAACAAGCTAAATGATGTGGAAATACAGCCCTTGAAGTACAGCGTCCCAGAAATATATAGTATGATTAGGCAACAAATTTATAGCAAATGGCAAGGGGAATGGGGTAATTCTTACAAACCCATTTTTATTTCAACTCTCGTAAAAAAATCAAATTTAATCGATTCGAACACCGGTCAGAAATATTTGCTATAATGTACACCTAATTACGATCACCAACATATTTAAGCGTTACTTTAACTCGCAATTGAGTTTTGACGCAGTTTCGGAAAATTTAAAGTACGCTATGTACACGAAATTATAAAAGTGGTAATGAGTAGGAAAATTGTGTAACTGGTATACATGATGGTAATTGCAATATGTGGTTAACACACAATTGATTATTAGGGACAGCCCGATTTAGTTCACCGGACAGAATTTGATCATGTACGTCTATGGCGTTTCAATACTTCTGTTCCGCATCGCGCCTCCCTTGCCTCTCCAGACTTACAATTAATCAGCGTGCAGTGCAGGCAGTAATGCGTCAAATGGGTTTGCAGCCCGGCAACCCATTTCACGAAGAAATTAAACAGTGTGCGGTGCACACAATTAAATCCCTTTCTGATGTGTTTACTCGTTCATGGTCAAATGACGGAACACGAGTATTATGTAAATCAACAACAACAACAGTTGTTCCATTCATTGTCGAGCATGTGTACAAGAAGAATGACCTGCCAGCACTGTAAAGTGGGAAACTTAAGTAATGCTATGAGTCTATTGGACAGAGTGGAACACCTCCTGGACCAGGTGGAAGAACTGGACATCTATTCCCACAAGCGTCGCCTGAAGAGAAAGATTACCTCTTTAAAAACAAGTATGAGTCATTGCTTTGATTAAAGCTTATACTTAAAAAGGTCAAATGTAGACCCACCACTCTCTTAACCAAGCTATATGGGTGCATCATTGTTCATAAACACTGACATCTTGACACATAGACAATTGACCTATAGCAGGTTCTCTAAAGCCAAACAAAGGTGACATAGCCCCGCAGCACCTCGATTTTAGAGCTTCAACTTCTCTAGCGACATACTGGACTTGACTATGGTATAGAACAATCTGTCCAGTCATAATGTGTATGTTAGCATAATTCTATTAAACTATATGCAGAACTTAGCAAGTAACAGCTCGGACAGAAACTGGAAACAGAGAAATAAGAGTGACCAAATGTTGACACAATAACTAATGATGACAAATTGTGTCCACAACACAAATGTAAAACATATTGACTAAGCAGTGACCGTTCTACAAAAACAAATTTTGTTCACAGCATAGGTGAAGTTATTTCATTCAGCTGCGACTTTTCTACGAAGACAGATTTTGTCCACAAAACAGATATGTTTCATATAAAAAAAAAGTGCTGTTCGACAAACGTAAATTTTATCTACAGAACAGCTATACAATTTCTCTGTGAAAACAAATTTTTGCATAAAACAGATGTATAAATTACTAAGCAGTGCCTGTTCTGCAAACACAAATTTTTTCAATATAGCAGGTGAATTTATTTCATTACGCAGCGAGTGTTGTATGAAAACAAATTTTGTCAACAAAACATATTTAAAAATGACTAAGCAGTGACTGCTCTATGAATTAAACGTTTGTCTACAAAACAGGCGTACAAAACTTTAAGCTGTGACTGTTCTAAAAGCACAAATTTTGTCCATTGAACAAGTGAGGTTATTTCATTACGAAGAAACTGTTCTATGAAAACCAATTTCTCCGTAAAACAGATTCACAAATTTCTAAGCAGTGACTGTTCTATGAAAACAAATTTTGTCCATCGAACAGGTGAAGTTATTTCATGAAGCTGGGACTGTTCTATGAAGACAAATTGTGTCCATAAAACAGATATACATTTCACTGATCAGTGATTTTTCTAAGAACACACATTTTGTAAACTGGAAAAGCATATATTTCACTAAGAAGTAACTGTATCATAAACATATTTTTTATCCACAGAAGTCATTTCATTAGACAGGACTATTCTGTGAACACAGATTCTGTCCATAAAACAGGTGTGAATTTTATAAATAAGGTATTGTTCTACAAACACAAACATTTTACTAACAGAACAGATATACTTTTCACTGAGATGGAGCTGTTCTATGAACTCACATTTTATCTTCATGACAGATACACAATTCACTAAGCAGGGACTCTTTTATGAAGACAAATTTTGTCTATAAAATAAATGTACATTTAATTAAAAAAAAGGTACTGTTCTATCAAAATATTTTTTTCTAAAAAAAAAACATACATTTCACTGAGCAGTGATTGTTTTACGAATGCAAATTTTGTGAACAGAAACAATGTACATTTCACTGAGCAGTGACTCTTCTACGAACATTACTTTTTTTAAAACTCCAACCTGAAACAATAAATTCGTCGAAGGCACCCCATGGAAGCATTATTTCCTAATTAGCAGCTATATAATTCACCTTAAAATATGCGATCATATTTTTCAACGAAATTCACAGGAAAGTTACTTGAAATCAATCCACATGTTCTCCAATATCGAGATAATTGCTTCTTTACCGGAGTCGCCATTGTTGATGTCAATGCGCATGCGTAACCTTATGTGATAGACAACGTCACTTTTCTATGCAGTCCGTTTCGGGACATTTTTATTCAGTAATATACCTCCGGGTTTCTGCAAACTTCTACCAGGTGTATGGAACGGAGTACATTTCGCACCTCCATACAGTTTCTCAAGGTATCTACCGTCTGAGTTACAATCGCTCCTGGCACACCTTCTCACAATTGTCGCAAGTTAAAGTGACACCGAAGTTTAGAAACATACATAATAAAACTAAATATGACATCTTAACATTACCAGTGGTGAAACGTTCATCAAAATATGTACCGTAGTTTTAAAGATATTGCAGGGGACACGTACAACTCATACAAATGTATCACCTTTCCTTATTTGGATGCTATCACTGATGAGGAATATTAATTTATAATAAAATTAAATTTTCTTTGACCCTTTCTTTTTCATTTATTTTCAATAAAATACATTTAAATAACCTTTCATCTTCGGATAAAAATATTTGTAAATGAGATGGAGTAAACATTATTTATATTATAAACAAAAATGTATGTACATTTTTAAAAAAACTTTTTAAAAGTTTAAATTCGAGTTTTCTGGAGAAGTGAAAGAGAAAATCAAGTTTCTGTATATTCTTAGAAGAACATTTCAAATGTGTCTAGTTACATACGAATAAGGTCTGCCAGAGATAATGTTGAGATTTTAGGAAATTTAAATTTCATTTAAACCATTAAAAGTTCGATTTTAATTGCTGCTAAAATACTCCAAAAAAACTAAATGGATGTGTAGTACCGTCTTTCACATCTTTTTACGTAACAATTTGAACAAAATTACCAATAATTTGTATTATAAGTTATCATTTAATATTTTTTTAAAAAATCTTTCATCTCATTTATGACATTATCAGAACTCAATGAGATTGACCAAAGTTATCTCCCCTGAAAATTTTAAAACCTAAATATCTGGAGAACGTTTAAACCACTTTTCATGGAATTTTCACTGTCTCTTATGTTAAGATGTCCTCGTTTTTCTCTTATATTTAATTCTAAACTTCAGTGTAACTTTAAATGTGTGTTGGGTTTTTTTACGAGAATCAATCAAACAAATACATCATTGTTAACATATTGTTTCTAAGTGATAGTTGGAGCAGAATGGCCGATTACTGTATACGTGGCTGGAGTTGTGTCGCTTAAATGTACGCTGATGGATCAAACGCAATTCTGTGGCTAGAAGTTTGCATAAGGTCAATTCCCTGCATTAACGAGAACATCATCTCGGCGTTTGCGCGAAGATCCGTCAATAAAACATAATGTAAAATGTGTGAGGTATCATAATTAACTAGTCATTCGCTTGTCATTGGTTCGTTTTTTCTGACTGAAATTCAAAAGTTGCTTCCTTTCCAACACATCAAAGTTTTTGACGGAAAAACCCAAGGAATGATTGAATTGGACTATGGTATATACAAGAGACAAGTTGTTTCAAGGAGGGAAACGTGTATAATTTGTGGAAGAGGGTTTGGACAAGAACTTTGCAGTGGTAAAGTTACTGAAAGCAATATGCTATTTTAAAGTATCCGCACAGAATGATCTCAAAACCATGTAAATATAAACAAACAGTTGTGGAACTACCATATTTGACTTCAGCAAAGCGGCATAAGTTAATAAATTTGGCCAAAGTCTTGCGGGTCAAAAGGGCATGTGCGAGATGCAAAAATGCATGAAAACTAAGAAGAACGGCTTGAGAACCTAACTAAAAAAGGTCGATTTGGCAAAAATATCACGCTAGATTCCAACGATTGTTGTCTAAAAGTGAAAATGAATAATTAGGCTGCCTGCATTCAATATTTAGCTTCCTAAATGGAGGTAGGTCCTTGAAGACTTCAGATTTAAGGAATCCTGGAAGATTTTATTTTCTTTGCACATGATTCATGTGCATCATGCTCTGTCTTGAAAATGGACAGTAATAGACAAATAATACAACGATTTCCAAGACAGAAGAAGTTCAGTCTAGCCACATTTGATGTGGAGGTGAATAAAATTAAAAATGGCAGAACAACTTGAGCATTACAAATTTGCAGACGGCTTCTCATTCTTCTCACAACTCGTACTCTTTCAGGATATGTCGCTGCCTTAACGATGTTTTGACCCCAGTAGCATAGATCTGATAAAATTAATATTACCATCCCGTGTTGGGGTACTAATATGGTCGATCACACTTGGTATTATTTCCACAATTATTATTATTATCATTTTGTGTAGGGGTACGAGGATGTTACAAAAGAACACCTCGTTTCAAAGAAGCAACTAAACCACAGAAGTACACTTCGTATTTTTTCTAAAATGAGTATTACCATCTCGTGTAGGGGTACTAGGATATTCCAAAGGAACAATTCCTATTTCAGTGATACAACAAGCATACTGATACACTGACAGATTTTAAAAACACAACCAACAAGCTCGAGTTCTTAGACCACATTCTAATCTCTTAATTGAACATTTAATAGAAAGCTAGCAGACTAAGATATACGACCCCCAGCAGAAACTCAATCAAGATCTTGAAAATGCTCCCATGCAATGTTAAATCCAACAGAATGCATAATATATAGATTTTCATTACTACTGAACCGGAATTATAAATTCTGTTACGACTCTATGGTCTAAGAAAAATGTAACAGAAAGAAAGTGAAACCAACAAATCAAGTAAAAATCAACAAGCAATTTATTACTAGATAATTAAAATGAAAAATCAAAAAGTCACTTACAATCATGTGTTTTGAAATCCTAATAATCCAATAAGAATGATTGTTCTAATCACAAGTCCTAAATATAGAATGTTCCGAATTCACCGCTGTGTCCTTGAATGTTATGATGTGCTAATGGTCTCCAAAGTCCTGATGTACTAGAAATCTTGATGTGCTGATGTCAAAATGAAGTATTCCAAAATCTCTGAATAAGTTCACATAAATTCCAAAATCATCAATTAAAAATCCAAAATCCAAAAGTTTATGAGCACTGTTATAATCCAATGAATATTTAAAATAATTCCTCTCTTAGAATTTGGAATGAATTTTCACAACTGTAATAGCTCTTTACAAGACTGATGGTAATGTCAAAACTGAATAAATGTCCACCAAACATGGCATATATAAAGATTGGTCACATGACAGAATGTTCTAGAATGTGTGTCATCTTAATGGAATTTTACTTGTAAACAAAATTCAACCTTGACCTTCAAATTGAGAAAACATATTGATCAAAACAACCTAATTCAAGGACACTAGTTAAACATGTTTTTCCTGATAACATTAAGATTTAAGCAAATATTAAAGTGAAGAAACATTTATAATTTCCTAAAATATTTATAACATTATATAAACATCATACATAACACCTCCCCTCATAAAGAAAAAGAAAGATTTATATAATAAAGCTTTCTTTTGAATATACATCTAATACTATAATAACCAAAATTACATAAGAACATGTTTTATGATACTGGACTTAATTACATCAAGCAATATTACATTTCTAGGCACGTGAGAGTGCATCTGCAATCACATTGTCTTTTCCCCTGATGTGTTTGATGTCAATGTTATATTCTTGCAATATCAAACTCCATCTCAACAATCTCCGATTTTTATCTTTCATTTTGTTGATGAAAGTAAGGGGATTGTGATCACTGTACACAATAAGTGGAGAAAGAGCTGAGGTGACATACACTTCAAAATGCTGTAAAGCCAATATCAAAGCCAAACATTCCTTCTCAATTGTGGAATAATTTTTCTGGTGCTTGTTTAGTTTTTTAGAAAAATAACACACAGGGTGATCCACACCACTTTTGTCTTCCTGAATCAATACTCCACCAACCCCTACATCACTTGCATCAACAGATAATTTAAATGATTGGCTAAAATTTGGTGCAGAAATAACTGGTGCATTCTTAAGCATGGCCTTTAACTTGTCAAAAGATTCCTGACACTTGTCAGACCAATGAAATTTGGTTTTCTTACTCAATAAACTTGTCAAAGGTTCAGCAATTTTGGAAAAATTGGAACAAAATTTCCGATAATATCCAGCCATACCTAGAAATCGCATCAGTTGCTTTTTACAAATTGGAACTTGAAATTCAGAGATAGCTTTGACCTTAGCTTCTATAGGTTTAACTTGACCTTGTCCCACAATATGTCCTAAAAATGTGACACAAGCATGGCAAAACTCACTTTTGCTCAAATTAATTGTCAGATTCGCATCACTGAGTCGATCGAAGAATTTTCGAATGGTTTCCAAATGATCTTCCCAGGTGTTGTTGTAGATAATGACGTCATCGATATAAGCGTCACAATTATCAAGACCAAATGTTATCATGTTCATCAGACGTTGAAACGTTGCAGGCGAATTTTTCATTCCAAACGGCATGACTTTATATTGATAAAGTCCATCTGGAGTTACAAATGTTGAAATTTCTTTTGCCCTTTCCGTCAGTGGAATTTGCCAGAATCCTTTTAAAAGGTCAAACTTGGTGACATATTCCGCATTTCCAATTTTATCAATGCAATCGTCCATTCTTGGGATTGGAAATGAATCAGTTTTGGTGACACTGTTGACTTTTCTATAGTCAGTACACATACGGAATGTATTATCTGGCTTGGGAACAAGATTACATGGTGAACTCCAGTTACTTTTACTTGGTTCTATGAAATCATTCTCCAGTAAATACTGAATTTCTTTCTTCAGATAGTTCTGTTTGAGAGGATTCATCCTATAAGGATGCTGTTTCACAGGCGCAGAATCTACAATGTCAACGTCATGATAAATTTTACTTGTTCGTGTTGGAACATCAGGAAACAAGTGCTCATAGTCATGTAATAGCTGTTTTAGTTCATTTCTTTCCTGTTGTTGTAGATGTGAAAGTTTCTCGTCTAGGTTGTTCAATATTTCTGAATTCCGAAGATTGGTTATACCAGAGTCACTATAGTCTGATTGTACTCCATCGTTGATATCTTCACTGTGTGGGACAGGTACAACTAAATTAACAGAATAATTAGCTGGGCTATCTCTGTCAAAATATTCCTTTAACATATTTATATGACAAAGTTGTTTCTGTTTCCGTCTCCCAGGAGTGTTAATGATATAATTTAAGTCATTTACTTTCTTTGCAACGGTATAAGGACCATAAAATTTAGCCTGAAGAGGATTCTGAGGTATGCGAAAGAGAGCCAGAACTTTGTCACCAGGTTTAAAACTCCTTTCCTGTGAATTTCTGTCATACCTTAATTTCATTTTTGACTGGGTAGTGTGAAGATTAGTTCTTGCTACTTCACAGGCCTTTGACAACTTGTATTTGAAATCAGAGACATAATCAAGAAGATTAATCTTTGAATCTTCATTTGAAAGAAGTTTCTCTTTCAATAATTTCAATGGTCCACGGACAGTATGACCAAAAACTAGTTCAAAGGGACTAAAACCCAACGACTCTTGAACTGATTCCCTAACAGCAAACAACAACAAATGAACACCCTCATCCCAATCCTTTTCTGTATCAAAGCAATATGATCGAATCATATTCTTCAAAGTTTGATGAAATCTTTCCAAAGCACCTTGACTTTCAGGGTGATAGGCAGAAGATTTAAACTGTTGGATGCCTAATTCATGCATAACTTGCTGGAAAATTCCAGACATAAAATTTGACCCTTGATCCGACTGGACAGATTTGGGAAGGCCAACAAGTGTAAAAAACTTCACCAAAGCTTTCACAATAGTTTTAGTTTTTATATTTCTCAGAGGAATTGCCTCTGGAAATCTTGTAGATGCACACATGATGGTCAACAAGTATTGGTTGCCTGACTTGGTTTTAGGTAAAGGACCAACACAGTCTACTATTATTCTACTAAATGGTTCATCAAATGCAGGAATAGGTTGCAGATGAGCCTTAGGTATCTTCTGATTGGGTTTTCCTACCATTTGACAAGTGTGACAAGATCTGCAGTATTTAGAAACATCACTTTTGAGTTTCGGCCAATAAAAATGATTCAAGATCTTGTGATAAGTCTTACGGACTCCTAAATGACCAGCCAAAGGAGTTTCATGGGCTAAATTAAGAATTTCCTGTCTATATGACTTAGGAACAACAATTTGATAGCTCACTGACCACTCGTCACCAGCGGGTACATCAGGTGGTCTCCATTTCCTCATAAGGACCCCATTTTTCACAAAGTAACACACTGGAACTTGTGTGGCTTCAGTTTCACTAATAGCCCTCTGAAACAAACAAGATATCTCGGGATCTTGCTCCTGTTCAACGACAAGAGATTGTCGTTTGTCACCCTGAGTAGAACAAAGAGAATGAGTTGACAAAAGAGGATCACTGTGATCAATACCATTTGATTGATCAATACCTGAGGAAAAAGTGACCTCATCAAAAGACTGACCAATACATGTGTCAGCTAAAGGAATAATATCCTGATCAACATCACTCTCAAGAGCTCTTTTTGCCATAGCTCTAGTAACTGCACAAGCAGGGTACAAATCAGGGATTTCAGTTTCGACAGGATCAACTTTCTGATCCAAACAAGGCTTGTCAGTTACAAGTGGATTAACCACAACCTTATCTCCAGCTAGGTCATTGCCTAGTAATAAATGAACACCCTCTATGGGTAAAGAAGTCACTGCCCCAACAGTCACAGGTCCAGAAACTAAGTCTGATGCCAAATTTACACAATGAAGAGAAACACTTACAAAGCCGCACTCTACTCCCTGAACAAGAACACTTTCACTTGAAGAAGACTCCTCAGACAAAGGCAAAGTACCTGATAATAAAAGACTCTGAGAAGCTCCAGTGTCCCTTAATATTTTAATTGGGATAGGTTTGGCAGAATCACCAATAAGTGATATAGAACCTTCTGACATGAATGGTTCATAAGCCTCCGAAATAGAATCAGACTGGGGTTTGTTTGACCCAACAAATGTATTGCTTTCAATACAAGACCGTGACCTTGACCTCTTAGAAATAAGAGCATTTGGAAAAGCTCTGTCTTTTCTCTGTTGCTTATTTTTCAACTTGAAGCAATCAGAAATAACGTGCCCTTTCTTTTTACAATAAGTGCACGTAGGAAGAGATAAGGATTTCTGATCAGTCTTATCAGATGTTTGATTCCTAACAGTTGTGCTGTTGTGAAATTTGGAAGTACTCGAATGAGATTGAAATGGTTTTTTACCAGAAAACTGCTGAGAGGACGACTTATTGCCAAATGAAATTTTGTGAGTCAAGGAATAATCATCAGCCATACGAGCAGCATTTTCCAAAGTTTCCACATTCTGCTCATCAAGATAGGTTTTAACATCACTATGGATACACCTCTTGAACTCTTCAATTAATACGAGCTGTCGGAGGTTATCATAACCTTGATCAACTTTCTTGGCTGAGCACCACCTATCAAATAGTTTTTCTTTATCCCTTGCAAATTCGACATGAGTTTTTCCAGTTTCTTTTCTACAATTCCTAAACCTTTGTCGATATGCCTCTGGTACCAACTCATAAGCTTTCAAGATGTACTCCTTAACCACATCATAATCAGTGCTTTGTTGTACTGACAGTGAAGTGTAGACTTCACGAGCTTTGCCAATAAGTACACTTTGCAATAACAAAGTCCAATGCTCTCTGGGCCATTTCAAGTTTTCAGCTATTTTCTCGAAATGAAGAAAGTATTTATCTACTTCTTTTTCCTGAAAAGGGGGTACTAACCTAATATATCTAGTAACATCAAAACCTGAACTTGTATTTAAAGGAGTGGAGTGTGCTCTGTTTGCCAGTTCTAATTCTCTTAACTTAAATTGCATTTCCCTTTCTTCTCTTTGCATCTGCATCTGTCTCTCCTCTTTCTCTCTCTCCCTCTCCATCTGCCTCTCTTCTTTCTGCATTTGTATCTGCCTCTCTTCTTTCTCTCTCTCCATCTGTATCTGCCTCTCTTCTTTCTCTCTCTCTCTCTCCATCTGCCTCTCTTCTTTTTCTCTCTCTCTCAAAATTTCCCTTTCCTACTAAATACTGAATTGAAATAATCGTTTTCTCCTGTTTTGTCAATGATACTTTTGCCTCAGATAGACTGTATTTTCTGGCAAGCTCGAGCAACTCATCCTTTCTCATGCACTCTAACCCCTCCTGGGTAGGTTTTGAAATGAAATTCTGAACATTAGATGCCATAGTAAATGCTTGTTGATTTCACACACAAAAATTTCTCTATATAAAATCTTTGCCAAAGACAAAAAAAAATTCTCCGAGACAAAATCAATATGAATTTCAAAGATAAATTTAATATCTCTAATATGCTTTAAAGAAATTCAATCCCAGAACGACGAGCCCCCAATTTCTGTTACGACTCTATGGTCTAAGAAAAATGTAACAGAAAGAAAGTGAAACCAACAAATCAAGTAAAAATCAACAAGCAATTTATTACTAGATAATTAAAATGAAAAATCAAAAAGTCACTTACAATCATGTGTTTTGAAATCCTAATAATCCAATAAGAATGATTGTTCTAATCACAAGTCCTAAATATAGAATGTTCCGAATTCACCGCTGTGTCCTTGAATGTTATGATGTGCTAATGGTCTCCAAAGTCCTGATGTACTAGAAATCTTGATGTGCTGATGTCAAAATGAAGTATTCCAAAATCTCTGAATAAGTTCACATAAATTCCAAAATCATCAATTAAAAATCCAAAATCCAAAAGTTTATGAGCACTGTTATAATCCAATGAATATTTAAAATAATTCCTCTCTTAGAATTTGGAATGAATTTTCACAACTGTAATAGCTCTTTACAAGACTGATGGTAATGTCAAAACTGAATAAATGTCCACCAAACATGGCATATATAAAGATTGGTCACATGACAGAATGTTCTAGAATGTGTGTCATCTTAATGGAATTTTACTTGTAAACAAAATTCAACCTTGACCTTCAAATTGAGAAAACATATTGATCAAAACAACCTAATTCAAGGACACTAGTTAAACATGTTTTTCCTGATAAACATTAAGATTTAAGCAAATATTAAAGTGAAGAAACATTTATAATTTCCTAAAATATTTATAATATTATATAAACATCATACATAACAATTCTTACATCTAAGATATAAGATACAGGTGACTATTACTGTACACTTTATGACGTAAGGACGAACATACTTTTTCCCTATAAATCAAGCGAATGTACTTATTTGATTGCAATATCAAATACAAACATATAATATTATATTGCAAAAATACTGCCAACAATCAATGTACTGTTTTAAAGTTTAGGAATACTCAACACAGACATATAGGCATTCAAAAATGGAATGCCAGGGTCATACGTCGCTAAAGGTTTTTTGAGTTCCTTTTATTACATCTATTTATGGCATTAGTACAAAAATATGCTAGTGTTTACATACCACAAACACAATTCAGATGTATATGAATGGTTCTCTCTCTCTCTCTCTCTCTCTCTCTGCAGTAATGTGCAGGCCACCTGATAACTGATAATGTAGAAAATGCGAAGTCACCAGATTTACTCATTGTTAGAGGGTAAGACGTTATTTCTGTCATGGGTCTTATAGTCACAGGGGTTTCAAAGGTCAGGTGAACGCGACCTCTGGCTTGCGACAATAGTTACTGGGTGTAAAATCTGTGGTAGTAATTCCTGCTGAGGAACTAAACTAATCAGCAGGGCCAATCACCCAATTCTGGAATTGGGCTTTAAAATATGACAAAATAGTGAAAGATACATTGAAATTTTCTAAGTTAAATAAATCAAAATAGTGAAAATATATATATATTGCAATTTATTTTCATTTGTAAACAATCAAAAGTGAGATATGTTTTGAAAATTTGCTATTTAAATAAATCCACGATGAAGACTTCAATACTTGATTTACCTATTGCAAAGAAAGTCAGAAACAAATTACAGGCTCCATTGATATGCGTACAAACAAAAAAAAAAGAAGTGAGTCGTACGAATAAATAAAATGTTAACATAATTATATCTATAAGATAATACAAAATTAAATGAGTAGAGATTTAAAGGTAGTAACAATAAATATTTGTATGAACTTTTCAATGACATTCAATCACTTTTTCAAAAACGTCATAATTATCAAAATTAGAGAGATTTGTTTTGTAAAGGTTCAGCTAGATTTAACTCCCAGATATATGAAGATACTCACCAGTGAGGGAGAAAAAAATTGAGTACATGTAATCTTCCAAAGAACAAGATCTATTAACATTAGGAACATATGTGACATGGATAATGTCAGTGAACATTTCTTCTCACACTTTGCATACCAATTTTGGACAAGAAACAAGGGAAAGTATAAATTAGATGTTCGACATGATTAATTATTTTAGTTGTACATAGATTAATGCTAATACCAGGCACTCAGATGAAATCCGTATATAGATTTGCTTACATTGGTTAAGAACAAACAAGCTTGTATAAATGTAAACAGTAAAGACTTTGAGTGTTTTTATATCATGTCGAAGTCATTTTAAATACTCCACCAAAAATCCTCAGAGACTATCACAATACAATTTGGATAGAAACAAAAACTGGTCTTACAGATGTCTTATTAACATAAGACATTTTTTGGAATTTGAACTTGAATTCCATATCTCTGTAAATGTGTATGACAAGGCTCATTGCTAAAGAATGACGATATAAACTACACTAAAATTGTTAGAAAAACTGACACAGAGAAAGTAAAACACGTTGACATGCTGATCGTGTTAGCTTCAAGCGATAACCTTAACCACTAACATCTACAAGGATGCAAGGTACCGTTACGTTGGAATAAAAGATATTAGAGTCATAATAGATAAAGAGACAAAAATTAAAAAATAGGTAAAAAACTAACACAAAAGACTATGCCAAAGTCTAGACATTGCAAGAGATATAATGTCGGAAGAGGGATCAGTTGTAAAATTAAAATAATGTTCAGCACTAATTAAAAACATATGAACACATTCCATAATGGTTCTGTTTGTACCTAAAGTCAATTCATACATGTTACAAACCAGTCGTTTACAGAGGTGCTGATTGCATTTAATTTTTCTACAGTTTGTTGCGTATGATTGTCTAAAATATTGTGGAACGAATTAAGGTGGAAAACTGCATATTATATGCTATTCACAGAGAACGGTGAAAATCATTTTACTTCAACAAATACATGTCACATTAGTAACGAGTTTGCGAGCATGATCACTTAACAGGCAAGTACAACGTAGCCTGAACATAAAAAGTGCAATTTTACCATACAGTAACCCATTCCTCATTTACAAACTGTCTGGGTATGACAGTTATCTATTTATCAAGGCGCACGTAAAAACTGAACATAACAAGTGCAATTTTACCATACAAATCTGAAAATTAATCACATTGTTCATTCACAAATTGTTTGGGTATGACATTCATCTATGTATCAAGGGACTTGTAAAACCTGATCCTGGTGAAGAGGTAAACAAAATAACAGAATAACCATGACAAATATAGTTCATTTAGCAAGGATTTCCTAGTTGATAGATTTGTGAAGCATGGTAAGGAAATAATTGTGAAAAGAATTATTAGATTTGTAGCTAGCTTTCAGTTCATTGTCCAATCTCTATAGCTGTTGTCTTTTCACTATTTTAAATTGCAATGTGTACAAAAGAGACACAAGAACAAAATAAATACGTATGTGGCAGATTAAATAAACACTGGATATGGCAGATTAAATAAAACAACAGATGTTACCGACTCATTTATTGTCTTAAGTCCTCGAATTAGGGGAGATTAGTGAGTTGTCATTACTGTTCAAAGTGTATTGTGAGCACCTGAGAAAGACATGCTAATATAATTGTTGTATTGCTCCATCTAATGAAAACACTCAACCATAATCAAAAGTAACATCCCTCATTCCTGTAATTTACACCTAACAGATGCATTTTACTTCTTCTTATCTATTCCCATTTGTTTGTGGATTCTTATAGTTTGTAATTCTCCTGTTTGTCTCTTTTCTTGCACATTCATTTATTCGTTCAATAATTCAGTCATTCCTATTCTCACTCTCTCACTCTGCTCCAACGTCTGTTTCTTCGTTCAGTTTACAGATTCTTTTTTACATTTTTTTTTACAGAGGATGACTGATGAAATCGCAGATATAATTAATTAAATCGTTTATGACGATCTAAGTTAAAACAATTCAGAGAAAATCATTTGCCAGTAAAACCCTAATGCATGTAGTCATAATTCATTTGATACGCCTCTCATTCTCTCTCTCTCTCATAAATATGGATTTTTTTGGGACCAAACACGTATTACTTGCTATTGAGAAATGACAGAAGTTTGTTTGAATTTATTTTTTCTTGTACTAAATGAGAATCGTTTTTCACAACTATAGTTTTCTAGCAAAGAATGATGCATTTCTGAGGAGGTAGTCAAGAACTTTTAGAAGGCCACACAACGGTTGGAGAAACTAATTCATTATTGTTTTAAGTGATTAATATAACAATATTCTCATATATATGAAGAGATTAATATTCTGGTGCAATTTATTGTCACTTTACTGAAAAATCACTTACCTCCGTTTACTGAAACCATATAAGCAAAAACATAAATATAATTTTTAACAGTGATAAAGTATTATTCTGATCACATGTTGCAGGTTAATCATTATTTCTCTTTACTACACCTTTGTGTCTATCTCGTATTTGTTGATTGAACCAGTTCAGTGCTACAAACAGGAAGATGCTGACCTCCGTTATAGCAATAAAAGATTGCAGTAAAAGATTGCCTTTTCGGCACCAAAAACATCACACACGTTCGACGTGCCGGAATTAAACTTAAACTCCCAATTCAGCCGTGTGTAAAGTACTGTGTAAAAACACATCCTTTACTGGTTTTATAGTTCGATGAATGACACTCTGTCATGAAATATAAAATATTTACAACTCGGGTAGCTCATATAATATCGGTAGTATATACACTGAACTTGGCTTTTAAAGTGTTCTCTAAGATGTTTAATGGCTTGTACATAAAATAATTGTTTCCTGTGTAGTATAGATTTAATCTATTTATATACGTTATACATTTCTTTATTAACTAGAGTATTAAACTGAGTTGGTGGACGATGGTTAGGTGTAAATTTTGTTAATTTTGTTTAAATCTAAGGTCCATTATTTATCTAAAGTTTTCAATTTTATAAATTTGAAAATATAAAATAATGTCTAGTAGACATTCTTCTGTTGTTTTAGCATAGTGGTTTTAATCTAAGGAGAATCTAAATTAATCAGCTACGGGCGTTTGCATACTGGCTTCGCTTCTATCCTATAGCGACGCTATGGCTAATGATTTTTGTTGTCGGGGTCATAACCTCAGAGTTGGTTTCTTTGTTGACAATAATTTATTTTTAGATCATGGAGGTAGGGTGTTGCTTGTTAAAAAATAAAGCTATTTGTGGAGATCTGGAAATCATACCGTCTAAAAAATATTATCATGGATGATACGGTGTTGCTTTTTTGAAAAATTATTTTTGTTTCGTGTGGAGTAGGGTGTCTTAATTTTTTAAATTGAAAATAAGGCTGTTTGTGGATATGTTGTAGTGGCTCAGCTAATACGTGATAAGGTGTTGGGGTTTGGAAAAAGATTTGACAGTGACATTGGGTTTATGATTGTTATTAATTTATTTTGCTTCATGGAGGGAGGGGGAAAGTTGAGTATTGGCTTTTGAAAATTAAATAAGGCTGTTTCTTGGTATATCTCATAGGCTTAGGAAATACAGGAAATACACTACTTACGTGTAATTGTATGGTTGTGGCATGATATGTTGGATAGTCTATACATGTGCGAGTGGCCATTAACTATACCTACCTTACCTACTCTGTTTGTTTAATAAATGATGAGTCCTGGATAGTGAATATGGATATTACATGGCCAATAGGTGATATTCTTCATCACTCTACCTTACACGTCCGTTTGTAGTTTGTAGGACTTTGTGTTGGCGAGTCAATATAAGTCTCGGTCAGTCAAGATGGGTGTTGGTCAGTCAAGTTGGGTTTTAACCCATTGAGTTCCACCATGTTATATCCCAATAAGGTCAATACCTCATAAGGTCATCGTATTTATCTACTTATAGACGTTTTCAACATAACATTTTCCATAGACCTCCCATAGGGTCATATTTAATGTTAAATCCCCATAGATTCTCATAGGGTGATACTTAATGTTCACTTCCCATCGATCCCCATAGAGTCATTTGTAATGTTATTTGTATAGATTCCCATTGTATCCAGCTATATCTCGTATCGTCCCCCATAACTACTTACATGTTTGTAATAGTAATCCAAATCATATGCAAAACATTATTTCACAAGTATTTATCTAAATCAAACTGAATTTAAAACAAATTTATTTCAGAATTTAACTAATAGAAAAGTTTCAAAAGCTTTGATCATTATTGTCTTACTTAACAAGGCATTGACATGGATTCGAGATGCAAATATCAACACTCGTACCATGTTCATACAGGGTAGGAATAGAAGACATTATCTTCATAATTCATAAATGTGTCTTACTAATTTATTGGTGTTATTATTTATTAAAGTAAACTGTTCATACCAGATTGTATATGCTCTTAAGAATAATGATATCAATTTCATGATTTTGTCGTTTATTAAAAATATAAATTCTACAACTTAGAAGTAATTTTTCAAGATCCAATCTCACAACTTTTTTTAAAATTCACGTAAAACTAATGAAAGTAGAAAAAATCCAAATTAACTTTTGCTATAATTTCTACAGCTGCACCTGCAAATTGGCACATACAATTAAAACATCTTCATGTTTTCCATAAAGTTTAATAAATATACTGTTCACATAATTCCGACTAACAGATTTAGTTATACTTTTATTGTCAATATACTTGTCACTGCTAAATGTTTCAAAACAAAATCTCCAATTCAACATTCTTCCTCGTCAGTGCACTCTGGGAATTTAACCCTGGGATCCGGTCTATTTATATCCCTTCGCATGGTCTTGCAATTTCTAGAGAAAGAGCGCAACAATTCGGCATTCCAATTGTGGAGTTACTCCAAGTTGTCGCCCAACACAGTCACAGTGAAATAAAATAAAAGTCTACTCGTTTCTCTTAATCTCGCAGATTTCCTAATCTCGTAGTATTGACTATTTCCGTTATAAATAAATTATAGCACCATCATTTATAGTGCTAGTTTTGTTATTAGGAAGTGATTGATCTTAACTAATAACAAAGTCTTTTAGCAATGTATCCTTTTCTTGAAATTTCCAACAAAATAATGAATCAAAATAAAAATTATCAATTTCCATTTAGACAACACCCCCCCCCCCACCCCACCCCCCATCCAAATCCAAGTCTCCTACACCTCATTCCGAAGGCTGAAGTTTGCATATCGCTCATTGTCAAAAATATGACAGACAATAAGGGTCGTTGTATTGAAACCTAGACGTCAGCCCGGAATGTCGCAATCGTGTATGACTCTTTTTCTTGATATAATTGGTGATATGCCAAAATATATAAATGAAGTTATACCAGTAGTTCATATTAATTAATACATAACAAGAAAAGCTGTCATGAATAAATAATAGGCAATTAAATTATACTTGACAAAGAGGGAACTAAAGGAGTAAAAATGAAAGAGTGATGTTTCCAGAAAACAATATATCTGCCTTTAGAAAGTCAAATTATAATCCTTTAATAGCATGTACATAGAATGTCGACACGTAACACCATCAACCATATGTACAACAAAACGAAGAGGACGAAATTTTGCAAACAAAAGCTGTAGTTTATAAACAAAATTTGAAAAAGCACAAAATAGTATATAGAAGAGCGGGTGCCATTTGACAAACACAGTAGCAATGTGAGTAGGTTTAAAAGGGTCTACAGATTATAGGGACACGGAATGTTAACATTAGACCGCCATTTTTTGCGGCATTATAGGGAAAAGGGGAAATTAACATTAGTTTACCATTTTTGTGGATTTATAGCGCCAAGTGGAAAGGTCAGTAGGTTTCATTTTTTTATAAATTCTACATGAAGCTGGGGGGGGTGGGGGTAGACATTTGACTATCCTAAAAATAAGATTCTCACTAAATATTGCTACGCATGTTACAGGCAGCAAATTGTATTTCAAACATATTGAATTCGTCTTTGCTTTCTGGCAATTTTTCATTTATCATTTTCGGTGACAAATGTTATAAATTTACCAGTGCTACGCTGACTTCACCTTGGCTTACTCTGTGGACTGAGTGATAATATTGTAGTTCAAATCAGCTTTATCTTGCTACATTTTCTAATGAAAGCAGAATTTGTCGGGAGACAGATTTGGTTCTTAATTCAAACAAAAGTTTGCTTTTTCTTTTTGGTTTTTGTTTATTTATTTATTTATTTATTTATTTATTTATTTTAGTTGCAATTCTGCCCAGCTACAATGACTTTACCCTGACTTGCCTAATGTTACACTTTGTTGTCCTAGGTTTAACATAAGGAGTGAAAGTGTTACCTATGAACTATTTTTGAGACCAGCGTTTGAAGTTAAGATTTTTGTAAGGTTTACACATTTAATTTTCCAGTTTTTTTAAACGGCAAGCTAAAATAAAATCCACATTTAATATGACGAGTGAAATGTACCTAATGAAGAAACACACTACGGTTAAACGTTTTTTTTTTTGTTTTTTTTTTGGGGGGGGGGGTTGTTTTGTTGTGTGTGTGTGTGTGTGTGTGTGTGTGTGTGTGTGTGTGTGTGTGTGTGTGTGTGTGTTCTTTCATGTAGACATTTTAAATACGGCTTTTTTTAGTACCGAAAGTCAGTATGACTTACACAAACATAAAACACACAGATTAGTAACGATTGACTAGTATCTATGCTTTTAAGAGAATTATGTTGTCCTGAAAAGGTCTTTTTCAATGCCCCTTTGTAAATTTCTGACCAGCGAGAGAGAGAGAGAGAGAATATAAACAAAAATTAAAGATTGTTTTTGGTACTAAACTACTTAACACCATTTTTTTTTCTTTTTTACTCAACAGACTGGAATTCACATTCCTAATTTTTGTGTGGCTACTCGCGCTTGCGATAAGTCCATTCAAAAACCTTAATTTCATCACTGTTCCAATCGTAGCGTGATTCCAGGAGGACGTGAAAAGATATTTCATGGCTCTCGTACTTTTTCTGCTTTTAACCGACTAGATTTTAGAGCCCGCTGACGACACTTGGAGCGAAGAGGAGGTACATCTAGACAGGAACTGTCATCGATACGCTACAGTCATTGCACACATTTCCTTGGGATACGACAGACAATTTCTTTTGAAACATTATTCAGAACATGGAACCGAATATCCAAAAGTGACCATGAACAGAGCCAAAATCATTTACATGCAAGTGGAAAACGTATACTTGAAAGATTCCATGAGTTATTTGGTCATTCCTTTAGCTATTCAGTCCACCCTTTTGGCCCTTTTGATTTTGTTTCAAGAAGAATTGTTGAAATATTGTCGATCCGAGGTGGACATTTTCCGACGTTGTTGTGGAACATTTCGACACTTATTTATGGATCACGGAGTTATCGATCCCTTGAAGGAAGCTTCTACCATTGCCAAAGTGGGTGAATTAGTGTACCGAAAGAAGTTCATGCCAGAGAACAAACTAGCCGTCATACCGCCTTAATCCATTCAAGCTATCACCCGTCAATATTCAAAAGATTTGCGCTCCCTACATTACATGTGTGAAACTCAAGACAAGAGGATACAACATACTGGAAACGGCCGTGGAGAAAGAAAAAAAAAAGATTGGATCTTATTCTGTGGATGGTTGGGATTTAGAAAATTCACAGATAGTGTACGAATTTCAGAGATGTTTGTTCATGGATGGCCCACTTGTTTTTCACAACGATACCTGACAAATCCTTTCTCAGAATCCGCCATGGAAGAGAAGAGTTGTACGACCAAACATGCCAGCGACGCCAGAGTTTAGAAAGTCAAGGATACCAAGTGATAGAAAGATAGTAACACTACTACGATCGACGTTTCAAAACAGATCCAGAATTCCGAGTCATCGTCGAAGTTCGATGTTGTGGACATCGAAGCTTTGATTCCACGCGATAGTTTGTTTGGTGGACAAACCAATGCTGCATTCTTGCTGTACGACGTGGATGACTCTCAAGGAGAACATATCAAATACTACATCGATGTGTGTTCGCTGTATCCTTGTGTGTGTAAATATGCTCGATTCCCCACGGGTCATCCGGAAATGATGACAGAACACATCGACGTAGCACACATTAGCCAGTACAAAGGATTGATTTAATATCAAGTTTTGCAATCGATGAACTTGTACAATCCTGTTTTACCTTATAATTGACACGGAAAAGTGATGTTTCCTTTAAGTCGTATGTGTGCTGAAACATGTAATCAGGACCAACCTGTCGCGAGGACCAAGAACGATTTTTGACAGCAACGTGGGTGAGTGTATAATTGTTTCATGCTCTCGATCGAGGATGCCAACTGATAAAAGTGAACGAAATTTGGCACTTTCCTACCAAAAGGCCATACCAACAGAATGACGACGACTCCAGTACAGGGATTTGTTCAAGCTACGTAAACGAATTTCTGAAATTGAAACAAGAAGCTAGCGAGTATCCTTCTTGCTATCAAACTCCAGAAAACGAAGACTAATTCAAAGAGACGCTACCTATCCTTAGAAGGCATCGCTCTGGAACACGTCAAACAGAACAAAGAAAGAAGATTGTTTGCAAAGTCATGCCCGTTTAAAATTGTATTACGTTTTTTAACCTTTAGGAGACCGAGTCCTTTACTTTGACAACCGATTTGCATTTATATCGATCGGCCTGGAAGCTATCCCCCCCCCCCCCATCTGTTTGAGCTTCATAAAAAATGTATAAAAGCTAAAACCAATGGATATTTCTAGCATAGTATTTCCTCTTGTCGCTATGAACCCACAAAAATGGTAACCTAATGTTAATTTCCCCTTGTCCCCATGATACCGCACAAAACAAAATGGCCGGCTTTATGTTTATTTCCCGTTTGTCCCTATAATCCGCAGACCCTTTTTAACATATGATTCTCCTAGACCGCCAAGTGACATCCTATACTACTAATGTGTATGAGAGCAGAAAGCAGGAAGCGTCGAAAGTCCATGATGCAGAGGAGCTTATTAATTGCAAACAGCTGATTATTGTTAGTAAGAGAAAATGTGGTGGACTCACTATACTTCTGAAATATTAGGAGTATTGAGGAGAGAACGTCTTTTCGTGTGTCCGTATTACCTTTTCAGAGAATAATTGGGTATAAATTTGTATAGACTCATAACAAATTGTAAATATGTAAATACTTTTAAAATTGGTCATTTTAAGTTTTCTGCTACGGACGACGATTCGGTGTGTTATTAGTAACATCGTGTTCAGTTCGTAATCTGTTTTGACCCCGGAACAGCGATAACAGCATTTGCTGCGAGAATACGAGAATCTCGTTTCATATGGCGGTAGACATAATATATACAGTACTGTTGCTTGTTGTTTGTTCCAAAATTGACATTGTTGGGCGACAACTTGGAAAAACGCCACAAGTTGTTGTGCTCTTTCTCGAGAAATTGCGTGACCGTGCGAAGGTATATAAGTGGACCGAAAACCCCGATTCTGTTTGTTCGTACATGGCCGAATGGCCGCACACGAACTAAATCCAAAGAACGAACGAACCGATTCTGCATCAGTTCCATGAGTACGTTTACAATGGAGAAAGTTGACAGGGAGATTTTTGAATCATTTTCCAAGGACAAAGGTACCTCATACATATGTGAACAGTGTATTTCATATTCTTGACGGGAGACCTGAAGATGTTTTAAGTTTATGAAGCAATTCTAAGGCGAAGCTGTCGAAATTAAAGCACAAGGTAATTTTTTTTTTTTTTTTTTTTTTTTTTTTGTTTGTTTGTTTGTTTATTTGTTTTGTTTTGTTTTTTCCTTTTTTTTTGTTGGGTTTCTTTTTTTTCTCACTTTTATTACAGTTTCAAGTGAATCTTAAGATAGGTTGTAAAGTTAAATCTTGAAAAATATCTTATAAGTGCATCTAGTATACTGTATAGAATCTTTTAAATAACTATGAATATGAAATTTATGAAATTATATATTTGTTGCCAACGGTATGTGTAATAAATAACAATTTCAATTAAATGAAAATAATACCAACAAATTTGTAAGATACACTTATGAAATATGAAGAAAATGTCTATTGCAAACCTTATTAATTCAAGCAACTATCGCCTATTCAATGACAATTACTGTACCGGTATACCATATACAGTAGATAACAGTGCATGTATGCTTGTTTCATTTTCCCATTTAAGGCTCAGTCACCTGGTACCAGCTGTATTATTCACACCAGAAAAATAGGATACAATGGATTTTTGCATCTGTAAATCTTTTGGTGTGTGTAGTGAAGATAAGAGCCTGGGGTGGGTGACATGAAATGTGTGCTGTCGATGGACACTCCGTGCTTGCATAGGTCAGCACAACTGTACGCACTATCAAGAGAGAGAGAGAGAGAGGGTTCAAATGTGGATGTGATAGAATCCGTCCATTCCTATTGAAACAATCAGTCAAATTAGTATAATTTTTGTAGCCTTGCATATACAGATCAGACAAAACTGTTTTAGAAAGTCGCCCCTTTAATATCTTTTATACCTGTAAAATAGTCTTTTTAGGACTAAATTCTGAAAAATGGCATGCAGGCAGCATGCAACAACGTAGAAATAACCTTCATAACTGTGAAATATGGCTTTACGGAGCGATGGTAACAGTCCCTTTAGACCTTGAATACCTTCCAAATATTCTTTTGATGCCTAAATTTACTAAAAATGGTATGCATGGATCATGCAACAACATGGAACATACTCGGAACCACACTTGTTAAAAATATAATACAATGAAAAATAATATTAATGGTTAAATATAACTGAGTAAATAAATGATTAAATAACAATTTAGAAAAAAAAATAATAAATAAATTAATTAAAATTGAAATATATATTAAATATATTATATCTTTATAAATATATATTTGAAATGCATATATTGAAAAAAATCATGCCATAAAGTAGCAAAATGAGATCAAATAAATAAATATTTGAAAATAAATATTTAATATTTGACAGCTGAGATAAATGCTAAGTTTGAACACTATGGACGGCTACATGATTCGAGTTCGCTCATTCAAGTCACTTCATATAGGTCAAACAATTTCTAAAGGAATCACTGCATTTAGATGGTTTCTAAAAAAAAAGTACTTATTTTGTAAAGCTTCTTTATTCTTATGTAAACTCAAAGTACACAGCATATACACGCCGATGAAAATCTATAATCTCTAAAGAAGCCTTTCTGGTAAAGTCTAAAATTTCTCGAGAAATAGCTTATTCCAAGTTGTCGCCAAACATCATCATTTAATTTTACACTATTCGTACATGTCTTAAACACAATTTATAAACTTATTCTTGTGATTTTATGCACTATAATACTTATGTATGCAAACTGTTATTTTAAGATGCATTTTAGATTCGTTATAAATTTTTCTGATTTTATTGTTTTATGGTACTTTCAACAATGTTAAAATTTGACTTCTTTTTCATTTTTAATAATAAAAATACATAATTATAAACATTCGTAATTTTTTTCTATTAAATGCAACTAATGTTAACGCAACATACAATAACATATTTCTTTGCAGGGCCAAACAATGCATAGAGGCAGGAAACAGTCAGCCCATTTCCATAACAACAGCGTTAGTGGTAAGGGGGAGGGGGGTACTGAGCCCGGGGGGGAGGGGGGTCGCGCTATAGCCTCTATGGGATTTTAACATGGCGGGGGCCTCTACAGACCCTATGGGATTTTAACATAGCGGGGGGCGCTATGGCCTCTATGGGATTTTAACATAGCGGGGCCTCTACAAACCCTATAGGATTTTAACATAGCGGGGGGCTCTACAGACCCTATAGGTTTTTAACATTGGGGCCTCTACAGACCCAAACGGGGAATTGAAACAGGGTAGGCAAGAATGGAAAATTAATCTTTTCTTGAGTAATGGGTGGCCCTGAAAAGGGCCATTGGAGATTATTTTACTTCCTCCAACATTTGGTTAGGAAGCCTGGGAGGTGGAACTTGTTGTTTTTCTTCTTCTGGGGTATACAGTCGGGATGTCCCAATCGCCTGAACTTGTCCTGAATTTTCATCCAGTTCAAGTTCAGGCGATTGAATTCCTTTTCTTTTTTTTCCTTAGCCCACATAACCTTGATTTTTTGGACTTCTGGCGCCATAATTTTTTTAAGAATGGTCTGAACTCGGAGCAGGGCCGCTTCTTGTCGAGTGAGGATTGGACACTTTAAATTGTCTTCTATCTTTTTTAAACAATCCAGGGCTTCTTTAAGAAGTCCCACTCGACAAGGTGAGGAGGAGTTCTTGATCTTCTTTACTTCCTCCTCCTTCACTTCTTGAATCAGGCCCATGGCCATGTTTATGTGGGCTAAGTATTGTATTTCCCAGTGTAGGTTCACTGGATACCACCACATCATTCGTTCTCTGTAATATTTAACTTCCACCATCCAGTCCCAGGCTTCCTGTAGATTTTCTACTATATTCATTCTTCAGTTGAAGTGTGAATGGTGCAACTGCGGAAGGCGCTGCTTTATATGCTAGAAGTGCGGACGTGAAGGAAAACATCCCTTTTTTCCCAAAACATAAAATTTTTTATCAAACATACAAACAAAACACACACCACACCATCCTTTTTATTTTTTTTATTTTTTTTATCAAACACTCTATACAAACATTTTTTGAGAAAGGGAATTTTGTTTTTGGAGTGGGGAAAAAACAAACACACTCTATACAAACACAAAAACATACAAACACCTATGACAATGATATATGAAAATTAATCTTTTCTTGAGTAATGGGTGGCCCTGAAAAGGGCCGTTGGTTTTTGTTTTAGAGTTCACCTAGAGGAGGTGCGGGCACCTCCCAGGCTTGGTCCTACAAGCGGGACATCTTCCCCTCCATGTACCTGCACTCATGCAGCGCTTGGTGATTTTAAGGATAAACGGAGGATGGGTCACTTCTGACTCCCAATTCTCCTCCTCCATCATCGAGTGGGGTCTAATGGGCACTTTCTTCTCCCTCTCCTCCTTCTCCTTCTTCTCCAGGTCTTGGAGGAGGTGCCAGGCCACCTCTAAATGCACTCTAATTTGCCTAATAATTTCGATGTTATTCATTTTGATGAATAAGTGGGGTAGCTCGACTAGGGAAGGTGTTGTTTTAATATACTAGAAGCGCGGACGTGAAGGAAAACATCCCTTACACCTAAAAAAACATCACTCACACTATTCGCGTCTGACGTCATTCCTATGACGTCATTCTAGGCTTCGCGGATTTTGCACTCCATCACCCCTTACCCCAAAAACACAAACCTAGTGCGCGGACCTAAAAGAAACTACTTTTGATAAAAAATAACACATACAAAAACACCACCCTTTTTTTTGATAAAGTTTTTTTTATCAAACATACACCACACAATCCTTTTTTTATTTTTATTTTTTATTTTTTAATCAAACACACACCACAAACATACAATCCATTTTTTTAAAAAAATTTTGTCAAACACACAAACACAATTATTTTTTATATTTTTTTTATATCCAACACAAACACACACTCTCTATACAAACATTATTTTTTTTTGAGGGAAAGGGTTTGTTTTGGTGGGTAAAAACACAAACACACAAACATACAAACACACATATATATATATGGCAATGTAAGAGTGGTTATCTTTTCTAGAAATCTGGGTGGCCCTGAAAAGGACCGTTGGGGGTGAAGAAGTTATGTTTAACTTCTAGTTGCAGTAGCAGCGGCAGCTGCAGCAGGGCGGCCACGTTTAGCCACCGGTCTCACGGCTTTAAGACAAGCAGGTCTCTTTCTGGTAAAAGAGAAAGCAAACTCATCGCAGTCTATCTTACAGCTGACTTCTCCGTCGGGTAGTTTCATGGACTGCAAGAGTTGTTGTTGTTGTTGTTGTCTTTGCTGTTGCTGCTGCAGTCTTTGGCTCTCCTCCCATTCCGTTCTGTCCCTAATGATTTCTTCTCTTAGGACTTCTTCCACCAGATCATGAGCCATTTGTAGGAAGATCATTGTCTTTCTCTCAGGGTTGGTCTCCATCAAATGATGCTTCACCCTCTGCATATTCACCATAGCGTCGTTCAGTTTGTTTATCTTAGCTGCTGCCATCTTCTTGAAGTGTTGTTGTTGAGATCTTGACGAGTCAACGAGAGTGACTACACTGGCCAACGCACCGCTTTATATGCTTAAAGCGCGGACGCGATGGAAAACATGGGGTTCAGATCGAGAGTGAGAAAATGGATAGAGGGGGTGACTTCAGATCGATAGAAAGAGATAGAACATAATCATTTTTTTTTTTCAAATTCAATAAAAAAAACCCACACAACACCATTTTTTTAATGAACAAGAAGAAGCTTCTCTAACATAAAAATTTCAAAACTAACAATCAACAAGATATTAAACAGGAACGTATTTACAGGGTTGACAACGTTGGGAAGGTAAACTAAACTTCCACTTTTCTACATCTGCATCATTCTGATTCACACTACGTTTCTGAGCTAAAGACAAGAGATAACCATAACGTTCACAAAACCATCGTTCTACTTTAGCATCGTTTCGAGCATAGTCTCTATCAAAACAAGTCACTAAATGTTCTAAGGAATATCCGAGACTGCGTTGATGAAGAAAATGTACACAATATTGTCCACACACCATGGAATCCGATCCTTGTAATCGAACATTATTGAATCGAGTAGAGACGGCATTTCTTCTCATAAAGTCGATGATGTCGTCTTCCAAAGGAGGTAATCCATAAGAATCAAAAAATTCCACACCACCACCATTGTGATCGTTGGGAAAGTAGACCGCTACCCAATGGGTTCCTGGTAGATGACTGTCGTCGGTATTGATGACATAGGCATGAACGTCTTTAGGTTTGCGATGAGGTAGTTCATCTTTAGCACACACCACAGGATTCCAAGAGTCAACAGGTAATGAAGTTCCCTGGTATTTTTTTTTTTTTTCTTCACAGGAAATAATGAGTCATCAATTCACACTTAACTTTATGCTTGAATATTTCTGTCAAGTAATTACACGAATACTCACGGCGGATAGTTTCTGTACTCTGTTCAATGAGACCTACGATGCGTTTGATCTCCAGAGGAGTGAGTGAAGGTGAAGAAGAATCCTGCAAGTCTTTATACCATTGTCTCAACACCTTTTCTTCCGAGATCTGAGACCAAGCCTCTTCCAAATATTCGTCCAATTTTTCTTCGCCTGTCATCATCAAACATTTGTCGTGTTGTTTTTGGCTGGGATGATCGATTTGACATCCATGACAATGTTCTCGGGTCAAGCTGTTAATTCTTTCAGTCAATTCCTTAGCATAACAGGAGACTAAATGTTTTTCTTGCTCAGGCCATCGACAAGTCATAAATCCAGTAAACTTTGGAACAGGATTGTTTTCTTCTTCTTTTTAGGTTCTGAATGAATCACTTCGTCATCATCATCATCCGTGGTAGTTTGTGACTGTTGAACTTCACAAAATCCCTCATCTATTTCCATAGGTTCTTCTTCTACGTGTTGCATCTTTTTTTTCTTCTAATAGTCTAGAATCACTTCTCTCAAACTGTTGATCTCTAGAGTGTTATCAAATTCTGCATACAAGACGACGTTCACCGTGTGAGGTAGAGGATCTGCAAACTGAAGTTCCACACGAAGTGGGCCTGATTTTATAGGGTGGAAATGTCCTTCGTCGCTGCCTTGGTCCGGAGTGAAATCAAATCCCCACAACGCATACCCTCCTGCATAATCGTCGTACGAAATGCCGTGGCTGGTGTTGGTGCCTAACTGTCCTGTGGCTTCAAACAGGCTCAAGTAAGATCGCAAGTAATTTTTCTGCTCAAAGTTAGGTTCAAAAGGTCTGGTACACAACGTTTTGCCATCTCGACTGACTTCTATCTTGGAGACTTTGTAGTGTTTAAACTCGAACGGATTCTGATCGTGGACTCCGTTGAGGGCTGCATTACTGACGATTCCAATCAGCAAACGTTTTGGGAGCTGTCCTTGGAAGACGTGATCTTCGACTTTGGATCGGAGTCCAGCGGCAATGGTAAAGGTTTTCACTTCCACTCGTCGCACAGGATACTTGGCAGTGGTTCTGCTGAACGTTTGACTGATGTCGTTGGCTACTTTTGGTAAGACTTCCACACGTCGCACGTAAAGTTTGGCTTCTTGGATGATGGTTTTCCACTCGTTGTTTTCGGCCATCAAATGGAAAGCGGCACTACTGCGATTCAGTCTCAGGCGTACATCTACTCCGTTCAACAAATACTTGTCTTGCAACCACATATCCAAATGCAAACGATCCATCAGTTCTAAACTGCGTTTGATTTTCTTTCGACGGTCGTTAAATCCCACATTGTGTAGGACTGCTGGAATTATATCTTTAGTACCATTATTGCCATCCTCAGTAGACTTCGCCGCTACTGTCAGGTCTGTGATGTTGGACTTTTCCGAGGTGTCAGGTTTCCAGACCACCGAAGCATCCAGATGAGTGTTCTTGGCTTCTTTTCCGTACGTCAAGAGATTTTCCAAATAAGCACGGTAAGGGTAAGTATCCAAACTGCTGCTGACCAGTTTGTTATTCAAGTACAAATCTACTCCGCTGAACAAGGAATGCATGAAATTATTGACGGGTGCCACTCTGGCAGCGTCCCCAGGAAGGGCGTTGTCCGCCGTTTTCTTCACTTGAAGTTTCAGGTACAAGTAACTGTTATTCAGATCGATGTAATCTTCGGTTTGTCCTTTAATTTCAAATTCGATAGGAGCTGATTCCGTCAAAGACGATACAGGATGAAATTCCACCCATTGGGATTCTTGCATCGTCATCATGGTGGGAGGCATGGTAAACATATCCAGTTCTGACTTGGTACATTCGCAAGAATCTCGGTGCATCTTTTTTTTCACAGTTAATAATCAAACACGTCTAATTCTCTGACGGTTCTTCTTCTTTTCTTATTCTTTTTCGAACTGCCGTGTGTTCTTTTATGAACTTTGAAGGGATTTCGATGTCGTCGTCTCTTTCTACCTTGTCCTTGCTGTGAAGTGGAGGAAGAAGTAATGCCAGGGCCAGAAGCGTGAAGTGCCAGTGTTCATCAACACATTTTTGCCTGCTCTCATAAAGGCTTCTTTGGGATTTTGTTTGTCAATGAGGACATTTTGCAAAATTTCTTTTCCTTGCGTCAAAGCGGCATCTTTTAAGGCATGGAATCCTCGAGTCACCATCGGTTTCAAAATCGGGGCTACCGTCCGAAAAGCTGATTTTAACATATCTCCTAAACCATGTCCTCGTTGTCGAGCCACTCCTCGGTACACTGGATACATTGTTTGGATGTTACAATGCGTTAGAGAACCTTTTTCGAAAATGTAGTTTCACCGTGACTCTTCCTTTGTCAATGAATGGCACACTTTGTCCCAAATCTCCTTTTATACTAATGTTGACACTGTCAAAATACGATTTACTGACTGGAAGATAATGAGGGTGTACAAATTCACGGTGAACGTGAAACGTGTTTCCACCTTCTTCGTACGCACCAGCAGCAGTATCCACTTTGAAAGGAATGACTCTCAGTAAGGGAGCAGCTGTGTGGCCCACAACGTTGTACTCCACCACATCGGAGTACACAAACATTAAATTTAGTCCAATGTTCGATTCGATAGGGGTGCGAAAAGCCTCTCCGAATTCTACGTTGCTTGCGACTTTTTTATTAGTATACTTTTTATTTCCACCCAAAATAGAATACAACCCAGGACAAAATTCAATGGTCATGAATTTTCTGTCCTTCTCGGGTAAGTTTTTGTCTTTTTTGTCGTCAATGAGTTCCCCCTTCTCTTTGAAAAATTGCAAGATGAAACGGCGTGCCACATCATGGTAAGCGATTCGTACCCATTTTTTTTTTTTCCAAGGCTTTGCCAAATTGAGCTAAGAAGATGGCGTCAATGGTGTCCACCAAACGTTTAGCACTAAAATAATACCCCTTAGGAATTCTCATGGTGTGGCTCGCAAAGGGAGGAGTGGTCTTCGTGAATACCTTTCTGGAATGCTCAAGGCCAGGTTGAATTTTCTCCAACTCATCATGCACTCCCTTGTTCAAGATTTCCACGATGAAAGTGTTTTGACCTTCGTCGATGTTCATGATTTGCGTAGGATGAATGATTTCTACCAAAGCCACTTCCCAATGAGCATCGTGATCCAGTTGGATGGACTGAGGTAATTTGACCGTGAAACAACATAAGCTGTTGTTGGGAAACACATCCATGGAACTGTCACTAGGTAAAGTTAAATAAAATTGGTCATTCATAGTAGGTCCAAAGTGGTTTTGGCGTCCGAGGAGTCACTCGAGTTCAAAGGATGTTCAAAGGGTTCCAAAAGAGGACTACTGTGGTGACTGGAAGAAGGTGGACTGGTGTTGGTCGTACTACCGTGGTGTTGGCTGCTGCTGTTGTTGTGGTGACTGTTGTCCGTCGTCGTCGTAAATTTCAAAGAGGGACTGGGTAAAAGATAACCAATGCAACTGCTGAGTAAAATGGTCCACAATTGTTTGTCTCCTTGTTGCAAACTCAAATTGGCAATAGCTGCTCCGATGACACAATACACTACAAAGATTTGGCAGACAAAGACGATTTGATTTTTAGGCACACGTTCTCCGCACCACACCCAGAGCGGTTGTTTTGTAATTCTTGAAGAGAAGAACTCTGCGAAGGAGTCGTCGAAGTCGTGGTTGTGTTGAATGGCATGTTAGGTTACTTCTTCTTTTTCTTTTTATAGTCGACGACTTGGGAAGCAGCAATCCAAGAATCAAAACTAGGAGGATATCCTTTCCAACGTACTTTGACTTCTTCTACTCGACGTTTGCCTACTTTGCGTGTTCTTTGTTCGAGAATGCTTTCGATATCGTACAAGGCGTCTTCTTTTTTGGTCACTCGTTGTAACTCAGGCAAGTAAAATGTTCCTTTGAGCACTTCACCGTGCATGTCTTCCAATTTATAGACTGGAGGATGGCGTCCACGCACGGGTGTAGTGACACGAAACAATTCGGTGGTCCAGTTGGGTAAATAACCTTTGTCAAAAGTGCGTTTGGTTTTTCCGATGCGAACCCAATCTCCCGTCTTCAACTCCAGCAAGGTTTTTTTCTGAGGTGGTGGTCTGCTCCTCTGGGGTGTACCAAACAATTTATCAAACACGGTCACTTCGTTTTCAGGGCTGACCTCTTCTGGGGCACATCCGATGCTTCGATGGTACGATTGATTGTACGCTTTGATCAAACGAGGTAACACGTCGATGTACTTGAGAGTGTGTTGATGTGTAAAATATTTCCACATGCGTTCTTTCAAAGTTCTTTGAAAACGTTCCACGATACTGGCTTTGGTTTCAGGATTTTCGGTAGTAAAAAAGTGAATCTGTCTTTGTTTCAATTCTTTTTGAAAAGCTTGGTTTAGAAATTCGGTGCCTTTGTCAGTTTGCCATCGTAAAGGGTTACGACCACTTTGTTTCAAGACCAATTTTAAGGCACGTACCAATTCGGTACTGCTTTTAGATGTCAAAGGCACGACCCAAGCAAATTTGGAAAACACGTCGATGACACAAAACAAATATTTGTGACCACGATTGTAGATTGCCAAATGAGAGACGTCGGCTAAATCGGCTTGCCATTAATGATCGATGCCTTCCACTTGGGTTGGACTTCTAGAAAATTTGCGTCGAATGGGTTTGTGTAACGTGTACGTCGATTGTTCTTGTAACCATCGTCGTACTTCTGGCAAACGTACACTTTTCAATTTACTTTTGGCAGCTCGATATAATTTTTGAACTCCTCCGTAACCAGCAGCATGGCCAGGATTGTAATAAATGGTAGCTAAAAGTTTCTCCATGATTCCTCAATAAGTCAACCAAGTACCAATGCTCTTTTCTTCGTGGGGTATCTTTTTGGATTGCAATGCTTTACGTGTCCGACGAGCCACTGGTGTAAAGGAGGATGTTGTTTGAACAGGGTCATCGGTTCTGTTTTGACTTCTGTCTTCACTTCTTCCTTTTTCACTTTTGATGGTAAAGGGGTAGACATCATCTTTTTTATCCAACCCGGTGTGGCTAACTTTCGTATTTTTTTAAGAGGTGGAGTTTGTAACTCTTCTTCTTCTTCTTCTTCTTCTTTTACGGTCATCCCCGTGGCGGTATCTGTTTTAGTGGTGGTGGTGGTAACTTTAGGTTCGCTTTTCATCAGGGTTTTGAAATCTCTCAGAGTGGGTGGAGCTGTTTCGTCGACAGCTTTTTGGTGAAAGAGTTGCAGACGTTGTAAAAGTTGACCGTACCGTTGCGATTTTTCTGTTTCTGACAAATCGCTTCGTTCCATCAGGGCTTGTAATTCTTGTTGTAACTGTGACATATCGTTGAGATTAGGATTGGGTGGTAAATGAGGTATCCGTTGTTCGTTCCAACGATGAAATTCCATCCATCGTTTGTAAGGTACTAAAGTCAGTTTTCGTCCTTCCATTTCATCCAAAGGTACAAAAAGGTGTGGTCTTTTCAGAGAAGGGTGTCCTTTTTATCTTCTTTTTTTGCTATCGCATGACACCTCCTAAAAGGGGTCCAGCAATCGTTCCTAACAAAGGACCCGCTATTTTTAACAACGGTCCTAACAGCATAGGTAGAAATCCTCCTCGTTGCACCAACATTTTTTTATTTTGTTGGAGAGGTATTTTCTTTTTCACCATTTGACGAAGAACGTTCCGATGTTTGCCTAATTTTTGTTTCTGTATCTTGGACAAAGGTACCGTTCCTTTCAAAACGTTCAAACAACATTCACACACGGTATCGATGATTTCTTTAGGGGCTGTTTGAATGAGTTGTTTTCGCATGGGAGGATTGGATTTGGTCAGGACAGACAAGACGTCCCAATGTTTCGCCAGACGAGGTGGAAGTCGTCCTTTTTTACTTTTCTTATTTTTTTGGTGGTGGTGGTGGTGGTGTGCACGTTTGGGAGCCATCTTAGAGGTGAGGAGTAAGTCTGAAGTCTCTGGCAGGTCACCTTTCTATTTTATACTGGAACACGTCTCCACTGATTGTCTGCACGACGTACCATCTTCATGACAGGCCTCACTCGACGTTGAGGTGTTTTCAATGGACTAAATCGTCTAAATTCTTCTTTGGATAAATCCACTAAACTTTGTAACACGCCGAAGTGGTGGCTTTCGAAATAGGTTTCCATTTTTGCATCAAATTAGGAAACACTTGTCTTAAGTCTGGTTTGGCAGGCATCATCGTGAAGGGTGGTGAAGAACACAAAGATGATGTGGACGCAAAAGGAGACCTCGTCACTGCTGGTTGTGGTGGTGGTGTTTTGCGGGCGTACGTTTGCGTCCTGGCAGCAGTACCTCTCTTGCGGCTCCTTGTAGTGGTGGGTGTTTTTTTCTTCTTGGCTCTTGGCAGAACTTTTCTTTTTTTTGGGGGGGGGGGGGCTTTCTTCTTTTTAGGGCTTTTCTTTTTTGTGGCTTTCTTTTTGGGACTTTTCTTCTTTTTTGGTGTTTTGGGTTTTTTGGCTTGGGCATTAGGATCCCATTTCAAAAGAGAACGAATCATAACCCCTCCTAAAGAACCGCTTCCTCCAGGGGTTAAAATAATTTGTTTTTTAGTGCGTGGATCGATTCTAGGATTAGCTAGTTGTGACAATGCCCCTTTATGTTTTTAAAAAAAACGTTGAGTTTGATGAGGGATGTGAATGATGCCTTGCAGTAATTGACGTGCTGTCAAAGTAAACCATCGTATCACTTCTTTAAGACTAGCTTCTAACAAATGAGCACGGACTTGTGCATTTTTTTCGCGACTGATGCCATACAAGGCACGAATCAATTTAGCCGAAGGATGAGATTGAAAGGAAGTCATCTCGAAGACTGTGAGACAGAAATGACGCGGTAGATGTTTTTATAGGTTTTTTTTCTTCAGAGAGTGGCCGAAGGGGACGTGTAAATGACAGGACCTCCTTCTTGGCACCAGTGGTGAAACAATTGAGCACGAAATCTCAAATAGTCGGGAGTGGTGGGATTTAAGTCGATGAGTAAATACGGATGAGGTGTTTGAGTGGCATCGTCGTACGCATAATTCAACCAAGGAGTACCTAACTGTTTGGCTAACACTTGCACTTGAGATTTGTCTCTGGGGCTTTTAAACAAGACCACGTAATGAGCATTGAGACTGATGGTACGATGGGCTTTACTTTGTTGAAATAAATTTTGAGTAATGTATACAATACTAGCATTTCGATGGTGTCCTTTTCGTGTAAACCAAAGTTTAATTTCTTCTTCGTCTTCTCCTAAAATGTCGTCGAAGATGACTAGATGTGTTTGACTCACGTCAGACACGATCCCATCGTCTTCGCGAGGGATGCCTTCTACAAACGAAATGGCTTCTCCTTGACTTTCTTTCAATAACGTGTAAGACGGTTGCCACTCTTTGTAACACCACACGATGCGTTGAGGTGGACGATCGAACAAATGAGATTTATGTTCGATCAAACGTTTGACAAATTCGGTTTTGCCTGAACCACTGGGTCCAGCAATCAACATGTTAAAAGGATGGCGCAGATACAAAGCGTCCCAACTGGGACGATCTAACTTTTCGTCAATCACTTTGACCACAGCAGAGGAAGTAGAGGTAGACGAGGCAGAAGAAGAAGATGTAGCCATGACTGAGGTAAGAAGATTTTTGAGAAGAAGACAAAAGACCCAAGACATTTTATACGTTTCATACACGTTTATTTTTTTTATTTTTATTTTTTTATTTTTTTTTGTAAAAACAAACCAACACAACAAACAAACATATTTTTTTACAAGTCATGAAGGACAAAAATGCAAACGGCAAAAATGGTGAGGTACAAGATTAAGGCTACCACTAAAAGAATGAAAGTTCTGTATAAACAAGTTAATGTACAACATTTTGGTGTCCTAGGAATGGAAGGCCCAGGCACTGGCAATCTTCTGGTCGTCTTTGTTTTGGAAAAATGAAATGTCTCTGACGGTAAGGAGGGGGTGTGTTCTTGTGGTGTTTCCATGTGGACGACAACGACGGTGTGGTCTTTCTCTGCTGTGTCAGGTTCTTCCAGGATGGTTTCTAAGGTCATTTTTTTGTGTGACTTAGGTTCCCGTTTAACTTTTGGACACTTAGTAGCATGCCAGATCTTTGGCAAATTGAACCACTTCTTGTAGCCAAGCATGGAAATCAAGACCTCTCCAGTCACGTACATCTTTCCAATTGAAAAGTTGTTGGTGTAACTCACTAGCAATGCACACTTCTTGAAATGGATGAAAGGTAGATAAAGTGTGACGAATGTCTTCTTCACCACTCTCAACACTTTGAGTACAATTTGTCTTTCGTGTACTGATAAAATCAAGTCTTTATAATCCTCTACTAAGGGTGGTGCATGAATGGTCATGTTGTTTTTGATGGTTCATCAAAATAGTCCAAAACAACCACGGGTCCTCCAAAATAATCCAAGGCAAACACTGTTCCTCAAAAATACTCCACAACGAATGTCCTGGAAAACGAAATCCAAGACAGGTAGTCACTAAGACACACACTGCATAGCGTCCAAAATTCAATGGAAACAGTTCTTGTATCAAGTCTTTATAATCCTCTATGGTCTGAACACGATCGTTGACTTCCTTCCGCGGAATACGTTTCACAAGTGAAGACCACAGATCAGGCATGGTGAGATTTTATAGGGTGAGATTCCTAAGGTGGGTATCTTTGGTGGTGGGTTTTTATATCCAGGTTCTTTTGTGATAAACTATTCCCGGGATTCTACAATGAAAGGTTTTCTCCAGAATCTTTCTTCTGACAGTTTGGAAGTTAGCATACCTTAAAAATCGAGAAATAACTTTGAGTTTGCGTTTCACTTGTATTTTGACAAACTCTCGGTAAATGCGTTGTAGCACCTCCAAAGGCAAACCACGAATGTGTTCTGGTAAAGTTTCCGACTTGGAAAGAAGTAACTCTCTTTTGTGTTCTTCACGATAGCGGTGATAGTTTCTCTCCAGAATCAGACTTCTGATACGGTGGAAGTAGCAATAGTTTAAAAATCGAGGAATGACTTTGAGTTTGCGTTTCACTTGGATCTGGACCAACTCTTTGTAAATGCGTACTCGCAACTTCGAAGGCAAGTCACGAATGCGCTCTTCTAAACTAGTCTTCTTGGTGACAAAATACTCACACTTTGGCCAAACGGAATCGGTGGGTAAAGGATATCTAAGATGATCAGTGAGAAGAACCGTATTACACAACGTCAGTCGACGTAAAGACGTTTCGTCTTGAGGTGACACTTCTAGTAAACGTTTTTGGTATTCTTGTCTGTTGGTTGTTTCCTTCACTTCGTTCCATCGAATTCTATGGATCACTGCCACATTGTAGGTGGTGCCCTCCAAACTCTTACAGGAGGCAGGTAGTCGTTGATCAATGTCTGACCATTTGAATATCTTGGTACTAATCAGTATTTTTATAACATTCAGATACCAATGGTTAAAACATGTATGTCGTAAAGGATGTAACTGTTCTTTACGTTTCACTTGTATCTGGACCAACTCTTTGTAAATGCGTTCTCGCAACTCCAAAGGTAAACCACGAATGCGGTCTTCTAAACTAGGTAAATACTGGTAATTGTGTTCTCGCAGCTCCAAAGGTAAACCACAAATGTATTCTTGTAAAGTATCCTCCGACATGTTGTTACTTCTTCTTGGCATCTGGCTCATCGTACCCGTACTCTTCTAAGGCCACTAAAGGTAAGAACTGACAGTGCGGAGACCATCTGGCATGTTCAATGTAAGCTGAGTCGGTAGGCTCCCATTGGTGAAGTCTCACACCGCAACTGAAACACTGAACTTTATCTCCTTCTCCCAAGTAGATAAATCCAGATCTGGCTAAAGCTTTGTCAGTAGTTGATTGTAGTAGATATTGAGGCCACTTGTCTTGGAACGTCTGGAGTCGACTTTCATACTTGGAATAACCAGGCAAAGCCACAGGTATCGTCAATTCTTTATGACATTCACAGGGACGTTTAGCATTCTTCCCAATAAAGAAAAAAGGTCGTCCTGCATCTCTAGAGGGACGGTGAGGCACACGTGCTGCATCGACGATGTCCAAGCGTACGGAATCCGTCTGATCGTGTGAATCGCTGATGCCAAAGCGTACGGAATCCATCTCGTCGCATGGCACTGCATCGCACTCCAAGTCGTGATAGTACTTGGAGTTCACACTAGATTTCTCCCTTGGTGGGTGGGTGGCATGAGTATTCTTATTCATCTGTGGTGGGAGGATGACAAAATTACTCATCTTTTTTTTTCTTCTTCTTGCTCGGTCAACGTTGAAAGTCAGAATGAATGGTTAGGCTTGGAAGGGGTCCTTTTTATACCTGTCGACTGTACCATCCGAAAAGTACTGTAATGTAATCGGTGGAAACGCCAAAGAAAGGTAAGCACAGTTTGGACCCCATCTGACATGTTCCAGGATAGCTGAACTTTTAGGGTTCATGTAAATGGTTACACCACAACTGAAACATTTCACTTTGTTTCCCTCTCCAAAGTAGACAAATCCTGCTCTGGCTAAAGAACTGGGAGTAGGTAATCCATGCCATTTAGGCCATTTTTTGAACGTGTTCAAGCGACTGGCACACTCACAATAGTCAGGCAAGGCCACAGGAAATTTGTATTCTTTCAACTTGAGGTCTGTAGTAGTGGGTTCATCACACGGTGTTGTTGAAGTCATCGTCAATCTTGGTGTTGGTTTTTCTGTTCAAGGTATTCCTTTTTTTTTATACTGCAGATCGGCGTGTCCGTAAGGCAAAGTGGTGTGATCTGGAAGTCTCACTCGCTTCTGGTACACGATTTGGTACACTTTTTGTAAAGGACGAGTGACAATTTGGTGATTAGGTAACCGTACGATCTTGTGAGGTTCTAACGTGTGCACTCGAAAGTCTTCCACTTGTCCAGACAGCAAAGCATTTTTAAAACCTCAAAGTTAACCACTTGGCTGGTTCGATAGTTGAGGGTTAATCCTTTGACTTTAGATTGGGTGTGAAGTTGTCCTTGCGGGTCTCGGTATCGGTAGCAGTAATTTTTAGGGCCACCGCTGGCAAAACTCAGGATGGTGTCTTGAGGGTGCTCGTCTGTCAAGGCTACTAAACGATCTCCTTGGATGGTAGGGTGTGGGCAACCGGGGCGATGGATGTACATACAACTGTCGGTGTCAAAGTACAGGACACGATCTCCCAAGACTTCTAAAACTTCGTCGTACAATTTCAAGCGAGCATGAGCGGTCTCGTAAGCGGCAATGACTACGTTGCTAAACTTGTCAGGTTTGACAAACTTGGGTTCTTCATCGAAATTGACTAAGATCAAATCATCACGGAAGATTTCGACGTGTTTGACTAGTATACTTTTGTCGTCCACCAGTTAAAAGTAACGATATGGATCGGTTACGTATTCGGTCTTGGTTAACATGGGTCGTTGAGCCATTTTTCCCCACAAACAATTGAGCATGACTTTGGCAAACGATCTTTTTCCTTCGTTCTTTTCGACGTCTTCCAAAGTGATGCCTTCGATGTCACGGTACTCTTCCTTGAATCGGACTTGGTCTTCGGGAGTCTTGCACCACGAAGGATAGCCACTGGCTTCTTGTTTCAGTTTTAAAAATTGGTTGACGTACCCCGAGAAAATGCCTGGGTGATTCGTGGCGTCGTCCTTTTGGTATTGTGATGTGTTTGGAAAGTGCCAGATTTCGTACACTTTCAACAAACGGTATCCTCGATCCAGAGCTCGAAACAATTCGGCGCTAACCCACGTTCCTGTCACAGACCGTTCTTCCTTCGTGTGGTGACAGGGATGATCTTGGTTGCACGTTTCGGCACACGTACGTCATAAAGGAAACATCAGTTTTCCTTGGCAATGGTGAGGTAAGATGGGATGGTACAAGTTTGTCGGAGGTAAGACTTTACATTTGATCAATCCTTCGTATTGACGAATGTGTTCCACGTCAATGTGTTCTGTCAAAATTTCAGGGTGACCGGTGGGAAAACGAGCATATTTACACACCCAAGGATATAACGAACACACGTCAATGTATTGATTTCTTCTCCTTGGGATTCGTCTACGTTGTACAGCAAGCGAGTGGCATTGGTTCGTCCTCCAAATAAACTGTGTCGCGGATCCAAAGGTTCGATGTCGGCCACGTCGTAACTTTCGGTGATGTTCTTAAATTCAGGATCGGTTTTCAAACGTCGATCGTACTCGTGCTCCCACATTTCTACCACTTTGTATCCTTGACTTTCTAAGTGAAGTCGTCGTTGGTAAGTGCGTTCGTACAACTGTTCCATGCTAGCTCCCGTGAAAGGATTTTTTATATCTCGATCAGGATAACAGGTAGGGCATCCGTGAAACAAGCAACCCTGAAACTCGTACACTGTGTGCGGGTTTTCTAAATCAAATCCATCCACGGAATAAGCTCCAATCTTCTTTTCTCCTCCTCCGTTTCTAGCATGTTGTATCCATTTATCTTCTTTTTGGCACAAGTAATGGAGCCAACGTAAAGCTTTGGCCGAATATTGACGACTGTGGCAAAGAGAGACGTGTTGGAGTCGATGATGGCTAGTTTGTTCTCGGGCATGAAATTTTGCCTGTAGACTAAGGAACATGCTTTGGGTAGGGTGCACGTATCTTTCAAAGGATCGACGTCTCCGTGATCGAGAAATAACTCTCGAAACTTTCCACAACAACGCCTTAAAATGTCCACATCGGATCGACAATACTTGAGTATCTCTTCTTGAAAGTCAAACGGTTCTGCCTGGTGAGCGCGGTACCAAGTGTGAAAGGCTTCTCGCTGTTCGGGGCGCATTCCGTCGGGGTCGTAATCATGGAGGTCAGGCAAATGAGGTAGGACGGCATGTTGATTAGCTTCCGTGTTGAAGAAGTGAGGAAAATAGCCTTTGACCATTTCTGTCATGCCAAACGTTTTTGGCATTCGACTCAAAGGCATGGCCAAATAACTCATAGAATCTTTGAACTGCACTTGTCCTACTTTCATGTAGATGAGTTTTTTCCGTTCATGGTGACTTCAGGGCGTTCGGTACCTTGTTGCAAATAATAATTTAACAAAAACTGTCCATCGTATCCCGAAAAATTGTGAGCTATGACGGTCGCATACCGATGACAGTCTCCGTAATGTTGAATGTCTTCTTCGCTCCAACTGTCGTGGGTGGTGGGGTCTAAAATCCATTCAGCAAACTCGGACAGAGTGTTAGCCCCACGAAAGATTTTTTCACGTCCTCCTGGAATCCGACTACAATGAGGACAGTGAAAGTGAATCGATTCTTGAATTTACTTCTCACAAGCCCGATGAGCCACGCAAAAATTAGAGATGTGAATGCCTGTTTCTTGCATGCATTCAAAATAAAAAAAGATGAAATCCACTTGGTTCTTGTTCTTCTTTAATTCTTTCTTCTCTGTCTTGTCGAACTTTTAAATAAAACATTGATGATCATAATTCACGATCTGCTGACAAATAGAACATTTTTTCTTTCCAGCACAAATGTGTCTCTTAGGGTCGTTGGTAAAAATTTGCTGTCCACACGTGGAGCACAATTTCAATAAGTCGCAAGCACATTTTTGTTGGTGACCTTGTGTCTTGCGATGCTGTTCGTAGCAAGAGGAACTGACAAAAGTACGTCGACACGTCTCACAATGGATGTGGTGTTGTTCACGAAGGCATGGCTTGTCCGCTAAACAGCCCCGACATCTTGCTCCGCAATGAATGTGTTGCTCTCGACTGTTAAACCCTTGGTTGCATTTCTCACAGTAGTAAGAGTATCGCAAAAATCCAGTGATACTGGTGATTGTATCGAAATGTTCTTGGTGGTAATACACATGAATGTATTTTTCCTTCGGAGAAATCGGGGCCTCGAAACAGCATATCTCCGCGCACTTCTTCACTTCTTAAGGGTGAACTTTCAAAGTGTAGTGAGGAGCCAAAACATCTTGAAGTTGTTGCATTTGAGAAATGCCACACACGGTCTCTTTAGGGATCCCTGGTTGTTGCAACAGGAGTTCTGCTTCGTTTCGTTGTTTGGCTCTGTAGGATTGTCGAATGTTCTTCCAGGCTCTTTTCCATTCTTTACTCTCGTTCTTGTTGGCATACGTGCGCCCCACCACAATAGCCCGAGCCAAGCACATCTGGTCTTGAGTATTGTCGATTTGGACGACACTTCGTTTGGTAGTGCGAAGATCGTCCACCAATAACGGTTTCCTACTTCGTCCACTTCCTCGAGGAGGAGCAACGTGAGTCATGTAAAGTGTAGCCTTTCCATCCGTGATGGTAAACTTGTCATTAGATTGTTGAACATGTTCTATTTTGGACATGACTTTGTCTGGTGTTAATTCTGCCGGGGTGCTGAACTCAATCCAAACAGGACTCTTCAAATTGTCGTGATGGATGGACAGTCTCAATCGATCGTCTTCTTTGGCTCCACATTGGCGTTTCAAGTTCTGTAACACAGATTCCCACAAATCGCTAATGAACGCCGCCGCTTTCTCGGGAGGTACTTCAGACTTGAAGTCGTTGAAGTGAACCGTGTGAGTGTAGGCTGTAGTTTTAAATTTTCGAGAAGTTATTTTTTGAGTCTCTCGAATCCGATAGTAATTTTCAGGAGGAGCCAAGGTTGTAGGTCTTTTTTGGTCAGGGGTTCTGGTGGTGGTGGGTTTTGTTTTGGGTGGGTTAGAAGTTTTTGTTTCAGGCTCACTCATCTCCTCTTCGAAATCACTAGCATGGACTTGAGCTAGTAGTTCAGCGAGTGGTGTTTCAGGCGGCACGGAATGTCTTTGGCGCCGTGGCCTCTTTGTTTCTTCTTCTTGTTCTTCTCGTTTCTCATGGTTTGGGCGTGATCTTTTCATCTTGAAGTTTACTTTGAAACTGATTCAGTTTCACACAGGTACATATACATAGAGAGAGGAGAGTATATATAGAGAGACCTTCTTACCTTCAGAATCAGTCTTTGGGATTGAACTTTCAAACTGTAAAGATGGAAGAGTCAAGAAGAGGTCGATGCCCCAAGAAAGGACATTATGCTTCCTATTATTGGGATTATCTAAGCCGAGGAACAACAATGAGAGATAAAAGTCAAGATACTTGTTATATCTGCCAAGAGAAAGGACATCGGGCTCCAGAATGTCCACAACGTCAAACCCAAAAGAGAGATAAAAGTCAAGATACTTGTTATATCTGTCAAGAGAAAGGACATTGGGCTCCAGAATGTCCACAACGTCAAAACCAAAAAAAAAAAAAGAAAAGAGAGATAAAAGGAAAGATACTTGTTTTTATTGTAAAGGAAAAGGACATTGGTCTTCGGAGTGCCCTCAGAAAGAACAAGAAGAAGAAAAAGAAAATCTACCAGAGAGGGAGGAAGCCGAAGGATCTTCAAACCTAGAAGAAGAAGAAGAAGAACATATCATCAAGAAAAGTAAGAAAAGCAAGAAAGTGAGATGGCTGGAAGACAATGAGAATGAAGAAAAGGAAAAGGAACCCTTGAATCCTGTGAAGAAATTCAAGAAGAACAAGAGAGACAGACAGTGAACAATGAACTTTTTTTGGAGTGTGGTGTTCATGGTGAATTATTTTGTAAAAAAAAAAAAAAAATGAGAATACACCAGAATGGAAAAAAAGTAAGTGTTTTTGTGTTATTTTTTTTTTTTATTTTAGAGTATGGATGATACACGCACGCACGCACGCACTCACTCTAACACACAAAAACCAAAAAGGAATGGGTAAAATTTTTAAGTTTTACTTGATTTTTTGTTGGCAATTTGATTTCTTTTCTAGAAATCTAGGTGGACCTAAAAAGGACCGTTGGGGTGTTTGTTTGTCTTGTTTAAACAAACTTATGGAGTTGACATGATCAACTTCAATTGTCGTAGTCCTTTACCACGACCGAGTCCAATTCCTGCTGCTGATTTGGTGGTGGTAGTAGTAGTAGTCACTGGTGGTGGTGGTGGTGGTGGTGGTAGCATCTCACTAGTAGTGGTGATGGGTTTGGAATGTTTAGCCCGTGATGGCCTTTTTCGCTTAGGCGGCTGAGTTAAAGAATATTCATATAACTTTCTCAAATACTTTAACTCGGATAAAATGTCTTGGAGAAGACTCACCGTTTTATCTTCCTGATTCTCTTCTTGCGGCGGTGCTTCACTCTTCTCCTCTTCTAACTGTCTTAGTTGTTGTTCTTCTCTTTTTCTTCTCTCCTCTTCTTCTTGCTGAAGAAACATTTCTTCCTCCTCTCGCTGTTTCTTTAAAAAAATTTCCATTTCTTCCTTCTGCTTCTTTTTATATTCCTCCATCACTGGCAGCAAAGAGGGAAGTGGTGTAGCAGCAACAGCAGCAGCAGCAATAGTCTCAGACTCAAATTCTTGTGATAGAAAATCTAAATTAAAATCTTCCGGTAGGAAGTGAAAGATAGGATTCACCGATGGCATCGTGCTCTCGCTCCAATTCATAGGCTTCATACTCTCCATGATACCGCTCCAAGTCAAACCCTACGAACGCTGCGATGTCTTTATACCCAAAATGACGTCACACCCTACTCTCTTCCCATTGGAAGAAAAACCGACCCGCTTGTAACGCGCGTTTGGATTGGTAGTTCATTTCGATGAATTTCAATCCGATCGTAAGGTATATATACCACCGCTTGTCTCATAAGGCTTCACCGGTTTTCTCCAAGACTACTCCTAAAGAAAAAAATGTGAATCAGTGTAGAAGCTTCGACCATAGTCTCAGGGATGCTCTTCAATCCGAACTATCCCATGTATGTTCGAGCATCATGGGCTGTGACTAGAATTTCAGAAAACACTTATTGGAAAAGAAGAATATATATTGAAAGGCAAGGTTGCTTAAAAAGAGTTTTAATGTATGGCCCAGAAGTAAGAAGAAGCATGAGAAAAAGAAGACTTACCAGGCGATGTGAATGCTAAAGTAGCAAACAAAAAAAACCAATGGCCCTTTTCAGGGCCACCCATTACTCAAGAAAAGATTAATTTTCCATTCTTGCCTACCCTGTTTCAATTCCCCGTTTGGGTCTGTAGAGGCCCCAATGTTAAAAACCTATAGGGTCTGTAGAGCCCCCCGCTATGTTAAAATCCTATAGGGTCTGTAGAGGCCCCGCTATGTTAAAATCCCATAGAGGCCATAGCGCCCCCCGCTATGTTAAAATCCCATAGGGTCTGTAGAGGCCCCCGCCATGTTAAAATCCCATAGAGGCTACAGCGCCCCCCCCCCCCCCGGCTCAGTACCCCCCCCCCCCTTACTACTAGCGTTTCACAACCATTATTTAAAAAGTCCCCCTTGGACAACACACAAAAGTTATCACTTAGAAAAAGATTAAAACAACAATAAGGTATACTGAACGATATATCATCTGTTTGTCCGAAAACAATATTGCTGAAGGCACAATGCCTTGTGGGTAAATGACATCATATAATATTTACAGAACATGAGGGACTCGCTAATCAACGCAATACAGGATTGCAAATACACTGGCGAACCGTATTCTCGCGGTACTAAACAACAAACGATTCACAAATAAAAAACAATAATTTACCTCCAAATGAAAGTTGCCGTACTTGTTTATTTATCATTTATTTCCAATCCTGTATTCAGGAAATATTGTAAATGATGCTAATTTTGCAATAAACAGCGTCCAATAGAACATATTGTGTGTACCACAATATAAAACGAGATTCTCGTACTCTCGCGGCAAATGATGTAATAGCTATACGAGGGCCCAAGCAGAGCATGAAATGAATACGATGTTAGTAATAACACACCACATCGTAGTGCATACATAACAGAAAACTTAAAATTAACAGTTTTAAAATATGAAATATTAACAATCGTTATGAGACTATACAATTATATATTAAGTTAATCTCTGAAGATGTAGTGTGGACACCTGAAAACACGTTCTCTCCTCAACGCTCGAATTTTAAGTATAGTGACTCAACCACATTTTCCCTAATTTACAGTCATCAGCTGTTTGCAATTAATAAGTTCCTGCTTATCAGCGACTTTCAACTCTCTGAGACCTCTGCTCTCATACACATTGCTATTGTGTTTGTCAAAAGGTAACTGCTGTTCTACAGATGATTTTTTTTTTTTTTTTTTTTGGGGGGGGGGGGTAATTATTATTATTATTATTATTATTATTTAAAATTTTTTAAAAAAACTTGCGCAAAAGTTCGTCTTCATTTCGGTATATAGTTGACTGTATTACTTGCACATCTTGTACGGACATGCGATCAAAGGAATAGATCATAGCATGGGCCTGTTCCATTCTGAATCCTTCGGTCTTCGAAAGTATTTACCTGGGCCAGTTACTATCTAGCTGAGGATTATTTAATCTATATATACCTTACAAAATTTAAAACCAAACCTTGTTCCGTCTATGCATACTTTTTTAATTTGGAAAAATAAAGTTGTTAACGGCGAGTGCAATGTTAAAGAAAATGCTATTTATAGTACAAGCACTGCCTAATGCACGTGGTTAAGGTGCATGGTTACGTTGCAGATCCTCGCGCAGGTAAAACTAAAAGACGGTACATTTATACTGTATAAACGTTCACAATACCATCCGCTATAATCAGTAAAATTAAAATAACGGCTACGAAACTACAGTGAAAAAAATTATCTGAATCATAAAAATGTAATGTAAGTTCTTAATTTTAGAATTGTGATACAAAATATCAACATTATTATACAATATTATTTCTATTTTTTGGTATCTGTTTTTTATCTGGGAAAAAAGTAATGTCATCTGAATATTTTAATTATTATTTGAATTATTACTTATTTTGCATGCATGTGTATATGTTTTTTTTTTTTGTTTTTTTTTGTCTTATATAATAATAATATTGACTAAATTACTTGCTATTTTAAATGTACTTAATTTTTTTATGATTTTTACAAAAATATTATAATGCTATTTTTATTCAGACTTCATTATTTTGGAATGTGTGGCATATAATTAACAAATAAAATGATAAAGTCTATATTTTACTTACATTACATTTTATGATTCAAATAATTTTTTTCACTGTAGTTTCGTAGCCGTTATTTTAATTTTACTGATTCTATTTAACAAAACAACTGTCTTAAATGACCGGCAGATGGTGCAAGTATCTATTTGGAGTGGAAATAGTGGGGTTACTAGAAACACCGAAATACACTGAAACACCGAAATACACATGTATTTACATCTTCTCTCTGTATATATCGGTTTTCACTCACAAATTATTATTTGTTTTTGTTTGAAGGGTAATATAAAGCAAAATAAAATATGATTTGAGCGATTTGAGCGATTTTGATACGACTTATTTACTTTTTCCTAGTTATAGCACTCGTCAATTGGTCGTACTTTATTGGAAAGGTTGATCGTTCCGGAACGGAGGTCTTACTGGTTGAATATGTAGGGAAATTTCCTGATGAAACTCCATCAAATATTAAATAAACTTACTTCAAAATATGGTGAACTGTCACAACCGACAGGATTTCAACAAATTTATGACAAACAAAAATATCAAAAATCAAAGGACAGAAAATCTACCGGACACTCCAACAATATTGCTGACCAAATCCGACATTTCGAAAATTTGGTAACTGAAAATAACCCTTTTGTAAGATCAGTTATCCGGACCAGCGCTAAACCCCCTTGTGTCATTTTGTACACAGACGAACAGATAACAGACATTAAGAATCTTTGTTGCTCCGGGCAGACTGTCCTTGGCATTGACAAAACTTTTATGCTGTGTAAAATGCATGTGACGGTCACATGTTACAAGCAACTTAAGGTAAAACGAGTCAGAATAGGCGAACCACCAATCTTTCTTGGACCGCTCTTCATTCACGACAATAGCGATTTCGAAACTTACAGTCATTTTTTCCATCATCTGAAAGTAAAACTTATTGATTCGAATCTTAAGAGCCTTGTAATTGGAAGTGATGATGAGAAGGCTATAGTCAAAGGCCTTACGGCAGTTCTGCCCGAACCAACACACGTTCTGTGCACACGCCATTTTCAAGAGAACGTTGTTTACATTTCACTTTCACTTTGTGTATGTATTTCAATTCGCCGTTTATCATATATATGTCAAATCAAGTAAAGAATAAATTATTCATATAAATTTAAATTATTTTGCTTTTTATTATTATTCAAACATGTATGACTATTCCCCATTCACATATTTCCAAGAAGAAGACTTTCTTAACACCCTTACAATCAACTGTCATATCATCAAAAGCATTATATATAAGTACATGTTTCACTATTGCCAAATATTTGGAAACCTTTTAAACAAAAATTAAATTAAATGTTATTTATTTGTCAAAAACTATATCATTAAAAGTTAAAGTAAATATATAATATAATGTCGGCAAATATTTTTGCTACTTCGATACTTTTCACTTTCACTCTGTGTATGTATTACTACGATTCAAAATGTATCAGGTCTGTCGAATCGAGTACGACCGAGTGACATCATGACATGAATTGTGCTATAAATAGGAAAAAAGTAAATAATTCGTATCGAAATCACATAAATCATGTTTCTTTTTTTGCTTTATATTATTATTCAAACAAAAACAAATAATAATTTGTGAGTGAAAACCGATATATACAGAGAGAAGATGTAAATACATGTGTATTTCGGTGTTTCAGTGTATTTCGGTGTTTCTAGTAACCGGAAATAGTGAATACCACGAAAATAGGAGAAACGAGCATAACTGATAAATAAACAAGTATGGCAACTTTCATTATCCAGTAAATTACTGTCGTTTATGCCGCGAGAATACGGCGCGCCATCCTAAATGACACTGCTGTGAAACAGTATAAACCGTGATGCATCATGAGACGGAATTGTATCCTAATAACGAGACACACCAATGTGAATTATGTCACAAATACTTTAGTTATACTTCAAGCGTAAAAAGATATATGAGAATACACACGGGTGAGAAACGATACAAATGTGAAGTGTGTGGTAAATTGTTTACCATGGATTCTACTTTGTCAATGCATATGAGGTTACATACAGGTGACAAACCATTCAAATGTGAAATATGTGAGAAATTGTTTAGTCAGAAATCTCATCTAACAAACCACATGAGGACACATACTGGTGAAAAACCATACAAATGTAAAATTTTTGAGAAATTGTTTAGCATGAGATATCGTTTGACAAACCACACGAGGATACACACTGGTGACAAACCATACAAGTGTGAAATATGCGAGAAATTGTTCACTGCGGATTCTAATTTGACATTGCATATGAAAATACATACTGGTGACAAACCATTTAAATGTAAAGTATGTGGAAAATCGTTTAGTCAGAACGTTCATTTGACAAACCACACAAGGATAAACACTGGTGAAAAACCGTGCAAGTTTGCAATTTGTGGGAAATTGTTTACCTTGGACGCTAACTTGACAATGCATATGAGAATACATACTGGTGACAAACCATTCAAATGTAAAATATGTGGTAAATTGTTTAGAGGGGGGTCTCGTTTGACAAACCACACAAGATTACACACGGGTGAAAAACTATACAAATGCGACATATGTGGGAAATCGTTTACCGTCGGTTACTAGAAACACCGAAATACACTGAAAAACCGAAATACGCACCGAAATTATTATTTGTTTTTGTTTGAAGAGTAATATAAAGCAAAATAAATTATGATTTATGTGATTTTGATACGAATTATTTACTTTTTTCCTTTTTATAGCACAATTCATGTAATGATGTCACTCGGTTGACTTGATTCGACAGACCAGATATATGGCGAAGCGTAGTAATACATACACAGGGTGAAAGTGAAAAGTATCGAAGTATCAAAAGTATTTGCCGACATTATGTTATATATTTACTTTAACTTTTAATGATATAGTTTTTGACAAATAAATAACATTTAATTTAATTTTTGTTTAAAAGGTTTCAAAAAATATTTGGTAATAGTGAAACATGTACTTATATATACTGCTTTTGATGATATGACAGTTGATTGTAAGGGTGTTAAGAAAGTCTTCTTCTTGGAAATATGTGAACGGGGAATAGTCATACATGTTTGAATAATAATAAAAAGCAAAATAATTTAAATTTATATGAATTATTTATTCTTTACTTGATTTGACATATATAGATTTCTGAATTGTCCGGTTACTAATTCATGAGTCAGTTGTACAAATTCCGTCAGTGTTTTCGTCTTCGAGTCAACTGTCTGTTTAAGAACGTGGTTCATGGACTAACAATTATTATTTTTCCACATGCGGTCTATTTGATAGATTCTTAATGGATTATTGACTTTTAGTTTGATATTTGTCTTTAGTTTTTTCCAAAAGTAATTAAGAAATTTTCCTTAAATTCCAGTACAATGATTTTCTAAAACTTCACATTTATCGTCAAAGCAAATACTGTCATTGGTGTCAACTAGTCCGTCTTTCCCAAAAATTTCTTTCAAGATATTGTTGTGGTCAGTCACGGTATATGTCTAACATTCTCTTGTAAATGGCGTGTGCCCAGAACGTGTGTTGCTTCGGGCAGAACTACCCTAATGCCTTTGATTATATCAGTATATTACTTGTATTGATTGGACAGAATATATAGATGGATACATAGAGATCAGTATTGTATAAAGCTTTTATATCAAAACATTTACTTCTCAGTTATGAAATGTGTGCATAATCAAAGTCGGGTGTGATTTCTTTAAGTGCGCAATTAACGAATAATGACAACGTTGAGCAAAAGGGTGTCTTTTCTTTAATGTGCGCAACATTTGGCTTTAACTTGAGTAAGAAATGGGTTCAAAGGTGACAATAAAGTGTGTGCAGACAATTCGAAAATGAATTAAGCAACTTAAAAGATGAATTAAGCTGACTTTCACTGTCCGTTCCGAATTAAGCGACTTAGAAAAAAAGAATGTTTTCTTAACTTCAATAAGAAATGAGATCAAAGGGAGAACAATAAATGTGTGTGCAGTCAATTAGAACATTAATTAAGCGACTTGAAACAATATGAATTAAGCCAAATCGTTCCGGAACGATCAGTCGTATATCATATCACCTCTGTTCCGGAACGATCAACCTGTCCAATAAAGTACGACCAATTGACGAGTGCTATAACTAGGAAAAAGTAAATAAGTCGTATCAAAGTTGCTCAAATCATATTTTATTTTGCTTTATATTACTCTTCAAACAAAAACAAATAATAATTTGTGTGTTAACCGATGTATACAGAGAGAACATGTAAATACATGTGTATTTCGGTTTTTTTAGTGTATTTCGGTGTTTCTAGTAACCCGTTTACCGTGGATTCGCATTTGAAGATTCACATGAGAATACATGCTTGTGACAAACGATTTAAATGTGAAATATGTGGGAAATTGTTTAATTATACCTGCAGTTTGATAAAACACATGAGAATGCATACTGGTGACAAACCATTCAAATGTGAAATATGTGGTAGATTGTTTACCATAGACTCAAATTTGATGAAGCATATGAGAATACACAGTGGTGACAAACCGTTCAAATGTGATATATGTGGGAAATTGTTTAACCAGAGGGCTCATTTGACAGTACATATGAGGATACACACTGGTGATAAACCATACAAATGTGAAATATATGGTAAATTGTTTACCATAAACTCTTCTTTGACAATTCCTATGAGAATACATACTGGTGACATACCATTCAAATGTGAAGTATGTGGAAAATTGTTTAGCTGATGCTCTTGTTTGACAAAACACTCCAGGATACAACGTGATGATGGTTGTGTTAAAACCTGACCAAGTGCTTAAAGTGTTGACATGCTCACACTTGTATATGTCCATTATTGTCATTCATTTAAAAAATTTCCTGATAAAGAGTGATGGTTGGGACTACGATCTCATTGTTGCCCAAGGGAGATCACACATTATTGACAAAAATTACAGAATTTCAAGACCCATTTTGAAAAAAACTGTTCTAGAACACTGTGATGAAAGTAGTAGATACAACAGGTGTGACTGTTTGATGGAAATATAAACCATCATAACCACCAAGAAAGTAGTTTTGATTGTGATTATTGCACCAACATGACATTGTAGAATAATACTGAAGCATATTTGCATCCTGGAATAAACACATAAATAATAGTAGAATCTAAAGTTTGCACACTTCCACAGGATGTTGGCTTCTAATATGTCCAAAGTTTTCAGTTTATTGGATATACTAAGGCAGATTTTCTGAAGTATTAAATCAAACACTGAGTAAGGTGAGAAAGGTATGATATTTATGTGTTAAGCTCCACTTTGTTTACTCTGTGTACCACAAAGAAAATATGCTAGTTTTCATTCCTCAATAGATTTCAAAACTGAAGAGTTGTTTGACCCTTGACCCCAAAATCTCAAGAGTCAAAATGAAAATCTTTAGAGTCAAAACTGAAATATCAAGAGTAATTTGTTTTTGACAGTCATGAGCTCATAGCTGGGATTGTTTGTTATTCATGGAGAAAACTGATGTTTAAGATTTCTTGTCTCATGTTGAATAAAGAGAAACACTTGTACAGTATTATGTAAGAGACAGACAAGCTGACAGTGATACTGACATGGTCATTACTGATTTTTGTGTAAGTGTTTCTGTTTCTAAGTATGTATTGACTCTGTGTATATTTGGTATATTAAAACAGAAAAAGAATTATTTTATACTTTGTTATATAATCCTCAATCATTTTAAATGCAAAATTATACCCATACAACTATGAAAATTATATATTAATCAAATACCAAGGATAAACATCACAGTTGGTGACTTTGTATACTCTTAAGTCATCTGTCAATAGAACATGTCTTTATTTTTAAAAAGTGTGACAGTTATTTAGAGAAATGAAAAACATTGAAACTCAATTTTTTAAAATTTATTTACGTTAGTAAAATACTGATGGCTGCAATTTCATTGCAAGTTAAGCAAACTCTCTGCTCATCCTTGAGCAAACCTCTGAGTGCCAATTAGAGAATTTTAAGTTCACAATAAACTTTGGAATTCACTTCTCAATAATGAATCCTATATGTGAAACTAAGCCAGTGCTAACAAAATCCAATAGCCCGATGCCCAGGGCCCTTCTAATTTTAGATCTGGCCCCTCCTGTATTCTACATGAAGTGCCCATCAGGCTTGCCGAAAAAAAAAATCTAAATTGCCTGAGAAAACTTCGATCTCGCTGACAAAATGTGGAATTTTATTTTCAAGTTGTTGAAGGACTAGTAATTTATTAACATTTATCCCCATGTATGCCCCTTTCCCATATGAAGATCGTCTACTTACCATCCTTCCATTGAAAGCTGTAAACTTTGTGTACAATGCAAAGCATGTGAGCACTGTATGGGGAACATATTGCCAGGGTTACCGGTACCTATAATTAGTGCTCACTCGGCTTTAACATACATGTGATTCTACCAACGGTAGGACAAAATATAGTTTTTAAGGCTGTCAACCGCACATACCATTTTATTGTTGAAATCTACTGCTTTTGAAAATTAACTGCTTTTTTTTTTTATTTGAAAAAAGTAAGAAAAGAAAACGGTATTTTTACGCATTCTGTTCATGCATTACTGAAACCAGTCAGAACCAGTCTTCTGCGGACGGAAACTGTTCAGCAGTTGTTGTGACTGGTGCAGTGGGGTATGGCTGAGTAATTGGATTAAAACTAACATGTGTACACAATAAGCTGTTAATTGATTACCTTATTCTTGTAATCTTGAGAGTTTAGGCCAAATGTGGGATGTTTTTTGAGGTGTTATAAGTAATAAAGGAATCAAGGGTGGTCCATGTTGGCTTCTGAGTCTTTGATTAAAAATTGGCCGTCCATTGGTGGCAGTAAGATAAAAAGGAGAGACCGACCAAAATGTGATTTTGTTAAAAACACTTGAGTTGGCACACCTTTTAATTTTTTTCTATTCTACCCCCTTTCCCCCATTTCTTGATTGATACAAAAGACTAATTAATGTGATAATACAATGCATGTCAAATTTTTATTGATTGTAACAATGCAACCAACACTTTTGTAAGTTGGAGATCAAAACATAACACTTAATTAGAATCTCACAGAAACACTCACAGGCATCACTGTGATGGTTAAATGACACTTTTCACATTGGAATACAAGAGGGCATATCGCATTTATAATGATTATACTTAAACCCAATTTTCAAAGATAAAACTAAAACATGAATTTCACTTGACAAAACTGTATTTATTTCTTAAAGTGTTACCACCAGTAGGCATTACTAACATTTTAATTGATAAAAATGTTGTCGTATATTGTTATTTACAGTGTACTGCGAATTTGTTTTTATAAAAAAAATAAATAAAGAATATAACTTTTTTTAAAGTTGCAAATTTCATTATGCTGATTCAAATTTCCATGAACTAACCACTGTTTTCAACTATAAAACGAGCGATATGTCAAGGTTTCATTTACCAATTTCAATCACAATTTTATTCACGTTCAACAAAAAGGGGTCCTTTTTGTGATGCATTTTCTATAAAAAAAATGGGATCCATACCTCCCTTCATGTTATAAGCAGGTCTGCGAGTTATCCAGGTGCGCTATAGCAAGGGAGCGGTGTATGTGAATTAGAAAATAATGCTGAATTTCAGAATTTGAGGATATATGAAATTCAGGTGCAGAAAGTTGAAATACACAAAGCTTGACATGAAAAATCAATTAAAGAGATGATCATGAGGCAGTGCTAACTAATTCATGGAAATTGAAGTGTTCTCGTGTGAGAATTATGAGTGACCTTCAATGAAGATAAAGGAGAAAAGAAATAGGCTAGGTGAAGAAGCATATACATGTACAATGAGACAATAATAACACCTCCAAACTAGAATTGGAATGTAGGTGTCAATATGGTTCTCAAAACCAGGAACAAGAAGGGATTTCCCTGGAAATACAGAAATGTGTAAGATCAATGAATAATAGAACCGTGTACAACAATTGATTATAAAGTGTACATATATCTATAGAATGATTAAAAAGAGAAAGGTTATAGATATTATATATAAAGGAAACAGTTGGACTAATTGTCCCATTTAGGAAATTACATAATTCTCAATACAGATACATTTGGAGAAAGAAAATACCACTTAGGCAAGCAATACTTGATTTTTTTCTGATTTTTAAATCTTTTCTACCTAAATCAGATAAAGTTCCAATTGAACCTGGTTACAGGTAAGACAATTTGATCATATCTTTATATCTGAATTCAGATAACTTTATCAGAGAGAAAGGACTCAGGAAGTTTACTTACTAATAGTCTCTTAACTGACATAGAATATGTAAATGAAACAAAGAACTTAATTACATGTAATAGAGTGAAAATTCAGTATTATAAAGGGGACCAGGGAATTCATGGATATATCTAATGCAGAATTACATCTTAATAGCAATGATTCCTTATTGTTAGGTAGTTTTGATGGAAATGAGTGAAAGTATGCCACATGCTACTCACAAGAAAAAGAACAAACAAAACTGGAAAAAGATCTTATTGAAGAAATTTCTTATTTAAAAAAATAACTATTCAGATAACTCCAATTTAAATAAGGAAAATAGGCAGCAGTTGGATATTATCAGAAAAGACAAATGAAGGGGAAAATATTGTGAGATCAAAAGCAAAATGGGTAGAAAAAAGGGAAAATCCCACAAGGTATTTCTGTTTTCTGGAAATGGTCAATTATGTAAGTAAAACTATACAAAATTCAAAGAAAAGAGAACATAATATAAATAAATGTAAGTAAAGTTTATTACCTATAGTACCAGTCCCCCAACAATGATAGAGAGTACCTGACCGCCGGGTATTTATATCACTAACAGAACCATCAGGTGCAGATGGGAATTGTTGGGATGCAGACTGAAAATAAATATTGCAACCAGTGGCCGACAGGAAGAAATGTTAGCTTCTGTAGGGTCTAATCTACCTGAATATATCACATTTCTTTACATCTGATACAACTCAAGAATGTACTGAACAAAATATATTAGATCTATATGCCAGCATGAGAAATGGTGGCCCACATCAATGACTAACAAATTAATTTTCCTGTTGACATACCAGTCTAAAATATTTTATACAGTAAATCCCTGAAAGGATATCATATGTTATTGCTGGATCTCAAGATCCTGTCGGCCACTTGTTGCAATATTTATTTTTCCGTCTTCCCCTGACAACACCTTTAAAGACAAAACAAAAATACATGTATATACAGCATTCAGATATACATTTTTTTAAAAATAGAATGTATGTACATACATGACACATCACAAAAGGGGTACATTTGACATTTATATTTAAAAAAATTTGACATTTATGTTAGTACAATGCATGCACAAAGGTTATATTAATAACTAAGAGATCGGGAAATAAGGATGAAGTCATAATTATCGTTGCAAGCCACGTGAGAGAATCCGCAATGCTACTTTATCACTAGTGGCTGCCTGTGCGGTGATTTCCTCATTTTTCATGAGCATGCATAGACAAAAATACATAATCAAGAAAACAATGCAACAACCTCCAACTCAAATGAAAGTGCCCATTTTATCAATCATCTTTGAAAGAGAAACTTTGATTGGCTGATTCAAACAGTGAGAAAGTTCATGTTGGGTCACAATGGCAAGAAGATTTTACTCGTACTTGCAGTCAGTGGCAGCGCAAGGGTTTGAGGTGCCCGGGGGTATTGTCGTTTAATGGTGCCCACCTACCGAGGCACCTGGGGGCAATGTTCTTTAGTGGCACCCCAATTTTGCCACTGAGAACAGTTTTTATGTCAGTTGCCAACCTCCATACGCCCCCCCCCCCCAAATCTAAGCCCAGAAACCAGGGGCTTAGATTGGGGTGGGTGGCAAAAAAGGCTCCTGACAGCACCCCTTCGTCCAGCACCCTGGGGCAATTGCCACCCCCCAGACCACGACACCCCCTTCATGCAGCTTTGATTGGTTAAGCTGGGTTTAGAGTACAAGGGGAATTTAATTTTAAAATGTCCATAGGTTTAACATTATATGACATTTGGAGTACAAGGGAAATTCAACATAAGTCCTTAGCATGACATTTCCCCATGTACCCATAGTTTGGTTTTGAAATATGACACTTGGGGTTCAAAGGAATGGTAATGTTAAAAAGGTCCACAGGTTTAACATACATTGATACTGACCAGCAACTCACATCTATTCACCAACATGGCATCTGACTTACCAGCACCCATGCCTACTAACCAACACCCACACCCACTGCCCAGCAGCTACACCTACTAACCAACACCCACACTTACTAACAAACATGACATCTGACTTACCAGCATCCACACGTACTGACCAACACCCACACATACTAACCAATACAGTCTTACTGACCAGCACCCACACTTACTAACAAACACACAGTCTAACTGACCAGCACCATCTACTAACCAACACCATGCCTACTTACCAATACAAAGTCTTACTGACCAGCAACCACACCTACTAATCAGCATCCACGCATGCTAACCAATACACAGTGTTACTGACCATCACCCTCACCTACAAACAGATGTGTAAGGGTAGGATGTAAAGTTGGTGGGTAAAGCAGTAATGATTAACACCTAATTTCATACACACAATCACTACTATCACCATTCAACATGCACCCTTTTACAGATCAAACAGAGGGAGGGAAGTCACATGGACTGAACAAGTATATATCCAAGATTTATATATAAAGCATTACCGATACCTCAGATTATGTTGGCGGTCTTGGTAAATTTGCATATATTGTACTGGTATTATAAATAGCTATAATCAAGGAAACCAACTGATAATAACACTGTATTGGATGTGACTAAAAGTAATACCAAAAGTACAAAACTGTCAAGGAAATTAGCGAAGACTAACAAAAATATTTTGTGTGTAAACATTACAAAATTAACTGTTGTGTTGGTAATATTGAGAAATATTTTTATTTCTAAACAGCTCGGCAGCCCTGAAAAAGGCTGTTGGGGTGAACAAAGGTCTAGGTTGTTAACACATGCCATACTCTTTTTATGCAGCCTTGAGAGTGATGAAGACTAACACTTAATGACCATCCATCACCCACCTTGACTATCAGCACCCTCACATACAAACAAATGGACGAGGGAAAGGGAAGTTATGTGATGGTCACTAATACACATAATTACAATTCAGCACTATTACAAACAAAACAGATGATGGAATGTGGATAGTTGAGGATCACTTGCACTTATGTATGGCCAAACAAACATGCAATCTTACAATGAAACACGCACTTACAAACAAAGCAGTGGAGGGAATGGGGATAGGTGAGGATCATTCACACCTGCTTGTGGACAAAGAAACGGGCACCTTTACTATAAAAAAACCACAGACATACAAACTGATGTGAAAGAGGATATAGATTATATAGTTAAGTACATAAATACAATCCACCACACACTACTTACTAGTCAACACCCATAGACATACATACCAACACATGTGAGAGGGGATGTAGAATATTTAATGGGCAGGATCACTAACAGTCGTCATTACAATTAAATACATATTTTTATCATCCAACACTCGTCCTTATAAACAAAACATATGAGGATAGAGAATGTGCATGTATGATGATTACTAACACATTCATAAATATATCTAATCCTAGATAACCTTAAAGAGATGGGGAGTTATACGAAACATCTTTCACAAAGTCCAGGAAAAGGAAACATACCATGCCCCAAAAACTCCAAACCATCTTCATCGTTAGCTGCAGGAAATACAACATGTTTGTTGTTGATCATTCTTCAAGTTCGAAGATGACCACGACATATCTAACTGGTTTGGTTTATGTGAGTGACTGATCAGGTCAATTTGTGCTCTGAACTGTCTGTGGCACAATTGACAGGAGATGCCACTTGGGTTTGCTTGATCAATAGAGGACATGCTGCAGTTCTGAGATTTACGCTGCTCACTCTTCTGCACTACCTCTGCAATTCTACTCAGTTCAAAGTCTGTAGCTCCAGTATGGATGACACCGCACTAGGTGGAGTGATTCTGTGCGAGATCCTCCCAAGACTCGGGGTCAGTGTTGAAGTATTTCAAAGATGACTTGAGGGAACCTTTTAAGCGTTTCTTCTGACCATCCTAAAACTGTTTTCCCTCCTTCAGCTGGCCGTAGAAGATCTTTTTGGTAGTCACTCTTCTGACATCATGATGACATGGCCTGCACATCTCATCAGTGATTTCATCAGCCTAGTGTGGATACTTGAAATACCTCCCCGTGTGAGAACCTCAGTTCTGTTCCTGGAATTTCTCCAGGAGTTGACGAGTTGCAAACACCATGTCTGTGATCCATCGTTTTTTTCTTAAAGCCACACTGACTCTCAGGCTGGAGCCCTTGATCGATGTGATGCACAAGGCAATTCAGCAGAATTCTGGCAAGGAATTTGCTGGCTATTGACAGCAAGGAGATGCCCCAATGGTTATCGCAGGATTGTCTGTTGCCTTTCCGCTTGTACAAGTGGACGATGGATGCATCCTTTTACACCTACAGTATACTTCCTTGAGTCCACATTGACTGGAAGAGTTCTGTCAGTTTCTGTGCCATGTGTGAGCCTCTGGCTTTGTAGAATTCTGCTGGTATATCATCTGCTCCAGGTGCTTTGCCATTTGACAGCAGGTCAATTGCTTTCTCAGTTTCAATCAGCATTGGGGAATCAGCAAGTGGTATGTTCAATTCCACTTGGGCCAGTCGATCAATTTCCTCCTCACTGATAGATGAATGTTGATTGAGATTGTTGTTGAAGTGTTCTGTCCATCTTTGAAGTATCTTTTCTTTGTCAGTTAACAGTGTGGTGCTGTCAGCATTCAGTATTGGAGATGTTCCTGTTGATTATGGACCGTACATTATCTTCAAAGCATTATAGAAGTTCTTCGTATCATTCCTGTCTGCGTAGGACTGAATCTCATCAGCCTTATTACTCAGCCATTAGTCATGCAACTCTCTGAGTTTGTATTGGACTGTCCTCTTGATGTTGTTGAAGGCTGCCTTCTTAAATGATGACGTGCTGTCTTCTAAACAGGACTTCTGTAGCTGATGCTTCTCATTCAGAAGTCGCTGTATGGTAGCATCGTTCTCATCAAACCAATCTTGATGTTTATGTGTGGTGGGACCCAGGGTTTTTGATTCAGTTTAGTACACAGAGTCTCTGAAGGATGCCCAGTTTTCCTCGACATTCTCGGAGTTCATATCCATTGTATCTAGCTTGCTGCACAGTTCTTCGACCAATGCCTGTTTCACATTCTCCAGTTCAATTTGGAAACATTGGGCTTATGGGGCACTTTTTTATCTTGTGGTCGCCTGATAGGCTGAATCTGGATATTGAACTTGGAGACTATGAACCTGTGGTCAGTCCAGCATTCTGCACTTCTCATGGCCTTTGTAACGCGGACATCCTGCCTGTCTGTTCTCCCGACAATGACATAGTCGGTGAGATGCCAGTGCTTGGAGCGTGGGTGCATCTAAGTTGTTTTATTGTGGTTTGGCAAGCGGAAGACTGTTTTGATGATAAGGAGGTCATGTTCAGCTCATTTCCTCAGTAGGAGGAGTCCGTTATTGTTGCATTTGCCAAAGTCATTTTTCCCAATGACACCTGGCCATGTCTGGTGATCTGTGCCAACTCTAGCATTTAAGTCGCCAAGGATGACGAGCTTGTCTACCTTCGGAACTTCTGCGATAAGAGACTCCAGGTCTTCATAACATTTGGCCTTGATCTCATCTGGGTTGGTCATGGTGGGTGCATAGGCTCTGATGATAGTTGCATGTCTTTTTCCAGACAGCGCAAGTCTCATTTGAATTAGTCTGTCATTCACGCCCTTTGAGAGATTTGTGATCTTGCTGACTAGCTATGATTTGATGGCAAACCCAACACCAGCTTTACGTCGTCTTCTTTACTTCGGCCACTCCAGAAGAAGGTGTAGCCAGCTCCTACTTCGGTGAGTTGTCCTTCCTCAGCTAGGCGAGTTTCACTCAGGTCTGCTATCTGGACGTTGAATCTGGCCAGTTCTTTAGCAACTAGAGCTGTTCTTCTCTCTGGTCTATCTGCTGATATACTGTCCATTAGTGTGCGCACGGTCCAATCACCGATGGTGAGTTGCGTTACCTTTGTCTTCTTGTTAGATTTTTGACCGCTGACCAGTGTCAAGGTGAAGCAGGCGATGTTTATGGCACCTAGTATAGCCTCATGCTACGGAGGTGAGCAGTGTGATCCTAAAACTGCTGCTCAGTCACCCACAGGGATGCCGAGTTCCACTGCTGCTTCGGTCCAGTGAAAAGCGACCCTAAGCCCCGAACCGCCTGTGTGCAGGTCTGCAGCTGCAGCTCCAATCCACACCTGCTGCTTTGCCGCTCGCCCATCGCCACAGGACTTGGTATCTGGGGGGGGGGGATAAAGTCGCGACTTACGCGTGAGTTGGATTTAACTGAGGGAAAGTTGGATAGAGTTACCCTCACTCTCTCGTCCAGGCCTGTCTGAATCCAGTGGCACGACAATGTCGAGACGTCCGGATGCAGTTGATAGCCATCAGTTCCTACCGCACCTGAGCTGATACCCTGCGCTGTCCACACAGCTCTTGCCATCTGCCTTCACAGCCGGGGGATGAGCATATCTGCTTGGCCGCCTGATCCACCAGAAAGGACTCTCCAGAGGGAGCCAGGTGTCCACTCTGGGTCAACAGTCACAGGTAGTACCGTCTACAGTTACTTACGGTAGCAGGCGTAGCCTGATCTGACCAAGGACGACAGCAGTGGCGGTGGACTCTGACGAAGAAACAATTTAAGACAGTTGCAGCTGATGATGGAAGATCCACGATTTTTCTTTTGGAATTGTTTACAAAACATCCATCTGTCAGAAAAGAGATACTACTCAATCATTGCAACAACAAAACAATGTGTGTGTATATATATGTATATATATATATATATATATATATATATATATATATATATATATATATATATATATATATATATATTAATAATAACAGCAACAACAACAAACAAACAGAATATTTTGATTTTCACTTACGTTTGAGATATTTTCGTGAATAAGAATCATAATAGAATTTCAAACACGTCACAAAAGTCCATTACTTTCTTGTGAGTGGTGCCCTGCTTTGAAGTTTGTAGAAGGAATAAGTTTTTCTGATGATGATGATGCCACTCTAAAGGCTAATGTCCTTGCTCGTGACACACAAAACATTCTTCTTGGCTTTTATGAAGTTACCTCTGTTCTCCTTTTTTAAAATAAGGGGTCACTTTGACGTTATGGACATTCTGAGGCCCAGTGTCCATTTTCTTGACATATAACAAGTATCTTCACTTTTATCTAGAGAGAAGCTGTGGTTTTATAGTGTCCAAACGGTTCTTTTCCTGTCTGGATCAACACATTTTTTCAGCTTTCAGTAACGCTTGTTTGGGACTCAGTTTATCGATAAACACTTTTTTTGATGAATTCTTTTCCTTGCGCTAGGGTAGCTTTTTTGTTTTTAAAGCATGCAGTTCTTGGGAAAGTGCTTTCAGGTTTCTACAAATGATGCCAATCCCCATAAAATATGGTCGTCGTTACTATAAACAGATTTTTTATATTAAACGACTTCTTCTCAGCAACTGCCTTGCGGAATTTTACGTTTTGACACAAAGCATTCTGGCATTAAAGGCTTTCAAATTTATACAAATATTTCGATTCACAATAAATCCTAAACTAATAAAATCTTTAAAACGGTTTTTCTCAGAAACCACATAACATAATTTGATCACATTTTGCACAAAGCATTCTGGCATGAAGCGCTTTTCGATTTGTACAAATGATGCCAATTTACCGTGAAATATGGCTACTGTTACTAAAAGTTGAAAAACATTTACAAACGCTTATTAGAATTTGACCAACTTTGACACAAAGCGTCCCGGCATAAAGGCCTTTAAATAGTGAACAAATGATACTGATGTGTCCTCAAATATGGATGAAGATACAGAAACTAGAGAAGCCATGAAATAATTGTTTTCATAACATATGCAATCAATATAATTGGAGAAATTTCAGCAGAAAGGATCCTAATGACCCAGATTTATTGAATCTTGCATTTAGCTAATAGATGTCAGCCTGGTGAGCTATCTCAGGCCAACTTGTAAACTGAGGTACAAGGATTAAGCCGACTGTAGTATAAACATGGGAGAGGTAGGCATATAATTTTGAATAGAGATTTGCGGTCTATTTATGTACCAGTCATTTTTACCTGTACATATTAGTACACGGCCAACCTGATTGACTGTAGTTTGATTCTTATGCAAGCAAATCAATGTTAATGCACTGGGGCAGGTGTTCAATTCACTAATCTTAAATCATATCACAAATTTTGCGATGATAAACACGAGATGATGAATTATGAATGTATTCATCTAAAATAATGACCCAAACGTGTACTTAGACCTGAAGTAAATGATGTATTGATGTACCGCCAGGCTTGAAAAAATCCATACAAACGGGCGTCACGTCTACAAAAAAAACAACATATAGGAAGTTACTCCACCCAACTCTATACCCCATCCCCTTCCTCCACACCCTCGGCTCAAGAGCAGCAGAACTTGTTATAACTTATGTTGGTGATAGGACTAAGATACTATTTTACAGGTCAGTCCAAATACAGACTTTAGAACGTTATTAAAAAAACCGAAATTTGACACTGTGATTACTATTCACAGTATACCATTGTGTGACACAAGACCCTTTGAAGTAAGGATATTTTGCTTGCGTTCATTAGTTCTTTGTACTTGTACGAGTTAATATGAATCATCAAAGTAAACAACAGATATACAAATACTGATTTCAGCATCCCATTGAAGAAATCCGGTGCAGAGGTTAGTTCATTTTGGCATACACGTATATTAATAAACTGTCCTCTCTACTTAAGACGTAAATATTTTCGATATTAAAGAGTTATACTAGCTAAATAATTTATTATATATCCATCATTATACGACTCGTTATAAAGGCTACTTTTCCCGATGCTGATCTGAAATCTTGTATCAGATGTATTATATATCCATCATTATACAATTCATTTTAAAGGCTACTTTTCCCTGATGCTAATCTGAAACCTTTTATCAGATGTGTTATATATCCATCATTATACAACCCATGATACAGGCTACTTTCTCCAAGGGTGATCTGAAACCTTGTATCAGATGTGTTATATATCCATCATTATACAACTCATGTTAAACCCTACTTTTCCTGATTCTGATCTGAAACCTTGTATCAGATGTATTATATATCCATCATTACACAACGCATTAGAAAGGCTATTTTTCCCGAGCCTGATTGAAACCTTGTATCAGATGGGTTATATATCCAGCATTATACAATTCATCATAAAGGCTACTTTCTCCAAGGCTAATCTGAGACCTTGTATCAGATGTGTTATATATCCATAAGTTTACAACTCATTATACAGGCTACTTTCTCCAAGGCTAATCTGAGATCTTGTATCAGATGTGTTATATATCCAGCATTGTACAATTCATTATAAAGGCTATTTTCTCCAAGGCTAATCTGAAACCTTCTATCAGATGTGTTATATATCCAGCATTGTACAATTCATTATAAAGGCTACTTTTTCCAAGGCTAATCTGAAACCTTCTATCAGATGTGTTATATATCCAGCATTGTACAATTCATTATAAAGGCTACTTTTTCCAAGGCTAATCTGAAACCTTGTATCAGATGTGTTATATATCCAGCATTGTACAATTCATTATAAAGGCTACTTTTTCCAAGGCTAATCTGAAACCTTGTATCAGATGGGTTATATATCCATCATTATACAACTCATTATAAAGGCTACTTTCTCCAAGGCTAATCTGAGACCTTCTATCAGATGTGTTATATATCCATAAGTTTACAACTCATTATAAAGGTTACTTTCTCCAAGGCTAATCTGAAACCTTGTATCAGATGTGTTATATATCCAGCATTGTACAATTTATTATAAAGGCTACTTTCTCCAAGGCTAATCTGAGACCTTGTATCAGATGTGTTATATATCCATCATTATACAACTCATTATAAAAGCTACTTTCCCAAGGCTGATCTGAGACCTTCTATCAGATGTGTTATATATCCAGCATTGTACAATTCATTATAAAGGCTACTTTCTCCAAGGCTAATCTGAGACCTTCTATCAGATGTGTTATATATCCATCATTATACAACTCATTATAAAAGCTACTTTCCCAAGGCTGATCTGAGACCTTCTATCAGATGTGTTATATATCCAGCATTGTACAATTCATTATAAAGGCTACTTTCTCCAAGGCTAATCTGAGACCTTCTATCAGATGTATTATATATCCATAATTATGCAACTCATTATAAAGGCTACTATTCCCAAGGTTGATTTAAAACCTTGTATCAGATATATTATGTAGCCATCATTATACAACATAATATAACAGTTCCCTACGTCACCATCCCCGGAGGAGTCGTCCGATAAAAGTGGTGATATTCAATTCATTGATTAAAATCTTCTAAAGTTTGAGATACCTCTTTTAAAAACCCACTTCCTTTGGTCTTGAAATAATGACCAAAGGTAAACTAATTTTTTATATTTGGTCATATTACGATTAGAAGTTTAGAAATGTTCAGCAGACTTGCAAACGGACAGTAACTCAAACAAATTGACAGTTCAGTGAAAGTTAGCTCAATTTGATTACCAAATCTATGTACTGTATCGCATGTTCACGGATCCTAATTATAACAAGGACAAAATTCGAACTTGAGAAAATTACCAAGAGAGGACGCGAATGAAATATTGCACGAAACATTTTTGTTTGTTTGGGGGATTTTTTGTGTTTTTTTTTTTTTTTTAATTTTTATCGTGTAATGAAATCAATCCAAATTAAAGATTTTTCTCTTCTTTCACTCTTATAATACAAAATTTGAAGGTATATGCTAACAATTATCAGACAGAAAATTTTGTAGTATGGTATGTTTGGCCTGCTTCGTCAGTACAGTACATAATTCAAAAACGTAGCATAGCCAGTTTAGCAAGAAGGTAGGTCATTGCAACCACAATTTACTTTTTTATGGGTTGTAACAAAGGTGATCAAGGTGATTATTCACATAAATTTCAACATACATGCAACAGTGTCATAGGCATAGGAAACTGACCTACATGTAAATGCAAAGAATGATAATATTCAATGGAGCATAAAAAGTACATAAATGTCACTTATACCTACATGTACCTTCTGCCTCATCTTTGTTAGCAAAGGCTCCGCATCTACGTCGATATGGAACAAAGTGGGTCGATGACCATTGGCTAGGGAAGATGCTTTTGACTGTGCGATTTTAAAGGTGAACACACCTAGCAAATATAATGACTGTATATACAAAAGTGTTTGTGCTCCTCTGACATTGAATAGGTCAATGTGACCTTCTTTTACCCATAGTAGTACCTTTTAAGGAGAACGTATTATTTGGTGATAACTCGATAGGATTGATCAGCGGTCACTTGGAATTTTGCACATGCGATACCATGCACTCCGATGCATCTACTATCTACCCACCTAATAGTGTCTGGCATACTTCGCCAAAGCAATTATGATCGCAGAATATATCTAGCTATGAAAACTCTGTTTTGCTCATGTGTAGCCACTAATTTTAGCTGCTAAAAGGAACTCGTTCTATCCGTCATATCTGCTGAAAAAGTTATCGTTGATTACAGAAATAAAGAATATCCTGGTTGGAAAGAAAATCCTAGCCCTCATCCTCTTTTTCTAGCCAAAAATATAAATAAGAAGACTGTAAATAGTTGAGTTTGACTATGTCAGCTTTTACTCCAAGCTGTAAATAGTTGAGTTTGACTATGTCAGCTATTACTCCAAGCTGTAAATAGTTGAGTTTGACTATGTCAGCAATCACTCCAAGCTGTCAATAGTTGAGTTTGACTATGTCAGCTATCACTCCAAGCTGTAAATAGTTGAGTTTGACTATGTCAGCTATCACTCCAAGCTGATTAATAAGGGAATGTACGAAAACGAATGCTATTGAAACGGTATATATTTAGACAGAACATTTAGCAATTAAGAAAACAATGCTTACAGAGAATCAGCCAGCAAAATACATGTATATAGTGTGCTGCTGTACATACCAAAAAGCTTCATCGCGCCGAAAAAAATGCACTGCTTCTTTTAGTTTGTTTGAAGTGTCGCATTACGTGCGTAGGCTGCTGCTGCGAAGGAAATACGGAACTTGAAAAGTAACACTTTTTAACGCTTTAGCAACTGGAATATTGTGACCCTATCCTGGTACACGATAACTCGCATATCGACAGCTCGCCATACTGAAATATTAGGGTATGCGAGCACACGAGAACAATTGTAGAGAAAAATAAATTCGATTGTAGGGTGTTTACAAAAGAAAGTTTATAGGACACTGAGGGGAGGAAGAGGATCGACTTTGTTTTGCTGCACCAGCTAAGTACATGAGAGTGCAAGAATGCTCATGTTTTAAAGAAAAAAATACATTCTTATTCCTAAACCGCATTATAATATAATTTGCACTGAGTTGAGCAGAAAATAACTTGTGGAAGAAGCAGATTAATAAATCTGGTAATATGACATTAAGCACGCATGTGCGAGTGCGTCATTACATTCCGTATCGATTGGTCTCTGGAAAATTAGAGCTCTACTACGTAGGCCTGCCATCGATTACTTTCAGAATGAAACCAAGAATGTTTTAAAACTTACAGAATTTTCACGTAAATTAGTAAGGACAACTAAATTTAAGTTACTTTTTTTATGTATTTGTCAACAAACTAGCATCGTATATTTGCTGTTAATTGTTATTGAAGTATTTTTCACACACGGGAGCCATTCACTTTATAACGCCGCAGTCATCGCAAATGCTATATGTAAAACAATGATATTTAGGGTTAAATGCCTGTTAGATTTCAGCTCCTATAATATTCTCATCTTGATAAAAGAATTAAATCATACATTTACTAGTTCAGTGTCACTTATAAATAAATGTTTAACGCAGTAGCTAAACTAAAGATAGGACGATTAACCATAGCTCGGCGTACGTAGACATGTACCAGTCTTAATTTTGTTGAAGGTTGTTTGAGTCTGATCTGGGGTTTTATCAGCCTTGTGTAAGTTATGATTTTATGAAAGGCTGGTTGAAATCTATTTTATGAGTTGCATCAGCCTTTGTAAGTCATTATTATGTCGAAGACTGCTTGAGTCCATTTTGTGAGTTTTAGTTGCCTTGTGTTCCCCATTATTTTCCAAAGTGAATGTTTTACAGCAGAAATCATAACCTGATTTCTACTGTGACGAAAACACAGTGGAAAATCCTAGCGTGATTTCTACTACACTATGTACAAGGCTGATTGGGTCCAGAGTATTGGTTTTATCAACCTTGTGTACGTGATTATTCTGTACCTTGGATGTGTTACAGTAAAATCATAACCTGATTTCTACTGTCACTAATACAAAGTAGAAAATCTTAGCGTGATTTCTACTGTGTAAAAAGCTACTTTAGTCTATTTTATGTTTTTTATGAGCCTTGTTTAAGTCATTGTTCTATGATTTACTCTTATGTATTCTTAACTGTTTATGTGTGCCCTGACATAAAATACAATGATTTCATTTTATTTTCTTACAAAAACGGAGCTTTTGGATACTGACTTTAATAATTATGCCAGCCAGCTTAGTGCATTCATACAACAAAGGCATATACAAGTTTATACCAAAGTACCGATTATTTGCACGCAGATGTGAAAGATTACAGAGAATTGCAAGGAGTATTACAGTTGTCATCCAGAGGAAAAAACAAAACAAAAATAAAATCAAGGACTAAGGAGTAAATACAAAGCAAGTTACTGGAGAGCACTTTAACAGCACATACATTATCATAACAAAGATAAGTGTATTGAAACAATTAAAAATATTCATGAACAAAAGATAACTGATTGTATAAAACGTTCAATAATTATTGTAAAGGGTTTGGTTGTAAAAGAGATAAAACTATTATATCCATTTACTCTTGAGGAGAAATTAAAAAGTATGGGGTTAAATATTGTAGTATAGGTTATGGTCATGTTCTGATTGATTTGTCAAATGTTTATGAAATCGCCAAACATTAAAGAGCTTTCACACGAAAGTACATTTTGGTGTTCAAGGACCTTCCAGAGTAAATCCACTGGGTCGGTCTTTTCTTCTGCAATGACCGCAACAGCTTTGAAGACTGTCTGCGCGAGAATGGTGTTATTCCAACACGCGCATAACAGGTACGGTTTCGGCAGCTAATGTCTGAGTCTATGCAAACCACACTTCTGTTAAGACAGATCGGCCAACTAGATATATATGATGCTAACAAAATCTACGCTAAATTTGTTAAAGAATGATCATCGCCATCTTAAGATGACGATAGCTAATTTTTTATGTTAAACATATAGAGTTTTATTTTTATATTGAACACAGAGAGCGAATACGTATTACTGACAATGGAAATGATGAATGACTAATCGTCTTTAAAGTGTGCGGTTGTGGATACTATACCCCAGCTGATTTAGGAAGTAAAAGAAATTGAGCAGCATATGGTCCAGACAAAAATGTTCGGCCATGAACTGCTGAAAACCTTGCACGACTTTGAAAACTATAAACAAGTCATAGGAATGCGTGTTGGTTGTAGACCCAATCGCTGTGTGGATGCGGATGCGTATAAAACAAATTAGGGATATAGAAAACGATGCGACGTTTTCGGATGAGGCCTAATATCCCAAATAGCCCCTACCCTACTGACAGGTTTTTGCACAGACTTTATTGTCCAGAGGTCTACGAAAATGAAAAACTCATATTTCTGGAGGAAAGACAATGAAAAGGAGTCCCACTGAGAACAAGCAGAAGGTTTCTGAGGAGGAGCAGGAGACCGACTATGAGATGCAGCAAAAAAAGAAGGAATAATAGCGGATCCGACTAGCTTCATTTGACTCCGGCCGTGCCGCTAAACAGTACTTGAAAGTCATATTACTCTTTCTCAGCTGGTTAAAACGGGCGACGATGAAACCGAAAAGGTCTGTGGTCGCTAGGAGGCCTGTCTCAGATCCGTGATAACCAAAACGCTGAGGGAGGGTGCACTACAGATGTACATGTCTCTCGATACATTTGTGCTGCATATCCATCCCCCACCCCCACCCCCGCTCGGAAAATCAGTTTCAACTAGTAAGAGACCCAGAGGAAGATCTTTTTGTTGTGCACGCGCCTATAACATCCTGCTGTGAGCTATTGAAACGCTACAGCATGTAGATGGCACTGTTTAACGCTGCCTTATCCACGCTTATTCACTGCCAGTTTGTACACTATTGTCAACAAGGCAATAACCCACCCGACGGATGCAAAGCGTACGACGAGCAAAACAATCTCTCCGTCAGTGGGGAAGGCTGCTGTTGAGAGGCTAGCAACACCAGTCGAGTCGAAAGCGCATTAAAGATCCCAAAAAGGTCGAAACCGGGCGAAGGGGTGCAGAGGGTCGAGAAAAGCAGGAGGCTCTCCTTGCCCAGCTACGCAAGGCTAAGGAAAATAACCAGTCGCAAGGTATTGCGGAAACATCTTTGAAAAATAGCGACAAACACGACGACAGTACCGACAAGCGCGACGACTCGTTTGCATACGCCGCTTTTGGGGCATTTGTCCTCGGCACTGCAATACTGCTAACAAGCACAAAGGTAATGCAACACAGACCCAAAAGCAAAGACGTGTTTCTACCGAAACGACAGTTGTCCCGACTGCTGTCTCATCCACTGGTCAGAGCATCAAATTAAACAATGGACCAGACACATTTATTATGCAGTAATAGTACTAAGCAAATTTTAACTAGCAATATGAAGTATACAGACGGCAAGCAAATCGTCAATATGGCCTACCACGGTGTTGTAGTTGTTGGTCTGGCCATTTGCTACGTCCAGATATCCAAGAACATATCTCTACAAAGGGACAACCACAAAGCTTGACTTCACTCACTACGAAATGGGCATGTCCATTCACGACGAGGGGCAGCCATTGCACCAAGAGCGTGCTAATTAAACAGGGCGTCATGAACATATTGAAGTAGGAGCTTCTCTCTGAAAATGGCAGCTGTGGCGACGATTGTCGCCGGCACAGCAGTTAATTTGCTAGCCTTCCGCGGGTCAAACTATATATTTCCAATATTAAAAGGTTAAGATGTTGACAAGGAGCGTGAGCGCCATGACGAAACCGTAGAATAGCTCCAGGTCACTCAGGCTGAGTGGTCCCGCAAAAGAATAATAGGCCTGGACTGGATCGGTGAGGAGCTATACCGCCAACAACACGCCGAGCGAACGTTCCAGGAAGGCGATGAAGCAATGAGGCGCTACTGCTTGATCGGTGGAGTGTGAACCTACCCTACTTTAGTTTTACGTTCCCAGTCAAGGCCAAAAAGACTGCGAGGTGGTCTTTGGCGTTCTCAGAATAACTGTTACAGCCCTTGTCACCTACAAGCTCGTCAATTAAATCACACAGCCTTCTAAATGGCGGACGTTCCTGCGTAAGCGACGCAGTGAAGGTGCTCTGGCCCCAGTCTATGAAGGGCCATTATTCCCTCGAGCTGCCGCAGCCCTTTTTTATTTTGACACTGCACGTGTGGTTGCGCGCCCTCTGGGATGCACCAGCTTTTAGTATCGCTGACTACTTGCAGTGCGTAGTGTTTAAAGGTCCCCTGGACACCCTTGAGCTTAAAGGTGTCCACACCGGTCCGACTTTCTATCTCTATCTCTTGCGCTGCTGAGTGTAAGCATGCGATAAGTACCGTCAATCCCTCTAATGGTGAGGTAGGTGTCCGTGAAGTCCTGCACTGTGTACTTCGCGACGCGCTCATGCGTGCGCCCAACCACACGGTCGACTGGTTGGAATTCGTCTGTGTCGAGGATATGAGGAACTGGCAGGTCATAAGGTCATCTTAAAGGGCGGCGATTCTTGTACCATCTTCTTTGGCATAGCGCTTGGGATCTTGTAGTTGAAGTACTCGTGCAAAGATGCTGTTGAGTACCCTGACATAGTAATTGTGTATGTTCAGGTGTATCTCCTGCACAACACGTTTTCATTCTGGCACAGATCGCCTTTTGCGAGGTTGATGTGGGTTACTCTGTACTTTTCCACAAACTTGCAAATCCACTCAAGATCGCGCATCCTGTATACAATACCTCATCGAAAAGGAAAGTGTCCTATGGCGAGAGTCGTGAGATGTAATCGTAACATGTGCAGCCTCACGGTATCAAGATCCTCCGGATCCTGTCGCAGAGGGCATTCCTTGGCAAAACTACTAAGAGTAGCTTGCCGGGAGCCATAGACAATCTTGTTGCGAGACTCGTTTATCCGCACCCGAAATTCTTCCCGTGGATGAAAATTGTGCCCGCTCGCATTGGTGGTGAATAAGTATCAAGTCTTTTTCTTATGTCAACCATCTCACTCCATTTGCCAGGCAGTTCTGTTATGTAGTGGTCCTTTTATCTTCCGTAGACGTCTTTGGAGCGCCAGCTTTTATGAGCCGAGCGGCCTCGGAGTCATCCCACTGATCGTTCATTTGCAGCCGATTCTGCTGGTAAAGGGAGGGAGTGGAATTATAGAAAATCCAAGAGACTCTTGGTCGAGTGCGTTCATCAAAGGACAGCTACACTCGTCAACGTGCAGGAGGCCTAGATCGTACCATCAGCATTTACCCGTTGATCTAAAGCGAAAGCCGGGTTAGTGCGAGGCCTTGTAGGGCCTCTTGGGATGAAAGAATAGTGTATGCACAATGTGCGCGAATGGCTACCTCAGTATCGCTCAAGGCTGAGACCAGCTAGCGTAAGAGTACCCGCAAACCGCGAGGCACAAGACAGGCTTGTGTCTCTCCGAGAGCTTGCGCAGCCCTTGGTCGACAACAAGAGTGAGATCGCACACCAGCTCGGTTCGCAGGAAACTGTTGCTGAATGCGGTGGATTCTGCTGGTCTTTGTAAAGATGCCCCAAAGCGTTTTTGTTGTAACTGAGACTGTCTAAATGATACACGAGGTTGGCCACATAGGTTTTGTCTTGGTCAGAGAGGTCGCTATCGTAGATTTGATAAGAACCTTTTGAATATTGTGGGAAACGCTGCGATGGGGCACAAAATTGCCAAAAATAATGTAGGGAATAACCTGCTGTTGGGCATACTGCAACGTTATCCTAGGGACGAGGGCTTGCCGTCTTGAAAACAGGATAGGATCTCTTTTCTCGACATCGACAAGGTAGAAACCACCCAACCAGATGGGGCTTTGTTTCGCGATTTTTTGCACTTGTGTGGGCTGGAGCTGTCCAAACTGAGAAAGACTGTCAGGTACGGTAGCTGGAATTCAGTATGTGTATAGGCCCGGGCTACATCAGTGCCAATAACCTAAGCGATTTTGTTCATTTGGATGGAGCCGCCCACATCGAGGTCCAAGCAGGTGGTGGAAGAACAAGGTCAAGACATCGAGGCTGTAGTGAGAAAGTGCGGTGCGAGACATGTACTCGTTACAGAGCTTCTCAACCCACTGCATATGAAGATTTGTATCGTTCCGCGGTCAAAGCCCTCCTGGTCGCCCACTATACCCCGACATCGCGTTGACCACCGGGCCCATATAAGTGATTTCTGACCTAACTGCATGTTTTATTTCTGCCCATATGTTGACCAGTAGGCGAGTCGCGACATTGGCCTGTGTTAACTGTGTTTCTGACGTACGTAGGAGCTACTATCTTTCCGTCATTCCTATACCAATTCGGATAAGTCAGGCTGCTTTTCTCTAATAGTTGGTCAAACTGAGACCAATACGTCTTTAGATGCTTACTCTGATTAGACATCTGGTTCCGTGGAGGTCTCCTTTTATTAGTAATCAATTGCATAACTGCCTTTATTTCTTAGTCTTGTGTTTGATCTTCTTTCAGTTCCTCTTTGGACACCGCTATAGTGATGTTTTCTACGGAAAATTGCAATGAACTGGTGGTTTCTCTTTTTTGCTCCGGTCCACCATACTGTACGTACAGGGCCTGGAGACTGGTTTCATTCCCGTGACTTCGTCCTGGACAATGTTGCACATCAAACTCATATTTGATAACATGATCAACCACAAAACAAGTTGGCTTTCTGGCTCCTTAAATCTCATTAACTACTTTGGTCGGTTGGTAGAACAAATTTTCTGCCATACATATCTAGTCTGAATGTTTTGACAAAGTGTTCCTCTTATTCTAATTCTTCGTTTGTTATGTAGTATCTCCTCTCCGGCTTTGTCAGTGTCAGGCTATCATAGACTATCACCCACTCCGTGCCAGTCTCAGTCTGGCTTAACATAGCTCCAATACTCCGATCATGAGAATCTGTTTCTAAACTAAATGGTTGTTTAAACTCCGGGTACATTAGGACAGGCGCGGTTACCGGGAGATGCTAGAAACGATGAAAGGAGACCTGACAGGTAAACTGACCGCCCTTTTCTGTCAGTCGGTGTAATGGCGCTGTTATCATGGCAAATCCTCTCACGAAGCACCGATAATAGAAGCATAAACCTAGAAGACTTTGCAACTCCGTGGCTGTAGATGGTATAGGCCAGTTTTGAGCGCTTTCGATCTTTCTGGGCCGGTTTATATTCCGTTTTGGCTGACAATGTACCCCAGAAAAGTTACCCTTCTTTGAAATAAATGAGAAAATTATCTTTAGAAAGGGTTTCTAACATCTGTTTCACAGCTGTTGGATACGCCAAAGATATCAAACGCCTTATTGGCTGTCTGAGTTCACGTAACGATTCTCCTGGTCTTCATTAGCGTCCCCGAAGTTCAGATTTATACAGTTCCTCGATATTTGGCGGTGCAATTCGTTTTTCAAGTGTGTCAATTAAGTCCTGTGCTAAACCTCAAACGTTAAGCTCCGTCCAGTACTGAAAATGATTTTAAAAATCAATCCATGGTGTTGTTCCATCATATGTAGACGTTGTTACTCTTGGCTGTCTAATATACTCAATCTTTGGTTTATATGAGTCGGTTTACTTCTGCTTGTCCTTAGAAGTTTCTGCATTTGCCTTTGCATGTCGGGATGAGGACTGTTCGCGCAGCGTAATGATATTCTGACTGTTCAAAGTATTGACAGGTATCTTTTTCCCAGTCATTTGCGAGATATTCGTGTGCTCTTATAACGTCCCACTCGTCTGTCTAGCTTTTTCCTCTCCAGTCATGAAAGAGGACATACTTATAGACATCTTTTGCATTTCGTCCTGAAGTCTAAGCAATTGTTCCATTGTGACTACTAAATCTTTTCGTAAATCATCTAACTCCGACGTCTCTTTCTTTCTCCTGCCAGACGAAAGATTACTGCTTTTGTTACCAACAGCACCGTTTCCCGTCGCGTCAAGTGGCATCTCATCAGACTTTCTGCTAATTGCGACCTTAACTTCCGATGTCATCTGAAACTGGGCTGGTCCACATTGCGTACGCATCTCAGAGAGGACACACAGCTCCTCGTAATGACAACTTACAGGCAACCTGTCTAATTCCTCCCGTTAATATCTCTCGAAAATCTTCTGGGGAATGACCCATACTGGAATTAAAATGCTATCTTCTGCGTTTTATGTCTGTCACCGCCTGTGCACGTTCAAGGTCGTACTTCCTTGTGGACAGATGCAATATTTCCATCAGCTGTAACTATCCTCTATCTTAGTATCTTCGCTCATGTGAAACGAACTGGTCCAAACAAGCAAACATGTAGCATTTTAGACGTTGTAGATCAGGGTCTTAAATATACGGCTCGTAACTAGGATTTAGACTCTCTACTCAATTTAATTTTCTATACCTGTCTGTTGTAGAAATATACAGGTTATCGTGTGAGTCCATGACGGCGGTGCACCCTATATAGAACTAGAAGTATAATCGTACTCATTAATAAATGCGTAGGCTATAACAAGATGAACCGTACCGTCACTAGGCCTTATCCTTTACCTTATTCAGGCTTAATAATTCTTTTTCATAACTTTATTCAGGTTTAATAATTCTTCTTTATAACTAAGTCCGAGTTCTTCATGAGAACAGAGAGCTAGATTCGTAACTGAAGAAAATTCAGCTTAACACATACATTTATATTAAAAGGCCAAAATGACCAAAACTACAGCGCCACGACAGGAACTACATAAATCAAGAACATTAGCCAAGAAAACACTTATTCTAAGAACGTTAAGTCACAAAAACAGCCTTGAATGTTAATCAAACCATAACATTATTACGTTCACAGAACAGAAATGACACTTTTCTGTTCACTTGACATATGAAACTGTGAAGCTATGCCGACCACATGAAATTATAAAACAAACATAATTAACACAAGAGACATGAATTTATGAAATTGTACTGTTGAGGCTAATGCACAGATTAAAAATAATCTGGTATGTTTACATATTTTGCTTGCTTTCAAGGACTTAGTAAGCGATTTCGTGTAGGTTTCGGTCTGATTCCCCTATTTGCTTGTTTACATTGGAATCGTCCCGTTCGATGTCATACTCTATATATTGAAACCGCTGTGTAATCAAAAAGAAAGTAAACAAGTTAGGCGTGCAACAAGTACACTATTGAGATCAAAATGGATTAGCGTTTGAAAAATTATGATGCTCTTAAACTGTTGGTCATATCTGTCATCAGGGGCTAGGAAATATAAGATATAGTTTGTGGTTGCCAATATAAACCTATTTAAACGTTGATGTTTACATTAGCATGTATATAGCTCTCAAAAGATCTATAGATAGGCCTAGAGAGCTGCTCCACTCGCAACCGGAAAACAAATCAGACTGTTATAACCTAAAGTTCGTGTGCAAAAAATATCGTGCGACATATGCCGTTAAGCCGTTTTTTTTTTCATAATAGTGTAGCGACCTTATGAAAAGTGCCTCAAATAAAAGTCAATTTTTGTCAAAGTCGATTTACACGCGATACGTACCATCCTCTTTAATTGACTGGATCTAAAATACAAACACCTGTCTGAAGATTATTGGAGAGATATAGCTCTCGTACGATGTTTAGACAGGTGTTTATAGACATATTTACTTTTTATGACATGCGTGATACAGATACTATTTACATAGGTATTGTAAGGAATCATTCACAAACATATGAGGAAAATCAGGAAAATACTCTAGTTTCCCTAATAAAATCTTGAACAACTTGAACACTATACAATTTAGATCATAAGATAGCTAAGATGAACCTTGAAATAGCAAGTCAATCCTAGCAGGCAAAAACAGGTCATCCTTCTTTGATCTCCATAATGGCTTCTCTCTAAAAAAATACTGAGATGCGATTTCGGATGCCTCTCCACAATTACATAATGATGATTGAATAACGTGGTTAATAAAATAAGTCATTATTTAGAGTACTACAATTATTTCCAATGCATGGGGATAGAATAATTCCTCTTACCATATGTGTAGTATTACGGTGGCTGACATATTTCATTAGTTACAAGTCATCCAAATTTACAAACTGATGTGGCAGGTCTAACATTTTCAGGAAGGCTGTTCCACAAAGATAAGGTCGAAATAATACATTACCTCCTTGGTATTTCTAACCTGTAATTTGGAATGTTAAAATAAAATATACTTGTTGCAAGTATACAAACTTGTTCAAAACACTTGTCAGAATGGCAGTGATAGGTGGTAATAATCATGAAGATAAAATGAGCATTGACCATTTATAATGATATAAACGCTACATAATATCTTAAATTGTCTTCTTTGGCATAAGTTTGGTCAACCCGTTTCCCAATACAAGTTTTCAGTTTTTGTACTTATGAAAAGTCCAGTAATAATTCGTGCTTCCTCTGTTTGGAGTAAGCGTCCAAGACAACATCTGCCTACCCTAAACGTGGTTGTATAAATTACAGGTATATTTTTTCTAAAGACTTCCTGGGTAATTTTAATTTTAATGCCCTTAGTGATCCTATCATTTTGGATACAGAATTACATAGATCGTATATATGTGATGACCATTTTCCATCACTAGTAAAAATTACACCCAAAAGTTTATCACATCATGTAAAGATAATCTAGTAGTAAAGAGCATCACATCGGTTTCATTGGGATTAAGCATCACTAGCTGTTTGTTAGACAGTGCTTTTAGAGTTACAAGATCAGTGTTCAAAACATGTTCAGTTTCGTCAGCATTTTGACGCATATGCCAAATGGCTATCGTCTGAAAATAAGCGTATAATTCCCAATATCGTTTATATATGGAACACAGAGCAGCGATCCTAGAATTGACCCCTGTCAAACACCAACTTAAAATGTCTTAAATTCCGATTGACATATGTTCATCCGCACACGCTCTTTTCTCTCAGACAGGTAGCTTCTACACGATTCTAAAATTTGAAGTCTCATTCCATAGGTTCTTAGTTTACACAAAAGACCACGATGCCAATTCCGATCTAAAGCCTTGGAGATATCGCGAAAGACGATGCTTATATTGTCATTATTGTTAAGAGCAGTGCAAATTTGATGTTAAATATTGACTAGCTGGTGAGTAGTACGATGACAGGGCATACATCTCGACTGGTACTTGTAAAGTAGCGCCATTTGTTAAAGATTACAAGTTACAAGTATTTGAATATGACCCTTTCCATATTTTTTCCCACACAACTCAGAAGTGATATTGGACTATAATTGGTAGAATCATTCCTGTCGACTTTTTTTTAAAACAGGCATAACGACTGCAGTTTTCCAAATTCTTGAGAAACTAGAGGCTTACTAACTGCAGAAGCGACAGTTGCGACACCTGATCGGTGCGATTTATTTCTTTTCTAACATACTTCACAATGAGTCTGTCACCTCTAGCTAAATAAAATTAAGCGGTGATGGTTTTTAGATTTATAATCACTTTCCACTGCCGATCATTGTTTCATAGACGCCCCAGCACATCTATTTATAGTAGCTAATCAGAAGTCTTCAAGTTTTGCACGTGCTTTCAGACTTTCGAATGTTATGAAACATACTGTCGAATAATAGAGGACGTTCACATTGTCTGTGCGATTGCCCAAGTGACTCGAGAACTTGCGAGGTTTCACTTGAATGGGCAAATCCATGTATCACTCCGTAGGCCGTCAAGAATTGTTAGTAAATAACAATGACACTCAACAACGTCTTAAACTTATGTTTTAAACATGAGCACTTTTTACATCATGCAAAAAGTATAACAAATACATGTCGTCAATTTATCACAGAGAAATAAAGTTTAGATTTACAGAAGGCATTTCTATTTATCACAGAGAAATAAAGTTTGATTTACAGAAGGCATTTTTATTTATTATATGAGCTGAATATTGTCAAAGATCTAATTTGAATTATGCTGCTCTGCTCATAACAATATATCCAAAGAACACACAAGGATAAAATAAAAACCAGATGTATCAGATTAAATAAAATGAAGACTTGTTATATTTTCTCTAAGTCCTCTAATTGGGGGTGATTAGTGGTTTGTCAGCTACGTTGAATATTTATATTGTGTGTACATGAGGGCCAATAAGATGATAAGACCGAGAAGATACATGTTGTATTACTCGGTCTAATAAAAACCATCCATTCATTCTCGTAATTTACACTTTGCACTGTATTTCCCTTCCTGTTTCGCTATAGTTAAAATGTCTATCTGCGAGTGATGTGTCATTTTGTGAATAAAATTAGTGAGTTTTCGACTTGATCTCATCAGCGTTCAAGCTTGTAAAGATCATTTATGTATCCGCTTGTTTATTCTCATTCGTGTGTAAATTCATATATTTCGTGAATCATGAAAGAAGCAACTGATACAAACACGCTTGTCTGGATAACTGACCATTAAACGGATTTAAGACATGTTAAACAACAATTACGCCGTATGTTAATAGGAGAATAAATGGCTACGCCCTGCATGGAAGCGGTAAAAGAAGTAAAATCCAGAATCTCCCTGGCCGTAGCTTCCTTCTTTAACCTGAATAGCCTGTGGAAAGACAATAGCATCACTACCAAGAACAAAGTCAGACTATTAAGGGCACTCATACTGTCATTGTTTCAATACGGCTGTGAACTATGGACTTTAAACAAAGACGCGGAAAGAAGATTAAGATCCCTTGAAATCTTGTGATATATATACATCTTAGGCATCCGCTACATCGATCACATAACAAATGAAGTGCTAACAACAACCAGTCAGCCATTGACGACCATGATGACATTCTAAAAATCGTGAATAAGGGAAAGCTCCTCTCGTTTCCCCATCACACGATCATCAAGAATGACCAATACCATCCTGCAAGGGTCTGTGTGTGACAAAAGGAAAAGAAGACGCCAACGCAAGAATTGGCTTGGACGCATTGGATGGGCAAGACACGTACAGAAGCATCGTAGGCCGCTAAGGACCTCAATCTCTGGAGAAGGACCTCAATCTCTGAAGGACATCGGAAGTGGAGGCCCCTGCGATCTCAACGATCAAGAGATAGATGATGATGAGATGATGATTGCTGTGCTAAACTCTCCGAGATTAGTATTAGAAAATAGTGATCCGACGTTGCTAGATTTTATTTGTAAATGCTCTTTCCGTATAATATATGTATTAATTCAAATGTATATGGATCTATTCGTTTTAATTCTTATCATTTATCTTTGCCACCTTAGGTGGAATAATCAGAGTTTGAGTCTTGAGCCTTCCCCCGTTGCACATAAAAGAGCACACCGTACAATATAGGTCTCGCCCTGATAAGCAATATAGTATTGCATTTTAGAATGTACTGACTTCACTAAGATTGCGTCCGGTGAAAGTTTCGAAACTAAAAGATGTAGGTGGAAGGACGAAGTATTTGGTGCACTGTAGAGTAAGAAGGACAAAAGGAAAATGAAGTCGAGACTATCAATTGTGAATGTAAACATTTTTGTCACCGTTTCAAATACGGATGCCGTGAAAGAGATATTTTCAAAGGTGAATGAAATTACTAAGGGGACTTTGCAATGAAATAACACAACAGAAATAATCACACGGATATCAGTACGGAATTACTAAGGGGACTTTGCAATGAAATAACACAAATAATCACACGGATATCAGTATGAAATTTCTAAGGGGACTTTGCAATGAAATAACACAAATATTCACACTGATATCAGTACTCTTAATGATGAGATGATTGCTTGGACAAAGTAAGTACATCTTTTAAAGTAAAATATCTGAATAGGGAAAGTACAAACCTTCATAGCAAATACTGATGAGAGAACGTAGAAAAATACAACTGTAATAACGAGGAAGAGAGAGGATTAACGAAATTTTAAAGAGAAACAAATTAGAGCTTTTAGACAAAATGGAACTTATCTTAAAGTAATATCTGAATTAGAAGAATGTATGGCATGACGTTAAAATAATCGATTCATAAAAGAAAGTTTCTTTTCATGAGTTATCTGCTTATGAATAAAAAGATTTTTTTAAATTCCAAAAATACGGCTTTATAAATTCCAAAGCTCAGTTTTTCCCATCAAATTTCTAAATAGTTTTGCTTTGTACCAAAGCAGGGAAAACAGTTTTAAAAGTTTTCGGTTTAGTAATAAAATACCCATGTAGCCATTATCTGTAAAGATTGTATATCATGGTTGGAAACAAGCAACAGGTATCATGCATTAACGTTGTTTGTACTTACTTAAGCAGAAATTTGTTTCATACCATGTATAAATGTACTGTCACCTAACTATTTGATCATGAGCTAATTTCTATTAAATAACACGTTTGAATCACTCTTCTTCTTCGGCCCTTCTTCAGTAATTTTAATATTAAATATCAAGAAATAGCAATAATGTCCTTTGGTAAACTATAGATAAAACGTATAGTCACATGAATGGAAGATACCGGTATAGTCACATACATGGAAGATACCGTATAGTCACATGCATGGAAGATACCGGTATAGTCACATGCATGGAAGATATCGTATAGGCACATACATGGAAGATACCGGTATAGTGACATGCATGGAAGATACCAGTAAAACATCCCTGAATATTTTTGATACTTTGTTGCAAATTATCGTTGCAGAATAACGAACGAGTTCTTGTTACTGCAAATAATCAATCGAATGATTTGAAGACTTTACTTCCACCATGAATATTTAGAATTAATAGGTGTTAAACTTTATTGTTATTATGTCAAAGTACGGTCAAAAGTCACCTATCACACCATGTATATATATATATATATATATATATATATATATATATATATATATATATATATATATATAATTATCGAATCGATCGTTGCAGAATAACTTATGAGTTCTTTTTACTGCAAATATTCAATCGAATGATTTGAAGACTTAAATTGTGTATATATATATATATATATATATTGATATATATATATATATATATATATAGATATATATATATATATTAGGAGTCACAATGCCTGAATATGGCAGACGAAGTCATATCTTTAGCGACGTTTGAAGATTGTTTGTTGTAACTGATTGACATGAATCAATGTCATCTTAAATCGAAGGTCAGTATGCTATAGACGTAGTCATACAATTGTCCATATCCCCTGATGAACGTTTTAAAGTCTTAAATTGCAATTGTTGTGCCTACTGGATGTGTAAACATAGTTATGACATGCTACTTACTATATAGCCTCTACTGTAAAAGACTACAATAGTATAACAAGTAACAGTAAAGAGCAAAACAAATTCGAGAAATACAAATGTCTGACAAGTTAAAAGGAATGGAAAATTACATGGATATTATTACATGATTACATTATTATTCAAAGCAAAACATTAGCGAATTCAAGCAAATAATGTTCAGGAGACACTTACTGCGTCACAAAATACCTCCTAGGTAAGCTGGATGTCATTTAGTCCGGTTAGAATGTTGACTGGAGGATTGTAAAAGCCATTTTAAATTAGACCAAAATCCATTTTTATGGAATCGGGTGTGCAAGGAAGAATAGATTTGCGTTTATTGAACAAACAGTAAAGATTATCAGAGGTATTTTGCATATACGAGGACATGACACCAAAGTTACTGCGAGTGAGAATTAACACATCACAACGAGACAGAATATACTGTTCTAGTAAGACATTGTAAAACCCCTTGCAGGAATTCATACCGGGATCTGGTTTATCCACATGGACTATTTTTCCGGGAATTGTGAGGACAATCTCCCCGAATAAAAGTTTCACATCTCTTTTAACATCGTCGGAATCTGTGGCTACATATATACGGTACTTTCTTGAGTCGTTAAATCTTTTCATGTAGTTGATCACAATAGTTACATTTGGGCGACCCTCTCTTAATATACTGTCGTTCGGAATGGATGGATTCGGCCCGATACGGATATGAGAACAAAGTAATTGTTTTTCCCCACGTTTTTTTAAAAACTCATCGATTCTATTTTGCAAGATTTCTTTAGGTTTGAATAAATCCCGTAGAACACGCCCGATGATTCCTGCTGTGGACATGTTGAATATCCATGGTATGGCAGTGTGTGCACCGGGATGCTGCTTAATTTCATCTACCCAATATTCATTATTACTGATAAATGCTATTCTTTTATTAAAGACATGACCAAATTTAAGGCTTGGAATATTATCTCTGAATTTTGAGTTATCTACAAGTCGATGCACTTTTATCCTTTTGTTGACAATTAGTTTCTTATGACATAAATGCCAGTCGTACAAATTGGGTTGGAGGTAGTTGCTAATGTCACATGGCCTTTCCATTACAATCTGAAATGTCCTATTCATCAGGATCGAAAGTAGAAACACAGACACAAGCCCTTTCTGCCTGTCCCCTAAACCACCGCACAGTCCTGTTTGGATGCCACAGTAAAAAAAACGAGAAGATTTTTATTTTCACTTGCTCCAAGGTGATGAATGTTTTCCTGGAGCAAATACTTTGTGGCACTTCGGAGAGGTGTCATTGTTTTTATATGACCAACATTTGACGGAATTTTAGAAGCACTCTGTTTACGATTGTTACTTCTGTTGTGCACTGCACCTAATTGGACTTCGTTGAGAGATATGTAACTTTCATTGTTTAAGTATCCACTAGGTTCTTTTATCAGCTTCCTCATATTTTTCATAGGGTTGGACATATTTTCGTTTCGTCGCAATATAGAATCACGAATGGAGAAGACGTATTCTCCTCCGATGGAAAACATCAATATGTATGCTACTACAATCAAACACAGGAGAAGGCACACCTGGAAATATTGATAAGGCAAAGAATAGGTACATACGTGATCAATTTATAACATGTACATGTATATCAAATCCTCACCCCATACGTAACTATATTTTAGCGACCTTGCTTCATTAAGAAGAATTGCAAACATATAACCCTTGTAAAACTGACGAACTGTCGCGACGTATTAACTTATATGTGATATGGAAACATAAGTTTCGGGCCACAAGAATGAATCAAATGGATGCTGCATAATGAAAACAAAAATTAGGGGTTAAAAATCTGCTTATGTCGGACCGCTTGAAGGTGGTAGGGTAACAAGCCATGAGTTCAGTCTGCGATGTGGTATTTCATTCAGGACGTCGTGATATTAAAAGTTTGATATACTTCTGACAAGTATCTATAAAACACTCCCATTTCAAACCTTTGCACCGTATGTATATGTGTGTGTGTGTATATATATATATATATATATATATATATATATATATGAAGGTAGGTAGAAAAAGGCGCGGGGAAAGGGGGAAAGTAACAAATTCTACCTACCTTCAACCTAAAGCAAGATCTTCTTCAAGGGACCATAAAGAACATGAACAGACACATACACAAAGATTGGCACGTGTAAAAAAACAATACTATTTACGTTTAGCAGAGAAAAGAAAAACTGAAGAGGTCTGAACTTCAGGAAAAGATCAAAATAGCAAAAAATCACTACATGTCGGGAAAGGAATCTACTATCTATTGATAAGGTGAACGAGTTTTGATGCAAGCTTTCAGCACAAAAGCGCAATACTTCTTGGCGGGACTTAGTTAATGACGTCATTGGTAGGACAGTTTATTTTATAAGGCGCCATATAGTTGTGCATTATTTTGCGCTTTCAGTCTTACATCCAGGATATAATTGCCACTACGAGAAACAAAGATAAGAAAGTATTTACATTCCAAAGAAAGGTGTTGAGTCAAAAGATGGAATAATAATAATAATAATAATAATAATAATAATTGATATTACTTGAGGAGAGTGAGGCTGAGCACAACTGATAGGAAAGAAACCGACGCACGGTAAGTTAAACAGAGTACTTTTGACTGGAGTTTTTTGTCACGTGTTCACGTCTGTGGTAACCACTGTTTCTCTTCATGGCCACTTTCATTATCAACCCATCTGTGATATTACTCATTGGACAGCATTTTGAGGGACTGGACAGAGTGTCCGGCTGATTTGAAATGATTGGAGACTTTTGTGTTGACCTTGTTTCTGATATGGTTTTTGGGATTGTTGATTCTATTTCTAAAGTCAGCCGTTTCGCCATCATATTAGATGGGCACAACTATTGCACGTCAGGACGTAAATAATGTTTTTACTGACAGAGCCTAATCTTTGGTTGATATTTAAGTAACTTCTGTTAATGAACTCGTGAAAGTAGTACTCTCGAACATTTGCCTACAGATTAAAAAACGTCTGTCTTTACATGTGCATGTTCCTGCTTCCGTTTCTAGGTTCGAGTTTAATTGGGAACGAACAAGGTGGTCTTTTACGTTTTGTGATCGTCGGTAATCAACCATATGTGCCTCTTGAAAGATCCCCTTTAGACCCAGAGGAGTCATCAATGTGCCAGTGTCTCCGGACAATGTGTCCTATGTTTGGGGCATCTTGGTGGTCTATTATTAAGAGAGGGATACGATTGTTGGCAGTCTTCGCTTCGTGTCTGACGAGACTGTTTTGAAGAATAGCCTTTGCTTTTTCTATATATAGCTTGCGCTTGTATGCCCTTCCTTTCAAGAGCCCTTTGATTTCTCAAGTCTTTCTTGAACGTCCCATCGTTTGAACAGATACGTTTTATGCGAACACATAGGCCAAATGGAAGGTTTTTTATTACATGTTTAGGATGACAGGTAAGATGTGTTGATGGTAGTCGGTCGGTTTGCAATACAAGTCAATCAGTATTTCCATCTTGTAATATGGATCGAGTATCCAGAAATATATCTGACTTGTCTGATGACTCCAATGTGACAGTTAAGATGAACTTTTGCTTAATACGAACACGTTTACTCCATGTCATCTCAGATATAATGATTCTTCATTGATCATTTGTTTCAAGCAATTTAAGGTATTTTTAAAAAAAAGTAAATATTTTGCTCCAAGAAAAAAATAAGCAGTAAAAGGTGAGTACTAGTTATATATTTTACCATGTTCACTATTTGTTTTCTATACATTTAAATGGGAACAATTTTTAAGTAATAATAAAATGCATTTAATTTGCTATAGATTTACGTCATTCAGGACTGGAGTTCTCATATGTGCAAACGTGTTATCCCCAAGAGTATAAAAAAATTACAGCCACAAAATTATCAATGATGTTGATGTATGTGTGGATGTATGTATGTATGCAAAGGTGGATGCATGCATAGATGGATGAATGGATCAATGCTAGGCCATTCTATATATTCAGGTTTCATTTAATACGAACATCGTATACACTGTAAAACGATTTGATTATTATCCTCCTCTGGAGTTTGGATTACCCAAAATGGACAGTGTGTGTGTGTGTGTGTGTGTGTGTGTGTGTGTGTGTGTGTGTGTGTGTTTCTAACAAGAACTTGTTCGTTCCTGTGACTGTGACTAAATAGCTTGATACGAACTTGGTCGTTGTAACGATAACTGACTTGATATTGGTATGTAGGTAGGTACGTACATACATATGTATGTGTATACATCAATCACTCCATTTATACATTAATCCACCCATCTATCCACCCGTCCGTCAGTCAGTCTCTCTATATGTTGTTGCTGTTATTATTATTATTAATATTATTATTATTATTATTGCAAAATTCAGCAGTATACACACTCAACTTTGCTGAAATAGTGTTTATATCACACTCAAAAAAATTAGTCTTCAGCATTTATGTCTCGTTAGATTAGCATATTTCAGAAAAATAGAATGACTATCAATGCACACAATTTAAACTGATTAGCTCTGCAAATTACAAACACTGACTCGAAATTATATCGACTTTAGCGCCACTTCCTTCTAAGAGCTACAGTACGAACTTTCCTTTGTCTGAGGCACTCATTTATATGACATGTTTCGGGTGAATTGTATTGAAGACTGCCTTCTTAAATGATGAAGTGCTGTCTTCTAAGCAAGCCTTCTGTAGCCGGTGTTTCTCATTCAGAAGTCGCTGTATAGCAGCATCGTTCTCATCAAACCAATCTTGATGTTTACATGTGGTGGGACCGGGGTGGGGGTGGGGGGGTGGGGGTTGATGCAGTTTAGTACATAGAGTCTCTGAAGGATGCTCAGTTTTCCTCGACAATCTCGGAGTTCAAATTGATTGTCTCTATTTGGCTGTACAGTTCTTCAACAAATGCCTGTTTCACATTCTCCTGCTTTTAATTTGGAAACAATGAGCGTTTCGAGCACTATTTCGCCTTGTGGTCGTCTGCTAGGCTGAATTTGGATATTGAGTTTGGAGACCATGAGCCTGTGGTCAGTCCAGCATTCTGCACTTCTCATGGCCTTCGTGACTTGCACATCCTGCCTGTCTCTTCTCCTAACGATGACGTAGTCAGTCAGATGCCAGTGCTTGGAGCGTGGGTGCATCTAAGACGTCTTGTTGCGGTTTGAGAGGCGGAAGACTGTGTTGGTGATTAGGAGGTCGTGTTCAGCTCATTTCCTCAGTAGGAGGAGTACGTTGTTATTCTATTTGCCAAAGCCATTTTTGCCAATGACACCTAGTCATGTCTGGTGATATGTGCCAACTCTAGCATTAAAGTCACCAAGGATGATGAGCTTGTCCGCCTTCAGTACTTCTACGATAAGAGACTCCGGGTCGTCATAAAATTTGTCCTTAATCTCATCTGGGTTGGTCATGGTGGATGCCTAGGCGCTGATGATAGTTGCGTGTATTTTTCCTGACGGTGGGAGTCTCGTTTGCATGAGTCTGTCATTCACGCCCTTTGGTAGATTTGTGAGCTTGCTGACTAGCTGTGATTTTGTGGCAAACCCAACACCAGCTTCACGTCGCTCTTCGTTACTTTGGCAATTCCAGTAGAAGGTGTAACCGGCTCCTACTTCAGTGAGTTGTTTTTTCTCTGCTAAGCGAGTTTCACTCAGGTCTGCTATCTTGATGTTAAATTTGGCCAGTTCTCTAGCAACTAGATCTGTTCTTCTCTCTTGTCTATCTGCTGATGTACTTTCCATTAGTGTGCGCACGTTCCAGGCACCGATGGGGATTTGCGTCACCGTTGTCTTCTTAGATTTTCGTCCGCTAAGGTGGGATCCCCGTCAGCCGCGGTACACTGACAAGAGTTAAGGTGAAGCCGGCAATGTTTAGGACACCTTTTCTAGCCCCTTCCTCATGCTATGGAGGTGAGCAAGTGTGATCCTAAAAGGGCCGCTCAGTCACCCAAAGGACTGCCGAGTTCCACTTCTACTTCGGTCCAGTTAAAAGTGACCCTATGCCCTCATGTCAGGTCAGGCTACGCCTGCTACCGTATATATATGTATATATATATATATATATATATATATATATATATATATATATATATATATATATATATATATATATATATATATATATATATAAAGATTAATATATTTCAATTTGCTTTCAAGAACACAACAGTATGTAAATATATACCTTTTGTTTACCCTTTCGTATTGTAATTGTTATGTGTTTGTGTGTCGTCCACCTTGAAAAAGGGATCCGATGATCTCCAAAGCGCATGGCCAGTTTCTCAAACTTATGTATGTATATATATGAAGTTTGTTTTTCTTACGTTCTGTTTCTTTTCCTACATCTGATTTGTGCACTTGTTCTTTAGCATCCCCCATCAATTAGATATTTTTAAGATTTTTTGGATTCTGTGATAGGCGTCTGTATCATCCTATTTACCTCTTATAAAGCAAATGTCGGGAATGCCTATAAATTCCCGCGCCATTGTAAACTTTTTTGTCAGATATATATATATATATATATATATATATATATATATATATATATATATATATATATATATATATATATATATATAGCGAGTTTCTGTTTCAGTCGAAACATTTGGGTGAAGAGGAACTTATGAACTTTAAATGAAAATACAGAATTAAGGGTATGGTTGTCATCTTTATTAACATACTTAACTTTCTGTGTTGTCTATATTATTTAATTTCCTCTTCTTACGTATTCGACAATAATCTCATAGCACTCATAGCAGAATAACTGATCTGTTTTTTTATATCTGTTCACTCTACCATCACCTCGTCCTTTTTTTTTAAGGTACATTTTCATTGCATAAATTGTTAAACATAAATCCCCAAAACCACTCTTATGAATTGCATAGTGTTCAATTATAAACTTGGTAAAGGAAACTTTATTTTCATAAATTACGCTTTGCAGTGTGCACTATGGTTTCGACGATTCGATTTATCAGTTATAAATAGAAATTACTGTCTTTATTTAGGAACATTTTCACAATAAACCTGGTTAACTTAGAACAATCTTACGTTGTCCACAATTAGGTAAATACAGAGATCAATGGCACATAATGACATTTAAAATATAACTATTTTTGTTTTCTTCGCGCAATTAATACGGCCAAAAAATGTCGACAAAATCTTATTTCAGTACTCCCTACTCGTTATCTATATCCTACTAACTTGCCATTTCAAATCTTACCACTGCAAATAAATGGAAATCATAAAATGCTACAACTGTGGTATCATTTCACAAAATTAGAAAGCTAATAGATCAGATATGCTTGGGCAAAGGTAATAAAATGGTGTGCCCTAGAATTTTACAGGTAAATAAATACTACATAGGATACATGTGTTAGGAAATAAAGCCAAGTAGTGTAGAATTAAAGCATAGAGATACAGATCGAAATGACTCTAGTTCGAAACTCGGCAGAGGTGTCAAACCAAACCTTTTTTTTTCTGGATAAGGCAGTTCAACAGTGACGTATTTCTGTGCTCATTGGGCCATTAACATATGTTCCAGATATCTTCTCATAAAAATATAACGTATATGTAGACAATAAACAATGACGTAAAAGCTAAAAATTATGCAAAATACAGAAATATATATATATTGAAATATTTATAGCTAAATTAATCAAAATACAAACTTCAATATATGATGCAACAATACTGAAACAAATGAAAAATATAAATTATAAATACAATTAATACGACTTCCAACTAAAAGTATGTAGAGGATGAATATATACCATTTAAATAGAGGCATATAAGGAAAACTTAGAAATTCTTATAGAAGAAATGTAAATGGGTATATTTTGTGTGGTGATGAGTACCAACATTTGTATTAATGTTCAATGATATTGAACCACATTTGAAGAAGATAATCATTCGAAAAATTCGTTCTGTAAAAGTCCAATTAGACCTAACGACTAGTTTTATGAAACAACTGACTAAAGCCAGGAGAAATAAATTGATTTTTGAACTTTTTGCCACAGGAAAAAGCTCTTAACAAAACGAATAGAGGTGAAATGCAAACGGTGATAGATACTCTGGCTGAAATACTTCACACGAAATTTGGAGAGGAAAGAACCAAAAGTACAAGATGAATTTTTTTTCAAAAAATTGAGCACTTATCATTACACGTAAATAAATACCAACCACTTCGGAGAGGATCATATACAGATCTAGCTGAATGGGTTAAGGACAAAACAGCTTTTATCAATGTAGAAAAGAAAGACAGTAGATGTTTCTTGTATGCTGTGGAAATTATTTTATATACTCCTCCATAAGTTCCCATGACACCATCTAAATACAGTTTTTATAGATGCAGTAAATGGTTTAATATGCGTCCGGTTAAAATATAGAACATCGGGAAGTGTGAAAATGAATTCTGCATATCCGTATAACCACATCTTACATCAGACTGGTTATACTAACTGAAACAGAATAGCAAATACATGTTGACATGTGAATTATATTTCAATATATTGGTCAACATGACTACAAAGATAGAAGGTATCACTATGCCGGAATAAAAGATTTTATTCAAATTTAAACGATTAAAAAATATTAAAAGAGGATTACAAATACCCTTCAAAAATGTCATTTAATATTTTAACCGTAAAACACTTCGAGATCTTCAAAAACATATATTGATGTTTTTTTTAGAAATTTCATAATATCTGTGTGAAAATTAAAAAGTAGATATTGCTCAATATTACAGTGCTTCCAGATTAGTACATGATACAAGTTTAACAATATCAGGTGTAGAAGTCAAACTTTTTTTATAGACTATGACATGTTCTTGATGATTGAGAATAAGAGGTTGTATCAGCAAGACAATGCATAGATGCGAGAAAGCAAATCATGAATGTTTTTTAGACAAAGTTGGTAAGATAGAACATTATGGTGAGTTTGAATGGTCAATATCAAGTTCATACATTCCATACCTATATGATAACAACCTCTATGAATTGGACAATAAAACTGTAAATGGACAACTGATGACAAAATTAGATAGAAGGAAATTTGTTTGCAAAATGACACAATTGTCATACCGGTTGCATTTTAGATGTAGATTTGGAGATTACACTACATTTACATGACAATTTTAATGACTATATGGTAGCTGCCGAGAAATTAATTATAGATGGAAATGATTTATCAGAGTTACAGAATAATTTGATAAATTATTCCAGGGGTACAAAACCAACAGTAACAAAATCGTTATGCACGTTGAAAAATAAAGAGAAAAAGGTTATTTACTTCAGAAATCTTGGGCATTACATATAAATGAGTTTAAAACTAAAAAACAAATACACAATGTTGTTTTGATCAATAATCATGGTTAAACCCCTACACTGATCCGAATTAAATTCAAAGACAAAACGCAGCACCGATTCTGAGCAGGACGTCTTCAAACTAATGAATAACGCTGTATTTGATATAAAAAAAGGGGGGAAATGTGAATGAAAGAACAACAGTAACACATAGTGCAGATGAAATTAATTTTTTCAAATGACATAAAGATCTATCACTTATAAGTACAACAATTATTCGCGATGACTTAGTGTTAGTCAGTTTGGAAAAAAAAATCAAATTAACAAAACGAAGTTTACGAAATGGTAGTTTTAAGCAAGTTGTTTATCAAAAGGATTTACCAGAGTTATGAAAGAAGTTTAAACCCAGAAGTTAAATACAAAAATAGTGAAATAATGAAGCTAGTCATGGTTGATACATATTATTTGTGTATCCATGTTGAGACCGAAAACTTCTGCAATCAATTGAAGGATAACATTTAGTTTCATGCCACAAGTGACCTATCTAGATGATAACCTATTTGGTTTACCATCAATGAATAAGAATATGCCTGGACTATTAAAGGATGGTGTGGATGGTGCTCTCATTATAGATTTTTGTGAGTTAAGGTCAAAACTTCATTCATATTGTAAACACGAGAATCTAAATCTGTATACTGTTTTGTTTAGTCTGTATTGTGCTCTCGTCCTGTCAAAATATTTGCACTGCTGTTCATAGTACGTCTTCAACTTATCTCTGCAACTTAATTGTTCCATCGATAAAAATAATTTGAAAGGTAATTCAATGCTTTTGGTAAGGATATTTGCATGGATACGGGAATTTATCCTGTTTGTTGAGCTCTAGCGTAAGTGGAAATTATTTAGCATGCAAAGGCAAATACATTTCTGAACAAATTCCGTCCTCCTCGAAAGTCTGAACAAAATATTGATTATTATCTGTAAAGGAAAATGTGCTCATTCAATGCATATATCAAACATTTTGTAAGTGAAATATCACAAACTATGCCCCCTCGTCTCCTTTCACGCAAACTTATATATATATATATATATATATATATATATATATATATATATATATATATATATATATATATATATATATATATGTAATTGAAAGAAAAATTTAACGATAATAAATTGCAATAAGATGCGTTGTAACGAAAAAGCAGCAACGTATATGACAACAAAACCACGACAGTAGCAGCTACAGTAGCAGCAACAACAACATTAATAATACAGCAATACTACTACTAATAATAATAACAAAAATAATGTTGAACATTTTTGTTTTAAAAATAACGTTACTACTGCGAAGAAAAGCAGTATAGATTCCCTGTCTTTTGACCAGCGTTTCTACGTTCAAGCAATATTCTCACAATTCCCGAAAATACTCATTTTCCATGACGTATCAAATGCAAGTTTACAGATGTCTTTAACAGAAGATATTTACAAAATAATAGATGTTTAAGTCAGCTTTTTTTTCTTACATTTGAAAATTAAATTGTGTTATCAATACAACGTGTACGTGACAAAATTATTATATTTATAGTCATCTGGATTAAGGATGATATCCAAACTTTTCAGCGTCAAATTATCGTATATGTTCGCTTACAAGTCGGATCCAATTGCAAGCAACATAGACCTGATCTGCCGTGGCATACGCTGGAAGATCAGGGTCTATTTTGTGTGTTCTACTGATTACGCCTAACAAACTTCATAGACCCAGATCTTGCCGGCGCATTACATTATGAGACGGCAAATTTGGGTCTATGCAGATTGTACAGTTGGATTCTACTTAACGCGAGTATATATATATATATATATATATATTCTCAAGTAATAACAGGCGATTTAAAGATAATTTCTCAAAAGTGAAAATCTTTACTACCGGTAAAATGTCATATTTGGAGAAGTTTCCAATCTGAAAATTATTATGACAATGTTAATAAATTACTACTCTTTGGAAAATGGGTTCGATTAAATCATCACAAAGTAAAAGGTCAGATTTGTTTTGTAATGAGATATCATTCTAGAGTTAGGACGAAGATGCGTAACTTGATTATCATTCTATGTATCTGTACTCATTTAAGCTGGCACTAATCTCCTATTGTACCGGATTTGTACGCGCATCTTATAATGTCGTACAACCATGAAAATGCATTTTGTTTTGGCCAATAGTTTTATGACGTCAAAAATAAGCGTCACAGTAGATTATGACGTCTTCACCACAGGGTAAACTCTGTATCAGATGACGGGTTGCTTCTTCATAATATGAGACACTCCGTGAGTGAACTTTAATAGTTTCAATAGTGTAATGGCTTTCTTTTTCATTAAAAACGTAACTACAATGCAGCAACACTTTTAAGAGGTTTTTCCCCTGCTACTAGAGCTTGCATTCACTCGATACAATATATCCAATATACTAACGCTTTTTCTGGGTTAGTACCAAAACAAATTTGTATGTATATCTTTGAAACACAGAAGAAGGAGGAAAGAAGGCCGAAAAAGAAAGCAGTCCTTGATCTTGTGAGTAATGGTTGTTGAAGGTGGTGAACTTTCCCAATTTTAATGTAAACTATGACATTTTGTTAGCAGTTAGGGAGGAAAATTAGTTGAATTAACATTAATGTCATGAAAGTGGATGTGTCTAACAGTGAAACTCAAACATCGAATCTCATGTCAGCCCTACATGTTGCTGAACTTCATTGTGATGAATTAATTATCTGACTTTGATGAAAATCTAATCGATACAATCTGGTTGAGTTGAAGAGGCAAATCTCGGCATATAATTGGAACAAGGGCAGTAAACAAAGCCATGAAAATAATGAACCACCTCAATTTGTGAAAACGGATAATGATGATGTCCCTCAATTCGTTTACAACCGGGAAAATCAAAACACTGCGAAACAAAAAAACATTGAGAGATCTAAAATTAATTCGAAAACTTCTTAAAAAGGAAAAGGAGACCTGAGAAATCCACGATGATCTTGGAATTTTTTTGTTAAATTTCATCATGTTAGTTAGGAAAACAGACGACCAGGAGTTTTAGTCAACCACCCTACGATCAATCATTTGCAACGTGGACAGAAAATTGAAAAGGCAAAAATACGACTATATCATAATCAGTTATGATGACAATGCATCTTCCCTGACAAGAGAGGCTGTAGCCAAAGGCAACCGCGCAAATAAATCTGAACCAATATCAGACGAAGAAATTATCATTCTTTATGAAAATGTTTTATCAGGAGGAAAATCTGTTCAATCTCTGATTAACACATTGTGGTCGAATAACTGTTGACATTTTGGTCTAAGGGGTGTAAAGAAACACTACATGTTGAAATTGGGAGACGTGGCGCTTAAGAAAGCATCAGCGTTGAGTATTTTGAACTCTGCGAGCAGCGAACGTAACCCTAACAGTAGGGGGGGGGGCGTAAACAAGTAGGCAAGGGGTCTGTGGGATAGAACCTCGAGGGGGGGGGGCAAGACCCCCAGAAGCTCCTGCATTTTAAGCATTTCCAGTGCATAAGTTCAACCATGTAACTGCAAAGAAAACTTACTCGAGGGAAACGTACCGGTTGTTTCGCGCTCATTTTTAGGGGGAGGGGAGGCGAATCCGCTCCTGCTAACTGGTGAAAACATCAGGAATGTAAAAGAGATTACACTAATGATGTTTGCAACGGAATATGCCTGATACCCTGTAGCTATGTACAATTTCTATGCATCAAAACGCCTGGAAGGTTTATCAACAAGAACTATACCAAAGAAAGATCCTTGAATGGAGAAATTGTTCACTATACGTTTACAGCAATGATGATAACAATCGTCGCAATAGCTATCTTGACTCCAGTAAAACAAATTAACAAACCAAAGTGCCCGCAAACATCTGATTCAAAAATTACGATCAAAAAAATTGCCTCCAACAGATATAACGCAAATTTGGTTGACATTAAAAATTGCAGTCCATCATAAAACTAAAGGTCCCATCAATGAAAGTCAATAGAAAACCTATTCAAATATGCTAGCCAATATTTAACGATCCGTCCACACAGTTTAACATCCACCCGCGAATGCAAATACATTCTCTAGTGTCCAAAAACAAATATCAGTGTTTACTCGCAAACTTTGCATTTACAGGAAAATTCCTTGTTTTTTTTTTTTTTTGGGGGGGGGGTTGTTTTTTTGTTGAACACTCAATGTGCAAAATATGAAAATTTGATCCCAAAACGAATTCCCAAAGAAGAGACAAATAATTAAACGTGATTCTAAATCCAAGACAATCAAAATATTGCTTCCCCAGAGGATCATGTTATTGACCTTTTGACAATACAATTTTAGAACTTGTTGATTTTGTTCAATGACAATAATAATTGCAAAAAATAGTATACTGTATATTGTGATATTTTTATCGTGATCACAAGTGATTCCTTGTTTCATAGTTCATTGACATATTTTTGGTACTCTGTTAGGAACTTCGTTCATATAGCTTATTAAACTGGACACATTGTGATGAGGTTACAGTTGTTTTTGTTCCGATTCTTCTGCGGTGATGCGTTCAAACTAAGACCAGAATAAAACTAACCAGAGTTGCATAATTTAGAGTTGGAAGACAAATAAAATACTAGATTAGTGTCTTCAAAAATAAGGTTGATTTGGTCTCGTGCATAGTTAGATATTTGTCTGTTGTGGTCACCCATTCGGCTATCTTTTTTTTCTAATTTTATTTTTTCTCACAAATCTCCTATCCTGCAATTTTTTTTTTTTTTTGGGGGGGGGGGGCCTAGGCCACCCACCCGCTTATCTTTCTTTGGAAACACCAACACTCTACCCACCACATGACTAAAAGAATTTTTTCATAAAACTCTTGACTACCCACTTTCCTATCATCCAAATTATGTTTAAAAAAATTATAGTCCACCCGCACGAATATCCTTTTTCCAAACACCAATACTCTAACCACAAAACCATTAATTTTTTTTCTCACAAACTCCATAGACCATCTGGCAAATTTTTCACAAAATACCTAGGCCAGTGCCACACAATTTTGTTTAAAAACCCACTATCTATTATTAAAACTTATAGCTTATTCTGCAGAAACTCAAGACAAACTTGTTATAGCGTTGCTTAGCTAATGCTTGCTTTTTCCCGAGCGCCATCCGCATCCTCAATTAATTCAGACCAGATGAAACCAGTAATTTAAAAATACACAATCTGGAAGACGGTCGTAGAAACACCCACACCCAGATATTTTGTAGCTGACACAGATAACAAAAATGTATATAAATAAATAATGGACTTCAGTAAATATATATCGTTAGAATTAATACAAAGTTACTATTAATCAGGACACCAGTACTTAAATATGACTCTTGACAGGTATATACGGACTTACATAGGTATATTATTGCACTTAGTTATATAGGACCATGAGTGCCAGACAAAACAAGTTGGCCAGAGTTATACATCAGACGTAACATCAGTACTATAAATCAACGTTTACTGTCAACACCATTGACCGCGTTTATTGCCCGCCTGTAATCTTTGTACAGAGTGCGTCCCCGTTCAGCCTCGACTCGAAAGGAAGTTTCAGCCTCGCAGATCTTTTTCAGGCGTAAATCTTGGAGTGTGCGGTATAGCGAGATTATATTTCCTCTATAAGCAGCGTACTATGAAAGTTTAATTAATCTGGAGGGGTGGGTGCGTTAGCTCCCTGCGGACACGCACCTCTAATCTGTCGCTGCGGTGTACTGGTAAGACGGCGTTGATGTCAAAGTCGACGTAGCTTGATATTACTCGATCTGGAAATAACACGGTCTTCAACACGCCCGCAGATATGCTCACCAAGAGTCATAAATACCATGCCGTCTGTTCGCTGGTTCACCAACTGTTTGTTATTCTGTCCGACTACTATGATGCGGCAGAGTGCGTGTTTTTCTAATATTAATTTTTGTTGTTGTTATTGTTGTTGTTTTCTGCCGGTGAGACGAGAGATATAGGGCCATACATATCCCAAAGGAAAGGTTATCGCCAGGGACGTTTCGCTAAATACAGCGTTGTCATTATAGTAACAAATGAGCCCGTGACCCTGCGGGGGCAATACTTTTGGCTGTTGTTCCAACAAAGAAATAGCAATTAACCGTAGTTGCTCGCGGGTTGGCTTGGGATGATCTGGGTAATGTCCATCTACTTTGCATCCTAGTTCAACCCCAATTAGAACCGGTACGTGTCAACCCCAAAGATGCGCAGATACTCTCGCACCAGTAGTTTTTATTCCTTGTTGATATCATGCACCTTTTTAGTGAGCTGCACGAATACTCTGTCGTCGATTTCTGGATTGGCATGCGGCACCAATGATTCATGTTCTTGCCTATGTCTGGTCACATCCCCAATGGCTTCGCTTTTAAGCTAAGTATAACACGAGGTCTAGAGTGGCTAAAAATCCCGACGCTTGTACATTGACGTTGAGACCCTCGCACTGGATGGTGTCTCCAGCGGCAAACACAGACGCAAAGCTAGTTGTAAAGCTTTCGTGTGAGACGTTAGCGGGAATGACAGACTGATTACTACTGTCAGTATGTGCCCGTACGATTCCCTTTACACGGATTGAAAGCGTTGCCCACGTTACGTCACCACGATTTTCATGGAGGTTAATGAAGTTAAAACTGGTGCCCGGGACGGTGATAGTGTCGTTGTTGGTGCTGAGGATAAAACCACCAACATTCTGAAAGTTTTGCATTGAATCCCAGCGATAGTAATCGGACGCATTTCAGCTGACCTACGTACTACTGTCGTCCATCATGTACACGACCTTTAAGGCGGCATCTGTACCTGTTCTTGCGCTGGCCCCTCAAGCACTGCAAGAATCGCGGCTGAGAATTTCAGCATCTGGGGCAACATTAAACGGGGCCGATTGTCCAAAACCAATTGCACCGCTATTACTAAAGAAGCCAGAATCGGGTAGACTCATAATGTGTTAATATTTTTATCGCACTTTTCTTTAATTGCAAGGGTGATGGTACACTCCAGCATATTAACCGGCGAATGTCTTTCATTTAAGATTCGTATCAAGAGTTTCTGGATGCTGAGGTTACGCAATCTACACCAATGTGGCATTTCCAGATGAGTTTTTTGTTCAAGATGGACATAAAACCGCGGGATGTTGATAAATCCTGGGGGACAGGCTGAATTGTGCGTTTCAGCTCAGCAAAACAGGGTTGATTCGAATCCAAACAAGAACCCTAGCTTGCTGAGAAAGAGCATATAGTTTGGGTCAGTGAGCGTGATGCTGATCCGCCCTGTCGCCGCGTTGTAGTCCGCAGTAATTCCAGAAATGGAAGCCTGTATTACCTTTGTGAGTGTATTTATGTAATAATACCCATCGGGAATGGTAATAGTTACCGGATTGCTGAATGGGGTCGTTCTTACAAAAAAATCTGTGTCTGTCAAGTTCAGCCGAAACGTTATACCATCCTGGACTGAACGAAATCTCTCGAAGCGCCACACGGGTACCAGTACAAACTCAGATCATCTGTTCTAAAGCCTTAAAGACCATATACTTGCAAAGTATTCCCAGTTATCCAGCTTTTATATATTTCATGTTTACTTTCAGGTAAGATATCTACTCAACCACTTGGTGACCGGCGGAAAAAAAGACGACGTCCTGCAGATTGGCGATCAGCCTAAGCTTTCTAATTTTTACACTCCCTCAGCAAAACAATGAGATGATCTTTGTTGTCAGGGGGTCGCCGCCATCGGCTACGTGGCCTATAAATATTGTATGCGCTGTCGAGTTGGAGAGAGAGCTGCTCGTTTGATGATCAATAGCTGTCGGGACGACGAAAGCACGGCAAACTGCTAAACTTGTTAAAACCACAAAACGCAATGGATACTTAGCTTGCGGTGATATGCTACAGCAAGGTTACTGGAAGGGCGTGGCAGCGGTCAAAAAGCTGGCAGAAGCCGCCAAAGTTTCATAGAATTAATGTTTCAATCTCTAACAAGGTGTACCAGGCCTACCTCTTGTTTCTGCCGCATGACAAGGTTAGATGATACACTATAAGTATGCACTAACTGTGGTTGATGTCGCCAGTCGTTACAAAGTGACCGAGCCCTTGGCCACAAAAGTGGCTCCAAAGTCGCTGGGCCGCTAAAGTGGTCTAGTTTGTTGCAGGTTTACCTAGGCCGAGAGTTTATGGGCGCCGTGTAGCAACTCTTGGGCAAGCACGGGTCCAGGTTTTTGTTACCTCCACCAAGAACCCTAATCGCCTTTGGCTCGCCTTCCGTAGCCCCTGAATGGCTTCCCAGACGTCGCCCTCGTAGTTCTCAAATCGCCCAGAGAGCGACGGAAAGCAGAGGTTTTTTGCCAGGCGTGGCCGTTATGGGCGATAAGCTCTATTGCTGCTTCCCTCGAGTCGTACTTGCCGTTATTATAAATGTCACCGCCGGCTACGTCCTTCAAGACAATTGTACTACTGAGGATACTCTCCAGCTCGGTCACGTCATTGGCGACTGCACCTGTCTCGCTGACTCGCATTTCCCATTCCGTAATATTTTGGCGGCGAGCAATTGTAACCCCTTGACCTCTGAGGACGTTTTCAAAGTGCTCCTATCACACGATGCGCAACGCAATTTAGGTCGCCGACCCTAAAAGGAGCCAATTTGTCTGGGTCGGTCTATCGAATACTGTAGAGGCCGTACACAACTGCAGTTAGCGGGTAAAGGTTGTCATAGTAAGGATTGGTAATACCAGTAAGTAGTCCAGGTTTCCTATCGCGCGAAATCTCAATCACCTTTTCTCCCTTGCGGTGTTTTGTCTTCACCGGGTTATGCTTATCAGTTACAGTGCAATTCTCCTTCTCGTATTATAGTAAAGAAACTTAATGCGAATGAAAAACTCTGCCTGTCAGTATGACTGCAAGAATAGAGGCCGCGCGTGCGTTGACTATTCAAAATCAAGCCATTACCTCTGACTTGCAACTCAGGTATAATGTCAAGGTCGCCAAGTACGAGTGGGTCGTCCTCTTCAATGTAAAACGTACTAAAGAAGTACTCAGCTCCGTCGACTTCAAACTCTTCCTTTGAGTCACAATAACAATCAAGGTCTATGTTTTAGGGAATACGAGCAAGGCGCGGTGCTACCTTGTCAAAATCAAAGGGGACTTCTTCCTCGATTTCATTGAAGCCAAGGCGGCCAAATTCCTGCCTCACTGTCTCCACCACCTGCTCTGCTGTCTCAAACCGAGTAATATCTGCACAGGCCGCCTGTTGGCAGCCGAGTTTCTTCAGGAGTTGCTGAGGTGCTATACGACTCCTGGAACAAGGGTGTCGAACACTCGTCAATTTTTGTAACTTGTCAAGTGCTTGTTGTGCGTGTAACATTATAATAGGATATATCTTAGCCTATACATTTTTTTAAATTTTTAAATATTATATCAATTTTCTAAATGGGGTGTTGCTTTGCTTGTAGTTCACATATAACTTTGTGAAAATGTCTTCATGTCCTATTTTCTATCCTCTTCATGTCTATTGCTACATATGTACTACCAGAGTCCACACATATTTTGTGGTCTGCCCATGTTCTTTTAACACAGTTTAAAATATGGATAAACCATGCCTCCTCTTTTATACTGTGACATGTGTTTACCACAGTATGTATTCACACAATTTTTCCCCATGCTTCCGCTCCCTTTTTCAAGCCAACCGCACTTGTTTTTTCCTTGGTAAACCATAATTATACTTTATTCTCAAAACAATATGACACATTATCCTATTTCTCTAAATTTATTGTGACCCCGACCGGCGAGAGGGGTGGGCCGTCCCTATGGTCTCTCAAAAGGTAAGCACTTTTTCAACATGCCTGTTTTTAGGTCATTTTGGGGGAGTCAGAAATGCGGGGGGGGGGGGGGGCTGGATGATCGGGAACGGCTGGCTCGGCTTCCAATAACTTACTCTGTTCATCCTCCCTGCTGCTCCATGTGTGTGTCCAGATGCATTCCGGATTTCTAACATAAAAATAATAGTATATTTTTAATCACTCGAATACTATTCTTTCCATTATAAAAAGTTAGCTTATATCAAGTTTTGTAAAGACTAAATTTTGAATAATGAAAAATGTACCTTGCGTGATTTATATTTTTCAATTTTGGCATAGCCGAGCGGATTGGATTGTTGAATGCAACAAACTGTATATATTATGTCCTTTTCATGAATCGATGACTTACTTGCGAATGATATAAACAATCGGCTGATTATTTTTATTCTTTACGTTTTCTGCCGTCATCCATACTAAATCAGTAGTCGATTTGATTCTTTTTACTTAAGATATTCTCTTGATGATTTTTAACTCATCCGGCTATAAGGCCAAGAGAGCTTTTGATATGACCCCACTTCCTTCGTGCGTTGTGTTGTGTGCGTTGTGTGTCTGTCGGCAATTGCTTGAGACTATATTTCTTATCCAATCGCGACAAAGCTTGGTATGTGGGTTTATATCATCAAGATATTGGATAAGTTACAGTATGAGAAAGAAACTATGGATATTAAGTATGTCTTTATCTATGGAAAGAATTTTTATAAACACAATATTAAATGTCAAATCGACAAGTGAGAAAGTTTCATAGGGTTGTTGGTTTACAATACTATATGAGCATGTTTAGTGAAATGGTTCACTGTGAAGTTATACAACTCCGGTGAACAATCACAGGCCAGTTTGGGTCTCTTGTTTAAAGAATGATCTAAATAAATTGGACTTTGTTGATGCTGCAGATGATGATAATAATAATAATAATAATAATAATAATAATAATAATAATAATAATAATAATAATAATAAATTAGTAGTGGTAATAGTAGTAGTAATTACTTCTTTGGGGATTAAATCGCATATGCAAGTCTTTCTTTGCTTACACTGTATGTGGTTAAATACAGTTGTCAAGCTGATGCTGACGCAGTCTTTATGATAAAATCTCAACGTGCTCCTTAAACTTCATTTTATTCCACTGAAAGTACTGCATGATGCTCAGTTTATTCTACTGAAAGTACCATAGGATGCTCAGTTTATTCCGCCGAAAAGTATCATATAATGCTCCGTTAAGTATCATAGGATGCTCAGTTAAGTATCATAGGATACTCATTTTATTCCACTGAAAGTACCATAGGATGTTGTTTATTCCACTGAAAGTACCACAAGATGCTCGTTTTTAATGGATAGAAAATAAATACGGAATATCACATAAACTAAACGGACATAAATTAATTGTTCTTTGAAATGAATTGTTCTTTGCCGAGCCCGAAAAGTGAGTGTGTGCGCGCGCGCGCACGCTCTAATAGAGATAGAGAAAAAGAGAAATCATGTTAGAGTTACTGTATAGAGGACACATCTTGTCGGTCTCTCTGCAGTACACTGTCACTTTTTATATACAAATCTAATTATCAAAAAGTTTGACTAAACATGATTTAATTTTGTTTGCACACTTAACATTTGAGTCAGACAGTCAGACGATTCATAAAGATCTTTGTATATTGATGGGTGTCCATTCTATGAACCTCAGATAATAAACTATGTTTCCAATAGAGCAAGAAGAGGTTTTCAGCAATCATTACAAGTTTCCATATTCACTGGCCTCTATGGTGGACATTGCTGAAATCCAATAGCGCGGGGTTATATATCGAGCATAAGGGGGGAGGGGGAGGGGCGAGGGGGTTGATATACAAAATTGTGAATATTTTACTTGTATTTGATGTGGATGTGGCTCTTGGATAGACAAACAAGGGAGTAGATAGACAAACAAGCATGTACCGAGATAATAAAAACAAAAACAAAAACAAAAAAAACGTCATAGGGACAGGTAGTGAAACGAACGATAGAATAAATATATTACAACTCTTACAACAAGATTGCAAGCGCGTGTTAATTTTATTAGGAAACCTTTCTTGTACATTAATCTCCAAGATCCTCTGCTCGGATTTCGTTTGAATATTTTTAGCATAAAATATTTTTCTTACAAACGAACGAAAATAAGAACTAACAAACAATTCCTTGAACTGTCAGAACTTATCTAACTTAGTACGAATGACTTTCAGAATTAGGATTTGTTAATTTTCTTCTCTCAGTAAGATGTAATCAATATAAGGTTTTTATTGTGTACATTGCGTCATCTTTGTAATGTTTTAGAGTTAATCCCTTCCTCTCATGAAATTTTAGTTATATTCGCAATGCATTTAAAAACGACTACACTTGTACGATTACCTTGTACAAAAGATAGGAAATTGTTGATAATAACGTTTTGACGTTGTGGAACTCTATTTTTTATCAGGGATGACAAACATTTTCCCAATATTTCGCTAACTAGAGGTAAGTTCTCACAGAAACAGTGTGTTTTAGGTCTGGATAAATGTTCTTCCTCGTTATATAAAAATCCCCAATAGCATAAAATATTTCCGAAGGTAACTCTGATCATGGCGCGGCTTATATGCACACACACACACACACACACACACACACACACACACACACACACACACATATATATATATATATATATATATATATATATATATATATATATATATATATATTTGAGATAAAAAAGCAACACAAACGCCGATAAATGTGTATGTGTATGTATGTATGTGTATGTATATGTATATATATGTATGCATATAATATTTATATAAAAATATGTAGTTATATGTATGACTGTTAGTTTCTACATTATAATCTCACTATATATATATATATATATATATACATACATACATACATACATACATACATACATACATACATACATACATACATACATACATACATACATACATACATACATACATATGCAAGACGCGATACAACGTCTCTTTGGACGTAAATTTACACTTTGAGGTGTTGTGTATTTCGAAAAGGAAAAGAACAATCTCTCCTGGATATAATGCGGTTTATTTCATGCAAAAATGATAAATATTGACAATATCAATAGAGATACAATAATTTGAAGGTATGATGAAGTTAGAAATTCATTTACATATGTAACCAAGGATACTAATGTTAGATCATTGCAAATCAAGATTGTTCAAAGAATATTACTAATAAAATTAAATTTTGTCTTGAAACGAAGTCTTAGACTCCTTTCTGTGTACCTTTAATGTAATAAATATAATCTTACCATCACATGTTTAATGTAACAAATATAATTTTACCATCACATGTTTAATGTGATAAAAATAATCTTACCATCACCTGTTTATGGATGTCGCTATGTAAGAAAATAAATAGCTGATGGAAATTGGATTGCAAACATAAGAGTAAAATATTCTCCCACCACTATCATTCTGGATATTCCTGACCAGAACAATTTGATTCCTAATATACTTGCCATGTTATTAAATAAAAAAGAAACATATTTGTGCAGATTAAGGACAATGTTGTTTTTCTGTTGCTGTTGTTGTTGTTGTTTTTTTTGTTGTTGTTGTTTTGTTGACGTTTTGAAGTTAAATAAATATCAGCTATTAATTAACTGAAGAATACATGTCTTAATATTACATTATTCTTCTTTTATCTCAACAAAACATGGAATCGTTCAAAACAAGAATGAACAAATTCTTTGCACATGTAAAAACTGCCAAATTTGCAATGCTTATGTACGTGCAGATAATTTGCCCCTATAGATTCGTGCTAATTTTGCAGTTACAAGACACTATATTATTCCCTTGTAAACACTTTTTACTTATTAAGTACGTACCTATGGGGAAATTCACATTTTTATTTTAACAATAGTGAATTCTTGTTTGCAGACTTAAATAAAAGCAAGTCACATGTAGAAGAAAGACTGACTGATCCAGTATTAGATGGCGTATTGATTAAAGTTTGGTAGAGTTAGTAGTGAGCTTACAGTGTGTCACTTATTAGCAATAATGCTCAAGTCTCAATTGAGAAATGAAACCTATATCATTCTATAGCCCTCTACATTATTGTATAACGTCGAAAATAACCTAACAACCATAATTACCAAACAACCATGCATAGAATCGGCAACAAATAGTTATTAGTGATTCTTTTGTGTTAAAGTACATGATATTTTAGACAAAGCAAAACTCACCCGAGACTTTACCATAACTAAGAAAATAGTAATGCCATGAATCCAAGGGGACAGCCATCTTTCATTCAATCTTTAAGTCAACAGAAATAAACATTTCTCCTAGTCCCCCCTACCCCAAATCTTTTTTTAAAGAGAAAGTAGTTGTTTAGTTCCATTTGTCAACTTTTTTGTAAATTAAATATACATTCATAGAATTAACGGATAGACTGAAATGCTGAACTTACATCCATACCTTGATTATGTCATTGAGTGTAGTCATAAACATGATCGTGTACATATGTTACTATTTTTTACTGTATTAATAGTCGTAATGTTTTTTCTTATCATCGTAGTAGCCATGACCATAGTAAGGGCCAGATCTGAAACCCTGTGACCTCTCACTGAAGCTTCCGTACAAATACTGCTCTTTAAACCGGTAATCATTACTGATATTGTCCTTTTTGTCGTATTTTTTATCGTAACCGTAGCCGTCATGCGTTTTCTTTCCTACTCTATAGTATCCGGGCTCATATCTGTCGCTATCATATTGCTTTTTGTAATACCCGGAATGACCGCCATGTTGCCTGTTGTCATCATGGTAATCGTACCTTCCTCTGCGGCTGTATTCGTTGTCAAGGTACCCATTTTCTCTGTATCCGTCGTATCCAGGACCATGGGAATCTTGGTATCCATGATGTCTGCTATATCCTCTTCTATCTTGATACCACCTTTCATTATTCCCGTCTCTGCCTCTTCTATAATCATCGTAACCATGGTATCCATTTCCGCTATATCCTTTCTTGTCGTATCCATGGTAGGCGTTGTTGTTATCGTATCCATTATTATAGTATCCCTTTCTGTCGTATCCTTTGTAGCCTTCAAAATAATTACTATATCTCTTGTTGTCATATCCCTTGTGATAGTTACTGTATCCTTTGTTGTCGTATCCACTGTTGCCTTGGTAGTTATTACCGTATCTATTTTGGTCAAATCCTTTGTGATCGTATTCTTTCCTGTCGTTTCCTATGTTGCCGTCGTAATGATGATCATATCCTTTTTTATCGTCTTCTTTGTGGTAATATTGTCCTTTATGATGATCATATTCCTTTTTGTCATACTTATAATCGCTGTAACCCTTCTTTTCGTGCCCATTTTTGTGGTCAAATCCGTAATAATTATTATATCCTTTTTTGTCATACTTATAATCGCTGTAACCCTTCTTTTCGTACCCATTTTTTTGGTCAAACCCGTAATAATTATCGTATCCCTTTTTGTCATACTCTTTATTGTAATCATCATTCTTTTCGTAACCGTAATTTATTTTGTGATTATAGTAGGGTCCTTTATCTGTGAAAGAACCTCCTGAACCTCTGAAGTCTGGTGCACCAGGAAGTCCCTGCACATTGTTAGTTTTCCTAAATCTTTCCGCAGATCCACCATCAACAGTACTGGGCGCGGCAAGTCGACCCCCACCTAACTCTCTACCGCTGATGAAGTTGCCTCCACCCCAAACTCCGGGTCCATTTCTAATGTTCGTGCTTATGACACCGCCGCCGCCAAACCCTCCTCTCAAAATACCACCGGATTGGCCCCAGCTAACAAGTGATGTATGGCTCGGATCAAATCCACTTCCCCCACCCACCGATCCTGTCAGTCCCACCTGTCCAGCAGTCAAGCCGGATCCAGATACACCAGTCACACCTTGTCCTCCGATCACGCTGGGTGCGCCAATAACACCAGTTCCCCCAAAACTGCCGCTTCCACTAGATCTTAATGACCCACCTGCAAATCCGTCTGTCTTTCCACTATCACCACTGCTATAGTAGCTTTTCTGATCATGCTGTTGTCCTGAGAAAAAAAAAAAAAAAAAAAAATCTTTGGTAAGAAGAAATTATACACGGGATCAATAACGGATTCCTCGAGAAAAAAGAAACATAAGAACGTATATTGTACATACAAATGAGTTAGACCTTGTTAGTCATTTAATATCATGAGGTCATAGATGGCTCTAAATTAATTGATAGTAGAATTACTACAGTCGATTAATGTCTCTTGATACCAAGAAAATACATTTATATCGCATGTAGGCACTGCCTAAAACAATGAACTAAAATTTCGTGCACATATTAAAAAAAGAAAGCTTTGAAACGACTGATATTTACTACAATTAATTACTGTGGTTTTGGACTTGAGCCATTAGAAAGGTTACCTTTTTTAAACGTGAAATTTACAACGCCAGGTAACCCTCGTTGTTGAGTACGATGGGTATTTGAAAAGTTCTGAATATTTTATTATAACTTCTTTGTTTTGTTTTTTTAACCTGACAAAAAATTTAATGGCGATAGATAGACATAATAACTTTCTACAAAAGGATCTGCTGCTGCACGTGCAGCACGCCAGACCCCTGCAGATATATGCGAGTGACGTCACATAATTCAGCTACTGTGCAAAGGGCATACTTTAAAATCCGTGCTGTGTTAGCGTACTCTCTGACTGATATCAAGACCGACTTGGATAAAGATTGCGGATACAATTCTCTGTCTTTCCTACATTTTCGAGGTGGTGTCTTCGTTTTAAAGATGGTCGCGAATCCATGGAAGATGACATACGTTCTGGAAGACCCTTATCCACGATTGGTGAGCGGGAATTGACTGCTGTGAAGCGGGCAATTGATAAAGATGCTCGATACTCAGAAGAAGATATATGTAGTATCACAGGTATTAATCCGTCAGCTGTTTTTAGTATACTGACGAATCATTTGTAGCTCAAAAAGGTTTGTACAAGATGGGTCCTCATTTGTTGACGGCTGATCAAAAACAGATTCGGGTTGAATCGCTAAACTGATACTAGCCAAATATGAAAAGAGTGACTAGAGGCGTTTTGAAAGAGATTGTCACATGTGATGAAACATGGATTTACTTTTTTGAAACAGACTCAAGAGAAAATAATAAAGTCTGTATTGGATAAAATGAACAGAGACCACAAATCGATCAACGTAGTCAGACTGTCAAAATTCGATACAAAGGCCGGGTCATCCAGGTAGGTACCTGTGCCTGACTCTATTTGTGTCATTGGACATTTTTATGCCTCCAAAGTGTTGCCAAAGGTTGTGGAACACTACCGAACCACCCTACTGCGCACTAGTACCCGAGGCATCCATGACTACTCACCTGCGCATATATCCGCCGTAGTGACAGACTTCCTGAAGGAATACAGCGTCTAAACTTTGCCACATCCTCCATACAGCCCTGATTTAGTTCCAAGCGATTTCTGGCTGAATCCCGTTAACAAAGATTCGCTGAGGGGCAGACGATTTGAAAGCCGTCATGCTATTGTAAGCGCAGTTTTCCAGTGTATGAACAACAAATTAAAAACTGAAGACAAAACAGCATTTAATAATTGGTTTATCAGAGTGAGCAAATGTGTAGAGATGCATGGGGAGTACTTTTAGAGGATGGACTGACATACTGTTCAATAATAAACAATTCTGTTGTACTAATATTCAAAACTGTTTAAATACACCTCGTACAACACGTTTCAAATAGAGCATAATTTCCAAAGTCCACAACTAATCACTACAGGTGACATATGCCTATGTAAAAACCAGCTGAAGTGTCTGCATGTGTGTCTACTGAACGGAATTAAAACTAATTTGTGTTGTAATATATTCTTTGTTTGTATATGCTTGCAGTACTGTATATTTATTAAAAGGTAATCGGGACGCGTAACGAAGTACAAAGCGGAACTAGTTCTTGGAATCATTGATTTCTGAAAGTTCACGTGTAGGTTACGAAATAAAGAGACACACTTAAAAGAACGGAAACTGTTATTCGTTCATATCAAAGGACGAAAGACAAATTAAAATACCTCTAAAACACAGTATTTTGTTTTAAAGAAAGAATTTTCCAACACAGAGAGCACTGGTCATCGTACAGATACAGAATGGCTAATAGAACTGTTGCTATGAGAAACGTGTATGATTTACTTTTTTATGCGTGACGAGGTTTTAACTCGTCTCTACGTCGAAAAGGAGAGTTTCTATGCCACCTACTGAGTCGGCGTCCGCACAGGTAAAATCATGTATGATTGCCCCACTTCATTTCATCTCAATCATTCTTGCTTCAGCACATTTTCCACAAAAGTATGTCACTAAAGTATCTCTTTCACAGTTCACTGACTTTTGTTTAATTTTGTGTTATAAATATTGGATTTCATATGCACTGTTCATGCTAGATTTAAAACCTTGAAGACTATGTATACGTCAATAGTATACCGTTAAAGCGAGAGAAAGAAACTGTGATCACATACGTTTCACAACTTACTGACTTTGATTGAGTTTTGGTGCTAGAGACTCCTAGATATTTTGTAGAGGAGGGATATAAGTGACTTGAAGACCGTGAAAAATAGCCACAAATATGTATTATTTCTTCTCTTTGACCCACCGTTGCACTCTGTGTGACCAAAGTGTGCATTTACGGAATTATTTTGTCTTTTGTATGAATTTATATAAAATCATGCATATAAGAATACTTAAGCTTGTATCATACATTTTCATATGTTTGCAATACATCTGGCATGGTCTAAATCAACAAGAGTTTTCTTGTTAAACATTATTTCACTCTTCCGAAGTAACGCTGTTAATATATTTCCTTCTTTCTATAAACGAGAGGAATTTGTTGAAGAATCTGCTATAAAAGTGACCATAAATTTAATTTAACATGGACATCAAAACTTTTTCTTCTTTGGGTAAATTTAATTTCCTTCTCCCCAGTAGTATTCTGAGTTGCCTCATTCTTTGGAAACAAATAAATAATAAATAAGTAAATAAACAGAGTAAGTTTTACTTCTTATAAAGAAAAAAAAGATTCAAACCTTTTGTATTCAAAACAATATATTGGCAGTTTCTACTCTAGTGCTAAGATTAAAACGAGTATGTGATGATATTTCCACCGTAAGAGAGTATTCAAATATTTATTTATACATGTAATGAAAAAGTTGTATGTATATTCTCAGAGAGAGACAGACAGACATGCGGAGAGAATGCTTATCATAGTAAAAGGTTTTTGTTACATTTGAAGACGTACATTAGTTTGATCAATAGAACAAGTGTGGCAGCCGGTCGGGAGGAGATTGTAATGTGAAATCCATATTACAGACCCATGATTCAGAACAAATACAAATTTTATGGAATAATTATGGGAAATACAAACAAGATATCCACGTGGAACAGAAATCGCTCATCTGGCTGATATCTGCCTAATGTTCAAATTCCCGAGTTGTTGGCCAAAAACACTGCTTAATGTTCAAATGTCTCAGTAATTGTCCAAAAACACTGCCTTATGTTCAAATGCCCGAGTAGTGGCCCAAAAACACAGCCTAATGATCAAATTCCCGAGTATTTGACCAAAAACAATCTAGATAATTAGGTTGATTTTCTATGAAATTTTTTTCCATTGGTGTTATTAAAACGAATGTGTTGTTGTTCTTTTTTAATTTTCATCTTTATTTAGTTGCATATCAGCATAATTTGTCCAACAATGAAAGGCCTTTATGCACAGATTATTTCTGTGAAATATGTTTAATTTATTTTATTTTATTTATTTATTTGTGTTTTATTAATTTTTTTTTTTTTTTTTTTGGGGGGGGGGTCTGTTATCATATTAATGTTTTCTTGTTTTAGTAACGACCATATTTAATGTGGGATTCATCATTCATGTAAATGTGAAATACCTTCAGGGTAGGATGGTTACTGTCAAATTTGGTAAAATTCTTTTGAGCGATTTTTGAAAAGAAGTTGTTAAAAGGTTTTTATATTTTAGTACCGACAGTAGATAGAAAATCTAAATTCTAGCCCACTTTATCACTTTAAATCACTTTAAACTCGTTTTTTTGTTAAATGTTTTTTTTTTTAAAAAGCTGACTTACGAACATTTTTTTTCTTCAAAATACACTCTCGTTCATGGATATGATTACTGTTAAAAGCTGGATAAACAAGAGGCACTCATCCGCGTTTTTTAGTTTTTTTTAGTTGGTTCACCAATGTTTCACCAGGATTTTTTTTTTACCGCTCGTCTAAGGGTACGATTACAACTTTAAAAAAACTTCAAAGAAAAGCTGGCCCACTAACATGTTGTTTTCAAAAAGCACACGTTTAGGGGTATGATTACAACTTGTCCAAATTTTCCAAAAAAAAAGCTGGCTCGGCATGTTTAAAATATGGTTATAATTTTCAGAAAACAGAGTCAAAAGTAAGAACGACCAAGTTGAACTTGAGCCCAACAAAAGTTAATTATTAATTCAGTAATTATTTATTTTACTTATATAAAATTCAGATTTAAAAACAATTTTACGAAATAAATGGACTTCCGATTTAAAACAAAATAACAAGCAGGTTACCATATTCTCGTCTTGCAACTCGGTTTAATGTACCCGTTGATAAAGGAATATCAAATGAATTTAAAAAGAGACAGATATACTACACATAAAATAAGCATTTTTCTTATAAACCATTAGATATTTGTGATACTTACAAATCAGAATTTGATAATGATGATTCAATGAACAGATAAAGAGCACAGTGTGATCTGAAATTTTGGTAAATTCAATTAAACTGGGCAGTTTGGATGGCTACATCGGGATCTGAAATATCTTACTGGCATTTATATGATACGAATATACCAGCGTTAGTAAAATCAATTTACAGGTTTCATGTCTACTTTTGAATAAGGAACTTGTTGTATGGGTGTAAGATACCATTACCTGATGATCAATATTTTGATCCAGCAAACAACGTTATTGGCTTAAAACAGTTTAACATAATCTGCAACAACTTTAATATTCCACCACAACATGATTAGAGATACATAAAGTAAAGAATTTAACTGTTATTAATGGTCCCTGGACCTATTACAAAATAGAGAGGAAAAAAAATTGATGATGAGAAAGACAAGAAGCAGACAAATAGTGGAATAGCGGATGGTGGATACGATACAGTCCTGAGCATTATAATTCTCAAACAACAGCAGAAGAATCGATAAGAATAGACTTTTTTCTACGAGATAGCAATAGGATAACAGATGAAAGAATATCTATGTTAAATCAAAGTATAAGGTTTTACTTGATATGTAGTTTAGGTAGTCAAGTACAAAATAGAACATCTATCACGCAGTCTAAATCTATATACAATACAATATACTGCAAAAACGTTACTGAAAATTGAATTTTATGCCAGCAAGGTGACTCCGAGGACAATATTACATTAATATTTCAACGATATATTTCAGATTCAAAAGTTAGACTAAACTACGCTTTTGGCGGTGATATATAACCAACTATGGTTGATTTGGTTTATTTTCTGGATACATATATATATATATGTGTGTGTGTGTGTGTGTGTGTGTGCATTTAAAAGCCATTTATGACAGGAAGCTTTATGTAAAATTTGGTCAATTTCTGTTTAGCGCTTTTTAGAAAGATGTCATTTGGATGTTTTTTTATTTTTTTTAACAACGGTCATATTGAAATACTGACGGACGGCGCACAACGGACGACACACGCCGGAATCAAGGTCTTACCATAAGCTTACTTGAACGTGTGACCAGGTAAACTAAAAGCTCAGTCGGCATCATTTGTAAAATATCTAAATGAATTTCACGCCAGAATGCTTTCTATCAAGTCTGATGGAATTTATTTGAGTCTTATTTTGAAGAAGCTGTTTAAATAATTTTCTTGTTTTAAAATGGCAGTCATATTTTAAAGCAAGTCAGCATAATTTGTACAAACTTGAAAGCCAGTTATGCCAGGATGCTATCTGTCAATATTTGGTCAAATTCTGTTCAGCGGTTTTTGACAAGATGTTTTAAGATTTTCCTATTTTAAGTAATGGCGGACACATTTGATGGCGAATCTGCATCATTTGTACAAACTTGAAAGACCTTCATGCCAGGATACTTTTATGTATAATTTTTGGTCGATTTTGTTGAGCTGCTTTTCACCAGCGGTTTCAAGATTTTGCAATTTTTAGTAATAGCGGACATATTTGATGGCGGGTCGGCATCATTTGTATACGTTTGAAAGCCCTCTCTGCCATGATGCTCTGTGCCACGTTTGATTGAAATTGGTCTGGTGGTTTTTGAGGAGAACCTGAAAATAGCAAATACTGACGGAAGGCGCATGACAGACGACGGATGACGCATGATGACGGACTCAGGGACATACCATAAGCTGAGTTGGACATATGGTCAGGTAAACTAAAACTCAGTTATTCAAAGTTTGTTGCAGACAGAAAATAATCTGTATATCTCATTCTGGTGGATGAATATCATTAAATCTTGTGATGTTCACATTTGCTGACAAAGAATGTGTTTTGAGCAAGTTTGATATTATAAATATTCAAGCAATTTAAGAAGTGACGACGCGACAAGGGTGTGTGGGGAGGGGGCAATTGCCCCAGGGCACCAAGCGAAGGGGGGGCGCAGTCGGGATTTTTTGTTGCAGTGATTCTTCGGGCGCAGGACATTGGAGCGAGAATTGTTATTGTCATTATGGACACTAGAGCGATCATTTTAAGCAGTGTAAGCAATGTATCAAAACTACTAAATTAGTACCTATTTTAGCGATTCGCTTAAGCTTATGCAAAATACAAATCGGTATTTTGCAAATATCGATATTTTGCTATAGTTTTACTGCACTTTTCTTGGTATATTAATAACAACTATTCGACTTCGATAGGTAACAAGGTTCGAGTGTGAGCTGCTGTAAAGATTTTCTTCAGAGTAAAAGATGTGGAATCAAAATTTGTTAAAGGAACTAAGAGGGGAAAACTTGTATTTGATTCTCATGACATAGCATGGAGATGTACTTATGGCATCAAAGAGTATATTGAATAGATGGTTAATGAAAGGTTAATAGTTGCGTAAAGTATCACCTTAAGGTGAAGGTAAAGGTAACCCATCCGACTGAAGGTACCAAATGGCTGAACGTCTTCTGTATAATTAATTCTATCAAGGTTGATTTTAATGGTTCATCACCGTTTATATTCAAATTCAGAAAGAAAGAAATAATAAAAAGAAATGAAACTTGACTTACCATTGGTGTAATGTAAGAGTAGAAACGTCCCGATTGCGAGGAAAAACAACTCTAGCTTCATGGTGGATCGCACACTCTTCAGCGAAATTCTGATGTTACAGGGCAAGCTTGGAGTCTATTAGCCAGGTTTCCAGCTGCCTGGACCGATGTAACAGGAGTGAAAGTTTGTTTTATTTATACGTAATTTGTATAAAGAGAAAGATATGATTCATTGTGATAAATCTCAGGAGGAAATAAACATTTTTTCGAGTATAGCTAATTTCATATACAAAATATGTCTTATATTACCAATGTCTAATATGTCAAATTCATTCAATGTCAATTTAAAGTTACCGTATGTAATTTATAATCGTTATGAAAGTGACATGAATAAATTGAAATTGATAACAAAATGCTTTAACTTTGGCCTTCGCTTGCTAACATGAGATACAATTATATTATGTATTGATGAAAAACTATGCTAAATACATATCCAAATGCACTTGTATGTGCATATGACACGAATAAAAAAACAAAAAATTAACAACTTCGTACAAAATCTGCACAGTCTGCAGTGAAATATTACACCTTTTAAAGGTGATGCAGGTATTTGACATTTCGAATGATGAGTGAAACGTTCGTGTCAAATGTATACTTTGCGGTTTTATCAGTATGCAAATTTATTTCCTCTTGAATAAATATCTGTATACACGTATAAGCAAAACTAGTTTAATTTTTTGTATATAAACACCTGTGTACCGTTTTGCATATAAAACCTGTAGTAATCAACCATAACTTAGACTCTTGCAAGGAACAAATTTTAATATTTACTGCAAAGATTTTTTTTTCTTTTTACAAATGAGTTGATGGCGGGCCAACAGAAATCGCCGGGCCCCTAGGCAATTGCCGCCTCCCTCCCTCCCCCCCTGCGGCGGGCCTATGTGAGCCTACTTTCCCGCGAATCTGCTGTAAATGTGAATAATAGCGGCTTCATTTCTGGCAATCAATCGACTTGCAGACCATTAATGCAATGACGTCAGAGTCGGGACTCCATACAAAGCTCTTTTAGTAAACTGCATATACATCCGTTTTACTTTCTTGCTTAAATAAGTGAACTATGTGATTTATCACAATAATTTGATCATCTAGAAATCTAGATACCAAAGCCGATTTTATTTGAGTTCGTTGATACTAATATTTTGAGAATAGTATGTACTATGTAAAATTGATATGGCAGTTATATGTATGATAATGCACCATTCTGAGTGTGTTAATTTATACTATCATTCAAACATTAAAATTGTATTCATTTGAAAGTAATGACATCATTAACACAAGAATTTTCACTTTTATTTAGAATTTTCCCTATTTTATTATATTTTGAATAATAATAATAATAATTATAATAATAATAGTGATGATAGTTACAAAATAATATCATTGTGGTTCTTCTTTTTCTTCTTCCTCTAATTATCATCATCGTCATCATCATGATGGCATAATTGCAACTATCATCATAATCATCGTTGTCGTTATCATCATGTAGGCTTTTGTTCTTTTTAGCTAACACCGTGCACGTTTGCTGATTTTTAAAATTCTTTCTTCTTTCTTTTTTCGTTGATTGTTTCAATATTGACATCACTTCGATATAATTCACAAACTGGATCGATTCTGAATGAGCTGAAAAACGAAGAGTACCAACCGCACAAGAAAGCTTTCGTCTGATCTTAGAGTGAAATGATCGTGTGTGTGTGGGGGGGGGGGGGATGTGTATTGATGTTAACCATATAAAAAAAGCAAAAGAAGGTACGGGAGTTCTCGGGTGGTTAAGTAGCAAAATATTCAGTGTCTTATAAGGTATTTGTATGTGAAACTATGTTTGTAAAAATGGCAGCATTCAAGATTGTCACTGGATATTATACCATTATAAAGCTATCTGATTAAAAAAGTCTGGTTTTAACCTGGCAAATAGAGAGTGCGTTCTGAAATACTCAACCAAGGAAGGTCGTGCGAAGCGGCGCCATTCTCAGACATCACACGCTCTCGGTCTTCGGGTGGCTACGGAAAATATGCACACAGGGCTGGCCTATTATTCTCGTCCGATTTTCGGGAAAATAATAGGGTTTTGATTTTAGAGCTTTTTGTTCTTGATATTATAGCTTTGAATATTTTAAATGCTACAGCCAAGATAAAAATGTAAAATCCTCGAAAGAAATCTTTCCACCTTTGTCTAAGTCACGCACGTTGGTCAACGTTAGGCAAAGAAACTGCGTTTACTTGTAACTGACACTACTATTGCGAGTGTGAGGAAATGTGCACTGTTTTTCATCGCTTTATGCGTTATGTTCCAGCCTTATCTTCAAACTCATCCTGAAATCCTTGATATCCTCGGATGAGAATTGTGCTCAATGGCATTTCTGACTCACACGCAATTTAACTGGAGAAGGGTATTATCTAATTTTGAGAACTTGTTGCCCAACCCCATTGTTGTTAGTGGAGATTAAAAGTAGAGTTAAAATGTATGATACAACCTGTAACTCAGAACGAAAGATTTACTGATCTGAACTACAAGAAATATTATATGGTATTGTTTGTCCTTTCAGGTCTGAGTGGGTTCTTTGCTTGTTATGCTTATGTCTTCCGCAAGATGGGTGGGTGAGGGGATGAATAATGTTACATATGGTCGGTGCATATAGTGCTAGCCACATCCTTATATCATAAGTCTAATCCTAAGTTTTTTTTTTTCTGTAACGTCAGTTCTTTTTTTGCGCTTTTAAAAGAATGAAAAACAAAACTGGATGGCTCAGAAGGAAAGTTAGTGTACAAATTTATTTCAGAAAAATCAAGGGCAGCATGTATTTCACTTTTTTCCCACCGTGATTCGATATAATTCAACATTTGATACTGTTATTTTCACTAGTCGACTCAGTTTTTTTTTACTTCGGGCATGTTTTGTGAAAATTCCGTTGCACCCAAAACGTCCCCTACTGTCAAGTACTTAAAATCAGCAAAAATATGTTCTGATGCCATAAGTTTCGATGAGAGATAAATGTAACTAACCAGCATCTGACAAAGTGTCGCTACAACAAAAATCTAATAGCGGAAGTGATATACAAAGAGCCAAGCAATCAAACCGGGCTGACCTCCTAAAATACAAGAGAAAAGAAAACGTGGAATGAAAACTCTTCATCTTCATTTTCCAGCCAGCTAGTCCTCAAGCAGGTTGAATCATTCAAAAGCACTGGCCAACCACTGAATAGTGTGTACCGCTTAAACTGTACTTTCCACATAAACGAACTGTAGTATTCCGTAAACCTCAAAATTTGAGAGACATGTCAGTCAGGGCCAAGTTAAATGCATTCTTAAATCAAGCAACAGTTGGGAAATCAAAGCCTTGTAGAGACAAAAGTTGCAAGACGTGCCAACACATGAAAGAAATAAACACTTTTTTCAAGTACAGTCACAGGTGAAAAGTTAAACATTCATATTCATACTATAACATGCAATACAGAAAATGTGTTCTACCTCATTACATGTAACAGAAAATGTGTTCTACCTCATTACATGTAACACAGACAATGTGTTCTACCTCATTACATGTAACACAGAAAATGTGTTCTACATCATTACATGCAACACAGAAAATGTGTTCTACCTCATCACATGCAACACAGAAAATGTGTTCTACATGCAAGGTATACATCATCCAATATGTTGGAGAAACAAAGAAATTACATTTTAGAATGAATGTCCACAGATCAGATAGTCAAAGTTTAAAAAATGGAAAGAACCCCAGTCGAGAAAGATTTCTCTTTCCCCAGTCACACTTTCAGTGATGCAATCGAAATGGAGCACAGAAAATAGGAAATCCAAAGAAACCTATTCGATTCGCCGGCTGCGAACCCTCAAACCCAGGGGCTTAAATCAAGAAGAATCCAAACAGGCAAAATTCCCGTGCATACATAACAAGATATTTCAGGCAAAAGTTACCAAAATCACATTTTCCTGACATTAATTCGCCTTTTCAAAACTCATGATCTCAACCTCCATTCTTCTGTAATTTTGTTTATCTCAGCTGTTAAAAAAAGGCATATAATTTAGTTTATTTTATTTTAATTAGTCATAACACAGCTTGTAATACTACTTTAGAACAAAACTTTTGCTAGTTTTAAGTAATCACCAGCTCAACAAAATACAATATCCACGATAAAATATTTTTAATTGCACAGTTGTCGACAACCCGAGAGAGAGAGAGAGAGAGAGAGAGAGAGAGATTCTTAAAATACTATACTATATATATTGTAAGACTGCAACATACCAGAAAAATGACTACATACATTTAACACTACTCCTTGGCCTGAACGTATTGATGATCAAACCAGAAACCCAAACCGAAGGCATGACTATTGTATATTCCAGGTATTCCGTTCTCTATGTTATTATGATTGAATATAACTCTAGAGATCAACATATGCTGATTGCTCCGGAAAAACTTTGCACATAGCAAACCGTGTTTGATTGTGTTTTTATATGCTCAATAACCAAATATATAATTTATATAAGAAATACGTACGAAAAGGACGATAATCAACACGAAGAAACTTCTCGCAAATACCACTTTCAATTCCGATGTATCAGTACAACTGACGTCACAAAATGGCAAGCTTCAAACTAGCTCTGATTAGGCGGATGTTAAAACAGGTATTCAAACATGTTCAGGGTTTTTCCAGCTTATTGATGCGTGCGATTTTATTACGTTAGATACATCAAATTGTACGTTCTAATTGAGTAAAGTTTTGTTCGTGTGAGTTGATGATACTTTATGGGTGAATCTTCAATAATTTATGTATTTTGCTTTCTAAACTGTATCCCTTTCATCTCCCTATACAGCAAATGGACGCCAACATACTTGTATCTTACAAAATAATACCTCTTTTGAGGTCGCGTGTCTCCCGCAGCAAACCTTTATAGCGCGTAACATTTCAGAGCCATATGTTTGTGTGGTGTTGAGCTGCAAATCAGTAGAACTACTGTATACAAAACCTTTTTGATTGTTAATTGTTCATGTTTGAATCGAAATAATGACTTTGAAGAAAATATCTATTGTAATCTATAAAATACAAAACCTGTTTCAGTGTTGCAATGTTTTACATAATTCTCTTGGGCTTGAAAAATCGCAACAAGGAAAACTTTTTTTTATTATTGAATATAGATACTTCTTTAAAAGTCGTTATTTTTATTTTTTTTTTAATTGATCATATTAAAAATAACGATCATCCACGGTTTGCTTAGCTAAAATATTGGCAGGTGCACTCGCTTGAGACTCCGAACCCTCAGACCTAAATTCGTCCTCCGTGCTCAGGCAAACGTTTTCAAGAATTTAGAAAGTCGTGTATGGTGCCTATATTCCTATACGAGCACGCAGAGATGACATCCTAAACTCAGGCGCCACTCTTAGACACAAAATCTTCCATCTTGTTCCGGATGATGCTTGACATTTGCTCACAGAATTGTTATCTTCAGCAAAGGGAAACAGAAAAAGTGCAAGCGCAAATCTCGTATTCAATCATATATATATATATATATATATATATATATATATATATATATATATATATATATATATATATATATATATATATATGTGTGTGTGTGTGTGTGTGTGTGTGTGTGTGTGTGTGTGTGTGTAACAAATATTGATATCTGTCGTGGAAAATATCAATCATCTTCATACAAAGATAACTTGTTATACCATAACAGCCACTTTAAGCTGGCAGTGGTCTGGCGTTGTTTAGGGAATTTTATTATATATTTCATAATGGGATCTTGAAATGTATCACTGAGAAAAATTTACATCGCCACAGTGGTGATAAAAGTGGCATCGCAACTGTGGTGATATCGCCTTTAGAACTACTTTTCTTTTCCCACTTAGGACATATATATGTGTTATGTATGTTATACTTTCATATTTATGCCCAATGCATTGTTTTTATTTTTCTTCTCTGACCCTTCCTTCCTCTCTATCTCTCTCTCTCTCTCTCTCTCTGGATGAACATATTTTAAAATATGTCAACACCGTGCATTTATGTAAGCAATGAGGTGCCATAAAAAAAATGCCATAATGCAAATTCGTAACAACAACACGTAGGTTTCAAGTATTAGCTTATTAAAATAAATCTCCAAATGAATCGCGCAAATGATCACTGACTGAACTTTCATGACCTGCTTCTATTCAGTATTCAGTGCCACCCAAACCGGTCATACTCTACGACAAACGGCAATTTACGACAAACCTCTGGATTAAATATAACGCTAACAATTGTTTAATTAGTGATTTTAACTCTCGTCACATTCATAATCATATTTTGAAACGATTGAGAAATCGGGGATGAGTGAGTGTTAATTACAAACTGAAAATTAAGTGACCATCAAAATGTTGGTGCCGCGTCTGTTACCGAACTTGACACCATGCTTGCCAAGGCCACATAATTCACATTTGAAAAACACTGATAGGTAAAATCACAAGCATTCAAATCTTTAGTTTAAAGATGCTACGCTCTGATGGCTCTGTGATGATGATGTTTTCACCCCAACAATGTTCACTGTATCAATCCGCGCAAGAAATGTGTTAAGGAAAAAAAAATCGTTTCATTTTATTTCTATGGATAAAGAAATTCATTTCACAAAATACAATATTTGAATCATTATATCTGTGAGATAAATTTGTAAAAACGCAATGTCCTAAATTATTGTACAATATCTGAATTTCTTTTTATCGATGTAGCAATACAACCGTCAACTACAGTGACACATAAAGGAAAAGAGTCCATGCAAGTAGACGTTTTTTTTCACAATAAAAAGAAAATCTATCTTACTTTTAGTAGACATAAGGAAATATTTCACTCGTGACAAAACAATGTTTCCACTTAACTCGTTAAATATTTCTTTACATCTACTCAATAAACTTAGATATCCTCTCTCTTTCTCATATATATATATATATATATATATATATATATATATATATATATATATATATATATATATATATATATCAACTCTTAAAAGATGAGGAGAGAGAGGGGAAATAAATGACTGTAGTTAAAATAATACTGAAAGTCATAAACAACAATTGTTTCCCCAAACATATGATCCAAAACCAGTTGCGTGTACTTAGGAAACAAGCAAATCATGAAAACTCGACAAACTCCTCGTGAAAATAGAAAATGTAAACTATGTTATATCATGGAAGATGAATTTCATTTTATGTTCGTCTGCATTTTGTATATACATTTACAGAGAGAATATACACCGAGTAGATTCTGGATACGCCCTAGTATGTTTAAAAATGTATAGAAGTTTTATATTTATAAAAGCAGAAGTCCTAAATGGTGCTGGTTTTTATATCTACAATGCATTCATACGTAGAAATAGTATTGTATTTTAACAGACATAAGCTTTCTTTCTTTAAGGAATATCCATGTTCTCCATTACTCTATCCTGCATGCAAGTCAATATTATGACTTGTGTTTTATGTATAGACTCTAATGTTATATTGTAGCCAATACTAATAATTGTCATACAAAATTAGATCATATTTGCTTATATTTCATATATAATAATATATTTCCTTGTTTCCATTTTACTATGTATTACAGCTAGATATTATTTTTACCACCATCGTTGAATTTGTTATTGTTCTGCATGTGTGTACTCAAGGGCCTGTAGGTCTAATAACAGAAAAGTTTTTCTTTCTTATGCGATATAATTTTAAAAAAAAAAAAAAAAAAAAAAAAATTCTCCACCTCGGTTATTTCTATTTGTATCTTAAGACTATTGAAACGATATTTTTGCTTCTTATATTCGAAGAACAATACTTTTAAAAAATATGTACCTAGAAAACGCGAGAAAGCATGATTTTTAAAAAAAATTGTTTAATTTTTTTTTTATTTCTCTACATTGGGTTTTCATTACAGGTAAATTTTACTTTCGCAGGTGTAAAAATATATATATAGGCTGAAATGAAATTAGTGAAAAATGTTTACTGACTGAATTTTGCATCAATAATACAAATATGCGACCATGTACAAAAAGACATTTCGGAGCAGGCTCAATTTTCTCTCTTTTCAAATATGAATTGGTCATAACCACTGCGAGATAGCTTTCTTTCTCTTTACTCTTAATGAAGGAAAATGGTGTTGCAGGTAATTAGGAACAATACTTTATAAGAATTAGTTAATCTTCAGCGAGGTGGATAACACAACGACATTCTCTGCTTACTCGTTTGTTCCCTTCTACATCCAACAGTGTGTCTCCACAGCTTGATCCAATTATACTTCAGCAAGACTGGCTTTTAAATTATAAGAATCATCAATATTTACATCAGAAGTAATAAAAACAGTACTTGCTTTCTTTACCAAGATTATAAATAAATTCCTTAGGCCATCTTTAAATTTCCTATATTTTAGATTTATGATCATATCATACAAAAACCATAATGTGTGCAGAACACATCAATCAGCATCTGTTTCTTGTTGTAGTTGTCTCAAATCACATATACCTATTTATGTATTATTCTCGTACTTTCAAAAAAAGCGGGGATATTGTGATAAAGTTCCTGAGTCGTATTACGTACTGACGGTGTGTAGGGGGTGGCAAAAAAAGCTCCCGACGGCGCCCCCTCGTCCGACGCCCGAAAGCTAGTGCACCCCGACCTCTCCCTCGCGCCGCCACTGTTCAGATTCCCACCAAATAACTATATATATAACCATATATATATATATATATATATATATATATATATATATATATATATATATATGACATTAAAAAATCAGAGTTATACATACAACTGCAATTGGCTTTTAGGTCCATCCCTTCTCCACAAGGAATTTATACCCTTAATTATAGCCTAATAACTGTCAAAATCCCCAGCCTATAATTGTGCACATACTTACTATACATGAAAAGACAAATGCACTTACTGAGCTGACATTTGCCCCTGGGGCAGTCTTCACCTTCAGGGATCTACCCAAGAGGTGTAATCTTAAGGATGTATGTCAAAACGGTATAGTGCAGATATACGTGTTTTTCAAACTATAACTTTTAGTTATGTATGCCAAGCCACGCTTTCTACGAGTGGTATTTGAAAAGTAATGAATATTAGTCCACTGTGCAACAAAGTTGTTTATTAGCGAACATTACTACAGTGCATCCACTCAGAGTACTCCCCCTACACACTTTCTCAGTCTGATTATCCAAATATCTAATTACTAAACGCCATTTGTATTCACTTTTTGATATGTCGTTCATATACTGGAAAACTGCACATCCAATCGCACCTCGGTTTTCAAATCGTCGGTTCCTGAGCGAATCTTTGATAATGGAATTCAGCCAAAAATCACTTGGAGCTAAATCCGATCTCTATGGAGGACGTTATTAATTTCTTTTGAGTCGGGTTAAAAAAGTAAATCCATGTTTCATCACCTGTGACAGTCTCATTCAAACGTCTCTGGTCACTCTTTTCACGTTTGGTTTGTAGCTCTTTGTCGATTTCAACCTAGGTCTGTTTATGATCAGCCGTCAACAAATGAGGGACTCATCTTACACAAACCTTTTGGAGCTTCAAATGATTCTCGAATATATTAAAAACAGCTGACGAAATAATAATAGTAATAAAAGATATATCTTCCACTGTGTATCTAGCATCTTTATTAATTGCACCTTTCACAGCAACCACTTCCCGCTCACCAATCGCGGACAAGGATCTTCAAGAATGGACGTTATCTTCTATGGATTCACGACCATCTTTAAAACGATGACACACCTCAGAATTGTAGGATATGATAGATGTAACAGGACTGAAGCCGGGTTGGGATTGGAATTAGCGAAGACACTTAACACAATTGCGTGAATGAGATATTTATTTATAATGTAAATGGACGATGAATTCAAATCGTCATAACTTCAACATGAATGGACGATGAATGAATCTGCCACCTTACTCATGCGCATAAAGTCCAACAATGGATACAAGAAAATTATATGGTCCCTAAATGCAACCTATCAAAAAATGGAATTTCAACAAATAAACACAACTGATAGCGTATATCAACGGATAAGAACAACGTATGAAATTTATAACTAGTATGATTAATATATGGTTCATAAACAATTATGATGGATGTATGATTGATATATGGTTCATCAACAAATATGATGGGTGTATGATTGATTTTCATATATATAGTGACATTGAATTAGATCGATTCAAAAATGGAACGTATGATGTTATTTATCCCGTGGCGTCAAGTCGACGATCACGAGAGATTTCCGATTCCACAGCTCGCGTCCAATGGTTAAGGAACGGCCTCTCGTGGTCCGCTCCTCCCAACATGCCGAAGGATCCATCGAGAGCCTCCTTATTCGAAGACTCGCTGGTCTAGAACCTTTGGCTCTTACATTGAGTACCGATTCCGTCCTTCGGACCAATGTCACCATCGACCGCAGCATGCGGGTTACACGAAACCGCAGAGTTCGACGACTCCCCGTAAACAGTTCAACAGATGAAGGTTGCTTCCGTAAAGTGGACAGCATCCTGACAAGACTTGTTTGCATTGTGACAATACTGAGAATGTGGGCTATAAGTACCCGGGTTGTGGTCAAATCCACGGCTAGAGAACTCGAGGTAATCGGGTTTCTCACCGCCGACACTTTGTGCTTGCAGCAACTGGTGAACCGAACTCAGTATTTTGAAATAACTAAGGCTGAAACTGTACACCCCGGGTACCGCTGTACGCGGCAACGAAACCCATGTACATTTTCGTTCATATATTATGCACAGGTATTTTAGAACATACAATTTGTGACAATAGAGAATTACATCTGTTAACTTTATTCAAGTCGCCCTTGATATCAGTCTGAGAGTACCCTAAGAGCGCCCGGATTTTCCAGTATGCTCTTTGCTCAGTAGCAGAATTGTTCTTCCCCTAAGTTTGTACGTGACTGTCATATTTACCTATGTTGCGTCACACATATCTGCCGGTGTCTGTCGTGGTGCTGCGTTTGCAGCTGTAGATCATTTTAAAGAACGTGATTTTGGCATTACATTTATTGACAGGCTCAAAGAAACAAAATTATAGCAAAATATTCAGAGCTTTTCAATAACCCCTAGTAAGTTACAAATAGCTTTGTAAGCTACAAATAGTTGACATATTGACAGCGCTGGGCCATATTGAAATGCTATCTTTTTACATAAATCAATGCATCGAGAAATTTCGAAAAATTCAAAACCATACATGTGAAAAATTAAAAGAATTTACGATCACTTGCTTGAGTTTAATTTCTCACACAAATCGTATGTATTGATTGTTCCTAGTGATATCTTATATTTCTGCTGAAGCGATTTACTAGTGAGTGTAAAGTTGCAGTTCAAGTAAACCTGTAATGTAATGAGGATGTTTTTCTTTCAACTTTGTGAATATTCCTCTCGATTTTCAACCGTGTAATGAAGTTTCGCGCTTTACAACAAATTATTTTTGAAAATCATGTTACATTTCGGCACACACATGAAACACTAAGGGCTCTCTTGACTAACTTGGTTTCCGTTTCTTAATGACTTCGGCATATAAAACAAGATATGAAACCAAGACAGAACAAAAGATTATGTACTAGCTATCGGAAATGAAATGATTTGGGAATAACATGGAATGTCTGAGTCCCGCAGTTGTCAGTGTTTTTGTCCTTATTATCGCGAATCACTTCCCTGCAACAATGAAGCTTCATTAATGTCGCTGTTATTATATATTAAAATTTTTCAGACCTTCTGGCTTGTCTGAAACTCTTCTCGTAATGTTAATATATGGTAATGTTTTGATAAGCTTTTTTCACATGTATACAAGTTTCAACGGACGGAATGAATATGTTGTCATTAATGGCTATTTACATTCAAGAATTTATGATAATGATGACTTCATTCCCTGAGTTCATGACATCCCATCACAATATGTTATGGATTTCCTATCGTGAATTAGTAGCAGAATTCCTAATTGCAACTAGGATGTACAGATGTAGCGATTATGTTTAAGGTTTATGTGTCCTTCTTGGTCATTATACCGTGTATTTTGGACATATGCCTTCCAGCGAGCCCAGGAGAAACAACTATAGATTGTAGTTAATTCTAACCGATAGGAGTACCTATTTTACATTGATGTAATTACAAATAGGTATTAATAGTTAATCAACTACCACTAGAACAAGCATTTGGGGTGGGGGTTGGGGGTGTTTGTTTTTTGGGTTTTTTTAGTTTTCAAAACTCCAACAAAAATTGAAAAAGTCCAGAAGATCGAGATTTTATTTTGAATTATCCCCCTAAACATGTAGTTATAAAGTTGAGGTTACTCATCAGTGACCACAATGGTTTGAAAAGATGAACACTATGGTGTGAAGATACCTGTGCATGTTCTCTGTGTACATTATTATTGGTTGTGTCAAAAAAAAATTCAAATGTTTTCGACTTTGTTATTTTCTGGTGAAGTTTTAGAAACAGACAAAGAATAAATTGCTTGTTTAAGTAGCAGTTGATTAAATATTTTTACCTATTTGTAATTATAGTACTGTCATCTAGGTACTCCTATCAGTTAAATTAATAAAAATGCATTGTTTTTGCTGTGCTCATATTGCCAAAATACATGCTGTAATGACTAATAATGGCACATAAACCTCAAGATAAAATCTGAATGTTTATCGTATATTATCTCATCGTTTACCGTTCGTGCATTTCTTTAGGGTTTACGTTTTAACAACAGTCTCGTCGTTTTCCGCACATTTGTTTAAAAAAAAAGTGAAGTCCTGAATTGTATCGTCTACAGTCTTCTGTGGATACAGAACATACAAATGCTATGAGAGAACTTGACTGGTAGTTCTTCATCCGCTGGCTGTTAAGACTCAATATTTTTAAGTGCGTGTAAATTATTTAAACTATATAAAATGAAGCAAGTTGTATATACTTTATATTCCATTTAAAGTATATAAAATGAGCAAGTTGTATATACTTTATATTCTATTTAAAGTATATAAAATGAAGCAAGTTGTATATACTTTATATTCTATTTAAAGTATATAAAATGAAGCAAGTTGTATATACTTTATATTCTATTTAAAGTATATAAAATGAAGCAAGTTGTATATACTTTATATTCTATTTAAAGTATATAAAATGAAGCAAGTTGTATATACTTTATATTCTATTTAAAGTATATAAAATGAAGCAAGTTGTATATACTTTATATTCTATTTAAAGTAAAAACATAATTGTATAATGTGTATGTGTAATTTAGCGATTTAATTTACTATACAAAAGATACAAATACAAATGTATTTAAATGTTTTAATATACTTACCACATTGATAGATGAAGAATTTCAAGAGTAAAGAAAATGGTGACAAATGGACCATGCAAATGAAGCCAAAAACTAAAATGAAATTCATATTGTTGCCAAAAACAAACGTTCCGTGGAACCCGATCTCACCTGCAAATGTGTGCCGATGTATCCACCCTCACAAAACTTTTACACAAAACGTCAGCGCAAAACTTTAACATTGTTGACGTTACCGCCGGACAAGTGATACATGTACCAATGTCTCGCCATGATAATGCATGAAAGAAAATAACGTCCGCTTGGCTGTACAATGAAGTTAGAATTATGTGACATCTTGTAAACGTTTATGCATATATGGAGAGAGAGAGAGAGAGAGAGAGAGAGAGAGAGAGAGAGAGAGAGAGAGAGAGAGAGAGAGAGGAGAGAGTTTGTTTGCAGTCGCTTATTACTATAACGAAAGCCCATATTCCCCTAGGGTACTTATTTATATCTTAATTCCGAGTTACGAGATCACAACGAGTTATAAGCATACTATCCTACACTGAATCACGAAATTTGGTGAGGGAATACATTTTACTAAGTACTACACCCTTCTCTTAAAAGTACATGTACTTGTATGTAACCTACATTTCATCTTTCAGTGACTTTGTTGAAATATTTTTGTTTAAAGTTCATTTAATGGGTGTTGTTATGTTATTATTTTGGTACATGGATGCATCTCTGTTCGTAGTACACCTTACAAGCAATGTCCACTGTGACATATAATTTATGCTTTACTAACATAGGTTTAGTATTTGTGTTAAGCTCATGATGAGATAATTTTCTATTCCCAGCCTACACAGAAGGCCTTTTCTGGCTAGTGCAGTTAGAAGTAGGAATGAATATGTTTATTCAATGGTAAACTTTCCATATTATCGACTGAACATTGTACATTGTGATAGATTATCCTTATCAGGTTTAATGGGTGTATTGTACATGTGAATGAGTATAGGACAAGGTACCGCTGTATGTCAGTCAAGCAACTAAATACCTTGGACAACCGACCAATACCCTCGCTAACAAAGGTGAAGCATCTCGCGAATAATAGGAGTACTGGAAACTTGTCGGACATTCTGGTCTAATGTCTGTCATCGAACCGACTGCTACGATATATCAATTCAAATCGTCATAACTTCAACATTTTTCAACTATTCTTTATTAAATAATAATATATACACTGAAAGGAAATTAGCACTAATTCACACTGGGTAAATGTCAAAATAAAATACTGATTTTACATGATGTGGGATGCTAACGAGTCCTCGTGTTTATCTCACTGAAGTGAGCAGGAACAAAACACAGGTCGTTCCAGCAAACTGAAAGCGATTCTCGATGCAGCTCGTTTATTTTAGCTAGTTTCAGAAATACATTGTAGAGTGAGTGCAGTATCGATATAGGAATGTACTGTTTTTCCTCGACACGACAGACATAAACACTACGGTCAGGAACTGTAAGCATTATTTCTGCAGCTTATATTTGTTATTCGACAAAGATAAAATGTACAGGATATTCGCATGACTAGGAATATCGCAAATAAAATGCAAATACTAATTATGAAAAGTGCAAGTTACGTAGTGTGTTTTTTATTTTTATTTATTTATTTTCTTTGTTGTAAATTATCATATTATTGGTAATCGATTGAAAAAGTTACCATTATATTCTTGTTAAATTCATTTTTTTTATTCATACTAAAAGGCGACTGGCCATTAGATGCCTAACGTTATGTTCATGGGTTCAATTCCTACTTGGAACGAATTATAACTCTCTAACCTGTTAGAGTATATTGTTGTCATTACATATAAATTTCTTCATCAAGAAATAACTTGATTGCCAAGTTTGCTAACATATGTGAGGTCAAAGACGATTTTACTGTGTACTTTATAGAAAGATACTCACAAACTGATACACAAACACCTGCTGTGTCTGTTCCTCCTGAATACATATAGACACAATAGAGTGAAATAAACATAATATATACATGTAGGTTTAGGAGATGGGAAAGTAGTGGGGGTATCCAAGTTATGTGTCTCAATTTGTTTGAGTTATGGCATAATCATGAAGAAGAAATCTGGGAAGCGCAGTCTTAAAAGAAGAGAGTGTTACTCATTGGGAATGATATTTCTTTACACTACTGCGGAATATGTAAACGATTTTTATATATCTAATATGTGTGTATATATATATATATATATATATATATATATATATATATATATATATATATATATATATATATATATATATATATATGATTATATATAAAATATGTCATGTGTAATATTTTTATATATGTATATATGTAATATGTAAAAGATTTTTACAAAGTCGGGTTGAATTTAGAAAAAGGAAGATTAGAATTTGAAATAGACCGTAGATTGTGTGAATGGATATTGAAAGCTGGAATTAAGAGATCAAGGATATATTGTGCAGTGATTTTATGAAAAAATGTACGTGTCAAAATAGCTTTAAAGTAGTTTACTCTATAATTAAAGATAACCACTATAACTAATAAACGCGAGGATGGATAGTCTTTTCTTTTAATAATTATAGCGGCTTGTTTTTGGAGTTTAATTATCTGATTAAGATTAGTAGCATTTCAATTCCCCCATATACTGCAACCATAATCATACAAAGGATATATATATATATATATATATATATATATATATATATATATATATATATATATATATATATATATATATATATATATATATATATGTAGTGGTAATATAGTGATCCTGGCCCTTTTTCTGTTTTTCAATGTGATTTTTTTTTGTTCCGATCCGGTCGCATCTCAAGCTCGCACTTACGTGCTCGCTTGCTCGCACTTACGTGCTAGCTTGTTCGCTCCCTTTTCTTCACTTCAAAATCACATTCAAAAACAGAAAACGATCCAGGACACACTATATTATCACTACTTCAAAATTTTCTATTTAGAAATAACAGTATTAATATAATATCAGAAAATATAAACAACTATCGTTACAAATCTATTAACGAGCTAACATATAAAACAACAGCTAGACCAATCGTTATAGTTAACTTAAATCTAAAATATGTAAGAACACTAGACTCTGTCAGAGACGCAGCAACCTACGTAAGTTTTTCACCAACAACTATTACTGATTCTTGCAAAAAATTAAATAAAACTAGTTATTCTAAAAAGTTTGAATCACTAATAAAATTCTTTTATCACGATGACCCCTTTCTTGATGAATGGAGAGATCACCAAGATGATTGTGTTTTGTTGCTTGAATTATCAGAAATTTTACCGATTATGAAAAAAGCTTAAGTTTTAATAAATTATTAACACAAAATTTATATTACTATTTTTTCATTACTCTCATCCTTACCAGTTGCCCAATCGAACTAAAATAAATTTTTAATATTTTTTGTTTCTTCATCTATTTTTTTAGTAATTTTTTTTTTTTTACTAAAACGTCAATTTCATCAAGCAATTTTATTATATCATCCATTATACACTTATTTTAGACAAAAGTATCTTCCTCAATTGAATTTCTAACAATTTTATTATCATTTTCAACAACACCGCTAATCACAACTTTGAACACATCATCTTCTTTTTGTTCTTCCTCATAATCATCATGATAAGCGTAAAATACAATAGCTTTTGTGATAATATAATTCATGTCATCATACTCATAAATAACAAACTTTATATCGTCGCTACTTACTGACATACCTGGTTGAATTATTTTACAAAACTGACTGAACTTAACACGTTCATCATTTATAAAACACTTTGTTTCATTATCAATAGTGATTTTAGTAAATTTATCTTTTGCAATTGGGTCATACAAATTATCAACACTATCACTTAATGTTTCATATAAACTTTCAGCAAAATTAAAATATTCTGATTCATAATAATTTACCAAAGATAATTTAAGTTTACCACCAGATTTAAAACAAGCACCACAAAATTCATCATTAAAACTCTCACACAATTGTTCACCACAGTATATTATCTTTTTCATTTTTTTTATCTATATCTTCAACACTTATATTTTCAAAATTCATTATTATAATCTTATATTCACACAAAATTAAGGTATATCTTTCTACTCAATATACTCTTTTTCATAATCTTTTTCGTAATGACTTATCCTTAACGGCAACAAGTCACTTAACATATCCTTAATTCTAAATTCCTGTATCAAATCTATCATACAGTATTTTTCTCCCCTCAGATACGTTCTTAATTGATTTGAAATCTTGTTATACGTTGTCATTGCAAACTTACAAGCTGACTTTTTATTTTCAAAATTAGGTTCAATCTTTTTTGTAATTGCATTAAGACCAATACTTACACCTGAAATTATCAAGAAAAAAATATTTTCAGTACCACCTGTTGATGGTACACCTCCTGCTGTCAATAACATTGGTAGATAACCTGTTAATCTTAATATTCTTTCAAAATACCTGTAAGTTTTCTTTGAACAATAAAAATTTTTATGATAATAATGATAATACGCAGTTAATTCATGTCGTTCATTTTCAGGTATATTATACGAAATATGATTGAAATCAATTACATTCTTTTTTGTCATTTTATTTTCTAAATTACATAAAATCAATCATATAATGATATTTCTAATTTTAAAGAAATAAGATCAACTATTTTTTCATAATTAACATCATCTTTTATTTCATTCAAATCTGAATAAAAATCTTTATTTTTAATCTTAATTAGCTTAGCCTCATCATATTCTGTCTCCATTTTCAAATTTATTTCTTCATTAATATCACTAAACTTTTTAATTTCATCATAAAACTTTTGTTTAGTATCATCCTTTAAACTTTTTCTAATTCTGTCCTTTGTCTCTATTGCTGTATAAATTTCTTCATCACTAAAATCTATTTTATTTTTTAATGCTGAAGCAATAACAAAGTAACTTGTAGATAAAATATGAGCGTCATCAGGATGATCATGAATTTCCAATATTGTATCAACATCGTTATAATCTAAACCCATCATTCTGAATAAAATTCTCTTTGAAAATCTTTCTTTTAGTTCTTGCTTTTTTAACATTGTAAACCTTTTTTTACTTACATTTTCTTCTAAACAATCATTATTTAACTTATGTCTTTTTTCATCTAACTTTTTTGCAAAACTTCGTTTACTTATAACACCAGCATCAGAAATTAAATGAACAACATCAACATTCAATTCTAAAATAATATCATGAACTAAATTTTCAATAACTTTTTCCTGTTCATTTATTGCACGATCTGAACAAAATTTAACCATAACATCAAATGTATTAATTTCATCACGTAATTGACTACTTCTCATTGCTGTTACAGACATTAAGCTATTTTTTATTCATTTTTTTTCAACGATAATTTCATTATCTATGAAGCTATTTTTATAACTACTTAATTTTCTTTTTGCTTCTGTTGACAAATCTATTTTATGTTTAGGATAACAAATTTGTTTATAAAACTCACGACAAACTTCAACAATATGTGAAATACGTTTTTCATCAGCATCAACCATTTATTATTTTATTATTGATAAAATTTACATAAGTTCATCTAAAGTAAATATCTGAAAATATGACAAACCAGGATTTATAACTTCTGCATTTGTACAAAAAATTCTGTAACTTTTATATTTTGTGACAGACTTTAGAGGATCAAGAACAAATTCCTGAACAGTATTTCCAATATAAACACCTGTTGCTGTGTATAAAGTATCAGCTGAAGTTGCAAAATTATTGTTTGAACCATCAAACTGCCAGTTATACAATCTGTCAGTCCCAGATTGTTTTCCCCTTAACTGAAATTTCCAAACAACAACTGCAACAGGACACTCAATTTTTAACCATAAATTTGTATTTTGCCCATTTGTCGCCCACTCATTTACTCCACCATTTGTTGATAATTGTTGAGAAAATGCGTTCCAAGCAAAATAGTTTGGATATGCAGTAGATGAACTTGCAATAAATCCATTACGACTGCCACTATTTTCAGTTAATATTGGAATAAAACCAACAGGTGTTATAACTTGCAATCCGCTAAGGACGAAACCACCTAAACTTAACGAACCTAGCATTGTGCTTCCAGTACGTGGAACATATAACGACGCTTCTGCCTTAACTTGTAAATAACTTACAGTATCAGTATCAGCAGGAGAATATGATGTTGGTAATCATGTAATTTTTCCTGTGCTTGTAAACAACAATACACCAGTCATTGTGTCTCCACTTTTTGTTACTTTTGAGTTACTTAATGTATTAAGCTGTGCTAAACTTGTAGCCTGACTCAAGTTGCCACTTGAAAGTGGGTATGTTGTTTCTAAATTTATTATTTTTCTACCTGTCATGTGTATGTCACCTATAATAATATCTCCTGTTTTTTTAACATAATTTGAGACATCACCACCTGCATAATTTCCAAACTTTGTATAATACGACATCTTTATTTTTATTAAGCAGATTAAATTATCTGCACAGACTAAATTTTAGTCTGAGATTAAATTATTAATCTGATTAAATTTTAATTTAAACTTAAAAATAAAACATGAGCGTTATAAACTTTGACACAGAAAATGTACTGAATCAACAGCATAACAACAATCTACCTAACTGTCATTACCTTATTGTTGGTAGAACTGGTTCAGGTAAAACGAATTTTTTGTTAAACTTGCTTTTAAAAGATAATCTAAATTACGACAAAGTTCACATTTACACAGTAAATCCACAACAGGACAAGTATCAACTGTTAACCGAATTTAACGAAACATTAAAAGAAACACTTAATGTCAAAGATGACACTTACACAATAAGCCAACCTGATGACGTAATACCTGTTAAGGAACTTGACGATAAAAAACACAAAATTATAGTATTTGACGATATACCTCTTGAACATAAAGAAATTGATAAAATAAAATCTTATTTTTCACTATCACGAAACAAAAGATGTAACTCAATATTTTTAGCACAAGGTTACTACAATGTTGACAGATTTATAAAACGTAATACAGGATGCTTTTTTTTATTCTCAGGTTTGGACAACACAGACGTCAAAAACACAGTTCGTGAACAATGTGGTGATGTTTCAAAAGAGAAATTTGCTGAATATTACCACAAAGCAACAAAGAATAAACATGACTTTCTTTTATTTTACAGATTTGCACCAACAAATGACAAAATACTTAGATGCTGCATTGATAAGTATTTGTAAATTCTGTCTAATCAACAACAATAACCGATCGTCGTGAAACAATAGCAAAATTAATTGAGTCTAGACAACGTGCTAAATCTATTTTTGATCAAGCACGTTTTGGTGAACAAGCAATACAGGAAGCACGTGCAGAATCACTATTACCTATAACTCAGTCTATTTCTGCTGTTAGAGATATAATCGACAAAAAACAGGACGAGACAATAGCAGCATTAAAATCAACGCAGAAAGAAATTTTAGATAAACAAACTTCACTTCATTGTTCCTGAAGAAGAACTTATTGGTGCAATAGTTGGTGAAACTGTAGAAGATATTGAAAAAAGAAAAAGAATATATAACAATTAAGAAAAATATCTTAAAGAAATTACTAAAAAATCAGAAAATAATCAAATTTATCCAGAACTAAAAAATTATGAAAAACTTGATTTGACTCAATTAAAAATGCTTAAGGAAGCAATAACAACAATAAATAAAAAAAACCTCAGAACTCAAGCAAAAGTTTTAGAAATTAAGGATGACCACAAATCAATGAAACAGTTAGGTAAAGATATTAAAAAAATTATTGATAAAGAAGAAAAATAATCTGGCTCAGGAATCAGAATTTTTAGTTCAACAAAAGAAATGATTGATCATTTTCTATTGCTTATATCAGCAAAGGAAGCAACTAATACTGGATCTGAAATTGATAACGAAATTGTTGATATTCTTGACAAATTAAGAAATTCTGGTTTGTTAACAACTGATGAATATAAAATTCTGCATACAGATCTACTTTAAAAACACTTTCGGGTTTTTATTTTGTATAACTATTATGTAAAATGCAAACGACACTATTTCTAGATTCATCACAAACTTCAAGCAATAGCGCTAATTTTCGTGTAAGTTATAATCCACCAATACAACTTGACACAAAAGAAAAATATGAAATAAGTCTTATTTCTGCAACAATGTGGAACAGCATTCGTAATATTAAACCTAACATTAACGACGACTTTACGTTTAAAGATCTTCTTGGCAATTGGAAAAGCGTAAAAATACCACCAGGAGCATATAACGTTCCTGAACTTAATACAGCAATAAAATCCTTAATATCAGACAGTGGTGGTAATGCAGATAACTTTCTACTTGAACCTAATTACAAGACATTACGATCAAAAATTACATTATTAGGTAATATGTTAATTGACTAAAGTAAACCTTACACACTAGGATCACTCTTAGGTTTTAACAAACAACAATATGGTTCAGCAGTAACTTCACCAATCAAGTACGATGGTGAAAATCCTGTTGACATAAGTTATGCAGATGTAATATTAATTAATTGCTCAATAGCAGATGGTTCATATACAGCAAAAGGTTCAAAAGGTAAGGCAATTTATGCGTTTTCACCTGATGTTCCACCTGGTTCACTTATGCAGATTATACCAAAAGAAAAAATATATTATCCTGTAAACCTATACGAACAAATATCAACAATAAGAATGACACTAACAGACCAATCTGGTACTCAACTTGATTTTAATAATGAAATAGTCACATATTACCTACATTTACGACAAATAAAATAAAATTTTTGTCTAATCACAAACAATAATGACAGGATCAATAATAAACAAAAGAAAAATATATCGTAAAAATGTTATTGGTGGCAGTATATTTAGCAGTATTTTTTCAAAAATAGTTAAACACGGTCCTGCACTTGCAAAAAAACTAGCACCTGTTTCTTTTAATGCAGCTAAGTCATTTGCTTCTAAAGCAGGTGCCTAAGCAGGAGAAAAATTAGCTGAAAAAATAAGAGGATTATCAACAACAGTTACCGCACCACCACAGCCAGAACCAAAAATAACAATGACACCATCATACACTATTACTGTTCCACCAATAACAAATGAACAAATAACTGAAGCAATAAAGGAAATTGCACCAACACCAGCAACAGCAAAATCTATGATTAAAACAACAAAAAAAACTTTTATCTCTAGAAGGAGAAAGTATTGCTAGAAAATTAGCATCAATTGTGTGAGCAACTTTGAAATTTTATCTAAACTTTATCAATAACATGACGTCACTAAGGACCTATCTTGACATTACCGAACAACAGGAAATTGATGAGCCTTCAACAGAATTTGAATACATTGAGTACTTACTAGACAAGACTGGTTATAATGAATCTCAGCAAATAATAAACACACGAGATGAAGACATTTACCTGTTACCACATAAAGCATTTATTGAAGTACGAGGTCAGTTAATGACAACTGCTGCAGTACCTGTTGCACATGCTATAGGTACAGAAATATCACTTTTAAATAACGGTTTTAGTTTATTTAGATCAGCAAGATACTTGATTGGTAACCAGGATCTTGAAGAAATTCAAGACAATTTACCAATAGTTAGCACTATCATGAACATAATTTCTTTTTCAGATGATTATGCAAGATCAACAGCAACAAATATGCATTGGTTCAAAGACACAGGAACAGGAATTGCTTTCAGAACAGAATTTCTTAATAATTATTCACCTATTGCTGCAGGCGCTGATGATGCAGCAACATTAGTTATTATAAGGAACTTAATAATCGCAATTGCAAACCAAATAGGAATAACTCCACCTGCTGCTGCTGCTGCAGATTTGGCAGCAACAGTTGGAGTCATGAGAAATATTTGTAATGAAATCAGTATTATAGCATCAGCTGCTGCTGCTGATACTGCTACATCTCTTGCAAAAGCAAATGAAATTAATCTAAACTTAAAAAGAAATAAATTGTATAACGAGGGTTATGCAAGACGTAGAGCTTTAACTGACAATGGAGCACAAGTAACATTTATTTTACCACTAAGTTCAATATTTGGTTTTTGTCGATATGTAAATAAAGTTTTTAGAGGAATTAAGCATTCAGTTGTGTTAACAAGATCTGACAACAACAATACAGTATTTAAAGCAGTCGGTGTTGCAGACGGTCAATTTGTCATAAACTATCTAGCAATGTGGATGCAAAAGGTTGTACCATCAATATCTGTTGAACAAATATTAAATGACGCTCTTCAGACTTACACACGAAAGGTGTATTTTGAGCAAAATAAAGTTTACAAAATATCTGCACCACCAACAGCAAATTATACGTGGAGGATGACATCAACATCATTTCTTGAACTACCAAGACACATTTATGTCGTATTTCAAACTTTAGCAAGAGCAGATGGTGATCAAACAACTAACAAACGATTATTTGACAACCTGAGACTCACAAGAATTAATGCAAGAATTAATTCACGCCAGTATCCAGAACGAGAATTTGTTTGTAACTTCACAACAGGAGTTAATCAAAACGTGTCAAGACCATATTACGCGTTAAAAGAAGCAATGGAGAAATACCACGACACTGATAGTGGAAGTCAGTTATCACTAGAAGAATTTAGAAACCTTTACCCAATATTTCATTTTGACGTTAGCAAGCATGCTTAACGTCTTAGACATCTCAAGCAGATATTGAACTAAATTGGTCACTAAGTGCTGCACCTGCAGCAAACTATTATGTGTACGCACTTATTACTTCTGACAGATATGTAACATTAGATGCTGTTAAAGGAAGAATGCATATTCAGGTGTAACTTTTATATAAACTTTATTTATAATGTACCATCAACAAAAAGTAAATTTGTCAAGAGGGCAAATAAAAAAATTAGCTGATGCTGTTAAAAACAGAAAAAGTGTATCAATAAAAATAGATTACAAAGGAACAGAAGAAGTTAATCTTTGTTAACAAAAACTCAGAATATTAAGTTCAACAAAGGATTACCATTTGTTTTAAATTTATCTAAATCACAAATTACTGCAATTGCAAAACATGGTGGTTTTATTGGCCCTGTACTGGCAACTATAGCATCAACTATATTACCAAAAAATATTACCAATTCTTGGTCAACTTGGTCTTGCAGCATCATCTGGTGCAGTCAGTGCTGGTGTTGAAAAAGCAATTAAGCGAAAGGGAATAAAAAGAACGTTGTAAATTTTATCTAACAAGTAACAATAATGCCACCAAAAAGACGAAGAACTACTGCAAGAACACGGAGTGTTCCACGACGAGCACCAGCAAGACGAAGAAGAACTAAAGGTGGACTTTACATACCACTAATCTCAGACTTATTTGGAGATTTAAGTAGCTTGCTAAAATAATGTCAACTTTGTTGAGCAAATTTTATCTAACAATATCAATAATGCCAGCACGAAAAAAAAGAGCAACAAAAACAACAAGAACGAGACGAAGAGGATTTTTGTTACCACTGCTGCTAGGTTCAGCAGCAAGTCTACTGTTGCCAAAACTGATGGGAAATGGTCTGGTGTTGCCAGGCACAAGAAGAATGTAACTGCGTTGTCCAACTTTGACATACATGATAAGTTAAAAAATGTTAAAGGATTTATTGGTGTATTCTGTAAAGACAAGTTGCAAGGACACATGAAACCTAATACGTCATGTGTAATTAATATTCAGAACTTTAATGACGGCAATGGAACACACTGGACTGCACTTTATAATAACAATTATTTCGACTCATTTGGTTTACCGTCATCAGATGCAGTTAAAAGTTTTTGTAAAAAACCTCTCAATTATAACTCAACACAGATTCAACCAACAGGTACTACAGCATGTGGTTATTATTGTATTATGTTTATAAAACAAATGTCAGGATCCCAAAAGCGAAAAAGTATGTCATTTGTTGATTTTATAACTCAGTTTGAAACACCAGCAAGTATCAATAATGACATGACAGCGGTCAACAATGTTGACTTAAATTTTGAGTGAATATTAAGTATAAAATGACAACTACATATTGCTTAAAGTGCAAGACACAAACTGACAACACAGACGAAGAAATTGTTACAACAAAAAACAATCGTTTGATGATGAAAAGCATCTGTGGTGTTTGTGGTAAAAAGAAAAGTGTATTTATAAAGAAGCCAGTTGTTGCTCAAGAAATTGCGGAACCAGAGATTCTGGGTGAAGGACTAAATGTGACCAGATTCACCTGAATTGTGTGTTGCACATTAAAAATCAAATTTTGTAAAACTGAAATAAATAATGTGTAACTGCGGCGTAGATTACCACTTATGTATTGAACATGATAAAGTTGTGTGTTATTGTAAAAAATGTGATAATCGCACAATTGTTGGTGGTGCAGTTGATATTTATAAAATTATTGGTAAATTACCAAAACCAAAAGGTGGTTATACACTGCCAGGTCATAAATATACAGGACCTTGGAACCCACTTGAAGAGCAACTTGATGAAAACGATAATCCATTGCCAGGACAAGAACCTTTTAATCAAGTTGACGCAATTGCAATGCGGCATGACATATGTTACCGAGACATAGGAAAGCATAGGAATTAAGTAACATGCAACCACAAAATTTACGTGAACGTATTGACAGAAGATTTGTGCAAGGAATTATTGGTTCAAAATATAAATTAGGTCTAGCAGTACCTCCACCTTTTGTTGATGATTATACAAATCTTGCAAATGAGTTACATAAGCCAAAAAAAAATCTGAAAAGACGAGTTGTTGCGAACGTTGTAGAAGATATATGGTCTGTGGATCTGGCTGATATGTCAGCATTTGCTTAACTACGGTAATAAATATTTGTTGAACATAGTTGACTTACAAAGTAGGTATGCGTTTAGTGTGGCAATAAAAAATAAAATGGGGAATACGATCACAAATGCGTTTCAGAAATTAATTTCAGATACTCAACGTAAACCAAATAAAATATCGACTGATCATGGTGTTGAATTTTTATAATAAACAATTTGAACAATGGTTAAAGAATCATGACATTACAATATACACAACAGGAAATGAAGGCAAAAGTGTAATTGTTGAAAGATTTAATCGTACAATAAAAGATAAAATTTATAAGTACATGACAGCAAATAATACTAACAATTATGTTGACAAATTACCTGAATTAGTTGAAGAGTACAACAGTAGTAAACATAAAACGTTAAAAATGTCACCAAAAGACGCAATTACGTTTCCTGTACTTGCAAATGAAAATTTATACAGAAGACATAAATTTAATGTTGACGATAAAGTCAGAATTTCATTAACAAAAAAAATATTTAAGAAATCTGCAACAGCAAATTGGACTGAAGAAGTATTTGTGATTCATGACAATACCTGTGACTTACAATTTACGTGATTTAAATAATGAAGATATTACAGGAAGTTTTTACGAACAAGAGTTACAAAAAGACTGACCAGGACGTATTTGTTATTGAAAAAAAAATAAGGACTAAAGGTGATAAAAGTTTAATTAAGTGGAGAGGATATAGTGATGCGTTCAACAGTTGGGTACCAACATCAAGTATAAAACCGTATGTTTAACGTACTCGTTGAATTGTTGTTTTGTAAATATGTTCGTAATTAATTTGCACACTTCTGCATTTAACAGGCCTGCATAACGAAATTAGATAATGTTTCCGTTCAACAGAAAACTCTGTCATCAGTAAAAATATTTTTGCAAAAATAAAATCAAATTTTATATTTTTTTGTCTTCCAGGAATTTTTATATTCATAAAATGAATAACTCTTGCATAAAAACTTTTCATTTCTGATTCTGTTAAGTTAAATGTTTTTTTTTTTGTTTTTTTTTGTTAAATGATATTTGACGTTGTACCTACCTGTAGTTGGTGGTAAATAATGTTTCTTCTCAATAACAACATTTGCAAATTCTTCAGGAACAACTTCACCATCATCTGGTTGATATTGTTCTGTCACATATTGTTCGGTAATGTACACTTGTTGCTCATGTTGAACAAGATTGTTGTCTCTTGCAGGAGTAAGTGATGGTGGTGGTTGAGAGTATTGTCTCTGCAGAATTGCAAACATTATATAAAATAAATTTATTTAAATGTTAAACATTTCATGTTTTAAATTTTATGTTTGGACAACTTTGTTGTCGGAATTTTATGTTAACATTAAGTATAAAAGATGAACAAATATTTATGTTATAACAAAATAAAAAAAATTTGTTAAGGAAGTTTTGAAAAATAAAATTAAACAGAAAACATTAGATTGGTACAAGCTTATGGCAACAACAGTTGGTGGTTCAGAAATTGCGACAATATTGGGAGTTAATCCGTATAAAACTTTGAGTGAGATTGCAAAAGAGAAACACAGTATGAGAAAAGGTGAAATTGTTAAGTTTGAAGGATCACTAGCATGTTATTGGGGGAAATTATTTGAACCAATAATTGTAAAATATATTGAACACGATTTTGGAGAACGTGTACTTGGTAATAATATTTGTGTAACTACAGATTACGGTATCACGTACTCACCTGATGGATATGTTGTTGGTAGATTTAATAATGACAAACTTATTTGTGTAAAAGATAAAGAAACAAATGACGATATTTATAAAATTATGCTTGTTGAGACAAAGTGTCCGATGCTAAGGAGACCTAAAGATGATGTGCCAGAACATTATTTACCACAGGTGTTGTGCGGTTTAGAAGTAAGTGATATTACAGAACAAGGCAGTATTCAGACGTTGTAGCATAATATATTTTGATTTTACAAGCGATTACAATAAAACTATGCATTTTGACAAAAAAATTTACGAAAATAAAACTCCATTAGCTATTGGCGTAATTGGAGTAGCTGGTGAAAATAAAAATTGTGAAATTATTGATTTTGGTAATTGTGGCGAAGAAGAGTTTGAAAAATTTATGAAAGATATTGACGACAAAAAGTTAAGCGCAAATTGTGAGTGTATTATTTTTGATGATGAAGAAATTGAAAAACAAAATAGTGTTGTAAAAAAATTGCAAAAAAATAAAAAAAATTATGGGATTGCTTTGTTTTAAAAATTATTTGAATTTAGGTATATTATTGTTGATAAGGAGGAGGATTATCATGACGTTTTGGTTAACGCTGTTGAAATTTTGGAAAAGGAAATTAAATTGTTGGGTTAAATATAAGTAAACTTTATTTTTTGATTAAATCTTTTTGAAAATGCTGATCGTCGAATATTGTCTGCAACTAATTTAATTGATTTACGATTAATTTTAAAATATTCACCAGCTGAATAAAATGAGTGAAACGGAATTTCTTCATTTGTTACAAGATTAATTGATAATAAGGCGCGTGGTGTATTATCATTATAACCGGCATTACCACGTCGTGTATTTTCTTGATTTGTTACAAGTTCTAAATTTAATAAATTGTTGTTAATTTTGTTACTATCATTGTGGTCTATAACCATATCTTCCGGTATTATGCCACCAAATGTTTCATAAATAAAACGATGACCGTAATAAGATTTAACTTTTTTATTTACATAAAAACAAATTCTTACATAGCATTTTTATCAACAGAACCAACTATATTTGTTGTTTTTGTATTTCTTATTGTTCCTTTTTTAGAACATTCGTATCCACCAAACAGTTGGTGTTGTTTAAATTCATTATCTAAAAATAAATTATGAATATTGTTGTCATCAACACAACCGTTCTTGTGCGCAACACGTTTGCCTTCTGGAATCGGGCCATTGAAAATTTCCCAAACAAAATTTTTTACGAAAACTTTTGTGATTGCATGACCGTCACGTTCACCAACAGAAATAACTTTACCAAATGGTGTTTGCTTACCAGGTATCTCAGTTTTAAAAGTTAAGTTGAGTACCATTGACAATTTGTTGGCGGCGTTGTTGTTGTAAACTGGGTGAGTAACAAATTCATCATCAGCAAATGTAAACATATGTTCAACACATGTGTTCATTTTTTGTGCCATTATTATACTAACCTATTTGTCTAAATAAAGATTTTTAATCAAGTGATTTATCAATTAATAAAAATTCTTCATTTAAAAGAAATATCTGCATATGCATATAAAGATGAACAAATCAATGACTATACCTGTTAAGCAGCAAGTTGTAAAAGAGGAAAAAACTGCATTTTTAGGTTTTGACAAGCAATTTAGTGTTGATAATGAAAATGTGTTAATAAATCTTGACGCAAAAAAGTTATACAGGTTGATTAAGCCAAGTGTACAGCTAGAACTTCAACGACATAAAACAATAAAAATAATTTTCTTTTTTGAAGTATTGTTAGAAAAATTGTATCATGAGGAAAACGAAAACGCATTTGCTGATCCTTTTATTTCGTCTGGTGTACATCGCTTGATGCTTGGTGACGAGATAAATAGATTAGCTGATGTTATTTTTGATAAAATAAAAGACAAATTGAAATCTACCAATCACAAAGTTTAGGTTGGATATTTATTAGATTTTAAAAAATAGAGTTTTATACAGCAAAATATTCACCATTAAGAGGTATGTCATATGTTGAATTACCTGATAAAATAAAAAACAAAAAATGTGTTATTAATGTTAAAAATAATGATAATGAGTGTTTTAGGTGGGCTGTATTGTCCGCGTTACATCCTGCTGATAAACATGTTGACAGATTGTCAAATTATCGAGTATTTTCTTTTGAGCTAAAATTTGACGAAATAAGGTTTCCTGTTGAGGAACGACAGATACCTAAATTTGAAAAGTTAAATAATTTGAGTATAAACGTGTTCGGTTTAGATGACAGCCAGGGTGCTGGTCAAGAGAATGTTTATCCGAGATACATAAGCAAAAATGCTGACTAAAATACTTGTCACAGGATGAAGCTGGGTTGGGATTGGATTAGTGAAGACACTGAAAGCAATTGCGTTAATAAGATGCTTATTTATAAACGCAATTTAAAGATGAACAAATCTGACACCATTACAACAAAAAGATAAGGAAAATTATAAAGTTCCTAACATAGAACTAGCAACAACAAGTAACTCAACGAGAAAAATCAAAGATGAATTTAACGAATGGAATTTTAAACAAACGTGAATAACATCCTATCACAAATCAACAATTAAGAGTATATGATCTACACCTTAATATAAACAAGGTCTTATTAAGCACCAAGGGTGACCAAAGCATGTGATTTATGCACTTTTCAATATAATACTCATTTATTCATCAATCTATTAACTCATCAATTTATCAATTCATCAAGCGATATTGGAATATGTATGAATTTATGAATCTATCATTCATATAACGATATTGAAATGGGAATGCATGAAATTATGAATCTATCACACATATAGCGATATTGAAATGTGAATACATGTAATTTTGCTCAGATAGCAATAGTGAAAATAACTTTAAAATGGAACACGTAATATATATATATATATATATATATATATATATATATATATATATATATATATATATATATATAACTATCGTTGCGCCCATTTGACGTCCAAGATGTATCTCCGGTTCCACCCGCTCTAGTCAATGGTCAAGGAGCCACCACGCATGGTCCACCCCTCCCAGTCTGTTGAAGGACCCCTCGAGAGCCTTCACATTCAACACAGACCCGATGGTCGCGAAGCCTCGGTTCCTCGCATCGAGAACACCAGTACACTCTTCCGAACCAACGTCACCAGACACAGCGTATACGTCACAAGAAACCACAGAGTGCGACTCCACATCACCAAACCATACACAAAGGCACACACAAGGCACCACACAAGGCAGCTAAAAGTATAACAACTAAACCGTGTAGTACATATGACACGGTTAGTACTTTTGCATTGACATATGTTGCGCATGCGCGCACATGAATTACATCTCGTTACACATTACATTAATCATTCAATGCATGCTGCGTATAATTAAAGAAAATTCGTCTGTTCAGTTACAACAAATAGCTAACTTGAACCAGACTATAGTATTTCTAATATCATTGCGCTGTATAACCTAGGTATTGACTCTCTGTAGAATTTAGAATAAATTCTAAAACATCTAATATATGAAACAATTCTGTCATATAAAACGAATAGTGATAAAGAATACAATCTTAAATTTCACATACCTCTACAGCTGAAGATTTGCTCCCGTAAAGAGGTAAGCTTTCTGACAAGACTCGTCGTAGTGTAATTTGTTTATAGAGAATTTGCTCTATATGTACCCTAGCTGTGACAGATATGCGCAGCAGCTAGGTACTTAGGTTTTCACTGCAGGCAATTTGCACATGCAGCATGGGGTGAATCGCGCTCAGCATTTCAAAATAACTAGAGCCGAAAAAATAAACAACCCTCGAGTAACACTCTAGTCGGAACGAAACCCGAATACATTTTCGCTCACATATACATATTGATATAAATCATACAACTCCGTGACAATACTATAAATTTGTTGTTGTACAAAGAACACTATTGTTGGATTAAAAATTTCAACGGACTTGTTGGAAGTCAGTACAGAAAGATGAAATCTAAAAAATATTTTTGTTACAGATGCCTACGGTTGTAAGTCACAAGAAATACTGGACAGTCATGTTAAAGATTGTAAAGAAGTTTAGGTAATCCACATGCCCAAATTAGGAAAAAATGAACTAAGATTTACTCACACAAACAAACAACATCAAATACCTTTTGTGATTTATGGTGATTTTGAAGCTATTTTGCAAAATGTTGTTACAGTAATTGGTGATCCAACTAAGTCATCAACAACAAAAATGCAAAACCATATTCCGTGTTCTGTTGCTTATAAGGTAGTTTGTTCTGTTGATAATAGTTTGTCAGAGGATATTAAACTTTATCGTGGTGAAAATCCATCAAGGTGGTTGTTACAAAATTTGTTCAGAGAATCTGAGAAAATTATGGAAATATATAAAAATCCAAAAGAAATGTTAGAATTAACTGATGAGGAAAAATATAATTTTGAACATGATAAATATTGTAGTATTTGTAAAGAAAAACTTTTTAATGATAGAGTTAGGGACCATTGTCATATAACAGGTAAATATCGTGGTGCTGCACATTATGGTTGTAATTTAAATCATAAAGTTCCAGAATTTGTGCCAATTTTTTTTCATAATTTGCGAGGGTATGATAGTCATATTATCGTTCAAGCATTTGGTGATTTTAAAGAAAAGATTAAATGTATTCCAAATAATTTTGAAAGATATATGAGTGTAACAATATTTAAATTAAGATTTATTGATAGCTTTCAATTTATGTTAGCGTCATTGAAGGAGGTTGTTAAAGGTTGTACACATTTTTATAATCTGGAACAATATTTTGGTGACAAAAGTGATATGTTAAAACAAAAAGGTATTTATCCTTATGAGTACATGACAAATTGTAACAAATTTGATGAAACAATGTTACCTGAAAAAAGTTCGTTTAATAGTTCTTTGACATTAAGTGATATTAGTGATGAAGAATACAATTGGGCTAAAAAAAAGTTTGGAATGAAATGAATTATAAAAATTTGGGAGATTACCACGATTTATACCTGAAGACAGATGTTTTGTTATTAGCTGACGTATTTGAACAATTTAGAAACACGTGCTTAAAATATTATTGGTTGGATCCAGCTTGGTACTTTACTTCACCAGGACTGAGTTGGGACGCTGCGTTAAAGATAAGTAAAATAAAATTAGAATTATTTACTGATCCTAATATGTTTATGTTTGTAGAACGAGGTATAAGAGGAGGAATAAGTGTAGTTACCAAAAAAACATGCGGTTGCAAATAATAAATATATGAGTAATTATGATAAGTATAAACCTGATAATTATATAATTTATTTAAATATCAATAATTTATATGGTTATGCAATGAGTCAGCCTTTACCGTATAGTGGTTTTAGGTGGATAGATCGAGATACATTTTTGAAAGAAACAGATAAAAAAAAGTACCAGATGATGTTGGGTATTTTGTTGAATGTGACATTGAGTATCCTGGTGAGCTGCATGTTCTGCATAACGATTATTAGTTCTGTCCTGAAAATATGTTAATAACAGATGATATGCTAAGTGAAGAGCAAATTAAAATGAAAAATGAATATGGAATTATAACAGGAAAAATAGAAAAATTGGTACCAAATTTGAAAAATAAAGAAAAGTATATTATTCATCACAAAATGTTAAAAATGGTGCTAGATCATGGTTTGGTGTTAACAAAGGTTCATAGAGTTTTAAAATTTAAACAAAAACCTTGGTTAAAGGAATATATAGATTTTAACACGAGCAAGAGAGCAAGTGCAACAACAGAGTTTGAGAAAAAAAAATTTAAGTTAATGAACAATAGCGTGTGTGGTAAGACAATGAAAAATATAAGAAAAAGAGTAAATATTGAAATCGTAAATGACGTTGAAAGACGAAATAAGTTGGTATCAGATGAAAGATTTGTAAAAATGATAATATTTAACGAAAATTTAGTAGCAATAGAAAAAGGAAAAAATAATTTGGTCTTGGACAAACCTGTTTATTGTGGTTTAGCAATATTGGAAATTAGCAAAATGTTGATGTATGAGTTTCATTACGATTATATCAAGAAAAAATATCCTGACAGTAAGTTATTGTTTACTGACACAGACAGCTTGTGTTATGAAATTAAAACGAAAGATTTATATGGTGATATTTACAATGACAGGAGTTTATTTGATTTTTCGGATTTTCCTGAAAATAGTGGGTTTAAGAGTAATGATAACAAAAAGGTGATTGGTAAATTTAAAGATGAAACTAATTTTGTTCCAAGAACTGAGTTTGTTGGTTTAAGAAGCAAAATGTATGCAAAATTTTATAATTGGAAGGTGTCGAAATAAAAAAGAGGGCAAAATGAATAAAGAAGATTGTGGTAAAAAAAAAAATAGTTACGTTTGAGAATTATAAAGAAGCATTAAACGGAGAAAGGAAAAAAGTTGAGATGACAGTTTTAAAGAGTAATTGCCATAATATTGAGACAGATGTTATAAATAAAAGTGGTTTGTGTAATTTTTGCGATAAAAGGTACTGTGTTGATGGTGTAAATACATTTGCAATTGGGTATGATACGGATAAATTGAGTGTTGTTGATGTTGACAAAATGTTGGAGGAAATGTGGTTAATATATATTTTGTGTAAATAATTTATTAAAACTTAATTTTTTTTCATAATCGGTAAAATTTCTGATAATTCAAGCAACAAAACACAATCATCTTGGTGATCTCTCCATTCATCAAGAAAGGGGTCATCGTGATAAAAGAATTTTATTAGTGATTCAAACTTTTTAGAATAACTAGTTTTATTTAGTTTTTTGCAAGAATCAGTAATAGTTGTTGGTGAAAAACCGACGTAGGTTGCTGCGCCTCTGACAGAGTCTAGTGTTCTTACATATTTTAGATTTAAGTTAACTATAACGATTGGTCTAGCTGTTGTTTTATATGTTAGCTCGTTAATAGATTTGTAACGATAGTTGTTTATATTTTCTGACATTATATTAATGCTGTTATTTCTAAATAGAAAATTTTGAAGTAGTGATAATATAGTGTGTCCTGGATCGTTTTCTGTTTTTGAATGTGATTTTGAAGTGAAGAAAAGGGAGCGAGCAAGCTAGCACGTAAGAGCGAGCTTGAGATGCGACCGGATCGGAACAAAAAAATCACATTGAAAAACAGAAAAAGGGCCAGGATCACTATATTACCACTACTATATATATAACATTTATATGAATACAGTCTGTTCAATAAGGCTATTTTGGAAGATACTGCGGAACATACGCGTTTTATTTGATTTTCCCGTGATAAATGCCTCTCAATAATCACACCTAGAAGTTTGATTTTCGATGTTATTTAATTTAGTTCCCTGAACAAATATATTGATATTCTCTAATTTATTTATTTTTTGCCTTGATCCAATTATCAGTTTATTTTTTTTTTCCTTCTGCTTTTAATTGCATTTTGTTGTTTTCGCACTACAGAATAATAGCCTCAACGTCATGTTGTACCTTTTGTTTGTTCAAGGTAAGGGATTGTAAGGCATTTTTATTAAATGAAAGGAGTTGTTTCAGGTGTTAGAACTATCTCGTGCCATTCCAAGGACGTACTTTCTATGTGAAAATGGAGTTTTAGTTTCTGCTAAAACCTGGTCAGCAGGTAAAATGTAAATGCAGATATTGAACACCGTATTGGTATCTAGTGATACGCTAGAGGCTGTTGCAAGACAGAAACATTTCTTTTGAAGTCTTACTACCAGTCAGTAATATAAAAAGTGGTAAATCAGTAGATGTATATAGATTTTCAGAAGATTTTCTGAAATCTAGCAACATTTGTTCCAACACTGGCAATAACCATGCTCATTGGTCTAAAGAGATCATACATCCAATACCATAACCCTAAACTAAGGACGCACGAGACGCAGTGACGTATAGAGGCATCATGTTGATATTCTCTGTAAGTTTTCCTGTAATGTATTCAACAATGGGCTATTGTGGGCAGATAATAACAATTAATTGGTAAATGCTCATAATGGATTCCGAAGCAGTCTTCATTCCAGAAATGGAAAGATGGGGCCCAATGGCCCGCCCCTACTAGGTTAAAAAGTGGGGAAAAGATCATCACATGTTTCTTGTTTATTCAAGAAATTCAAACACATATTTATTAATTTACGCATTAAATTCACTTTTCCAGCACTGTATGCTTTGAATCAGTAGTTAGGCTACTGGGCAGTTTTCTACAATTTCCTTATCCTCTAAAACTACCAAGTCCACTGTTCTGGATACGGCTGCCTTAGTGGATAGGGAAATTGTAGTAAAATGTGATATAATCTGATTCAACAACGACTCTGTGTGTGTGTCTGTGCGTGTGTGAGTTGGTTTGGGTTTCTTTGCATGATGGGATATGAATTACAGATCAGAGTTTTTGCTTTTTGCTTTAAATCATCAGTAGAACACATATTTTTGACCTTGACCTGCAGACATATTATGAAATAGTAGATCTTAGTCTTAGGTAATCACACTTTGATATGAATTTACAGTGATCATTGAATCACTTTTTGATATGCATTGACAGTGATCATTGAATCACACTTTGATAAGCGTTGACAGTGATCACTGGATCACTTTGATATGCATTGACAGTGATCATTGAATCCCACTTTGATATGCATTGACAGTGATCATTCAATCACACTTTGACGTGCATTGACAGTGATCATTGCCGAAGTACCACAACACTCAGTATTATAAATATGCAGTTCTAGTACTTTTTGCAGATGTTACTCTAAAAATAATAATACCTCGCAGACTCCAGATTTTTTTAAAGCCGGAGTACCTTAGAATCATTATCAACGTAACTTCAAATATTTACCTTTACCTGTAGATCTATCTATGATAATAAAATTTCCAAATGCAGTATGCATGTCACTACTCCTTGTAGACGCAGACAGCTAAAATTTCCTTTTCTCTCTCAATCATTCTTCAACATACTGTTGTTGAATATGCAGAATAATCAGCTCTGAATTTCGAGTGTTTGTAATTAAAAATTGCATTAATTTCACCGCTTCATGATGAATCTCAAAACATTTACACAGAACTTGAACATTGCTGACGCCGCCGCTGTCGTCGAAGCCGGACAAGTGTTTCCTGTGTCTCACCATGATAACGCAGAGGAGACAATAACGTGCGCTTGGCTCTACAGGACTCACGGCACTAATACAGCACCCATAGTAAACCTATGTACAACCATGATATTAAAATTTCAATAACTTTAAATTTCTGAATGCTCATGATTAAAGCTATATTTATCAGTATAGATTGTTATGTATGATGTTTATATAATATTATAAATATTTTAGGAAATTATAAATGCTTCTTGAATCTTAATGTTGTTTATCAGGAAAACATGTTTAACTATTGTCCTTGAATTAGGTTGTTCACTTGAATATTTGAGTTCAAGGATAGTTTTGATAAACACGTTGTTGATTCAATTTGAGGTCAAGGTTGATTTTGTTTACAGATAAAACTAGAACTCCCTTTAGAGTTATTTGTCAAAAGTCAAACACCATTTATTATTCTAGAATATTCTGTCATGTGACCTATCTTTATATATACCATGTTTAGTGGACAGTTTTTTCAGTTTCGACATTACCATCAGTCTTTTAAAGAGCCATTACAGTTGTGGAAAATCCTTCCAAATTCTGAGAGAGGAATCATTTAAAATATTCATTGGATTATAAAAGTGCTCATAGACTTTTGGATTTTGGATTTTGAATTGATGATTTTGGGATTTATGTGAACTTATTCAAAGATATTTTGGAGGACTTAATTTTGGCATATCATCACATTAAAGACTACTGGCACATCAGGACATTAAAGACCATTGGCACATCAACACATTCAAGGGTACAGCCATTCATTCGGAACATTCTATATTTCGGACTTGTAATTAGGACACAGACTTATTGGATTATTTGGATTTTAATTCACATTACCGTAAGTGTCTTTTTGAATTTTCACTTTAATTGCCTAGAAATAAATTGCTTGTTGATATTTACTTGATTTGTTGGTTTCACTTTCTTTCTGTTGTTACATTTTTCTTAGACCATAGAGTCGTAACAAGATATATCCTTGCGGCATTTTTTCTGGATCTACATCTGTTAGAAACATGCGCTTTTAATTCCGCACCAAAGAGTCAGGTGCTAATTTCAGTAACGAGTTTTCCAAAGTCAAGTCTGTAAAAGGACTGAAATTCCATCAATAAACCTTGTCTCTATTTTTTACAATTTGGATAAGCTCTCAAAAGATTCTCTTTACTAAAATTTTACATTCGATATCAACCAATCCTGGCCAGCCAAACCCATATATACTCTACTTAATCTTCACCCATTTCTAACCTGGATCCCTTTCTTCCATATAATTAGAACCGTGAGTCCTATAGGTGTAAGCTTCCATGAGAGAGTGAGGGGGGATGGGGTGAGCGGGACAGAGGATTTTGCTTGCAGTCGCATATCACTGTAACGAACGCCCCATACCCCCAATGGTACTTGCTTATGTATTAATTCTGAGTTACAAGATCACAAAGTCAATTCGATTTTCAACGTCAGAAGGACAGAGAGAGCAGTAGTTGAAAGTCAGAGAAATGTTTTAAAATTACGAAGCACACTCGTTTTTTCTTTACCCGAAATTCCTGGAGAGCCATTTGCTAATCCGTCGAATAAATATAATATATAGCGTAAGCGTGTATTCTAGCACAGAAATAAATAAATAAATGAATAAATAAATAAATAAAAATATAAATGAAAAGTTGTAAATCGTGCATATCGTTCCGATCTTTACAGCCTCTTGTACTCGAATCTTTTGTATAATTTTCACAAAATAAGTCTCAGTCACTGTCAGTTCTGTACGTCGTTTCAAGAAAAGTCCGAATAACACTTTATTTTGTCCTTTTGTTTAGCTACACAATCACAATGCTAACTGACAATTCAGTTGAGAGAGAGAGAGAGAGAGAGAGAGAGAGAGAGAGAGAGAGAGAGAGAGAGAAAACAAAAAAACTGGATGGACCCAGTTAGCGTTCATGTTTATTCAGATGGGGCACTGGCCTGAAAACAATAATGATTTTTGTAGCCAAGCTATTCTCTCTCTCTCTCTCTCTCTCTCTCTCTCTCTCTCTCTCTCTCTCTCTCTCTCTCTCTCTCTCTCTCTCTCTCTCTCTCACTCACTCCGTACTGCGAACAAAACCAGGCCCACCGAGAGGGGGGGGGGGGGGGGCATTTGCCCAGGGGCCCAGCGATTTCTAGGGGCCCGTCGTCAACTCAGTTACAAACAATAAATTAATCTTTGCAGTAAATATTAAAGTTTGTTCCTTGCAAGAGTTTTAAGTTATGGTAGATTACTACAGAATTTATTTGCAAAACTGTACACAGGTTTTTATATACCAAAAATTAAACTAGTTTTGGGGCCTATGACTGCTCTGTCCAGGGGCCCGGAATTTCTGTCTGCGGGCTTCAACAAAACTCCTGGTTTAGTAAACATTATGTGGAAAAACCATATTACTTGAACGTGTTCATGCATTTACCTCAAACATAAATGATTGCATAGAGAACTGCGTCATAACTGAAACGAATATATCAGGCTATGTTTTTAAGCTTAAAATTTTTTTAATTCAAGTGAATATACCCAAACTGATTTTTCTGGTGTTTTCAGTCGTGCACTCACGTCTTGTGTTCTCCTCCCCCACCCCATCTCTCTCCCTGGTGTGAATTGAACCTTCGATTATGATATTGTAGCTTTCGGATACCTAAACTTTTTGATTTTTTTCATTTCTCCCGTAACCTTGCTGGTCGCAGGGGCGCCACTGATGACTATGAGACAATCTCTCTCCATTTTGCACTGTTCTCCACTGCTCTTTGGGACTTTGCAATGTCCATGCCTGTCCACTCTTTGATATTGTCTTCCCATCTCTTTTTCTGTCTGCCTCGTTTTCTCTTTCCTCTCACTGTACCCTGTAGGATTGTCTTTGACAGGCCAGTTGAGTGTGAGACGTGACCATACCATCTTAATTTGCGTTTCTTTACAGTGGTGAGCAGATCTTCATAAGGTACAATTGCACCTTGGATTTTAGTGCGCACCTCCGCATTAGAGACGTGGTCTAAGTATGAGATTTTCAGGATCCTTCGATAACATCTCATCTCTAAGGCATGGATTCTTCTCTCTAATTCTGCTGTTAGGCTCCATGTCTCACATGCATATAGGAATATGGACATGACGAGGGAGCGTATAAGCTTGATCTTGGACCCAAGCGTGATGTTGCTGTCTTTCCAAATAGGCTTCAGCCAAGCCAGAGCAGCTCTTGTCTACGCAATCCTGGAAAGAACCTCAGATTTTGAACCTTCGTCAGAGGCGATAGCACCTAGGTACTTGAAGCTTGTTACGGTGCCCAGCTTCTGTCCATTCACTCTTATTTCCTTTTGGATGCCACTCGGGTTGTTTGTCATTAGGTTTGTCTTCTTCAGCGTTGATCTTAGTGATGCTTGATTGAGACGATTCACTAAGGTTTCCATTTCTTCATCTACTGCTAAGCCATCGATATCATCAGCGAAGCGCAGGTTGGTGATTGTTCTGCCTCCAACACTGACACTGCCCTCATGGTCTTCCAAGGCGTCGGACATGATCCTTTCCAGGTAGATGTTGAAGAGAGTGGGTGAGAGAAGGCACCCCTGTCTGACTCCGACTGTGGTTCTGAACCAGTCTCCTATGTTGCCATTGACGAGAACTGTACTAGTCGCCTTGTCATACAGGGTTTCTATAGTGCGGATTTGTTTTGCGTTTATGTTGTATATCCGCCCACAAGGCTGCATGCCATACCTTGTCGAAAGCCTTCTTGAAGTCAGTGAAGACATGATAGAGGTTCTGTTGATGTTGATGCTGGAGATATTTTTCACAGAGGATTCTAAGATTGAAGATCTGTTCTGTAGTGCTACATCCTGCTCAGAAACCTGCCTGTTCTTCCGCAATGATATGCTCTGCTTGGGGTTTCAGTCTGTTGAGGATGATCTTAAGCATAACCTTGCGTGGTTGACTGATGAGACTGATTTTTCGGTAGTTCTGGCACAATTGTAGATTCCCTTTTTTATGAATGGTCACGATCAGAGACTGGGTCCATGGGCTTGGGCCATTCTCCTGTTTGCCAGATTTGGTTGCAGATTGTTGTGAGGACATATATCATGGAAGTTCCTCCTGCTTGAACAAGTTCTGCTGGTATATTGTCTACCTCAGCTGACTTCCCCTTCCTTAGTGCCTTTACTGCAGCCTCTACTTCATCCCTGAGGATCGGGTGGTCAACCTCTGTTGTGGTCAGTGGTACGTTTAGTACAGCTTGGTCTCCAGAAGTCTCCTGGTTGTAAAGCTCCGAACAGTATTCCGTCCATCTGTTAAGAATGTCTTGTTTTCTGTCAGACTCTTACCAGCCTTGTCCTGAATGGTATTTGATCTCCCCTGTTTCTCTGTTGTCAGGTCTATCACCAACTGGTATGCCCTTTTACTGTCATTCTGGTTCAGGCTTTTCTCGACTTCCTTGCATTGGTCCTCTAACCAGCTTTCTTTTGCTTTCTTTGTGCTCTTCTTAATCCTGTTGTTAATCTCATTGTATTTTTTTGCTCCTTCATGGTCTCCTCGCTTACTCCTCAGTTCTCTCCTCACATCGCAGAGGTCGAGTATATCTGCTGTGACCCCAGGCTTCTTTATTCTACGATGCTGTGTCTATTACTGCCTTGTTGAAGGTGATGATCAAGGAGTCTAGGTTTATTTCTACATATCCCGGAATTGTGAGTGGTGCAAATTTGCCGCCTATTGATGCTTCAAATGCTTGTGCCACGCTTGGATCTTTAAGTTTGTTAAGGTCGAACCTGATCCTAACTTGTCTTGGCTTATTGGTCTTCCTCAGACAAAGTTTGATAGTCATCATCAGCAAGTCATGGTCGCTTCCTGTATCAGCTCCTGGGAAGCTACGTGTTCTGGCAATGTTTACGCTAGACCGGAAGCGCTTTCTCACCAAGATGTAGTCAGTCTGGTTGTGATGTTTTCCGTCTGGGCTGTGCCAAGTCCATCTTCTGGGTAGTTTGTGGGGGCCAAGGGTATTCGTTAGCACTAGGTTATAGTATGTGGCGAAGTCCAGGAGCTTGAGTCCTCTCTCATTGGTCTGCTTATTACAGTATGAACCACAGACTTCTCGCCAGTCTGCTTGTGCGTCTTCTCATACCTTAACATTCCAGTCTCCTTGAATAAGCAGAATATCCTTCTTGCGTGTCTGGTCTATGAGAGTTTGAAGCTGGTCGTAGAACTCATCCAATTCCTCGTCATCATGGTCAGATGTTGGGGCATAGACCTGTATGATAGTGATGTTAAAGGGAGATGCCCTGGTTGACAACCATGATTGTACTCACAATGTGCTTGTGTACCATAAACCCGACTCCATGTTCATGCTTGTTCTCATGCCCACTGAAGTAGATCCTGTGTCCGTCATCTGTTGATCTCTCTCCGAAATTTTTCCAGCGCATCTCGCAGAGTCCAAGGATGTGCCATTGGTATCTTCTCATCTCATGGGTGAGCTCCTCGAATTTCCCTGCTGGTCTTAATGTCCTGACATTCCATGTTCCAATGGTGATGTTATCTCTTCCCCGTACTTTGATGGTAGTTGCACCAGTTGCACCGTCCTGGTGTCCAGAGGATGGCGCGGTCATTGGTAACCCGGGCTGCGACCGATCCGGTAGGTGAAATCTATTTATTGTAATTTCGTCATCATTGGCGTATCATGGGCCGTTTCAACCTGGCGGCGCCCATCCCTCTCTAGGCTGTAGACCACAGCCGATATCCATGTTACTGTATGGTTCGCCCTGTTCTCGAACATGTGGCCGTTAAGTTAATCTTTGGAACCCTTCCGCCCTGGCCGTTGACTTCAACTTGAAAGACTTCCGCCCAGTGATGTCATGTTACCACCACTCTATTTCTCCCATAGGTAGGAAGACTCGTGGAGGCGGGAGTGTCTTAAACCTTCCCTTGCAAGTTTTTTTATCTTGCCCACTGCCTGTCCAGCCCAAGGAAGTTCTTAGTGTTGAGCGTCAAACGAGGTAGCTCTTGGTGCCATTTTCATTTTTTTTTACAATGGCTAGGCCGGGATTCGAACCCGGGACCTATTGCATACGATGCCGACGCTCTAACCACTGGACTATTGAAGCTGGTAAACTTAAGTTCCTAAACTTACTCGGCACTATATAGCCAGGATGGTGCTGATGTGCCGTTAAATTCTATACATACATACTAAATAACACCCTTGGTAACAACATGACCTTTAGTTTTCAACCCGCTTCAGGCATATTGTTTACACAGGTCTTATCGATACCATGGATAAATTTTGATTGGTTTATTTTTTTAAGCAAATAGCACACAAAACGTTCTCTTGGAAAATACAGTGTTATTCATTATTGTTGTCGGAAACTGTAGTCAAAATATGTGTAAAATAATGTATTCAGCAATCAAGTACAAAGATAATATATCCTTTCTCTCTACTGCCACTGCTAACCTTCGGTATGATTAGTTTGAAAATGGTGTAAATATGAAGATTTTTACATTACAGGTGATTTGGAGAATCATGCCCCGTAATATACTCGTCTATGTCCTATTCTTCCATGTCTTCTCACGTAGGCATACGGAATATATAATAATTTAAAATTTCGTGCACGTATAGCCGGATTCATAATCGACAAAAATAATTTGTCAAATGATGAACAGGTCCTAGGGTGAAAATACATTTTTTTTAAATGGGATAGAGCCAAAGAAGAAAATGCATGTGAGAAAATCGTTGACTAAAACTTGGAGCTATCTCATAAACATAAAATATATAATGGACTCTTATGTAAATACATTAAATTTCAACAGCTTTTATCACCTGAAATCTGCTTCATCTTTCTTTGGAAGAAAACCCAGCCTAATGCGTACTGGTATATGTTGTTGATGGGACCAGACGTCCCTGATTATTGTTAGCACATTATATTGTTTATGCCGAGATAGCATGGCAGACTATTCGGCAACCAGGATACTGGCCTGATGTCGTTAATTGCTAAATATTGCTTCATAATTTAACCTAATTAGACATGCATACACTAAATAGATAGATAGACAGATTCTACACACAAATAGATAGCCAATAAATAAATAAGTTGATTACCAATGGATTTGAGGTCAATGACGATCTCACTCTGTGGACCTCATAGAAAGACGCTTACAAAAGGAAAGTCCGCATTTACTAAATATCAGGGAGAGTATAAAAGACCTACGTTGGTCTGTGATAAAATCAATAAAGAATCGGTAGAAATAACAAAAGTAAACATTCCTCTACTTGAAATATTTTCAATTACTTATTGTTTCTGGATTATGCTATATCATGTATGGTCGACTGTTTAGCTTAAATGGTTTATCGCTTATCGTTTATAATTTATTGCTTGGCCTTTAATTTTTGGACTCTGCAACGTTTTACACATAGCGCTTATCGTTCGTTCTGCGTACGTTCAGCATTTGTTTACCAATTATTTTCCTTTTGTTCATCATTCCATTTATATTTCAAAGAGGTACATAAATGTTTCAGGGTCTGTATGTACTGAACGAGAGAAAATGTACGAATAATATGACATGTATTACAAATCGATGATTTGCTGTGGTGGTCCTTCTGAAAGTTGAGATAAGGTTTCAAATCTTTGGGTTAAAAGTGTGCGGACTTCATTTTAGGAGTGTTAAGTTGTGGCACATTGGAGCGTACGATCATACCTAACCGTTCTGTTTACTCTGGGGTATGAAACGAGAAAATGTGTGTTATCTGGGGGATCAGTCGTGCATATTCTGCAAAGGAGTTCATCAGACATAACTGAGATAATAGTCAATGGAATTTTAACCAGGACGAATAAGTTATTACTGAACTACAAATATTTTTTCACTGTTGGAAAATATCGATGACACACATTCTGGATTTTGCCAAACGATGAAAAATAAAATTAATACATTTCTGAATCCAAAACACATTATTCAAAGTCGAGTGCAAAAACCATGATGGACAGATGATTTGACTTTGGTACGGAATAAAACGGGTATAGTAGGAAAAAGAGGAATCAAACTGGGAAAAACAAGAAAACCTAGTTTAAGGCTGTATTTATAGCAAAGTTGTATAAAAAGTAGAAACTACAACTTTGGCGCAATTTCAAGCTGAATCTCTAAATATGCTAGAACATAATTAGCAATAAGGTTGCTGGAAAAAAATGTTGATAAAGTTGGTGAGAGTTGTCGCACGACATTTGTTTTGTTTTTGTTGTTGAGTTGTTGTTGGTGATTGAACTATCTCGTGCCGTTCCAAAGACGTACTATGTGAAAATCGATGTTTAGTTTCTGTTAAAACCTTATCAGCAGGTAAAATGCAAATGCAGATATTGAACATCGTATTGACATCTAGTGATACGCTAGAGCCATTGCAAGACTGAAATTTCTTTCGAGGTCTTGCTATCAGTAAGTATTCTGTGAAGTGGTAAATCAGTAGATGTAGATGAACTTTAAGAAGAAATTCTGAAATATAGCAACAGTTGCTTCCACTCTGTCAACGAACCTGCCTTGTGGTTAAATGAGATCATCAAACCAATATCACAATCCTAAACTAAGGACGCACGAGACCCAGAAAACTATAGAGACGTGATGCATTAGCATTCTCTGTAAGTTTTACTGTAATGTGCTCAACAATCGACTATTGTGGGCAGATAATCACAACTAATCGTTAAGTGCTCAAAATGTATTCTAAAACAGCCTTCATTCCGGAAATGGAAAAAAATGCCGCCCAATGCACATTCCGGGTCAAAAGTGAAGTCGTTTGGGACAACAGGGGTCGCAAATATCCTTATAAGTTTCTTGTTTATTAAAGAAATTAAAACATATTATGATTACAGGCACTCGCGTCATAGACTTGTTAATTTCTGCATTCAATATTAAATTTTCCAGCAATGTATGCTTTGAATCGGTCGTTGTATAGTGAGACTACAGCACGGTTTTCTACAATTTCCTGGTACTCTAAAATAACCATGTCCACTGTTCAGGACACGTTTACCCTAATGAACAAGGAAATTGTACCAAACCGTAATATAGTCTGACTCAACAACATCCGATTCAAAGTATATGATGCTGGAAAAGTGAATATTTATTGCACAAATTAATAAATACATGAACAGAGAGACTGTGGTCAATATCAGCCTCCGCTGTTGCGAGCCTTCCGTACTTGAATTTGAGTTCATCGTGCTCGAGTAACCATTCCCCTCTAGAATTTATTTTGGACGTTTGAGCCTATATTTTTCCTCCCTGTATGCTAGTTTGGAAATAAATAAAGTAGTGTTTTTGCAGATGATTTCCTCTTCTCTTCTTTACATTTTCTGTTAATAATAAATGACCACGTGCTCTCGATTTGTGCCCAAACTAATCAAAATCAGTAAGACATTTGTGTCACCTAATGAAATTGATCGTCCTGTGCTTCTTTGGCTATGAGAGCACTCTCTTCGGTAAGATTGGGATGCGCTCGATTCAGTCAGACTTAAATAAACCGTTACGACCTTTTATCACATAGTTGGTACACTTTACATTCAGTGTTTGCGGTTTCATATTTGTGGTATGTCAACACGTTAACATATCACTTTCTATGAATCTGATTGATATAAACAAGTTCATGAAATTCTTGCGCAGTATTCTCATTATTGATTGGCTGCAACCGTGGGAATTTTCCTTGCCCCACCTTCTGGAACCTTTTCTTTTATTATTATTATTATTATTATTACTATCAACAATATGGCGGCCGTCTTTCCGATTGGTAGCCCAGCGGACATTGGGAAAAAAACGGTCGACAATCGCAAAAACGCACAGTAGTGGTTGCGTATGTCTGAATATGTCCAATTTACCTTACGTAGAATTTTCCGAATGCGAACCTAAAACTAGAACATGAGAACTTTGCACCCCACTCCAGGACAAGCGTGGTTTACATGTCAACATATAGGAGTAAATAAACTCACCTCTCTTATGAAAAGAATGTCGACAAATGCTGGTCTCCCACTGACAAAAAGTTACCCAACAACAGTATTCCTTCAAATAAAAAAGAACGCAAATATCTGGTCACAAAGACATTAAAACTTCAATTACTATTGTACATAGCAACACCTTCATAGTCTAGATTTAGTACAATTTCTGCATTCAGTAACCATCCCTTCACACGAATATCCAACAACTAGAATGCTACTTTTTTCTGCCGTATCCAATACTGCACCTGTGGTGAATATCCATAGTGGAATCGACACACTTTTCGGTGGAAACGTTGTAAACAGTCTCATCGAAATCGATGCATATGGCGCGTCAACTACTCCGGCTGACCTGACGCGAGTGAACTATGTGAAAAATTATGTTGTCCGTGTCAAATATAATATTGATTTGGAAGGACAGTTGCTCTTTGAATTATAATTTGTGAAAAATAAATAAATCTACTTTTAAATGTTATTTGGTGTCGAATTGTGAATCATTGATTCAACTCGCGTCTGAGACTAATTTTTCACGCGCAAGAATTGAAAGGTTCAGCGTCTGAGTAGGAATTTAATGAAATGCCGAAAATGATCTCTTCTTCTTTATATCTAAACTCTTTCCAATAAAATAAAAACTGTGATAAACAGAATCTCAAATGGGCAATGATTTAATATTGAATTTGTGAAACGAGTTGAATAATTTCCAGTGGCAAAAACTGGACATTATTCAACTCGTTTCATAAATTCAATATTAGATCATTACCCATTTGAGATCCTGTATTTATCTTTATTTTATATGGTCTTTTTTATGCACCCTATCGGTGCAATGAGGGAAACTTTCTTGCGCCAAAGCTGGAAAATATGGGTCATTGGCTCCGCGGCGCTGCCAAAAATTAAATCTGCAGAAGGAAGAAAAGCCCTGTGGACCATTCTACTTTCAATATTATCACTTAAGCAATGATAATTCATCCACTTCTACAAGTTTACTGGGTAAGCGCCGTAGCTCAGCTGGTTGAGCGTCTGACTCGTAATGCAAGGGTTGGATAGCCGCCCTGGCAAGCCCAGTGTGTCCTTGGGAAAGGCACTTACCTCCCATTTTCTCGGCATGATACAGCCAATAATGTATTAAAAGTGCCGTTAAATAGCTAAATAGACCTGCACGTAACATGTAACAGATGATGTGTTTCAATTTTTACATTTATAACCTATGTAGAACTGCTGGAATATTTTGACGGGAAGGATATTGGAAATATAATTGAAGATCAACATACAAAACTAAAGGATACAAAAGTCTACAATTATCATTACGTCATTTTCATTTTGAGAGACTTTATCAGCCCAACGTATATTCTTCCCCATCCCATCCCAAACCCAACCCTTTGTGTAATTCTTACTTTATCTTCTTATCTCTCGGAAAATAATCAATATACAGCTAGTTAGAAAACGTTCGTAAATGATGCATTCGGAATTGAAAAACGGTAATTTTCCTTTTTTTTTTTAAATCCTGTTTGAGGAAATATGATCATATCGACGATTTCTGAAATTCTTTTTGAAAACAAAATATTGATCAGCTAGAAAACTGCCATTACATTCATCCATGTAATAAAATTTATATTTTCTTCAGTTGGTGTATTTATATATCGTAATCCATAGTCAGCCGCAGGGAATTTTAATTTTGAAGTCTACCGAATTTTAGCGTACGAGCGATATATTAATAGTTAATTGCGTCGGGTTTTTGTTCAAGAAAATCATACACCCAGGGTAATGAATTTGTAGGCCCCGTTACCTTTAAATCAGATATAGTCATAGAAGGCAACTTCAAAGGATTACGTTTATTTTCCTATATATCAGGGGTGTCAAACATACGACCCGCGGGCCAGATACGGCCCGCCAGACTCATTATTTATTATTATTATTATTTATTATTATTTATTATAATTTATATCAAATCTGGCCCGCCATAGAAAATGAGTTTGACACCCCTGATATATATGATGATTAAACTAGGCGACCATCTATTGCACGATTAATAACTCAGAAATCCCTAGTGCAAATGTATATGAAGAGAGTGATTCACGTTTCGTCACAGTTACTAGATGAAAGCATATGAAAGTAATATTGATATTAATAAAACATATTGCCGAGAAGCTCGGTTCATTAAAGATTTAGTTTGAATTTGCCATTAGTAGCATTATGAACAACAACACATGGTGTCATAGTTTAACCATTGACCATATGACCATTGGTTGTCATGGTGTTGTTTTTTAACAAATCGATTTATAACCAATCTAGAACCACCCGTATCATTTGACAAGAATTATTTATGAAATATGATTGAAGATCTATTGGAACGAACCTAATCTTCATGTAATGATCATTTTCACACAAATATGCTTTATTCACTCTATCTACATATCCTATCTACCTTTTTGTACATCTTACCTTTGATCTCTATCTCATGTGCATACTCTGACATTTCATACAAGTTTTGTAAATTAAACACTAGATTTTCCATTGCACGCGCTGCTAATAAACCAAAGCATTGTTAATTTATGGTATAAAGAAGAAAATATATAGCAACTATATTATGAAGAAATATAATCATATCAACGATTTTTCAAATTCTTTCCACGCACTTGGCCAATGTAAAACTCAATATTACTTTTTATCCATTCAATCAAATCCGTATTTTCCTGCAATCGATTCATTAATAACTCGATTCCATAATCAGCCATAAACAATATCATGTATGTATCATTCAAAAGTCCTGCATTAGAAAAATATTTTCCTTTCAAGTCCCAGTTTAATGCTGTTACCGAAAATTTCACATAACATATTCATGATTTTGACCTATTTTTGACCCGGCAACTTTGGAATGATTTATAGTTATTAAACGAAACCTCACAATGTTGCATGCATCTTTTATTACCATAATGAAAATCAGATTATACTTGCAGCCTTCCGTGATATTTTGAATAAATAGGCAATCCCTTGTGAAAATGAATATGAAAATAGTTCTAAAAGCTGTTTTTAGATTACGAGATTAAATGATGCTAAATCACCATCGATATAAAACAAATATGAAAATGGCAGACAAAATTTGTTTTTTGTTCATATAGTTACAACTTATTAAATATACTCGCTTATAAGTTGATTCCAACTGCTAACAACATAGACCCTGATCTGCCGTCACATAACGAGCCGGCAGATCAGAGTCTATGTTGCTTGTTCTGCTGATTACTCCTAACAAACTGCATAGACCCAGATCTGCCGGAGCATAATGCGACGGCAAATCTGGATCTGTACAGTTTGAAGTTGGATTCGACTTATAAGCGAGTACATACGGTACCTTTATATAATTCTGACATTAAAAATTCACATGACTGTCATCACGTCATATTGCAATTTTATATAACTTTTACGACTTGTAATCAAACTAGAATTACACGTATAAATGTATCGTATGTACATCGGAAATATAATAGAAAATCAATAATTAAAGATACTGAGAAAAAAAATCATCTTTAAATCATCATTTTCACTCAGACAGATTTTATTCACTTAAAACCCTTTTCATCCACTCGATTTACTTCCTATTTTTTTCCTAATCACTAACTGTCAAAATACGTCAGACTTTAACATTTTGGATAAGTTTTGTAAATTTTTTTTTTGCACGGAAGTATGTCAAGAAATCCTTAACCCTACCTTTGTCAAGTTTTGTACGAGGAAGAGAAAATATATTTATGTATACTTGAACAGATTACCATCAGAAGGAAGTAGTAATCTATTACCATCAGAAGGTAGTGGTAATTTATTACCATCAGAAGGTAGTAGTAATTTATTACCATCAGAAGGTAGTGGTAATTTATTACCATCAGAAGGTAGTGGTAATTTATTACCGTCAGAAGGTAGTGGTAATTTATTACCATCAGAAGGAAGTGCTAATCTATTACCATCAGAAGGTAGTGGTAATTTATTACCATCAGAAGGAAGTAGTAATCTATTACCACCAGAAGGTAGTAGTAATCTATTACCATCAGAAGGTAGTGGTAATGTATTACCATCAGAAGGAAGTAGTAATCTATTACCATCAGAAGGAAGTAGTAATCTGTTACCATCAGAAGGAAGTAGTAATCTATTACCATCAGAAGGTAGTGGTAATTTATTACCATCAGAAGGAAGTAGTAATATATTACCATCAGACGGTAGTAGTAATCTGTTACCATCAGAAGGTTGTAGTAATCTATTTATAAGAAAGCTTTTTCCTTGTTCGAAACTTCTAAGTTCAAAAATATTTTTCTCAATAACAACGATTTCCAGAGATTTAGGCGTGTGCACTGCTCACTGAAGCATTGGCCACTACATAATACTAGACAATAGCTTAAGCTTTACCGAGCGCCAGTTAATTTTAAACAGAACAGAACTTTGTTGATTTGACGCATGCAAAAAAGCACATAGTCAATACAATACATATTGTATATACAAAACACTGTTGCATAAATGAATGACAATGAATAAATAATGTCGATAGAAAATATGTGTACACATAAATTTAGGGGTGGGGGTAGAGAACTAGATAGCGAGAGAATATAATCTAAGTTGGAATGTATTATACACATATTTACCTAACTTTTATACAGTTGTTTAATTTTCAATTTCAAATAAATTTTAAAGTTTATATACGCTTTGTTTCTGCCAATAATAAAGATCAATATAGAGATTCTGTAAGTGAGAGGTTGAATATATTGATATTGTTTTACACATTTTTCTCTCCTGCAAGCCTGTCGAGAAGGGGGGGGGGGGGGCAATTTCCCAGGGGCCCAGAGATTTCTAGGGGACCGCCGTCAACTCAGTTATAAAAATTAGTTAATCTTTGCAGTAAATATTAAACAAGGAGAGAAAACGGTATCGTTTTTTTTCAAACAAGTTAAATTTTGACCTCCATAATGCCATTTAATGCCTCTCTATTATGATTAATATTTTGATTTTGTCGCTTGTTTACATTTTAGAACAATAGTGTTGTTTCGTTGTATAGTCATGCCTTTAACAAATCTACAATTCTCATGTTTTTTTATGTTCACAAGTGTTTGATACAGGTGGGTAATTTCCCAGCATTGGCTGTTTTTATTGGTCACTGTGATGTGTATTTATATCATTGTGTAACCATATCTATCATATTTTTTGCTTTCGTGATTTCTTCGTATTGTAAATCTCACAATGGAGGAAAGAAAGATTAATGAATGACTAGAAATATACAGTTCTGTTAATTCCCTTTGTGGTGTTATTCCAGAACAGCACATACATATACACACTGTCACTGATTAATGATTTTCTTTTTCGCCCAGGTACCTCTGAATCAGTCAATTATAGTCGTCCTGCTTAACTTTTAATGGGTACGTGTTTCTTAAGCCTCAGAATGAAAGTTGGATTATATTAGCATCAATATATGACATATTTAATAACTTATGCAATAGAAATGAAGAAAATTTTAAAAGCTAATTCGTGTTTATGAAACGAAAGCGTGCAAAATACTTTCGATGCGAATATGATTAAAATATTTCATAAAAACCGCTCTTTTGCATGTTAGTTTCCATTTACTAGATAGTTTACTATGACCTGCAGTCCGTCAGGTATGATGGTGTCATACCATTTTATATATCTCCTTCAGTTTGTACTATTTATAACCAACAAAAATTATCCCTTTTATTTCATGCAAAAGATACCGGAAATACAGAGGAAAATGAGTGACCATTAAAAACCAACTAAAAAAAGGAAGTTTTCCTCATTTTGACTAAGTTTTATTAGTTTTACAAGCGGTAGCGTAGAATTGTTTTTGAGGTGGAGAAACTGACGAAAACAGAACAAAAAATTAACCAGCTTTCCGCACATGATTTTCAACATATTGTCTGCCTTAACCTACTTTGGTCATGTTGTTCATTCTTCTTCTTGAAAGTTTCAAATGCTACAGCTGTAGACTTTAGCAACATTTATCTTGAAAAAGGAATACAAATAAGTGTCAGACTGTAATTGCGATAAATAAACCCAAAAACAAAAAAGGGCTGGTCTTAAAGGATATTTTTTTATCATCAAGGCCAATGACCTAAAAAGATAAACACAGAGTTATCACCATATTAAGTGATCAAGAAGGTCCAAATAGCGGCATCTAATTGTCTGAATGTCAATGATAACGCAGCAGTAAAATTATGGATAATGCACAGTGTAGACCAATTAGAGATCTACCCAACTTTCCCACTTCCAAAATTTGTTACGGTGTGGTGTTGTTATTATTGTTGTTGTTGTTGTTTTCTACAGAGTTTTTTAAAAATATCTGCTATATATCCTACTTATTTATACAGGCATTCTTTAAAAGATTTCTGGTTATTTATTTAAAACCATATATCGACTAAATAACACGGTACATCCAGAGAATCGGTGTGTTGGAACCAAAAAGGTAATGCACATGTGCGTAAAGAAATTGAAGTAAATATCAATCGTAAAAATTAGCAATAATCTAATTTATATCAAGCTTTGAAACATATATGTAGTTGACGAATCTCAAAACTACACGTTCCTACTACCACCTGTAAGTCAAGTGTTGTTTATTCAACGCTTCAATGGACTCCCAATCCGGGCTCTGTTTGATTCATTATGTAATAACGTCTGGAGCGCCAAGCTTCTCTGACCTGGTTGACTGATAGTCGGCCAGTTTGGGTAATTTTACTATATAGCATGTACAAATTCAAACTTCGCTATAATTTTCGTGAAATTTTCACCATAAACCAAAATTTACTCTTAAATAAAGTTTTGAACGAAAACATTGAAAGAAAATATGCTAACAAATAGGCGTGTTTATCTCTGATTCAAATATGCGTCAATTAACAAATAGCTATTCGTTGGAATAAGGAAATAAAATCACCGTATTTCAGATGTTTTTTTGAAAAAAATAATGCTGTAAAAAAATTTACAATCTCAAAGGGATTGTTCTTCTTGTAACGCAAAACGTTTATTTTTTCTTGTACTTATAAAATGATAAATTCTGTAAAACTACAATTGTGTAGCATGATTGCAGCTAAGCCGTTTGTATTCATGTCAAATCTCGAGAGATTAAACCTCAAGAATATGGAACTGCTGCAAATACTTGCGAATTTTCCTAAGGACTGTGTAAGTGTTCCTTTTCTTTGATATCAACATGAATTATGTCATTCATACATATCCACATCGAAAACCGGTAATATCTTCATTGTTGTCTTTTCTTTCTCTGATAAAATCAATTCATCATGTTAAACAGGAAACTACATAGAATCATTTTATTTTATCATGATTTGGTTCTGTACAGAATGCATAATTCAAGGAATAACCCGAATTTGTGAAATCCGATAATCCTTTTTCACCGATTAAAATAAATACCTAATGCAACTTAAAGTCGAAGTTTTTAATTCTCTACCTTGTACAGAAAATGTATTAGTAAATGTTAAATAGTACTTCGAGGAAAAAGTGACTGTTTAACGTCTTTTAAGGGGCCTCGGGTGGCTGAGTGGTCTAAGGCGCTCGCCTTTACAGATCACTCACATCTCCCCCTTTGTCCGCGTGGGTTCAAGTCACGGCTCCACCAACGCGGGTATGTGAGAAAGCTTGCCAGTAGCTTCCCGTGGGTCGGTGGTTCTTCCAGGGGTCTCCTCGGTTTCTTCCTCCACCAATATACTATCCGCCATAAAGCATACTATATGCTGAAAAATGGTGTTAAACCCCACAAAACCAAAAACCAAAACCTCTTTTAAGCCTGATTACTGAAACATTCAACCGTACATAAGATTTCTTACCTTTCGCTTCCTTTCGTTTCCTCCAGATCTTAGAATTCAAACAAAGCTTATACAGTCTCAATCCAGAGTTTTATAATTCTAAATTGTTCATGAGAATTTTGATTGCGCACTAGCGAGTAATTAATAAGTCGATAAAACGTCAGGAACAGTTAAATCTGACCTGAATAGGCAAGAAAGAGGCATGTTGATCAAGGCCGTTTCAATAGCTTTATTTATTAAAATGTACTTGCAAACAGTCTCTGTTTAAGGAAGAGAGCTATTTAAGGTGATGTCAAGAGGTTTGAGTTTTTATTATATTTATACTTGCCAATGCCAATAGTTCAGCCGGAGAAATATGCTACTAGACTTCTTTTCTTGAGTCTCTTGCTGAAAATACTTTGCCAAGTGAAAACCCGTTTCAAAACACACACACACACACACACACACACACACACACACACACACAAACAAACACAACAATTCGATTTTTATCTACACTGACTATCTCAAATAATCTCAAAAGTACAATTTTTCCAATAATGTAACCCTCGTCCCCTAGTCACCACGGATGTTTGCTTCAACCCTGCCCCCACTCCACCCCACCCCCACACACAGAATACCTTGTCAGTTTTTTAATCATGTCTTGAAGATGAACAACTTTTAGTTTAATTACTAAAATTATCTTCAAGTCTGGGGCCCCGGGTGGCTGAGTGGTCTAAGGCGCTCGCCTTTACAGATCACTGACATCTCACCTCTGTCCGCGTAGGTTCGAGTTCCGGCTCGGCCAACGTGGGTATGTGAGAAAGCTTGCCAGTAGCTTCCCATGGGTGGTTCTTCTCGGGGTTTACCCGGGTTCTTCCTCCACCAGATATACTGGCCGCTATGTATAGCATAATATGTGCTGAAGACTGGCGTTAAATCCACAAAACCACAAACAACTTCAAGTCTATTGGACAGCATTTAGAACTCAAATGGCACCCTCATATGCCAACACATTGATGGTATGGCTAGAGCAATCACCCTTAAGCTGTTGCAGATTTATTAATGACGTGGAGAGATAAGAACACGGGGTAAAATCCAATTTGTTAAAATTTGCTAACAATTTACATTCCTTCATCAAATTAACGTTGGAGTCCTTAGATAAATCAGACATAGTTATCAATACTACAAGATAAGAAACACAAACTAGCTGTATTGCAAACCGACCGACTCCCATCAATATCTCTTACTACCGGCTGTCATCTGAAACATGTAATCAAAAACCTTCCGTTTCGGCCTATGCATTTACATAAAATGTGTCTGCTCAAACGAGGAGATGCTCAACACAAGACTCCCGGCAGTGGCGTACTAAGGGTAAATGGCGCCCGGGGCGACGATGATGGCCCAAAGGACCAGAATACGAGGTCCGAATTTTTATTAGCTGTTTTGGCGCCCCAAGACCTCTAGCGCCCTCCCCCCTCCCCCCCCCCACCCGTTAGTACGCTACAGACTCCAGGAACTCAAAGGGCACTTAAAAAGAAGGGGATACAAGAACTAAATTATAGGCCCGGCTATAGGAAAAGCTAATGCCATGAACCGAAACAGTCTTCTCAGATTCAAAGTTAAGACTGCCAACAGACAAATGCCCGAGATTACCGGCTTTGTTTTTTTTTAAATGTATTTATTATTCATTTTTTGGGGGATGGGGTGGGGTGGCGAAACGGGCAGAAAAAGTAAGTGAATTATTTACGATTTTAATTGAGTGTAGTAATATCACATATTAATATCTAATTATTTCTGCAAATAAAAACACAAACTATAATGCTATGTGTGCATACCATATTTTTTACTTTTTCTTTCTTGTTATATAAAAATAACCTTTTATCTACTAGAAACAAATTTTATTGATAACTACCTTAAAATTATAAACCAGTTATATTAATTGGAAATTTTCATATTAAACAATATTATTACATCATTTAAAGGACACCAAGGTACTATAATTTATTTTCCAAAAATAATAAAGGATGTACAATGGAGATGACATCAGGTTGAATCAAGCGTAAGCAGAGAGAGAGAGAGAGAGAGAGAGAGAGAGAGAGAGAGAGAGAGAGAGAGAGAGAGAGAGAGATTCCTCACCAACATTTTGTCAAAATATATAAATTGCGCAAGGTCAGAATCGATGAGAACTGGATTAGTGCAATGGAACTTGGTAATACCTAGCGTTTTGTCGAAAGGGTTCTACTCGTAATAGCTAGCGAGGCACCGTTAACATTTTGGTTTAAAATAACAAAATACTGAATCGAAACTGAAGTTCAACCAGTTCAAAGTTTTCTTTTAACTCGCACAGACACACACAAACACACACACGCACACCAACACGAATATATATTTATGATAATGATTACTGACGCTATTTAAAACATTTATTGGCCTGGGCCTGAATAAATGCGCCCAATGTCGCCATTTCAGATGCCGTAGTTGATGTACATTATTTCTTCCATTTTTAAATTCTTTATTTACAGTTTGCAAATTGTTGGTCTATATTTGTTTCAAAACAAGGCTTGTCTTCAGCCTTTACCAAGGCAGATATCGGCCTGAGAACTTATGGTATTCTCAGGAAAGTTATTACTATGCGCTTAATGAAGTCACTTTTGTCTTCAGATTCTGGTTTTAACTTTTCATTTGCACATATCTTAGAAAACGAATACACTAGACTCGTATGCGGACTGGTATTCGTCTGTTGAGAGATGAACTTTATTGCAGTGAAACCTGCAAAACAGAGTTCTTTTGGGACTGGTTAAAACTGGACTTGATATATAGCTGCCAGTTATATGGAGGTTGCTTTTATATGGAGTGTATTATGTTGTGTCTTAAAACATGTGGTCGTTTTATAAAGGTTGCTGCGCTATAGATGTGATGTTAGAGCTGTTTTGACCGGAATCGCAAAACCCTCGTCAAAACTAGCCAATTGTTTGCAAAGATTTGTTTACGTGACTAACTTATCTGACCTTCACTCTTTCAGTCACACATACATACTCGAGGATAAATATAGTATAATTCTTATTTCTCATCATCATCGTCATCTTCAATGTGTAATGCTAGAAGAGACCATCAACAAAAAATGTATTTTCTTTGCATTTTACATTCTTATACTGTTATTTTATCCATTGAGATTATTTGCATTAATGTATTATTTAAAATTTTATATGGTAGGGTTTGGTATTTTTTTTTTTTTTTTTTTTTTCGGTTCAGCTGAAGAAGAAAATTCAGTCGGCCATACTCTTCTTTATAACCAAAGCGAATTTGAACCAGGCATAAAATTTCGTTAATCTGCGGCACAAGGACCGCGTCAAGTCACGTCCTAGGAATGTTTAAACAAATAATAATTGTACTTTGAGTTTTGGTTATAATTGCTGGTCCACAAAAGAGTTCAAATTTTTGAAAGATTTCTACACATAAACAGAACTCATTACCTGTAGTTCAAGATGTCTAGTTGTGTCAAAAATTCAAAGCATATTCTTAAGTACTTTGTATACAAAGTACACAGGCAGGATTTGACGATCATCAGGTTCCATCTTAATGTAAACTTCAGGTGATATACCACGCGCATGATTTACACCTGTACTTTACAAGGCATTTTTATAACTGCAGAAGGGAATTTCGTTGAGTTTTTTCTGAAAAACTTTTTTTCACAGTTGATCTTGAAATACATATTTCAAAATTAACAATAGTTCTTTACTTAATATCAATGTATCAGAGTTGTGATTAAAAAAAAAAAAGTAAATTGTATATTTTAATTTTATGTTCGACAGATAGTGATCACATTCACACTATTCAAGCAGATAATTTCAAAATTTCTTACGGCGAACATGCTAAAATGTGAACAAAGAGCATACATTTTGTCACTGTCAAAAAGGAAGGTGGTGAGACCTCTACTTTCCTTCAACTTTCCAAGTTTGCTTCGTGCTGGAAATATCTATTTATACAACTAAATGTAGTGCTTTTGAGATCCCAATCCATCAGTTGTCAGGGGTAACCGAATAGATTGATCTATACTTTTGATGCGTTTTCTCTTTGCTTGCTTCGACCGGAGCTATGTCTATTCTTATATGATGAGTGGTATTGTATCTTTGAACTAGCTTTGGTAAAACATCAATCAATTTTCTGGTTTCATTTTGAATGAAAACCATCCACATTCGAGTCTTTGGGGATCTATTGTGTTTTCTGAAAAGAACCATGATACTATACAGCAAATTATTATATACTCATTTTTTCCTCCATCGTGTAGTATTTCTCCATATTGTACTGCTTCATTTGCAAGACACGTGTGTCTAAAAATAAAGTATTGAGTGTTAGGAACTACTTTTTCTTGTAAACAAACAACGGACGCCCAAGTAGCAGACGCCGGCGTTTTAGATTTATAAGATTTGTCTGCGTATGAACTAAACCTGTTTGCGCCATTTGAAAGTAGAGATAATAGAGTTGACGATGTGGATGAGTTTATCGAGTACCAAAACAAACTTTCAACCAAGCAAGCGACTGAACGTGATATCCGCAATGTTCAGCGATGGCTTTATGACAACAAACGTGAGACACGCTGTATTGAAAATAGCATTCCTGTTCATTTAAAAACCTATTAGGCAGAAATGTTCATAACCATTCGCAAATCGAATGGTTCAGACTACGAACCGTGCTCTCTAGAGTCTATACAAAATAGCACAGAAAGGCATCTCAAGGCCAACAGTTATTCCGTCTCTCCAAGAGACCGCCCATTTTCACAAGCCCGTCCAAGCACTAAATTCGAAAAACAAAATGCAACTGAAGGCGGATTTTGGATGAAAAGCAAGAGCATCAGAGCCGATAAGCCAAGATGACGAAGAAGCCTTGTTTTCTGCTGGTGAAATGGTCACTCACCTGTGCAGTTTTCTCCGTTTTACTTTTTGGGGAAAATGTTTGGATTTAGAGACAGAGACGAAGAAAGAAAATTCAAGTTTGGAGATGTATCATTATTGACAGATTCCACCGGTAACTAGTATCTTCAATACGTTGACAGGTTTAGCAAAACCTTGGACGGTACTGGGAGGGATGACAACAGGTCCACAATACCTTAAAAGGTCCGACAATTAAAAGTGTACTCGGACAAAATATTATGAAACTGTTTGCAAAACGGGCAGAAATTCAGGGAAGAATCACAAACCATTCAGTAAGGAAGCCTAATGTGACAACCTTGTGGAAAGCTGGCCCCCCCCCCCCATCCGCTTATGTATTATTATTATTATTATTATTATTATTATTATTATTAAAGTAGACGATGAATAGTAATACTTTTTTTTACAAATGGTACTCATTAGAAGATGTATACAATATATTGACATAAGACAATATGTATGCTATATTGTCATTCATACGACAAGAATAACAGAATGAACGGTACCTGTTTCTTAGCGCCTCCAAGTCGCGATAAACTTGCATGAAAAAAACAATTGAGAAGGAGTAAAGACAGCTTGTGGGGTTAATTTCTTAAAAACTCGCGGTCAATGGGATACCAAGGCAAGACATATAAATATTCTATAACAAACACATCCCATTAAAAAACAACTCAGGGTAACATTATCCGTTGCAGAAAAAAAAACAACAACGACAACAACAACAACAAGAAAAGTAAACGAAGTATGTGTTTCCCCCTTTTTTTTCCCATAAATTTTGCGACAGTAAGTTTTATCATTTCCGGAATTTATTTGTCCTCATTGTCTCATTAAAAAGAATGCGTCCACACAGAAGATATAGAAATAGGTTTTTATGCTTTAACGATGTTGATATACAGCAACAGGCTTATATACTTCAACAAGACAATGAATATACTGTCTTACTGTAGAATCAGAAATAAAAAGAAAGTGTGAAAATTATTTATTAGCCATTTTTTAAAAATGCATTTCCTCCTGTCTAGGCGATCTGGACAAAGGTTTATCGATGCTGTCCACTAACGATTACGACCATAGTAATATCAAAGGAGATGAACAATATAAGCCAGTGGCTTTCGTTCTAATCCTTTACCTTCTATATTGTACCTCTTGTAATCTGCAACTACATATTTATGAAATAAAATATGTTTAAACTAAAATACATTTTCTGGTAGCGGAATAGTACTACTACATTTAGTTTTACAAAACGTATTTCCAGGCCGAAGCAAACTGGGACAATTAAAGGAAAGTAAAGGTCTCGCCAGTTTCCTTTTGGCAGTAGCAAAATGGCAGCTCTTTTCTGATCTTTTATCATGCTCGCCGTAAGAAATTTTGGCAATATCGGCGAAAACAGCGTAGAAATACAGTTTCACAATGCAAAGTAAAATAAGAATCTGTTTTCCTCTTCACTGTTGTCACAAACAGACGTAGCAAAAGTGTACCTGATAATGAATAAATATTTATAACTTGTACAAGAAATATGACTTATATACATACCAATCATTCAAGGTCAAAAAGGAACTGGTGATTAGCAATTTTGCATGCTCTGTACTATTGCCTGACGTCGCTGTACTAGTATATTTAGTTTTTTTAAAAAAAAAAAAAAGTAATCTACTGGAATCATATAAATAATGTATTCGTTGTGTTCTTTATCTTTTTACATTATTGATTATAAATATGGCAAGTTTAATTATGGATTCAAGTTGTTAATAATCAAACGATGACTTTTAACTTCCAAGATTACATAGTATGCCAATCAATTCCATGTTTTCTGATAGAACGTTTCTAATGAACATTCTTTCGCTGATATAGAAACAAACAAAACAAATGCTAAACTTGAATCGCCATCTATCAATACCCTAAGTAGCATTAACAGATAAAAATGAGAACTTTGACGCTTTAAAAGAAAACAATAAGTTTGCACAAATTTATCATTAGCTAGAATCCATTAATGGAAAGTAAAAGCGCCGTAATGTTGCCTTGGTCAGGACCCAACGGATATGCTGACGGTCTATTGAAACAGTATACCCCCAGAGAGAGAGAGAGATAGAGAGACAGACAGACAGAGAGGGGGGGGTCCGCTAATCTGATATGTCCCAACTAACCAAGGCTTTCCTGGCATTAGGTGGGCTAGACACTATCGGTAACAAAGATCGAGTGGGTCCCTCTGACATACTCTTGAGTAGGCCATCCATTTACCTATACCTGCCCTTGTGCGCAAGTGGACAGCATCAAATACAACTCGGGTTTTTGTTGTATTTACGTAAGCACATAATTTTGAATTTTGACTTTATATTTCTGCTATGAATGTTCTGGTGGGTGAAAATTCTGTCATCATTCTAAAACTATTTATGTCGTAAAGAGTATGCTTGGGTGTGTGGATTTCTCTTTTCACCAGCTGATCATATATAATAATACTAAAGAGCACATCCTCGTTTGCTCTCCCTTTCTTTCTCTCTATCTTACTTTGTAATTTTTTACTGTACTCTCAAGAACATAAAACAAGAGGCTTTTAAATTGTGTTGAAAGTACGCAAATTAAGTGTGCGTCATCATCTGTCCACCTTTATGAACAAAAAGATTTACAGCAGGAAATGTTTTTTTTTAGAGATGACAATTTAATTGTGATTGATCATGATGACAAATTACAAGCTGGTTAGAAATAGTCTCTGGTGCTTACCAGAGAGTAACATTTTGTTCTGATAGACGATTGTGCCAAAAGTGAAAATGTAAAAAGGAAAACAACTGATCTAAGTTACCATTTAATTGGTAGACATTAATGAAAGTCTGTACGGGTGATGATACAGAAATATATTTGTCATAAAGGACCTGCTTGAGAATGTTAGGGGTTTTGTAATATTTTACTCCCAAAATAAAAGTAAATCCAAAATTTGTTTGAGGAAACCATTTTAATACCGATGGTTATGAAAGAGATTGCTGAAAAATTGAAACAAAATCTAAATAAGATATCATGCTCATACTGTACCTCCATTAGATCTCACAGTGATTTCAGCTCTGCAAAAAAAGTATTGTGATCACGTGGGGATATTTTTAGATCACGGATTGAAAGTAATAAGACAATTACAGGTATTTATTTCATTCAATACACTGTTGTATTGAGGTGTGAAATACAGATATTGGCCTCCGCTTTATGTCAGTCAATATCATATTACACAGTTGAATAATTCCAATTAATTCCAATCGACTGTGTTTTCTGCCATGTGATTGGCTGTAAATGGTCGCGTCTGTGGCGGCACGAGGGTTTGAGGCGCTCGGGGACAATGTTCTTTAGTAGCGCCCCTACTTTGCCATAGAGAACAGTTTTTACGTCAGTTGCCAACCTCCCTCCACCCCCCCCCCCTCCTAAATATAAGTTTTGTCAAGAATTGACCCGTTACGCTAAGATGATGTGAATTACTACGACAATTTCAGCTGAACAAAAAATCCCGACGGTGCCCCACTTCTCCTGACCCCTGGTGGACAATTGCCCCTCCCCCCCCCCAATCCCCTCGCACCGCCACTGGGTTGCATAATACTGATCTAGAATTTGTTACAAATCAGTAAATTCTGGGGACGACTTTCCTTTACCAGCGATCTTATTCTCATCATACAACATGACAGTAACAACAAGCAACTTCCCATCCGCCTACTATGAAACTTGTGATCAAATTAGTCTACCCCGACAAAATCTCCGATAAGAAGTTCAAATATTTTAATCGCCAGTCCTTCATGCACCTAAACACTCACCTCTATAATCAAACAATGCATATGACAGGCTTAACGAGCAAATGTACCTTAATAAATTACTGCATTGTTGCTTCCATATCATGTTCAATCACCTGTTATTTAGGGTCATAGTCATATGATGTAAGACCAGCAAATGTCACTAAAAATGGACACATTTATTTTTGTTTTTGAAATATCGAAATGCGTATAGAACATGAACAATGAATGCTAAACACATAAAATATATTTGCTCGATAAAAAATCATGGTGACCCTCATTAACTCATCTGTTGTCATTTTGTACAGGGTAGGTCTTCTTTGCTAACCAAGCGCAGTTTGCTTATCATCGATGTGGATCGACGACCCTCTTGTCTTTAGTAGCGAAGATGGGCCTAGGTATTCCGGAGCAGTGTGAAGAGGCTAATAAAAGAAAAATAATAGCTACCAAAAATCGAATGCTGTGTTGATGGAATCCGCTGATTTGACGACAGAAAGGAGAAAGATTGGAATTATAAGGATTAAATCAGGGGTGGCCAATACTCCGATCGCGGTCGACCGGTCTATAGCAAAGTAGTTTCTGGTAGACCGCACCGTGTTGGTGTGACTCGGTAAAAAGTAGATACCATGTCACTAAAGTCTGGCCACCCCTGATATATGTACATTTATTAATAGACTTTATAAAAAAAAGTATGTAAGAGTGTTTGATATATCCTTAGCCATATTATTTGATTATTAAAAGAAATTCAATATTTTGCAACATGTTTCAATGTCTCGTGAAGGCGGGATGCATGCTGGTAGACCGTGTTGGTATGACTCGGTAAAAAGTACATCCCGTGTCACTGGCCACCCCTGGATTAAATGATCATGGCTGGATATTTATCGAAGTGTAATTTTTAACCAAACACTCAAAAAGTAAATAAAGTTTGAAGGACTTTATGTTAACTTTGTGAGTGATTAGTTAAAACAGTACACTTCAATAAATACCCAAACATGTTCATTTAATCCTATAATAAAACAATGTGCCGAACTCAGCAAAAAGTATAATTGTATAGTATATGTATATGTATATATGATGGAAATGATCAGTAGTGTTTGTTCTCCAAAGAACCAATTAGTACATGTAGATAAAGTGTATCTTGATAAAAAAAAAATGTATTCTGGTGGTCGTCATCTATAATGACCATCAGAATAAAAATCTCACTATCGAGTCATTTTTATTGGTCCAATGGAGGTACAGTATGAACATGAACCATATTATATGGCTAGTGTGGACAAGATATACTTGGTAATATAACATTATTGATCTATCCAACATTTCTTCTACGTTATGATCATGGAAAGAATAGGAGCATGATATATCATCCCAAGAATACAGTACAAAAATATAATACTGCCTTATTTGTCATATACTAATACAAAGATATGCATAGGCTATTTGCAGGATACAACATATTAATGAAATTTAGGTGTGAACACATTATATATTTTACACGTGCCATTCAGTAAGAAGTCATCAGCAAATAGGAGATCACGAACAATCACTTCCTGTAACTTCATCTTCGCCCATAGTCTCCTCAGATTAAAGACTTTGCCCTCAGTCCGGTATCTGATGTTGATCTCAGTGTCAAAGTCACGGAAGGGATCTGTAAGCATGGCAGAGAAAATCATACTGAAGAGGGTTGCGGCCAACATGCAACCTTGCTTGACCCCTTTGGTGACTGGGAATGGTTCATATGATCCACCGTCGTCCACGACACAGGCGAGGATGCCATCATGGAATTGCTGAACCATTAAGATGAATTTCTCTTGACAAACAAATTTTGCCATGATCTTCCAGAGGCCCCAATGAATGTGTCAAAGGCTTTTGCCCGGTCAACGAAAGTCGTGTACAGGTTGGAGTTTATGTTTATGGTCCATCATCCTTTCCTGAAGCCACGCTGGCAATCAGGGAGGATCCCTAGATCGTTGTATAATGCACAAGGTGATTCCCCGATGGTTTGTCGCAAGATTGTATGTTGCCTTTCCGCTTGTACAAGTGGATGATGGATGCATCTTGTACTCTTGTGGTATATTCACATTGACTGAAAGAATTCAGTCAGTTTCTGAGCCATGTGCGAACCTCTGGCTTTGTAGACTTCTGCTGGTATTGCATCTGTTCCAGGTGCTTTGCCATTTGACATCAGGTCAATTCTTCCTCAGTTTCAGTCACCGTTGGAGGATTAGTAAGAGATATGTTGATTTACACTTGGGGGCAGCTGATCAATTGCCTCTTCATTGATAGATGATTGTTAATTGAGGATGTTGTTGAAGTGTTCTGCTCATCGTTGTAGTATGCAAGATATCTTGATGTGGTTTGGCAGGTGGAAGAATGTGTTGGTGATTAAGAGGTCGTGTTGTGCACATTTCCTCAGTAAGAGGAGTCCATAGTTGTTGCATTTGGCAAAGCCATTTTTGCCGATAATGCCTGGCCGTGTCTGGTGATATGTGCCAATTCTAGCATTGAAGTCGCTAAGGATAACTAGCTTTTCTGCCTTCAGCACTGCGATTAGAGACTCCAGATCTTTATAAAAGTTGTCCTTGATCTCATCTGGGTTGGTCGTGGTGGGTGCCTAGGCACTGATGATAGTTGCGTGTATTTTTCCTGATGGTGGGAGTCTCGTTTGCATGAGTCTGTCATTCACGCCCTTTGGGACATTTGTGAGCTTGCTGACTAGCTGTGATTTGATGGTAAACCCAACACCAGCTTCACATCGTTTTTCTTTACTTTGGCTATCCAGAAGAAGGTGTAGGCGACTCCTACTTCTGTGAGTTGTCTTTCCTCAGCTAGGCGAGTTTCACTCAGGGCCACTATCTGGATGTTTAATCTGGCCAGTTATATACTAACTAAAGCTGTTCTTCTCTCTTGTTTATCTGTTAATGTACTATCCATTAGCGTACACCCATTCCAGACACTTATGATTACTGGCATCACCTTTGTCTTTTTGTGCGAGTTTTGACCACTAAGGTAGAATCACCATCAGCCGCAGTATGGTGACCAGGGTTAAGGTTAAGCAGGCAATGTTTCGGGCACCTTTTCTAGCCCCTTTCTCATGCTACTGTGGCAAGCAGTGTGATCCTAAATAGAGCTGCTCAGTCGTCTAAGGGGATGTTAAGTTCAACTGCTGCTTTGGTCCAGTGAAAACCGATACTTTACCCCGAGCCGCCTGTGTGCAGGTCTGCAGGTACAGCTCCCAGTGTATCCCCACCTGTTGCTTTGCCACTCGCCCATCAACAGAGGACTTGAAGGTATCTGGTGGGGTGGGGTAGGGGGATGATGTCATGACTTGTGCACGAGTTGGATTTAAGTTGGCAAACGTCGCACAGAAGTCACCCTCACTCTCTCGTCCAGGCCTGTCTGAATCCAGTAGCATAATAAGGTCAAGACATCTTGAGACGAGTCCAGATGCAGTGGATGTCCATCAGATCCTACTGCACGTGAGCTGATGTCCTACACTGCATACAGCTCTTGCCATCTGCCTTCACAGCCAGGGGATAAGCATATATGCTCGGCCACCTGAACCACCAGAGGGAGTCAGGTGTAGCTGTCCACTCTGGGTCAACAGTCACAGGTAGTAACATATACTATTACTTATGATAGGTGTAGCCTGACCTGACCTTTAACCAGCTTTCTACATTTTATCATCAATGATCAAAAGCTTCCAATTCTTCTGAATCTTCAATTTCCGTCTGGACTATACTCAAGGTTGAAGGACCATTACTTAACTCCTATTGATGTAACATGTCAAATAATTTCAATTTTTTTCAAAAAGTGTCAAACTATAGATTTCTATTCGATTTTTCAATGTGAGATTTTAGCCACATACTGTAGCTAAATTATTTTGTATTATTTTGAGCTACTTGGGCAAACAGGGTACTGATTTTTGGATCAAACAAATTACAAGGATTACGAAATCTATTAAACGATGCATCTGCAGTGACATTTGTGTTGTTGTAATCTAGTATATTTTATATTACCATATTTAATAAAGAACAAGTTGATTGGATTAAGAACATCAGAATTTTGTCAATAACAAAAAACATGCATATTCTTAATTTTTTAATAACTTAGTACAGTCCTATATAAATCAACCAAATTTATTAAGTGAAACTTTAATTTAGACAAGACTCCAAATAAATTTCAATTCTAATTGATTTATACTTGTGTCTAATTACTCAATTAATTTATGAATCCATTATTGTTATTTAGGTATTTATTTATTCATTTAGTTGCATCCATTCCAATTAAAACTTGAAATTATTGTAAAGTGTTCCAATCCTAATGATAGATTCAAATGGACAGGTTCTGAGGTTTTATATACATCCAAAGATACAACTGAAAGGTCCTCAAAGTTAATTGTATTCCTGTATTTCTAGCAATCATTGAAAGTATCATTTTATACCTGCATGTGTAGAATGAATGAATGAAGACTACCATATTTTATGAACTTGAGTAAAAACAAAGACATTTCAATTATCAGGTGTCTATCTTTAGTATTTGGCATAATTTACAACTGATTTCTTTTAAGATTGACCCCCCCCCCATTCATTGGTATCAAGTGGTTCCTCTATTAACATGGATGATATAGTCAGACATTTCGATTTAATATGACAATTTATTTAATTAAATAATTGGTAACCTATAAATAACATTAAAAAGCTACGTAAATAGGTTAATCAGTCTTTTGATAAAATGGTATAAGATCACTTTGTTCCAATGTTTTAAAAAGGGAGGGGGGGGGGGGGTTAAAGTAATTTTAATGATGTAATACTTACTTGTCACTACTGCCTTCCTGACCTTTTCTGGGATGGAATTACCTTCATCCAAATTAGAAAATTCCATCCTCCCATTAGACGGAAAGTTCCAGAGCATCTAGATCTAGAAAGAACACATACCCAGTCTGACCCCCTGTCACAGATCCGTGCACAGTAGCTGTCCTCTTTTTCTTGGACTCCATTGTTAATCATCAATGTTCAAATCGCTCTAGGAAAAATAGCCTTTTTCTAGTTTCCAAAGACACCTTCCAGCATTATAATCTTTTATTTTTATTATTCAAGTGATAATACCAAACTGTTAATTGTCTCTCTTTTACTTCTTTTCTTGCTTATGCAACAAGTATCCTTATCTGTATAGGTCCTTATGCCTCTATGTGTGACATCTCTCTCTCTCTCTCTCTCTCTCTCACACACACACAAACAATGTTCTATATCAACTATGATCACTCACTGATACACTGAAACTCACAGTTCTATAGAAACTGTAACCTCTCTCAAACATACATATGCATACCCTTACACCATCTAAATTTTATAGCAAACACACTTGCATACTCACACATATACAACACGCTCAAACACAACATTCCATCTTCAAAAAAAAGTCAGAATGTTCAAGCAAGATTTTATGACCTTTATTGCATGTCTGTGTACAGCATTCATACTTCACAAGCAACAAAAATAGTTTCAGAATATAAAGATTAACTCGATATCAGCTATATAACTTGTTTTCATAAACCACACTGTTTAAGCAAAATACAGCACACCCTCACTATTACACCCTTCATTATAACACCATTCATGGTCATTATGTAGTTGTAGAATTATGTGTAATGTACTTCATTAAATGGCATTATATTCAATAACTCCCATGGACAGCATTATAATGTGAGAGTAATGTACCATATATACTTGCATACAAGTCCAAATGCAAACAACATAGATCCTGATCTGCTGTCACATAATGCACCAGCAGATCAGGGTCTATGTTGTTTGTTCTACTGATTAGTCCTTACAAACTGCATAGATCCAGATCTGCCGGCGCATTATGTGATGGCAGATCTGGGTCTATGCAGTTTGCAGTTGGTATCGGGTTATATGCGAGTATATACGGTATGTAATTTGCCAGACCACCATAGAACCCCATAAGATTATGACTGCACTTTGCATTCAATTTTATCACTCAGAAACATGCCACACAACCTTCACATTTAATTTGCTTTTTAATTCTCTCATCTTTTCTTTAACACATATTCTGAAAATCATGGATATTGTCCATATGCTGTACTCCCTTTCTGATGACTGGTTTGTGACAAAACATTATATTTTACATGAGAGGACATGTTAGAAACAGTTAGCACTAAATGCATACAAGAACAAAAAAACTGTATCTACTGAATTTAATTTAAAATGTACAAGCAAACAAACAAGCTATGTTCATGTTAATGTACACATTTAAATTTTAATAGATTCATAGTGACCTGAATCCACTTTTTGATGAGCAAATTCACTCACAAATATCAATAAATACACATTTAGTATAGAAAAAAACCTAATAGCTATTTTTCTACACGATCAAGATGAGAAGTGTTAACAATAAACCAAAATAAAGACAAAACAAACTAAGAGGACCTTGTGTAACAGACCAAAGTTTGAGTGGAAATGTAGATTTATTGCCCTCTAAGTTTGTACCAGGTTAGAAGGAACTTTGAACCATATGTATATATATATTTTTGACAATTTATTTCAAAGCTTGAAATAAGACATTAAGGATGATCACTTGTTAAATGTTAGAGTATTTAACTTTTTAAAAAAATCAATATCTTTAAATAGCCAGGAATCCAAGTGATCCAAAATCAGTTACAAATTTATAGATTGATGTGCATTTTCTTGCATTACTCTTAGCTGAATATCTATCCCCAAGTAAGGATCATTACATAGAAAAGTATGGGAAAATGTACCGTGTCCCCAAATGTCCATAATAGCCGAGTTTTTAAAAATGTTGCATATTTGCACAGGTTGAAGATCACAGATTCATCTTATCGAATGCAAAAAGAAAACAGTATGTCAGTGAGTGCATTTTTTTAAGTATGATAATTATTGAGCTCACATCGGTTTTCTGGAACAGAGAGCTTGTGTAGCCAATTTAGGGTAGACTGTGAATCGCCAATGATTTCCAAAGGTATCATATACATTTAGTTGAATTCATGTTTTTATTCACACAGGACTGTTATTGTGATTATTAAAAGTCACAACCATGTCAATTTACATCCAATCTCTCACAGAGATTGTAGCGCTAGGATACATTTAGGTTAAAAGCAACATTATATAGATGACATCATAACTTAATGATCATGTGCAAAGCTGCACAGTAAGCATTTATTTACAAAAGCAGACTACCTTAAGACAAATGTTTCTGAGAAATAGAAAATGTCTGCCACCACGTCACTCTTCACATGTACTTGATAATTACAATACCAACATAGCTATCTTCTTCAGTTGGAAGAGCATCAGACTTGTAATACAAGGGTCACATGTTTGATACCCGTCAATGCCAGCCTGGGTCAGCTTCCCCGTTGTGTACTTGGCAAAGGCACTTAGCTCCCATTTCCTCAGCATGATATAGCCAATGATGTGTTTTGGTTTGGTTTTGTGGGGTTTTTAATGCCATTTTTCAGTACGATTGGTTATACATGGCGGCCACTATATCTGGTGGAGGAAGAACCTGGGAAGACACCAGAAAGAACCACTGACCCACGGCTAGCTACTGGCAAGCTTTCTCACATACCCACATTGTCGAAGCCGATACTCGATTTTGAAAAGGCGAGTGCTTTAGACCACTTAGCCACCCAAGGCCCCCCAATAATGTGTTTAAAGTGCCATTAAAAGCAACCAACAACAACAAAATTCTCATCCTTGCCATTTATTGCTATTATATGTATAAATGCTTTGAGCTTGGTGTTAAGTTTTCTTCTACACACTAGCTCAGGGGTGTCAAACATACAGCCAGCAGACCGGATATGACCCGCCAGACTCATTATTTATTATTATTTATATCAAATCTGGCCTGCCATAGCAAATGAGTTTGACACCCTTGCACTAACCATTATTATATATACATTATTATCAGTGGTAAAGATCCCTAGCCTTCTTTTTGGGCATGTTCCTGGTCATAGTAATATTTTAAAAAGTCAATTGAGAAACAAAATGGAAGACTACCAAAACTAAAGGAGAGGTAGAAACATGACTACCGTAATGATGGCAAATCTTGGGACACGAAAAAATCATAATTTGTTTTCGTGTCCCAAGATTTATATGCATGTAAAATATATACAATTTTTGGTGTCCCAAAACTTGTAGACACAAAAAAATGTAAAGACAAAATTGGGAAGACCGCCATACGTCACATAGCAGTGACCAGCTCGTTCAGTTACCACGTCAATAAACTGTTATAAATTACTATGATTGTTTTGTGTTATTATTTTGCATGTGCATATTTTCCGATTTCTCCAACATGATTTAAAATAAAGGTAAATAAAGACTTCATAATTCACATGCCGCTTACATTTAATGGAAGACCTGTACTATAGTGTACAGTACTTACACAGTGCAAATCATACTTGGCATCACTTATATCCTTGTTTATTCCCAAAAATATTCGATGCAGATTTTGCTTTATTCATCGTTTTTACCAAATCACATTCTTTCAGATTACATTTCAGCTACACGTTCATTGCAGTTTCATTTATTTGGATTCACGCGCTCAAGAGTTACTGTTTTTCAGTGGTATAAGCGATCCTACAAAGTGATGTAATCTATATGAAAAGGCACACGTGTTTAATTATATAAAGCACAAAACCAGCATAAATTCAAATAACTGTCATATATTCATGAAAGAATTATCGTAATATATGTTAAAATTCTGAATATAGATTGATTAAGAGCATCATTGATCCATTTTAGTTTTGTGTTTTGGCTTCACAAAATGATAATTTTCCACACATTATTCATTCCACTTTTGTTTTTGGCAAGCTGGTTGTTTTGGTGTCTCCTTTGTTTATAACTGACGGATTTGTCTTTTGTTTCCTGACAGCAAAATCCTGTAATTGGCTTGGGTAAGAGGAATTTTGTCCAGCAGCAATGTTGGTACTTTGATGTGTGATTGGCTTCTAATGGGTAATATTAGCACGATTACCGTAGCTGAGTAAACAGGAACTTATTTAAGGTCGCTTACATCAAAGCAAACTACCACAGAGTTTTATTTGAAAAGCATTATTTCTCAAACTTCTTTATCGTATTTTAGAGATATTATTTAAATTTAGTGAGTGGTGCCTATGATTCAAATCGAATGTATGTACTTCATTCATCACAAGTAAAATCTTCAATGTACACGTGGTGACGCCATGATGTAAACATGCGCACAATAAATGTGAGAGTTGAAATAAACACTATTTTCGTTGTTCTCATACTAGTATCACATTTTAATGAAGTAGGTATTTCCATTTTCAGGGGGAAAAAAACCCCAATACTTACAGGTGACTTTCTACAATTTTAATGCAATAATGCATAAACTGACAACAGTAAACTAAACTCACATTCAACCGTGATCTGAAAACTGTATTCAAACACTGGAGAATGAAATTTTGGTCAAAGATGCCTTTTTTTAGTAAGGGTAGTAGTACACCTAGAGATTAATCCAACCATAAAGTTCTACATGTATGCCATTATATGCAGAAAGGTGTAAGACATGGTGCTTAACATAAATTCTTAGTAATTTTAGCTAAGTATAAACACAGGTCACTATGGACTATATTTGTTAGAAATGATTGATAGATCCTCAAGATGAATCCAATAACTGTAAATTCGGTTATTCATAAGGTACCAGTTTTGGGGCATTTTGTGGTTGCTACAAACCACAAATTTAAGAACCCAACAAACGATGATCTTTCTATGGAAATAACAGGAAAAGTGCAATTCTCCAAATCCATGAACTTATAGTTATATACAAATCGGGTCCAACTGCAAACAACACAGACCCTGATCTGCTATCGTATAATGCAAAAGCAGATCAGAGTCTGGGTTGATTGTTCTACTGATCACTCCTAACAAACTGCATAGATACAGATCTGCTGGTGCACTATGCAACAGCAGATCTGGGTCTGTGCAGTTTGCAGATGGACTCGAACTTATAAGCGAGTAGAGATGGTACCGACAAAAATGTTTTGCTAAACCATGAAAATTGATACCCATGAAAAAAAAGGAATTCACAGAATCAAGATGCATGACTATTTATGTATAAAGTCTACAAATAAAGCTTACGCAAAACTTAACAATGATGTAAAAGAAGAAGAAAAAATGTTCAAAATGCTCTTGAAAAGTATACACGTCTTGTTCCTGCCTAATAGGTAAGACAATTAACTTTTGTTGGTAGCTTTAACACATACTTCACAACATTCAACATTATAGAACAGGTAGATACAGAAAGTGCACAAAGTCTATCAGGGGTGTCCAATCTTTTCATGTGAGAGGTCACATTGCAATTTTTTTCTCACTCACAGGGCTGGTGAACAAATTTCAGAAAGATAAGCCATCAGAAGGCACAAGATAAGGCACAAGTTATGAAAGGTTGACATGTCAGATAGAAACCTTTAATGGGCCAAATTCTGGCCCACAGGCCGTATGTTGGACAACCCTGCCTTATATTAATAAAATTGACAGTGATTTCCCTAAAAGTCTGCATTGCTTAAATTATACAAAACATTTGGAAATATAAAAGTCCACAAATTTATTTTCTTCAGCCAATAAATAGACTGTGACTAAAGTCAATATATGCAACCCAATTGTCTTCCCTTGGCCTTGTATGATGATAATTAATGATAAACTAATTTAAATTTCTGTAAGAGTCTTTCCTCTTTCACTTTCTGTTCCATCTTTCATCTAAAATCCATTTCATCCAAGAAAATAACATTATAGACAATGATAAGTTCAGTTTACAGTTCTACGATATCAATGGTTCCTTTATATTTAATAAAATTAATCTCAGCTAATTTTTGGTAATTTCATATTCTTGTGAGTGGTCAATATGTATTCTTCCAATGGTTGAAGTCTGTAGAGGGTTAAACTGTCCAGTACCCACTCCCTGGACAAAGTGACCACTTGATGCTTCCTGTAGATCTCTGAAAGGAATTAATACATTTCATAAATAAAAGAAACATACAAAGATATAGAAAGCCAGACTTGCAGAAATATATTGTTGGACAGAATGATGGATAGCTATTGTTTGGATGAAGACAGATGCATACATGCATGACAGCAGGCAGAATGATAAATCAATTATCACAAAAGTGAATCATAAAGGTGTAGGATCAATTCTTAATCCTATAAAGAGATTATTCAAAGTAACTCTTTTCTGCCCACACCCCCACCCTAGCAATTCCCAGTTAGAAGATGTGTCCAAAATTATACCAAATCATGCTCAAAAAACATAAAACAATCTTTTGCCATATTAATGCATGTTTGTGGTCTAGTAGACAGTTGTAAATTTAGTCAGGCATTATTCCTTCAAATACTTCCTGTGAACTGTTGGTCAAGATAATGTACAACCATGAATGCTAATTTTGGAGTTCCAGAACAATGTGGCAAATTCACACAATGGTTTGAAATGAATAAAATCCCAAGGTGGGCAAATTTCTTGCAGAGTACAGTTTATATCTAACATATGATATCTGTATGTGGTGCAGGTAATTCAGTGGTAATAATCTTTTTTTAACATGGCTCAACAAGTGATATCACTTCTGCTGTAATGGCAGGCTTGGCGATATTGACTGTTGTTCCCAAAACATTACTTTCTGATTTCTTTTTTCTTTTTCTGAGAGGTCAGTTTTGACATTTCTCATTTCAGGGTGCATATATTTTATTATTACTCCATTTTCATCATAGTAAGATCTGTAGCTTATGCAAATAAAGACCAAATGTTGCAATTTATGGCACTTTAAGTATTGGGAGAGGAGGGGGAAGACACATTTTAAATTACTGGAGAGAGAATTGATCATCAGAATAATATTAATTGTAAGGTTCCAATAATCAATTCCTAGACTTCAAATCTGATCCCATTCCTAATGCATGACAGAATACATTTCATAAATGAAATATCACACAGCAAAACACAGATGCCCAACCACAGTGCCTGAAAACTGACCTAAATGCAAAACCTAACCGAGGTGTGATTAATGAAGGGGCAGACATACACCCTAATACCGAGGTGTGATAAATGGAGGGGCAGACATACACCCGAATACCAAGGTGTGATAAATGGAGGGGCAGACATACATCCGAATGGGCAAAGGTAACACTATATGCTCCAACCACTGTCAAGGTGGGGCATAAAAAGACAGTGCCAGTCTGGCAGATTGATGGATATATGGATAGATGGCTGGATGGTGATGATTGGATGAAGACACACAGATACATACATACAGCTATATGGTAGTTGGATAGATATATTAAAGTACAATATTTGCAAGATAAAAAAAAAATTTGTTTACATTTGAAACAACAAGGCCAGGGTCTGCATGTTGAGCCTATAATCAAAGCAGTTCTGTAATATGTGTCACATTGACCAAAAGATCAAAAGGTTGACAGAGCACATAACTTCATAATGATTCACCCAAAGTGTGAAGAAATCCATCAAAGGATTTGGGAAATATAAGCAAATGAAAAAACTTGAACCAAAACCTTAATGAACATTTTCTATGAATGTAACCTTGACCCAAAGGTCAAAGAGGCATGCAAGCATGTCTCAGAAATAATTAACTTAGCTTCATAATGATTCATCAAAAGAATGAAGAAAATCCTCCAAGGGGTTTAAGAAATATAAGCAAATGAAAAAATGTTAAGCCCAACCCTCATGCTAATTTTTAATGACTGTGACCTTGACCCTAAGGTCTCAGGGGAAAGCACATGTACCACATAATTATTTGTCTTAGCTTCAGAATGATTCTCAAGTACAAAGAAAATCTAATAATGGGTTTTGGAAATATAAGCAAATGGAAAAAAAAACCTAACCAAAACCTTCACACAAAATATCTATGACTAACCTTGACGCCAAAGTAAAAGCAAGCAAGTATGTTGTACAATGAACTGTCTTAGCTTCATAATGATTCATGCAATGTATGATGATAATCTAACATGGGTGTTAGAAAACAATATGCAAATGAAAAAATGTATCCACAACCTTAATGCAAGTTTCTATGTGACTTTGACCCCACAGTAACAGTGTCTTTGTTTCATAATGTCAAATAGGATGAGAATCAATCATGGAAATATGTGCAAATAAAAACACCATAATCCAAAACATGAACAAAATGTTGATGCTGCCACCGCCGACAGAAACATGACGGCTATGTCATGCTTCCCACTAATATGGGCTTAAAAAATAAATGATCCATGAATAGGTACTTACTGTGGCTACCTTTCTTATTCTAAGTTTTCCATTAAACCATTTCAACTTCTTTATTCCATTCTGTTACTACTAACCATTGAATTTAGTGATTTCCCTCTGTATAAATTCTTTACTTTCCCCTTCATCTTCATCATCCACTTCTGAACATGCGATGATAAGCGGTGTCCTGTCTGAGTAGGACAACTGGGACACATCTGGGATGATAGTGCCACCACATTCCTCCAACAGATCTCGCATATCATCTAAGAAGAATTAATAAACTCGACAAAATGAAAAATAACTTCAATAATATTCACAGTAAACAGCAAGATTGTCATATATATATATACAAACACACCGTATATATACTCACGTATAACGAGTAAGCCAAATAATTTAGGAAAAAATTAAAGCCTGGAAGAAGGGGGGATCAGTTTATCCGTGGGACAATGTCTAAACTTGTAAAGTTTTAAGTTTTCTTGTTTACTACCGGTATATATTGGAGGAGTCTGGATGGATAGATAGGTAGAGAGTTAGGAATAATAAAGATGAAACCAGTGTAAAATACAATTAGGTATACTATCGAGTGGAATATGTCACAAATAAATTGACAACTTACATTTTGTTCATCTTCGTGTCATAAAAATCCATAGAAATCTATAATGATTGACATTTTAAATCCGTTGATATGATAAATCCATGAATTCTAACATAGGTCACATACCAGCATAAAAATAGCAGCCCAGAATAATCCGATTCACAATATCACGTAACATGTTAATTCCACGCGTCTCACGAATAAACAATGAAAGTCAAGTCCACACTTTTGTGATTCACAGTATCCTATAAAGGTCACTGTCTAATGTCATCTGGTACAAAGCCCAAGAATTAATCCGCATCATCCAAGTGAACAATTATAGTGCTGAAATCCTCCATTGTCGTCTAGTCATTGTAAATATTGTCAGACTCAAATTCCTCATCTTTACTGTCATATGCAGGTGCTTATGTGGAGACTGACCTTGGAGTCTATAAGTGACGCTTTGATCATACAGTCTGTGAAATCTATTAAAGGATGCAACTGAACATGTGACAATTGTGCGGTAAGATCACAGGGAGTTCAAATAACCACCCTCTGTTACTACGCACTGAACAAGTATCAACTACGCAGCTCGATCAAAGGGTTGTAATGTGGGAAAACAAAAAGGGTGCTAAGGTATTAAGGTCAAACACATATTTGTAAGATGTGTAGGACTTGTTCAAAAGGATTGTCATCTTGAAAACAAAGTTAGGCAGTGCTGCCTTTACAAGCCACAGGCTTATCAGCCTACATGCAGTGGCATATAACATGGGAAATATCACTTAGGAATTAGATCTAACTGATGGAAAAAGAAAATATAAATCAAATAAAAACTTTTATTGCATCAAACACAGTGTTAATACAGCAAAACACAAAATATAATACAAATACAGGTTGTTCGGACTTACACGAAAATGGAAGCAATATACTTACTAGTAAACACGCACGGTGAACAACACTGACGGACACTTCACTTTGCAGTGAATAATATTTAATTTACTGGTAATATTTCTTGGGTTGGCTTATGCATGGGTCATGCACTTTTTAATGTTTTTACCGAATGAAATAATCTTTATGTTGCAAACATGACACATTTGTAAAACTAAGAAAAATTAAATGACACTGTAAAACCTTATCTGAGCAACCTCTGCTATGAGCAACCACTTGTCATTTATGACCAAAAATGCCAGCACCAATAGATTTTATTATATAAAATCCATGGTCATGAGTAACCACCTGCTGAACATAACCAGCAGCCACGTATTTCAACACATCTATGAATGACAGCATCACAAAACCTTATATAAACACTACTGACTGGTATTTAATCCATGGTATCTACGATTGCTGAGGAAGGTATGCAAGCAGATTTTAAATTGTTATAAACCCAGATGAACAAAAAGAAGAGTACCATGAATGGCACATTATAAGCCTGCCCTGTGTTTAATTGTCCTCTATGTAAATAACTGAAATTTTTGTGCAGAAACCATTTTTATTCTTTCAAAGTGACGTTGACCTTTGCCCTTTTGAACCCAAAACTGATAGACTTCTTCCCAAGCGCAAGCCAGCCTCAGTTTGGTAATTATCGATTGTGGATAACTCTAGTTATTTTGCAGAAACAATTTCTGTAACCTTGACCTTTTGACCCCTAAATCGATAGGCGATCTATTATTGATGAATAAAGGGCAATAAGTCCATTAAAACTGGAGCAGAAAAGATTAAACCTAAAAAAATGGCATGTCTACATGTAATAGGCAATTCAACTGCCTAATTGCATCCAATTATGTGTAAAGGTTGCAGAACTGTGCTCGTTCCAAGCAAAAGCTCGTATGAAGTTGTCAAGGTCCAAACTCTTCAAAATGTTGTTGACAAGACAAAAACCATACAAGGCATATCTAGGGCTATGAGACAATGTACACACCAAATTGCTATAAGACAGAGCTGTAAAGTTATTGGACAGACATTGAAAGAAACCAAGTTTCCTTAAAGTGCAGAAAAAGGGGTAAAAACTTGATTAGTGACCTTGACATTAGAGATAAAACCTTGACTGTGATACAAGAGATGCCATTAAACTGAGAAGCATAAGTGTACCATGGTTCATCCCTGTACCTCAAATAGCTTTTTTATGAGATACAGCAGAAACAAATGAAACCTTAAAATACTGAGCTGTTACCTTGACCCCAAAGATAAGACCTCAAACATGCATTGTAACACATCTTCTATCAGCAATACATAAGTATACCAAGCTTCATCCATTTATCTTAAACAGCTGTTTAAGTTAGAACACAGAAGGGGAAATGTGACTGAAACCAAACAAATTGACCAGTGACACTAAAGATAGGACCCCCAATGTGGTATGCAACACACCTTTAAGTCTTGATATATAGTTATACCAAGTTTCATCTATTCATCTCAAATGGCTCTAAAATTATTGAGTGTGAAGGAAAAAGTAGAAGACAAATATCAACATAAAACTGCATTTTGACATTGAAAATAAGACCCTGCTAAAGATGACATATATGCATTCCAAATTGCAACACTTATTCTCAAACAGCTCTAAATTTATAGAGTGGAAATGAAAGTGTGATGGAAAACAAAATATTGACCCATGACCTTGACCTTGATGATAGGAACCCAATGTAGTATGTGGTACACCTTTTAGTGATGATGTACATGTATGCCAAGTTTCATCCCTTAATCACAAACCGTTTTAAAGTGTTACGACTAGGAGTTATGTAACAAAAGAAAAGACTCAAACAAGCTTTCAAGACTTAAAATACAAATCTTTAATTTTATAAAATATTAAAATATTTCAACAAACAATTAAAGTGAAAGAATTAAAAATAACTTACAGTATAGAATATCCTTAAAAGTCCTAAATTGTTTTAAAGTTCACTGTTCCAGAAGTTAATCCAAATATTCTGAATGTAGTATGCCGAATGAAATAGCCTTCACTGTGCTAATGTGTTGGTACAATTAAGTTATATCCAAATAATCCTTGTGAATCTGGAATCTCACAAGTTTTAGAAATGTTTCCGATAATTCCATGGAGCTGTATAATAATTCAGATAAAGGAATGTACTGAATCCTAAACGTACTGTATTAATAATAAATAAATCTCCAAATAAGAATATCCCACACACAAACTGAACCAATTTCGTAATGACCTCTCTATTCACAAGTAACTATGAAGAATATCTAAACACAGGATTATTTCCTATACATATAGCATTAATGCGCAGAATCGAAATAAAAACCCATACTACGTCTTCAATAATCAGGGTATTTCGAAATAATGCAACCCTCTCCGAACCAATCAGGAATTAGGTTATGCGTGATTCTGCTAAAGTGCTCGAGTACCAGTGTTTTAAACAGTAAACACTGTATTGATTCATTCTTCAAATGTGACCTTAAACTATAATTCCTAGTCAATATAATGTTTACTCCTAAAAGTACGAGAACTAGGCCGAAAGTTCATTACTCTCTTTTGCGCGAAAAATACGTCACATGACTAAAGCTACAAGCAAATAGGTGAAATATCGATTGAGGCTACCATATGTATACTCATAAGACGACAGCTGTTTAGACTAAGAACAGAGATCATAAACTAATAAACTATACCTTTATTAAAAGGAAAAATATATATAATTCCGTAACAAAAGTTATATACCAGAAGAGAAAGTGTGATGGAACATAAGAGATTGAGCCATGACCTTGACGATAGCAACCCAAATGTTGTACACAACACACCTTCTAGTGATGATCTACAAGTATACCATATTTCATGCCTTAATCTGAAATGGTTTACAATTACAGAGCAGAAGAGACTGTGTGATTAAAACATGAAATATTGAGCCGTGACCTTGACCATGAACATAGGACCCCCAATGTGGTACATGACACACCTTCTAGTGATGATGTATAAGTATACCAACCCTCCTCCTTTAATCTCAAACGGCTTTAAAGCTATAGAGCGGAAGGGAAAAAGTGATGGACAACATACAATATTGAACTGTGACTTTTACCTTGAAGATAGTAACCCTAGACTGGTGTGTGACACACCTTTTAGTGATGATGTATAGGTAAGCAAAGTTTCATCCCTTAATCTCAAACTGTTTTAAAGTTTTGGAGGATAGGGGAAAGTGGGATGGAAAACATAAATATTGAGCTGTGTCCTTGACTCTGAAGACAGGACACCAAATGTGGTATGTAACACACGTAGTGATGATGTATAAGTATACCAAGTTTCATTCCTTAATCTCAAACAGCTTTAAAGTTATAGAGTGGAAGGGAAAGTGTGATGAGTGGACAGATAGACACTATGTTCCCTGCTTTTCTTTGCAAACACAGTCAACAAAACGTACAATAATTCCATCAAAAGTGGACTTTAAAAGATGACACTTTTATCCTCCAGCAAACCAGTTGTCTATTTTTGAGCTCACGTCTGCCTTAAGCGAATTTCAAGACAGCAGCATGACAATGGAGGTATATGAATGGCACATTATATGCCTGCCCAGTGTTTAATAATTCTCTATGTAGGCACAAGTATAGTATGGCTAACTCGAGAGATTATTGACCAATGGGGCTCAATAATTTCAACCTTTGGTTAAGGTATGCAGTCTTTAACTAAATTTAATGTGCAAAAACCATTATTTTCTTATTAAACTTACCATGACATGATCTCTGACCTTTAGATGCCAGAATATATAGATTTTTTAATTATCCTAAGAGTAAGCCATCCACAAAGTTTGGTTAAGGAACATACACTAGAACAAAAGTTATTCTGCAAAACCCTTTTTTCTGAGCCACAATGACCTTGACCTTGACCTCAAATTCAACAGACTTCTTCCATACCTTAAGTGCAAGTCCTCCACAAACAATGGTCAAGGTATGTGGTCTACTTCTTTCAGTCAGTGACCTTGACCTTTGACCTTTTGACCCTCAAATCAATAGGCTTCTTTCTTAGCTAATGTGCAAGTCCACAACCTTTTGCGAAGGTACATGGTCAATAACTGAAATTTGTGCCCAAACCATTTTCTTTGTTGTTACAGCGACCTTGATCCTTCACTTATTGACCCAAAGTAGATAAGCTTCTTTCTTACCCCAACTGCCAGCAGTCCAGGATGTTTTATCCAGGTCTATGAAGTAGAACCGATGTTATTATATGGAGACCATTTTTCATTCTTGAGTCAGTGACCTTGACCTTTGGACCCTAAATCATTAGCCTTCTTTCTAACTGCAAGCCATCCACAAAGTTTATTTCAGGTATGTGATGTAGAACTAATCTCATTGTGCGGACACCATCCAGCTACAAAGGTTGATAACTGCAGATGGTTGGGAACCCTAGTTTTGGAGCGGAAACCATTATTCTTGTTTCAGTAATAGTGACCTTGACCTTCGAACACACAATCGATAAGGTTCTTCCTTACAAGTGCAAGCTATCCACAATGTTTGGTCACTGAGATGGTGGAGAACAAGTTATTGTGCAGAAACCACTTTTCATTCAGCCACAATAACCTTGACCTTTGGCCTTTTAACTCCGCAATCGATATTGTTCTTCCTTACCCCAAGTGCAAGCCATTGACAAAGATTGGTGACTGTGGACTGTAGATGGTGGAGAACTCAAATTATTGCGTGGACACCATTTTTATTCTTTCAGTGACCTTGACTTTGACCTTCTGACCCTGAAATTTTGCCATCAACTTCAAAGACTACTCCCAAAAGAACATAAAATTGCTATTTGGCTAGTTTAACAAGAAAGGTGACCTAGCCAGACAAATGTGTTTTCTACTCTAATATACCTGCACTAAGGCCAGGACTTTCTCCAATACAGCAGAAAGCACACTGTCCAACTATTGAACTATTTGATAGTCTTGATCTCTTTGGGCCAAAATGGATGTTGCCATTTGCAGTGTCTCCTTGTATCTCATAGTCATCCTGGAAAGAAAGATCCCGAGTTATATCCCCTTACAAGATGGTACACACTGTAACAATATAAAGTGAAACTTCTCAATATTGAACATAGATGGAACCAAAAGTTGTTCCCATATATAAAGCTTAAATTAATATCAGAACTACCTATAAAGACAAATATATTTGAGGAGTCTGCAGAAAGGCCAGGTTATGGAGGGGCCAATTTAGGGAAGTTTCATTGTAGCATACCATATATGCATACAAACTAACTCCTTAGAGAGGTATAAATTATTACTAATAGTGGCAAAAATGTGTAATCTAAGCATAAAAAGTGTAATCTATATATTACATGCCATAATTATAGGAAACTGTATGAAAAATGTACATTTATTTTTGCTACTAACCTGGTTCTGCAGCTTGTTAAAATTCTTGTCACAAATCGGCAAAATCCATGTGAATTAGTAGCAGAATACAAACACAAAACATGCTGACAAATTATTTATATACAACACTCACTTTAACTAGTCTATATGTCTAATTTTTGCTGAATGATCGTAAAGTCAAGTCCACAAATTCTGCAATGAACATGACGATGTGCTCAATCTCAGTGCTGTATTACATCACTCATATTCTTCTTTTTAAATTTGTAAAGCGCTATTCATTTGTCCTTTTTATGATCTGACATGTTTTGAAGTTTAAAAAGATCTCTCTATTCTAACATGTTCCAGTCATACAAAAAAACCAATATCACATTGATAAAGCCTGTTTCGCTCAACATCTGGTACCATTTTTTTAAAAGTATCGACTGGTCCGCTACCTAAATACATTGTCAACATATAATGAATCTGTGAGAAAAGTTTTCAAATTGAAGAAACCTGTCTGTTTTCTTGGAAATGTCTCATATACAGCTGCTATAAATAGAAAATAAGGAAAGTACATGTAGGTATACGATGGACTCTATTCTTACATAGCATTCTTCCTTTTTTTAATTGAATTTTTTCAAATTTATATGATGCGTAAGATTAAAAAGATGATAATAAAAAATGACAAACACAGCTTTTTATTGCTTTATTTTTATTTTTTTTAATCTAGCCAGAAAGTGTAATCCATATACAGGCAAGTGTAAGACGTAATTAGGTGAAAAAAAGTGTAATGGTTGGCATATATGCATGTCTGGAACAAATCATAAGTGTGTAAATAGAAGTTAAAAGAGAAGTTGGTATACGTACAGCATTAACACAATCTAAAATGAATAACAGTGAAACCAATTTAAGGAGTAAAATATGTTTCTTTGATAATACTTACCAATCATAATACATTAGGAATATGAATACTACCTCACAAATCCAGCCCTCCCAAGCATGTTTTTATGACAAAAGTGACCACTAAGGTGGAAGTCAGACAAGAGTGATCTCCCCTTAGGTAAAGGAATTTTTGGTGCTAAATTGCATCCATATATCAGTTACTACTGGAGCAAAAGTACATGCTCTACCCAGTTTTAATGTAACTGCAGGGAGTCTAGGAGGTTGTGCTTGTATTATGATCAGGTACATATTATTGAAGAAACATTTTGCTCCAAAAATTGGGTTTCTTTATAAATTATACCCAATCATTATACATTAGCAGAATAGGTATGAGGTGGAGGGGGTTACATCCCCTTACCCCAGAGAATGTGCAATCACCTATCCACTAATGTCTGTGAAGCAGCTTCAATCTCATAAAAGATATGAGTTCCATAAGCTCAGATGCAGGCTTCCCCCATGCAAATCAAGCGGAAGTCGAGTGGCTGCATCATTGTGAATCTGCTAAGGTAGCCTGTTGTGCTGCTGCTGTAGGTCTCACCAGGTCAAAATGAGCCTTTTGGGATGAAAGATCTCTGAGGCAAAAAGTAGAGAAGATGTCCCGGACCTCTATCCCACAGCATGGATAATGTCAGTTAAGGAACAATTACAGTAGTATCATTTATTTTCGTGGGTCTCAATTTTCATGGTTTTGTAAAAACAAGAGACATTTTCGTGTTTTTGCCTGTCAAAGTTTGCATAGTTGTAGGTATTTAATTTTTTTTGATTAATCTCTACAAATACCACAAATAAAGAATTCAAAAGAACAAAATGATGCTGACAACAAACGGCAGTCGCATCAATGGTTTAAACAATATCATCACCTGTATGAGCATAAATAAAACATCTAACAAGATTGATTACTTGCACTCAATGTCAAAGGAAGCTGACAAAGCCAACAACACTAAGCTAATTGGTTATTAAAGTACATGTGTATGATCTCTTTCTTAAAACACTGTCCAAAAAGTTGCACCATCAATTACTTTTTTGACGACCTTGGCGTTAAGAGTGGTAAAATTCAACTTAGATCCCAGTTGGTTCGGATAATATTATCATTCCACATGTGAAACAAACGCATGACCAGATGCCCCTTTGTGCTTCAAGCTATAGTTCTAGTATTTTACAGCCATGTTGTTCATTGGGATTAAGTATGCATTGATAAAATGAGACAGGCTTTCACAAGGATTTAAATTTTTTGAACAACAGTTTCACTTGAATGAAGAATCAATTTGAATAAGTATTAAATCTAATTTTCATATATTAGTATAATTTATTCTTCTTTCTTTCATTTTCAGTAATAATAGTGTTTGAATACCTTATGCTTTTTCTCCTTTTTTTCTATCCTTACTTATGTTACAACATATTGATTTAAGTCAGTGGGTGGAAACCACATCTGCCGGATACCGTATAGATACATGTGCATTGAAATAATATAGAATAAATTGTAATTCTTTTTTTTTAAAAAAAAAGGTTAAAATAAAATAAACAGATGTAACAGCTAATATTTTAGTACCTGATTACAGAAATGATGTTGATTTATCAAATAGCTTTGTTGATCTCTACGAATTAAACACATTATGTAAAGGAAGGGGGGGGGGGGCTTTTTTATCATATGTGTCTAATTTGTTGTTGGGTCTTAAAATTCGTGGTTCGGGGCAACAATGAAATCCATGAAAATTGGTACCCCATGAACATTAGTGATACAACAGTATCATCAAATGCTATGCCAGTGGCTACTGCACTAACCTTGTGAAGCAATATGTGCAAGAAACTCATTTGGTCTTGGGTTAGTTCCTTATACGCAGCATTAATAACCCACTGTATCTAGGATGATAGAGCCTGAGCTGAGATATAGTCCTTTCCTTCTTTCATAGGTAGAAATTAACAAGATCTCCTTATTTTCACCAGTTCAGTTTACTTCACGTACCACTTCAAAACCCTTTTGGAGTTCTGTAGATGTCCTTGAGGTGAAGGGTCCAACGAAGAAAAAAGCTCCACAACAAAGGACCGATTCCCATGATCTGGAGCCTATTCTTGGCAAATAAAGCAGAAGCCATCATAAATGAAATCAAATCATCATGATGAATCTGCAGATAGCTCAGATCGACCGACATGGCATGCATCTCATTGATTCTACCTGCTGTTGCTAGAACAACTAGAAAGCAGGTTTTACAGGACAGGCATGTCAATGAGGCTCTAGACAGTGGTTCAAAAGGTGAGTCAATGAGGTTTTAGACAATGGTTCAAAAGGTGAGTCAATGAGGCTCTAGACAGTGGTTCAAAAGGTGCTTCATTCAACTATGTCAGATTCCAATTTGGACACTGGGCCAAAGCCTTTGGTCCAGACAAATAAAAGTTCACCAAATGTCAGAGAGATCTTTGTTTTGGCCTATATCCTTCCTTCCATGATGACAAAACATGTCTAAGATCATAGAATACTGGCCTTTTAAGTGATGGGGAATAACCCCTTCTCTTTAAAAAGCCAAAAGGAAAAAGTTAGCTATTTGTGGTATGGAGGATTTTATCAGAGTTGTGTTTCTGCTCGCATGATTGGAAGAGCATTCTCTATTTCCCTTCATATGATTTCAAAGTGGTGGGTCTTCTTGCCTGGGTGATTCTGTTCACCACTTCTGTGAAAGAGTTAACTGTTTCCCCCTTAGGTATAGTGATATGTATATAATCTAGATTACTAGTGTGATAAATATAACAAGTGTCATAGTGATAGAATCTAGATTACAGGTATGATATGTATACCATGTGTCATAGTGATATGTATATAATCTAGATTACAAGTGTGATGTATATTTACCAAGTGTCAGAGTGATATAATCTAGATTACTAGTGTGATATATATACCAAGTCAGCATTGCACATAGGATCCCAAGGGCAGGGGACACTGTGTCCCTTATCCTCTAAATTTGGGGGACACACTATATTTTAGAAGGACAAAGGAAAATAACAGTACATAATGCACTCACTAATAGTGCTATACAAATGAAATAATCTTATTTGCTTCGACAGTTTTACCCCCCTTAACTTTGTGGTCTGCACTGTACTATCATATTTTCCTTGGACACTTATATTATTGCAATAAAAGTTTAATCATGTGCTCAAACAGCTCATGAAAACATTTACATGTTTGAATAGTTGGTTAACCTGAAATGAACTGCAACATGGAATTTTCCGTTCCAGATCTTGCTCTCATTTAACTTTATTGTACACTCATTATCTGCCAGCATTTATTATACTAAATACCTATGTTTTCTGAATTACTTTTCATCCCAAACTAACAAATCATTAATTAAATGACGAATAGTGTATTTGCATAAATGTAGTCTCTTTTGTCATTATTTCAATCTCAAAATAAATTAAATCTTCCTTGTCGTAGGGGTGACCTTAACCTCAAAAATACATTACACTAATGGCTATCAAACACTTTACATTGCAACTCAGCCGACTACATTAAGTCTTAAATGTTTTCATTGCCAGATACATTGTTTTAAAATAGATATTCAATGCCATCTTACAGTTTTTATCACCTTTCTCAACTTTGGCCATTGCTAGAGCCAACAGAGACATTGACAGACATCCACTAATGAAAAGTTGCAGGCATATTTTTCAATTTTTTTCTGCCGAAAAAGCGTTCCCAGGGTAGCACACAGGGTTAAGATTTGGGGGACATAGGAAAAAAATTGTGGGAAACCTGTAAGCCTGCATTCAATGTGCAATACTGACCAAGTGTCATAGTGATATGTATATAATCTAGATTACTAGTGTGATATATATACCAAGTGTCATAGTGATATGTATATAATCTAGATTACTAGTGTGATATATATACCAAGTGTCATAGTGATATGTATATAATCTAGATTACTAGTGTGATATATATATACCAAGTGTCATAGTGATATGTGTATAATCTAGATTACAAGTGTGATATATATATACCAAGTGTCATAGTGATAAATATATAGTCCAGATTAATAGTGTGATATATATATACCAAGTGTCATAGTGATATGTATATAATCTAGATTACAAGTGTGATATATATACCAAGTGTCATAGTGATATGTATATAATCTAGATTACTAGTGTGATATATATACCAAGTGTCATAGTGATATGTATATAATCTAGATTACTAGTGTGATATATATACCAAGTGTCATAGTGATATGTATATAATCTAGATTACTAGTGTGATATATATATACCAAGTGTCATAGTGATAAATATGGTCCAGATTACTAGTGTGATATATATACCAAGTGTCATAGTGATATGTATTTAATCTAGATTACAAGTGTGAGATATATACCAAGTGTCATAGTGATATGTATATAATCTAGATTACTAGTGTGATATATATATACCAAGTGTCATAGTGATATGTATATAATCTAGATTACTAGTGTGATATATATATACCAAGTGTCATAGTGATAAATATATAGTCCAGATTAATAGTGTGATATATATACCAAGTGTCATAGTGATATGTATATAATCTAGATTACAAGTGTGATATATATACCAAGTGTCATAGTGATATGTATATAATCTAGATTACTAGTGTGATATATATACCAAGTATCATAGTGATATGTATATAATCTAGATTACTAGTGTGATATATATACCAAGTGTCATAGTGATATGTATATAATCTAGATTACTAGTGTGATATATATATACCAAGTGTCATAGTGATAAATATGGTCCAGATTACTAGTGTGATATATATACCAAGTGTCATAGTGATATGTATTTAATCTAGATTACAAGTGTGAGATATATACCAAGTGTCATAGTGATATGTATATAGTCTAGATTACTAGTGTGATATATATATAAAGTGTCATAGTGATATGTATATAATCTACATTACTAGTATGATATATATACCAAGTGTCATAGTGATATGTATATAATCTAGATTACTAGTGTTGTGATATATATAACAAGTGTCATAGTGATAAGTATATAGTCTAGATTACTAGTGTGATATATATACCAAATGTAATAAGGATATACTGAGTGGTTTCGAGTTTTGCTATAGAAACAAATGTGTGAATAATGGATGGATGGATAGATGGATAAACATAAACAAAATATTAAAAATGAAAACTTCCTAATAGCAAATGACACAGCTAGATCAACAGTCTAATACGTGTATAAGGATTCATTAGCAAATTTAGAATGTTTTTCTGAGTTTTGCTCTGAAAATGAAAAGTCTTGTGTGAATGATGGATGGATGGGTGGACAAAATGACAAAAACATTAAAAATATTAAACTGAAGAATTGTAAATAGCACTACACCACTAGTCTAATAAATATACCAAACTTCAGAGAGATATCTTAAACAGTTTTAGAGTTTTGCCAAAGAAATGAAAATGTGAATAGAGGATGGATGGATGGACATATAAATGGACAAAAACATTAAAATGAGCTATTAGTGATGGCGTATCTCAAAGAACCCTGCTTAATATAATTTGCTTTGTAGGGCCTTAAACAAAAGAACTTGTGTTGGGAAACCAAAGTTTGGAGATGGGCATTTTGCAGCCATGACTCCTCTAAATGATGATGGAGAATCTTGAAACCTAACTCTTTAAAGGTCTCTGTCCAACTCTGTCTAAAATAGAGTAGACATGACACATTCCATAAAAGGCACATCGAGGTCTATGAGACCCTTCTTACAAATAATAATCCATGTGAAGATATGAAGTTAATTGTCAAGGGCCATAACTCTTTCCAAAATGGACTTGACAAGATAAAATCCATAGAAGGCACACCTAGGTCCAAGACATAATGTGCATACCAAACTGCATCAAAATATCTTCAATGGTTCTTGAGCTTTGTCATTTACAAGCAACATCCCATGTCAAGGTATGATGTTAATTGTCAAGGGCAATAACAATTCAAAATGGGGTTGACAAGACAAAAAACATAAAAGACATCTAGGGCTATGAGACAATGTTCATGCCAAACTGAATCCGAATACGTTCAGTGGTTCCTGAGCTATGCTGGTTACAAGAATATGCTATAGTGAAATTTAAAATTGATGGAAAAAGAGCAATAACTCTGTCAAAATTGGACCTGAAAAGATAAAACCTTTAAAAGGCACATCTATGTGTTACAGGAAATTCACCTATCAAATGGCATCTAATTATATGTAATGGTTAAAGAGTTTTGAAGGTTACAAGAAGTGTGAACAGATGGACAGAAATGTGATTACCAAAGGGCTCCTGCATCTCAATGTTGGGCCTTAAATATTAAAACTTGACAAACGTAACTACCCAACGGCACATCTAGACCACTAGTCTAATATCTGGACCAAGTTTCCAAGAGATATCTTTAATGGTTTTAAGTTTTGCTACTGAAACAAGTATGATTGATGGATAGAAGAACAAATGGACAAAAACATTACAAATATTGAAACTGATGAATTGTGAATAGCAGAAGGCACATCTATACCACTGCTGAAATATATGAACCAAGCTTCATAGAGAAGTCTTAAAAGGTTTTGGACATTAGCCACGGAATCAAAAGTGTGGATAATGGAGGGATATATGGACAGACACAGGAGCCACAGTAGCTCAGTTGTTAGAGTGCCAGACTCATAATCCAAGGGTCATGGGTTCAATACCAGCATAGCATAGCCCAGGTATGCTGCCTCAGTGTCTTTTTGGGAAAGGTACTTACCTCCCATTTCCTCACCATGATATAGCCAATAATGTATTGAAAAAGCCATTCAAACCAACCAACCAACCAACAAATGGACATTACATTAAAAATACTGAAATTGTGAAAAGCAAAGGGAACAACTGAAGTACTAGTCTTATATGTTTACTAAGTTTAATAGAGATATCTTGAATGGTTTGAGAGTTATGCTCTGGAAATGAAAATGTTTACAGACAGATGACTTATGGACAGACAGATGGACATAGCAACAGCTATATCCCCCATGTTATATAGGGGAAGGGGGGAGATATAAAAAAACAACATAAAGAATGATCTCTATAATATAATTCACCTCTGGTAGGAGATGTCCAGCAGTTCTAGAATCTACCACCCACTGAAAGCTGACAATCCAACAGTGGTGTGCAATCCCTTGGAAAAACTTCAATGTGCGATCACACAGACGATTATTCTGTTTATCTGAAATAACAAAACAGTATAAGCCAGAGAACCAGTGTGGTGTAATATTAAATTTACTAAATTTCCCTAATCTCTAACAGAAGTGTAACATAAATTTGTTAGATATCGTAAAAGTGTTATTCCTGGACTGTGAAATAAAGCAAGGTGCAGTTTCCCTATGATGAAACTTCAGTAGTTTCTCCAAGCTATGCCCTTGCAACTTTTTTCACAGCAAAACTTGAAAGGGTGCACGTAAACATCAGCAACATGTCATAAAAGGCACACCAAAAAAGCCATCTAAATAATTTGCTATCTTGTGCTCTGTGTCCTGAATAATCATAAAGTCTATTAAGTCATCAAGAGGCACATTAAAATCACTGGTAATGCTACATGCTTCTCATTAATCAAGATTACTTCATACTTTGATTGAGTTCAAAACAAGCGAATCATAACAGATTAAAGAATGTCTCACTTTTTTCATGTTGAATTCTTGTCACTGAAGGAGGTAGTGACTGATGGTCTGAAATATATGCAACTACTACAAATTTAGAGATCACAAGAAATGCTTGAATTGAAATTAATGACAATGACAATAAAGACTTTCCCTTAGTATCTAATACCAGTACTGGGACCAATAGTTCAGTCAATCAAGTGTAAAGAATGCACATCAAAATGGAATAATCACACTGCTTATATCCCCAAATAAAAAGACTGGCTAAAAATGACCAAAAAACCCGCCAAAGATTTCATTTGAAGTGTACAGCAATTTAAAAGAAAACACTCGTGTGTGCATGCGCTTTTTTTTTCAATTCCATTACACCGCTCTCTAGATAACTCGTGCCCGGATAACTCACGAACCCACTTATAATGTGGGGTCAGGCCTGGATCCCATTTTTTTTCACTAGAAAATACAAAACAATTTGGCCCCTATTTGTTGAACGTGAAAAAAATCGCAATCAAAATTAATAAATGAAACCTTGATATATCGCTCGTTTTATCGTCAAAAACAGTGGTTTGTACCCGGAAATTTGAATCAACATCATGAAATGTTCAACTTTTAATAAGAATACATACATTTTGTTCAATTTTCTTTCCAAACAACATTCTCAGTACACTGTAAATAACAATATTCGACGAAATGTCGATCAATGAAAATGTCACTAATGCCTACTGGTGGCAACACTTTAAAAAATAAATACCAATTAAATAAGTTTTGTCAAGTGAAATTTGTGTTTTGGTTCTATCTTTTAATTCAGTTTCAGTGTAACCATTATAAATGCAATATGCCCTCTTGTACTCAAACGTGAAAAATATAATTCAACCGTCCCAGCTATGTCCGCAAGCATTTTCATGATAACCTAATTAAGTGCCGACCGTTTATTGATCTCCAACTTGCAGAAGTATTTGCTGTGTTGTTACACTCAGTTAAAAGCATACCTGCTTTGTATTATCATGTTAATTACATCTTTTGTATCAAATCAAATAAAGGCGGTGGAATAAAAGAAAAGTTGAAAGGCATGCAAATCCTACCTGCGCAAGAGCTAGTGGTCATGGCCGTGTGTCATGTAAACTCATTTCAATTGATCAAACACTTATAAATATTACTATGTAAGTAATATAATTAAACTACCTTAAATTAGCTTACTCATTCACAAATGTGATCAAAAATAGTAAGGCAACCAAGCCAAATGAGTACTTGGTGAATAAAAAGCTTTGTTTCACAGATACGATTCATTATGGAGAAGCAAGTTCCGGAGTTTGTATTGAACTTAAAATTTTTAACTCACTACTCAGAGATTTCCTCAAGAATTAGAAGAAGTTTCACTCTTACATGCAATGAAATCTCGGCATCCATATTTTATTAATAGAACAATAAATCAATCGAGTTTCGATTTTGAGGGGTTTTTTCACAAAAAATAAATGTCCCTAGTTTAAAAAAAAAGGAATCTTGTTTTGTTGTTGTGAATCGACACAACAAAAAGCAGTGACGTAATACACAATGATTTCGCATACACTTGTTGTTGAAACCGCTTTGACTAATGTTGTTAACGATCTTTCAGAGGTTGGGTATCTTGAAAATAAAGGTAATTTATACAAAAAAGCAAACAACTACATTAGAAAAAAGCTCTTTATTGACAATTATTCCCAATGCAATTGTATTTAGCCATTAAACAGCCCCGTTACCCCCCCCCCCACTGCGTTTTTCTCAATGTCCAGCGGGGATGGCATCCCCTTCTTAATTTTTTTGAGGTTATCGAGGGAGAGGTGTATTTTCTCACAGTCCCTCTGCAGGTTGTATGGCTATCTACATCAAACTAAAAGCACAATATTGCTAAAATCTGCATGAAAATGATTTAACTCTTTCAAATATTTTGAATTTCAAAACCAAAATTTCAGATCTCCATGCAAACACTTAAGCAAAATAAATGCTGGGATGCTGGACGAGTCTATTTTTGAAAAGGGGGTAAACAATAAAAATGACCCAATTTGCTAAATGGTCACTTAGGAACATATTCAAAGACAGCTGAACAGCATGAAACAGCTCACACCTTCAAGCACAAACTGATTCATTCACCCAAAAATAGAAGCACATGAGAGATCAGTGTAATTAAGAAATGCAAGAAATGCCCCAGTCACCTGGACTAAGATATCACGGGATTAACATAGTCAAGCCATTTGCTTGGAGTGGAAATGGATATGATAGTGTTTGCACTGAGATATGGATAGTTGGTTTGAAAAATTATATATATTTTTTTTTTAATTTAATGATTTTTATACAAATATGAAGATAAAACATCAACTGTGCAATGCCATCAAATTGAGGCATAATTGTACAATATTTTATCCGCATACCTCAAACAGCTTTATATGATATAAAGTAGAAAGAAAAGAAACCTTAAAATATTGACCTGTGAGGTTTACCTTGATAAGACCTCAAAAATGCAATGCAACACATCTTTCAGTGACAATATACAAGTATACCATGCTTCATCCATTTATCTTAAGCAGTTGTTAAGTTAGAAAGCATAAAGGAAAATGTGTCTGAAGAGAAGACCCCTGATGTGGTACACAACACACCTGCTAATGATGACATATGTATACCAAGTTGCACCCCTTCAGTGTTGCACATAGGATCCCAAGGGCAGGGGACACTGTTTCCTCCACCCTCCAAATTTGGGGGGCACACAACATTTTAGAGGGACAAAGGAAAATAATAATACATAATGCACTCACTAATAGTGCTATAAAAAGGAGATAATCCTATTTGCTTCGACAGTTTTGTCACCTTAACTTTGTGGTCTGCACTGTACTATCATATTTTCCTTGGACACTCATATTATTGCGATATAAGTTTCATCATGTACTCAAGTAACTCATTGAAACATTAACATGTTTGAATACCTGCTTAACCTGAAATGAGCTGCACCATGGAATTTACTGTTCCGGATCTTGTTCATTGAACTTAAATGTACACTCATTATCTACCAGCTTTTATTATAATAAATACCTATTTGTCTGAATCACTTTTCATCCCAAACTAACAAATCATCAATTACTGAAGTATCATTTATTTTTGTGGGTCTCAATTTTCATGGTTTAGAAAAAAGAAAAAAAAAAAATTGTGGATACTTAAAGGACTAGGGACTCTAGATCTCTGTCATGGCCTCAGAAAATGTCCAAAATTTATTTTCTTTATTTTAAAAGCTGTTTTATATATTTTGTATAGACATACCTTTGTCTTTAAAAATTCCTTTTATTTTTCATATTTATCGCGTGCGATGACGTCGTCGGCAGCCGCGTGAGATGTAGAATGCGTAAAATGTGAAAAATTCATTTGAATACAATGTATTTATGCAAATTAAACTATTCCCGCAGTCATGAAACAACGAGAAACTTTCAAAACGTTTTCCTTATTAGATAAGTTGTAATCTCTGAAAATTGTATGTTGTTTCACTCATGCGGGATACATTAAATTTAAAGAAAATGGTTTGGTTCATGGCAGATATTACTGATCAAAGGGTATTGGTGCGATGTTGAATCCAATATATAAAATCAGTACTTGAAATTGTCGATTGCATGTAATTTACAGCTCCTAGAGGAAACAAAATTTATTTTAAGAATATGCAAGAAATGTATATAAAACCGAATTTGTGTCCTTGTAAATTATTTTGATACCGGATCAGCTGTATATTCTCAAAACATCATACAGTAGATGGCAACAGTGATGCTTTAATCGCAACAACAGTTTACAAGGTATGTTATTTTCATTTTACAATTATTATGCCACAGTAAATGAGTAAAGTATGAAATTAAATGCAGTTTTACTTTATCAGTCACACATATTCTTTAGAAATTAAGGAACACGTTCACGATTGAAATATTTCCAGGAGGTGTTTATTTGCAGACGATATGTTGTATGACGATACAGACAATCCAGCTTGGTTTATAAAATATTTGTGTCAGACTGGTATTTTGGACAAATATTTCTCTATAAGAGCATTATTTACAGTGGTACGCAATATTATGAAACTGTTGTTAATTCATTTTGAATTTTGTTGGTAAAAATTCCAATCATAGAAAGCGATTGACAATTGACATACATGTGCATGCAGACACTACTGTATGGTCTGAAGCAGTTGCCGCACAGAACCAGTTAGGTCTTCCGCACGTCCATCACTTATTCAAGACTCTATGTAGTACAATTTGAAATGGCATAATAAATAATTAACATTCAATATAAGGTACATTTTGTCTCTGCAACGCTTTTAAAATTACAATGACGATGTGCAACATTTAGATTTTTTGTGACGATAATTGTATGGTGAAATATTCATGTATTTGCTATGTTGTTAGCTCATTTTAATTGGAATTGTTATCGACAAGGGACTTGATGTCAGTATTCTTCTTACCGTACATTACCCATGTGAATGTCACCGCATTTGTTTGTTTTTAGGGGCAATGGTAGATAATGTTTCAAAATCTGCTAAAGTGACATTCCCCCAACCCGAAACCAATTTGAAACTAATAATATTGCGAGCGTGTCCTTTGTTGATCATCACTTCTCATGTCAATTCTGGACAAAAAGTGTTATTGATTGATTACACTCAGTGATATGGATGTTTTGAAAACATAACTAGCTTTGCAAAGAGTGTTAACATGCACTGTGTTAAGTAACTGTTTTTGATCGTAATTTTGTTTTCTCAAATACATACTGTACACTTTATTGTGCCAACTCTCAAGTCAATTGTGAATTGGTTGCGTATCAAGTAGCATGTGCTAGGTTAACAGTATCAGTATCACAGCGGATTTTATAAGATTTTATTTTATGCTAGACAATGAATTACTGGATTTTCCGAGTAAAATAATTGTGTTATTTCACTACAGTGAAAAAATGATATTTTTTCACTGGCCGTCAATAGACATTGATAACATTATAACTAAGAAATTTCAATCTTTTTATAAGACGTTTGCGTGGTGTAAAGGTTAAAATGGTTGATTCGCATCCAGGCGAACAGGGTTTAGATCCAGCAATGAACAAATATTTTATTTTTTCATTTTCTTTTCATCTGCTGTTTTACCTTGAATTGGGAAGGAGCATTATGTAACTATTGATATTTTATGTGCGAATATACATAAAACAGAGCAGAACATAAACGGTAAACTGCTGACATTATCGGGCGGGATGCAGGAAGAAATCAGCTACTTCAGTGTGTTATACAAATTGCTTGACAATACGCTTGAGCATAAAATAAAAAGAATATTTGCTTGCTCCGAGTAAATAACGGATATATTTCATGTAGTGGGTGAAAAACTTAAGTATTTTCACTCGCTCGATGAAATATATGTTATTCACTCGTTTCAAGCAAATATCCTATCTTTTCACTTCAAGGATTTTCTATAGGGTTGATGACAATTTTTAAAAAAAATTGGAGCAAATAAAAATAATTTTTCTTCCATTGGTGATAATGTTGTAGTACACGTAGTACTACATAGCATCTTAAAGTAAGTGTGTTCTGTAAAGATGCACGGAAAACTTAAAGTGCTCCCATTGGGGTACAAAACAAAATGAACGCAATGAAGATGAATATATATATTTTCTTATGGATGTGTTGTTGATATTTGCAGAAGTCTTTTGTCAAAATCCTTTAGTCCCTGTGATTTGCTTTGCTCGTTTTTTCAATGATTTTCGCCCGTAGTTTGCAACGATGATCCAGAGAGAGAGAGAGAGGGATACTGTGGTAAAACTGATAAACTGATATGTTGAGACAGACCAACTAAAAGAGAGAGAGAGAGAGAGGAGCTGCCTTAGGACATTTTAATATTTAAAAATAATGTTTTTAGAACACTAATATAGGTAAAAAAAACAACAACAAAAAAAAAACAAAAAAAAAAAAAAAAAATTAAATAGATTAAAGTATGTGTGTGCCTCCTAACCAAGAAATTTAACGTACAGTCTCGACAGGCTATCTTGCAACTTTGTATAATTGATATTGTGAACACTGTGGATAAATCCCATGAAAAGTGCAAGTATACCATTACGACGACCCAGGTTCTTGTAGGTTACTTGGATTAAGTTCAAGTTCAAGGGTTTCATCCAGCTCAAATTCTCTCTCTCTCTCTCTCTCTCTCTCCACTTATGTGTGCCCCTTATGCATGAGAGAGAGAGAGAGAGAGAGAGAGAGAGAGAGAGAGAGAGAAAGAGAAAGAGACAGGGAAAGCAGACGGGATTTCCATGAAATTGTGTACCATGTTTAATTCATTTTGAAAACGGGGATTATTAATATTTTTTCTCGTTATTTTCTTATGTCGATAATGATTAATAAGTGGAAATTCATCATTGATCTAGAGAGTATAGAAGCAATAACCACTGTTGAGACCATGTTTATATGTGCGTATTCATGCGCCATGGGCGGAACACAATTTGATATACCAACAGTATTGGTATATCAAATTGCTTTATACCAACACCTTGAAAGTCATGTTATTTTTAATGTATGTGTGTGGTATATATATATATATATATATATATATATATATATATATATATATATATATATATCTATATATATATATATATATATATATAATCAACAAGTGCCGAAAAATTAAAATTTGCACGCATGACATCATTAAAATAACAATGACGTAATGGAACCAGAAGTAACGTCGTTTTATGTAGGTAAACTTTTGATGCCTCCAGCATACGTAATTTGATTGAATTCAACAAAATTTTTATTATTCTGCACAAAATGCATCCTAAAGAGTCTTTGTACAAAACTTAGCGCCTTTTTGTGATTGGGCCAAATTTTACCCTTGTAGTACCTAGTCCTTTGTGGTTTTGTCTGTCAACGTTTGCATATTTGTAGGTATTTAATTTCGTGGATTAACCTCAACAAATACTTCAAATAAAGAATACAAAGGAACAAAACTATGAGGACAACAAATGACAGTCACTTCAATAGTTAAAAAACACTACTACCACCTGAATGATTACAAAGCAAATACCTGTCAACATAAATCACTTACACTCAACATCATAGGGAGCCAACGCAGCCAACAACACTGAATTACAAATCAGTTATTAAAGTAAATGTATATGATCTCTTCCTTAAAACACTGTCCATAAAGTTGCACCATCAATAACTTTCCAACAACCAAGGTGTTAACACAGTGGTTTCAGAGTGGTAGAAATCAACTTAGATCGCTGTCAGTTTGGATAATGTCATCATTTCACATGTGAACCAAACACATGACCAGCTGCCCCTTGCTCAATGCAATTAGCAAGCAGCATCAACATCTGATGTGCCCAGAGCCCATCAAAGCGTGAAGATGCTAACCAAATTGAAAAACAATAGAATCACTCCTTTTTTTTAGCCTGCCTTATATATGAAACAACTTCAACCACTAGACTTCACTTAAAATATTGTCAATGAAGTCGATTGATGCTGAATGGATAATTGAGGCTCACACCAAAATTTTGTAAAGATTGAACCTAATTATCAGACACGATTGTGGTCCTCCCCCCAAAAAAACTGAAAATGTGAAGGGGGGTTTGGGGGTCCTCTCCCAACGGGGTATCAAGGGTCGGTGTGGTCCAGTGGGCTGAAGGCCAAAAATGCATTTTTAGACTCATAAAAAACATGCAAAACTGCTCCTGGTGGACCATATTATCATAATATATTGCAAAGTTTTTACTTCATTCCAACAAAATAATCATCTGAAAAAAATAACAAACTTACCAAAACTTTACACAATACTTGAAGAATTTCACAATGTTCATTGTCACATCAACTTGTTCTCCAATAATATTAGTGCTGAAGTTATTACATGTGCATGTCAGTGTTCACACAGTAATTCAGTCACAGTAATTTGTCAATTTTGCAGCGCATATTATATTACACTTTTCTCTTTTCATAACAAATTTGAAAGAAAAAAAAAAAACAAAAAACAAAAAAACAACAAATACATCAACTATATACACATAATCACATAAATTCACTTGTCTTTTCCCCTACTGGACACAACCTGTTAATATTGATATGTTAGTCTTGGTCTTTTTTGCAGCCTTGGCTAAGATTTCTTTTGCTTTTCTTTTTGTCACCACTGACTTTTTTGGCTCAATGTTCAATGTTTTCTTTTCATTCTCAACAATGGATTTTTTTTCCTTTCAAGCTCCGGCTTGTATTGTCGATATGCAGTGCTCATATTGTGACAAAGGGTTACATCTGCCCTCTCCTGTAAGAAATCTTCCTTCTTAAAATAATTTATTGCACTTTTTCCAGATGCCTTCAGGTGATATTTGATGTCCTGTACTGAGTTGTAGGTTTTAATGTTTTATGCTCCAAACTCTTCCAGCTGCGATTGGCGTAGTTCAAATCTTTCTTGCAAAGATCACAAAATGCAAGTCCTCTGGCGTTCAGTTTTCTTATGAACTGACCAACTACATTTCCATCGACTTTCCGCTCAAGCCATTCCCATTTCCAAACATTTTTCAAACCTTCATCCAAACTTTTTTGTGTCCTGGTCTCTGTCAATAACTCTAGACACCATGTTTTGCAAGCATGCTTCTTTTTTTCCATTTCCATCAGGTGAAGATTCATTGGATGAGTATAAACTTTTGACCAATCAGAATACTTTTTACAACGATCGTCTGTTAAATAATACACGGAACAAATACTTTACAAGGATCGTTGCGGAATGGGACTGGACAGACCGTTTTTTAAAAAACCGGAATGGAGATGATATAAAAATTGGACTATATCGAAAAAAGTCGGATTCAAGTCAGGAGAAAAGCGGAATTCCGCTTTAAAACAGGGAAAAATCATGTCTGAATTATCCAAGGCTCTGACAATACTGGACTTGTTTAATTCAACAATTTCAGGATTATTTACCCAACACATTTATGTGTACCAGCCGAGTTCACTGACGCGATGTTGATTCAGGGGATTTGTCTGAAAATCAGTGAAGTGTGAGCTTCAGTAGTATGCTGTAATTAGCGTATATACACAGTGTTTCATTAGTAATCGTGCCTCAAGGAATAGTTTTATTATTTTACAGTCATTTTGTTCATTGGGATTAAACATGCATGGATAAAATGAGACGTGCTTTCACGAGGATTTAAATTTTTTGACAACAGTTTCACTTCAATGAAGAATCAATTTGAATTAGTATCAAATCTAATTTTTATGCATATTATCATTTCCTAATTGTTCTTTCATTTTCAGTAATAATAATGTTTGAATACCTTATACATTTGCTCGTTTCTCTCTATTCTTACTTATCTCACAATATATTGATTTAAGGCAGCGAGTGAAAATTACGGCTACCGGATACCGTATAGATACCTATGCATTGAAACAATATAAAATGTGTTACAATTCTTTTTTTTTTTTTAAGGTGAAAATAAAAGTGACACATGTAAAAGCTAATATTTTTAACAGATTACAGAAATAACATTCATTTATCAAATAGCTTTGTTGATCTTTAGGAATGAAACACAGTAAAAGAATTAAAATAAAAAAGGAGAGGGGAGGAGGGCTTCTTTATCATATGTGACTAATTTTTTGTTGGGTCTCTAAATTCGTGGTTCAGGGCAACAACAAAATCCACGAAAATTGGTACCCCATAAAAATTAGTCATACTACAGTAAAAGATAAATTGTGTATTTGCATAAATTTAGTCTCTTTTGTCATTATTTGAACCTCAAAATAAATGAAATCTTCCTCACTGTAGGGGTGACTTTAACATCGAAAATATGTTACACTAACGACTCTCAAACACTTTATATTGCAACTTGGCCAACTACCACAAACCTTTAATGTTTTCATTGCCAGATACATTGTTTTAAAATAGATGTTCATTGCCATCTTACAGTTGTTATCACCATTTGCAACTTTGGTCACTGCTGGCACCATCAGAGACATGGATGGACATCCACTAATGAAAAGTTATACGCATATTTTTCGATTTTTTTCTGATGATAAAAACGTGCACAGAGTCAAGATTTGGGAGACGTAGGACAAAAAATTGCGGGAAACCTGTAAGCCTGCACTCAATGTGCAACACTGCCCCTTAATTGCAAACAGCACTAAAGTTATAGAATGGAAAAGACATTGTGATGGAAAACATAAATTACTGAACAATGACTTTGACCTTGAAGATCGAACCTCCAATGTGCTATTTCAACAAACCTTGTAGTGATGATGTACAAGTATACCAAATTTCATCCCTTAATCTCAAACGGCTTTAAAGTTATAAGCAGAAGGGAAGGTGTCATGGAAATGTAAAATATATTGAGCTGTGACTATTCTAGTGATTTAGTATAAGAACACCAAGCTTCATTCCTTAATCTCAGATGACTTTCAAATTTTAAAGTGGAAGGGAAAGGGTGATGTAAATGTAAAATATTGCACCATGTCCTTGACCTTGAAAATAGGACCCCAATGTAGTACATGACACACCTTCTACTGATGATGTATAGGCATACAAAGTTTCATTGCTTAATCTCAAACAGCTTTAAGTTATTGAGCAGGAAAGTACTGATGAAATACTGAGCTGTGACACTGACCTTGAAGATAGTACCCCCAATGTGATACATGACACACCTTCTAGTAATGGTGTACAAGTAGACCATATTTTATCCCTTAATCTCAAACAGCTTTAAAGTTATAGAGCGGAAGGAAAAGTGTGATGAAAACAAAATATTGAGCTGTGAACTTGACTTTGAAAATAGCAACCCCCAATGTGGTACATGACACACCTTATAATTACGACATATAAGTACAGTGAAACCCCGCTATAACACGAATTCAGATTTAATGCGATCGTGGTGTGGCTCCCAAAATTTCATATATTCATTCGCACATGACAATTTTTTTTTCAAAGCACGAGAAATAGTGTATAAAATGTGTATATTACAGTATCATTTTGGGGAAGAGATCGCGTATGAATTCGAGTATAATACGTTTGTGGCGTGGTTCCTGAAATTTTATATACATGTACATGTATTTTTCTCGTACACGGAAAAGAAAAAAAAATTTTTTAAGTACGAGAAATAGTGTATAAAAAGTTTATTATCATTTTGGGGAAGAGATCACGTATGAATTCGATAATGGCGTGGCTTCTGAAATTTAACAATTTCACCAATTTCTTGAAGTGTTATACCAAAATAAACATTATTGGAAATGTTACTTATTACTGATCCATGAGTAAAGCCAGTGAGTCTTCTTTGTGTTTGTCTTCAATTCATTCTGTATACAATCATTGCTCAAACAATAGCCGACATGTTTTTCTTCTTTAACTGCATACACAACCAAGCATCAGACAATGTGGTGGTAGATAAAAGATTCTCACGATTTAATAAACATCAAAAAACGTAAGCCGCCAACACGTGCGCTGGACTTCAATTCATCCTGTATACATTGTGCAAACAATAGCCGACTTATGTTTCTTCTTTAACTGCATACACAACCAAGCACCAGACAATGCGGTGGTTTATCAAAGATTATCATATGTGGGTGCTTATGTAGAGACTGAGCTTGGGCAGCAAGATCAAAGATTGTCATATGTGGGTGCTTACATAGAGACTGAGCTTGGGCGGCAAGATCACTGGGAGTTCAAATAACCACTCTCTGTTACTTGGCACTGAACAAGTATCAAACTCGTGACTCAATCAAAGGGTTGTCATGTGGGAAAACAAAGACAGATCGATATCAGATAGTAAATGGTGTTGATACCCTATTCATGCTATACATTAGATGTGCATATGTTGTTATCTGAATAAAGTAAAATATAGTAAAACCCCGCAATAACGCGACCCTGCTTTTTCCGCAATCTAATTTTATGGACCCCAAATATCGCGTTATAGTGAGGTTTCACTGTACATGTATACCAAATTTCATTCCTTAATCTCAAACAGCTGTATTGTTATCGAGTGATGGGGAAAGTGTGATGGAAGATGTAAAATTCTGAGCCATAACCTTGACTTGGAAGATAGGATCCCCAATGTGGTATACATCACACCTTCTGGTAATGATGTATAAGTATAACAAGTTTCATCCCTTAACCTCAAATGACTTTAAAGTTATAGATTGGAAGAGACAGAGTGATGGATAATATAAAGTGAGCCATAACCTTGATCTTGAAGATAGGACCCCCAATGTGGCACGGGACATACCTTCTAGTGATAATGTGTAAGTCTACCAAGTTTCACCCCTTAATCCCAAACAGCTTTGAAGTTATACAGTAGAAGGAAGTGTGATAGACTGACAGATGGATGGAAGTGCAGATACTATGTCCTCCATTTTTCTTCAGCCAAAAACCATACAGTGATACTGACCTGACTTGACAATGACATGTGACACACTAGGGTTGAATTTGTTGTAAAACTTGCAATCATTCAGACTTGCCAGCTTACGAACTTCTTGCTGAAAAAATTAAAATCATTTCAGATTCATGAACTGAAACTAAATATTAACTGAGCTGGAGTAATGTTAATTCAAACAGATCAGTACCTAGACACAAGTAACATCTTAGTCATAGCAGCATAAAGTGCAATGTAATAGAGCCTAAAAGCTTCATGCCTTTTGTTAGTTAAATACATAACAGTAATCTTAGTGTAGGTTCCAAGCACAGCCTAGAACACTGTGATCATCATAGATCGCAATGGAATGATTGTGAACAATGTTTAAAACTTCTCCATGAGGTGGTGGTGGAGAAAGAACAGTCATAATATAACAAGAGTCCCTCAAAGGGACTGATGCTCTACTGGGTGAAAAGAATTTCCAGGAATTCAAGATAAGACCATTTCTTCCTTTTAACTGTTGAGTGTTGAAACCATCTCTGATATTCTTCAGCGATAACAATATTTTAAAATTAGCTGCTGTGGTACACATATTTGATGTCAGCTAAGCACCAGTTTAATTTACGATAAAGTAGACTTCATTAGAAGTCTTTTGGTGAAAACTCCCATGTCATAATGATCATCCAATCAGGGGGAGTAGCAACAACAATATTTTTAAGACAATCATTGTGGCAGTTATATTGGATGGCACCACTGTCATTTATGACCAACTAGGTACCATAAGCAGTCTACTGATGAAAACCCCATGCTGATATTGCCATCCATTTGGAGAGGAGTAGAGATAACAATAATTTCAAGATATGACTTCCCATTCAGGAGGAGTAGCAATAACAAGATATTCAAGATGGCAGCTGTGGCAGCCATATTCGACATCAGATCGGCACCATTTTCATTTAAGGCCAACTAGACATCATAAGAAGTCTTCTGGTGAGAGCCCCACATCAATATGACTTTCTGTTCAAGAAGAGTTGTGACAGCAAGATTTTTAAGATAGCTACCATAGTGACCATATTAGATGTCAGATTGGCACCATTTTTATTTAGAACCCTCATAAGAAGTCTTTTAGTGAAAACCCACTGTTGATGACTTTCCATTCAGGAGGAGAAGAGATAACAAGATTTTCAAGATGGCTGATGTGGTGGACATATTGGACATCAGATCGGCACCATTTTCAGTAATTTAAGTGAAAACCCCATGTTGATATGAACATCCATTCAAGTGGAGTAGCAATAACAAGATTGGTAGCCATATTGGATGTCAGATCGGCACCATTTTTATTCAGGATCAACTAGACATCGTAAGAAGTCTTTCAGTGAAAACCCCATGCTGATATAACAATCCATTCAGGAGAAATAGCGATAAGATTTTCAAGATGGCAGCCATGGTGGCCATATTGGACATCAGATTAGCACCATTTTCAGTTAGGACCAACTAGACATCATAAGAAGTCTTTTAGTGAAAACCCCATGTTGATATGACCATTTGTTCAGGAGGAATAGTGATAACAAGATTTTCAAGATGGCCACTGTGGCGGCTATATTGGATGTCCAAGCAGCACCATTTTCATTTGGGACCAACTAGATCATGGGATGAATGTGTGTGTAAAGTTTGAAGGCAATCCTGCAAGTAGTTTAGGAGTAGCGATAACAAACTTGTGCTGATGGACGGACAGACAACAGACAACAGACCATCCCATAAGCTCCAGTCTATGACCTGTAGAGCTAAAAATAGCCTAGTCAGCTGGAACTCTATCTGTCATAGGGCTGTGTCACAAATATAATTACACAGACACTAGTTACTGTGAATTGTTGTGGGCATCAATTTTTTTAGTTTTACTAAAAGATATTACTTTCATGGATACTTTGTTTCATGGTTTGGGGAAGGGGTTCTATCCTTTCCACAGATGGATCATTCTCCATTAGGTCTTTACATTCATGGTTCATGTTCTGCTGAGTTTTGTGTACATTCACTCTGAAAATATGAGTAGTGACACAATTCTCTCTTAATTCAAGGTAAAAGAACACATACTTAGAAAGAAAAAAAAAGTTCAGTGGTATTCAAATGTGGTTCTTTTGTATCACAGGTTGACATGTTTCTACTGCACCAAGCAACTGACAACATAACAGCTGAAATTCCTTGGTTATAATTGTTATCGATGTCTATTGAACAAAATTCTTGAGGGGAAAAAAAAACAACTTACAATTCACTCTAAGAAAATCCACTAATTTATGGACTAGCATAAAATAAAGATTTACAAGTAAAAACTAGTGTGTAATTATGTAATCATGACATGCCCCTGTGTGGCAGCAGTAAAGTCCACCATTTCACAATAACAACACTCATCCAAGCCCATTTCATTGACACAGTTGAACAGAACACAGAGAACATGTTCTGGACAGGTAAATAAAATCTTTCCTTGTATATACAGCCAAAGGTACCAAATTAAATTTTGTAAAGAGCTTTTATTGCACATTTAACTACAGATATTAGCAATTGATGCATTGCAAAGGACCCCAGTCACTATAATTTGCTTCTTAAAGCCTTAAACAGAGGAACTTGCATTGTGATACCAAAGCTAGAGGATGGGCATTTAGTGGTCATGACTCCTCTAAATGACAAGGAATGCTTGAATTCCAATCCCTTCAAGTTTGGTTGGTTGGTTTCTAATGGTACTTTCATCACATTATTGGCCATATCATGCCAAGGAAGTGGAAGCTAAGTGCCTTTCACAAAGACACATTGAGGAAGCTAACCTGGGCTAGCACAGGCAATTTATCAATACAAGCACATCTCATGTAAAGTTATGAAGTTCACTGACAATGGCAATTACTCTGTCAAAAATGAAGTAGACAAGACAAAATCCATAGAAGACAAATGGCATCTCTAGATCTATGAAATTGATGATATCAAATTGCATCACAATATGCTGAACAACTGATGAGCTATGCTGATTAAAAGCAACTTTCCACATAAAGATATGAAGTTGATTGACATGGGCCATAAATCAGTCCAAAATGGTGTTGACAAAACAAAACCCATAAAAGGTCAGAGACAATATTCTTACCAAATTCTATCAGAATACGTTCTTGAGCTATGCTGATTGCAAGCAAAATTCCAGGTTTCAAATAAAGACAAGAATTTGCTTGACAAGGGGCATAACTCCAAATTGGAGAAGACAAGACTAAGCCAAAGCAAGTCAATGAGACAATATTCATACCAAATTACACTTGAGGTGTGCCAGTTACAAGCAATGAGACAATATTCATACCAAATTGCATCAGAATATGTTCATTGATTCTTCAACTATGCCAGTTACAAGCAACATCTCAAGTGAAGAAATGAAGTTATCATCAAGGACCATAACTCTATCCAAAATGGAGCAGACAAGGCAAAACCCATAAAAGGCACATCTAGATCTATGAGATAATGTACACAACAAATTGCATCAGAATATGTTGAATGGTTCCTAAGCAATTCTGGTTACAAGGATCTGATATTAGAGATTTCATATTTAAAATTGATGGAAAGGTGGCAATAACTCCATCAAAATTGGACCTGAAAAAAAAAACAAAAAACCATTAAATGGGAACATATGCATGCAATTGGCAATTTACCTACCAAATGGTATCTAATTATGTGCAAGGGCTGCATAGCTTTGGTGGATACAAGATGTGTAAACAGATGGACAGAGAGATGGACAGAAATGGTGATTACAAATGGGGCTGTTCCATCTCAATGTGGAGCCCTAATGATTATACACAACATTAATTTTGTTTTCTTACCTATTTTGTTTTTGTTTATGATACATTTCATTTGTTCAGGTTATATGGTATTTTTTACTTGTAAGTATTTTGCATGTAATGTATAGTAAGTATTCATCTTTCCATAGTTGATACCCTTAATCCCTAAATTACCCCATCCACCCCTTGCAGGTGCAGGGATGTAGAATAGGCCCGATGCACCCTCATGAATATCAAGAGTTGACCATGAGAAGCAACCTTTTTGCCCTAGGATTTGTCCCATGATGATGTTCCAGCTAAGAAGGATTTGGACTTTTTAAAAAGTATTGTTTATATTAAAACTATGACTTTGTCTTTTATGGATTTTACCTTTTTATTGCCTTTATCTTTGTTTTGTAGGACTTTTTGGATATCTAAACTGACTTGGTACTATATGGCCAGGATTGTGCTGATGTGCCATTAAACCCTATACTGTATACATATCGGAAATTTCAATACTGGCATATATTTGTCATTAATGTATGTATTAGGGTTTAATGTCAGCACAATACTTACTATATTGTGCCAATTAAAAGTAAAAAGTTCTAAATATGTAGATATAAATAAATGAAGAAAAACAATATAGGAAGATAAACCATTCAAAATAAATGTAAACATGAAGTATATTCATAGATAAAAGATAAAAGTCAAAGAGGTTAAAATTCTACAAAATGGTAAAAAAAATTAAAAAGATTAAGGTCAAAAACCAATTTTTTGAGAAAAATATGCTTCTTCAACAATACTTACCCGATCATCACATATTAGGAGTAAAACCACTACCTTGTAAACCCAGCATGCACAAGCTAAACTTTTAGCTATAAAAGCTTAAAGTTGTTTGTCCACATAGGTGGGAGTCAGAGTGATCTCCCCCTTAGGTATAGGAATTGGCACCAAATCCATCTATCCTTCAGTTACTATTGGAACAGAATGCATGCTGTCAGTAAGATGTGACTGCAGGGAGATTGAGAGGGTGTAATATTGATTAGGAACAGTTGGGCTCAAATGCAATGCTGGTGGAAACTGCCCTTACCTCATGAGCCAAAATGAATAATGATTTCATTTGATCTGGGTTAATTCTCTGTACATCTGGCATCTGTACAAAATTGTCATTCCCAGAGGCAGGACCTGCAAGGGAACACCCAAGATAAGCCAAGTGAGGTTCTCCTATTTGCTGAAATGTGACCTCATTTAATTGGAAACTAGGATTGTTTGTCCAATAGGCAAAGCTTCGGTGCCATTGGGACAACAGTATCATTTGCAACGGTCTCATGAACGGGTGACCCTAGATGATGAGATGTGCTGCCACATTGAGGAGACCCAATGGGTGAAGGAATTTTTGGACTGAGATGCAATTCTTTGCAAGAACTGAAGCCACTGTCAAAATGATTTTTAAAGCCCATTCCTGAGGGAGACCGACTCTGTTCAAATTTATTTTGACCTCCATACACAAGTACATCAAATGTTGAGATGGGATATCAGATTTGTCCTTGTTGACAAGGAATCCAAGGCTGAGTAGGAGTGAACCAAGGGAATTCATGTCTTGATTGAAAATATAACTCACCTGGTGTTTTTGTAGTATGTCATCCAGAGATGATCCTGAAGTGAGACACTACTCTGTCCATAATTCTTTTTGAAGACCCAGGGACTGATGTTGAGACCAAAAAGGAGTGCCCTGAACTGATATACTGTATCCCTGAAAGCAAATTTCAGGAATTTCATGAGGGACTTGTGAATTAGAATATGTAGGTATGCATCATGTAGATCTAACCTGATTATGAAGTCTCCATCCTGAATGGCATTTAGAACCAGTCTTGGTGATTCCATTCTGAACCATGGTGCCTATATGAAAAGGTTGAGAGAGCTGAGGTCTATAACTGACCAAAGAGTGCTTTTGGCCTTTGGTAACAAAAACAGTCTTCAATAAAAGCCCAGTGATTTTTAGTTTTGAAAAATATCTACGGCCCATTTTTTTTAGAAGACTGTTTATTTCCTGCTATACAACATCTGCTTTGAACGGACATCTCTAGCTGAAGGACCCCTGGACAAGGTTGGAGGGGCACTGAAGGTGATCCGGAGGCCCTCCAAAACAACTTGCAGGATCCATGGATCATCGGGGCAAAGACTTGGCTGAGTCTCCCCCTCACTCCGGACACTTGACAAGGGCAGCATGAGAATCGCATCATTTCTTTCTGGAAGGAGGCTGGCACGGATATGTGGCAAAAACAATCCAACCTCTCTCTGCTTTATGTCCACATTCGTTCTCGAGAACTGTGGCATTGAATGTGTATCGGCTCTGTAAGATTGCTTCCTCATTTGGCCGACCGTGCGGGGGGGGGGGGGGGGGGGAGAGGTCATTTCTGTTCCTCTGATCCCTGTTCTGAATTGATCACTGACGTTTCTGACGCTGGGTCTGAGGTAGAATTGTTTCCTTGGTGGCCTGTTGGCATACTTCCTCCACATGGCCATTAAAGAGTAGGTTGGAGGACAATGGCTCCAATCTAAGCATGGTCTTGTGATGCTCTTTCAGGAAGGTGGAAGTGGACAGCAATACATCTCTTTCCGTGAGCTGTAAGGTTGACCGTTGCTATCATGGAAATGACCAGCATGTGTTGTGCTGACCTGCTCAGCACATACACTATTCATGAAACAGATTCCCAAACGTGTCCAGCAGGCATAACAGTGGGTGAGGATAAACTGTGTTCCACTTGCTGGAAAATTGCTCTTGATACCAGGTCCAGCATAGAGCCTATAGCATCGACATTCTGGGCCAACTCTTGTGTTGTTGAAGTGTTTCCAGCCCATCCTTAATGACGAGAGTTTCAACATTCCTTAGCCTGCTACATCTCTGTTGATGGCTGGGACTTAATGTGTGAAACACTGGTGTGTGTACCTTATAGTATGCTGTATTGGAATTGGACAGCAATAATTGCTGTGGAAAAAAAAGATCTATCGACTCTTGGGTCCTGTATTTACCTTTCTAAACAACGCAATAAGTCAGCCACTTGACCAGACTGTGGTAACTGTTTGAAAACGCCACTTGACCAGATTGTGTAACTGTCTGAAAACTGGTTGGTCTTTCTTGGCTAATAGATTGACAGATGTTGGGACTCTGAACAAATCTGATGATGAAGCAGGAGGTGGTGGACAAAATTCCAGTGGTAACAGGCAAAATACCTCTTCAATTGATGTCCAGAAGGCTGAGTCTTCCCTTGTCATTGTTTGGTCAAGCAAAGATGATGGAGCTTGCGAGCATGATCTGTCGTCTATTGAAGAGAGTGGTGATGTGGTGATGCAGACGCCTCTTGTGAAATCTTAAATTGTGTCGGTGAAGCTTTCTGAGAGTGACGGCTAACCATACTAGAAGTCCGTCCCAACTGAGATACAATAACTTCAAGACGATCGCTATGCAAGTCATCCATAGTAATACAATGGTATCGGGCATCCTGGACTGAAACATGAGTACTGTTGCACTAAACTGGTCATAGAGCAACCTATGTGCATTGTGGCACTATAATGAGTGGGTTGATCCGTATGAGTGCTGTTGTTCTGATGTCGGGATGAAATAAGGGATATTTGATGAACATAAGCAATACCACCATTCAACATTATAGGTAAGATAGGATTCAGTGTAGATATCATGCAATCGAAATATGATGAAAGAGTCCGATTCTGACTGATTCATCTATTTTTCCCCATTGGTGTTAGGCTCATGATGCCCAGACTGGCTATGGGATATTGGATCCACAAAACCGATTCCTGCACCTCCCTCCGCATCAGGTGAGACTGTGTATGAGCTGGATTCGCCTGCTGTCGATCTGCCTCATATATCATCGAAGAGTAGACTGGCTGTTATACCTTTGCAACATAAGTTCTAGTGGTACAGCCGAAAGCGTCTTTTCCGGTTGAGAAGGTGAAAGTGGAGCTGGGTCTGTATGTGTAGCCTTAGCTGAAAAGGTTCACCTGATTTTTTATTCACAGGTGAGTCCTCTACCTTGCAAGTTCCTACATACGAAATTTGTTGACTGAGGCAGCGTCAGCATCGATACTGATGACATCCTTGTCTTTAATATAGCACTTATTTGCCTTCCATTTCATTCTTGATTGTCTGACCAGGACTGCAGCCCATTGATTCTCTGTCCATCGTGCGCATAATTTGCATGTATTGCCCAAGTGGCATCCCACACATTCCAGGCATGTACTATGATTATCTTCCACCAGTTTCAGGCATTTGCACTTACTGCACTTCATCCTACCCATTGTATAGACATCTGTAATATATAGGGAGCGAAACGAAAAGCTATACTGGTAAAGCTGATAAGTGTCACTTTATAAACTAACGAACTGGATGATACTGAACTGTTACACTGTCTATAGAAACTTGCCTGTAAACTTAGACATCATAAGTGATAGCTTGTACAAGTGAAACCAGTCAAGTGTTGCTTTGTAACTAACGAAGTGGATGCAACTGCACTATTACACTGTCTATAGAAAATTACCTGTAAACACAGGGAGCATAAGTAATAGCTTATACAGGTGAAGCCAGTCATGCATCGCTTTATAAACTAACAAAGAGTATGATACTGGGCTATTACACTGTGTATATAAAATTACCTGTAAATATAGAGAGCACAAGTGATAACTTATACAGGTGAAATCCGTGGTGCATCGCTTATAACCTTACTCAAAGTAGATGCTACTGAACAATTTAATTGCTTTCTATAGAAAAATGACCTAATGGTCTGTAATTTATATGGTCACTGACTAAAGAATACAAAAGGTCAAGTATACATTACTGAATGCATGCTCTAGCGACCAGGACAGGTAAAACAAAAAGGTGCCTGCATGTATAATTTATGATGAAGTTGTTCTAATAAAGTTAGAAAACTTTGTCTCAGACAGAAAAGAGTGAGAAATTGTTCGAAATATAGATGGACTATACTTCCCTTATATGAGAAACTCCTCCAACTCGCTCTGTAGTGTGACAAGTAACGCTTGATATAAGATTTTTGTGAGGTCTTTACAGAGTGTGCTATCTAGCACAAGCAAAAGTAGTAACTGAAGTATAGATGTGATTTGGTGCCCACTAATTTCAAGCCAATTAGACTTGCAGGCATCAGCACTCTGCATAGAACCGCTTGACATACACTTTATAAAACCTGGATAAATACTGAAGATGAGTCAGTTTTTAAATTACACAGTAATTGCTTTAATTGCTATATGTAAGGGGGAAATCATTCTGTCTGACTTTAGCTTTTATAGCTAAACTTTTAGTTTGGGAGGGCTGGATTTGTGAGGTAGTGATCATAAACCTAAAGTATTATGATCAAGTAAATTATTTGAAGAAATATAAGGTCAAAATTTTTTCATAATTATTTTTTCCCCTCAAAAAGTCCAAGATTGTTTCAGGTGTTATACCATCATAAAGTTAATTAACCGAGTTCACATCAACAAGCTTCTGTCTCACAGGATGGAAGTTGCTACATTCAACAAGAATGTTTGTTCCAGTATCAGTGGACACAAGCAGTGTATGCACTCTGGTCAAGGTTCACCCTTCAGGAAGTACGAATGAGTCAGGTATGTATGTCCTTATAGAAATATGCATTATTATGAATAAAAATTCAGTCATTTTATTACACACTGTCACTGATCTTGCATAACGGGGAGTACATTTTTAAAATGTTCATTCACATGGTGTATATTTGAGATGAAATCGCATGAAAATGAACATAAGATTATTATTTTCAAGAGGAGTGGAAAAATACAATAGAAACAATTTTGTAGGTAGTATACATGCTTCTTCTGTTAACAGTCTCACACATTGTACAATGGTCACCATTTTCAAGAACAATATTACAGAATGTACTTGAAATTTCATTATAAAGTCAATAATTTACAACTTTCTTTGACTGACAACAGTAAAAAAAAAAGATATGTTCTACATTTTCCAGTCATGAAATTCCATATTTGGATGAAATTAATTATTATTTACAATGGTCAGCTGGTCAGTGTTTTAGCACTGGGTCAGCAGGTTTTAGTTGTCTGCAAAAAGCTGACATCAGCAGACTGGTCCAAGTTTTAGTACAACCCCATAAGTTGGTGCAAGTCAAAATGTTAATAAATTAACACCGAAATGTCATTCTCCACAACTGTCAAACATTTTACTCGCTATTTAGCTTCTTAACTCTCATGCCATCATTTTTTTCCTTCTAGATATGGTAAGTTCTAACATTTTCAATTCTTGTAGATGAAGTATCCTGCACCGCCCATTTTTCAGAATTGCCACATCACTAAGGCACTTTGAACAAATGTCTTCCCTATAGTATATATATGTAAGCATGCAAGTGTCAGGTTGATCAGATTGTACTAATAAGCAAACAGCATTACCAGTATGGACACAGATAGTGTATACCGCCAGACCTGAAAATTAGGTATCATATTTCTTTCAATAATGGAGATGTGAGTTTTCAAACACTGGTAGGAGGGGAACAGAAGGCACTGTTGATAAAGGAAGGTTCACATGTGTAATTTTGATTATGCTGACTGAAAAAGTTAATTCAAATGAATATTAAACTAAAACAGATTTTAAATAAAACATTGTTTGTTTCACAATCAAACATGACACATTAACATCAAGCCAATTAGACTTGCAGGCATCAGCACTCTGCATAGAACCGCTTGACATACACTTTATAAAACCTGGATAAATACTGAAGATGAGTCAGTTTTTAAATTACACAGTAATTGCTTTAAATAAATATAAATAAATAAAATATAAATAAATAAATAAGCATAAGCATAAGCAATACTTTTCCAGTTAGCTTCTCTCTATCTCCCTCTCTCATGCATAGACATGTCATGTGTCAAGTAGTATATTCTTTTCATGTTGTTATGTTGCAAACTTGTGATCCAAGACTTTTTGACGTCACTTTTGTAGAAGATATTAATGCACTTTTAAAATGTCTATAAGAGCATACACACAATATTATCAAAAAGATTCTCCATTAAGTTAGGGAACTGATGAAAACAACAACTCTCTCTGTCTCACTCACAGTCTGATAAATTAGCCAATAAATAATTTCCTTTACAATTCTGCTACTGGTGTGAAGGTTGATTTACTGGACCAACACACACATATACACACAGGTACACGTGGAACTGCTCACCTACATTACTAAAATACACAAGATTAACATTAGTGTCCTTTTTTTCCACAGTGGTTTTTTTTTCTTCATTATATTGCAGACATATCAAGCACACATATATACTGTCTCTGATCACATAATATAATTACACCAGAGAGGTGTAACAGATGCTTTTTAATATGTTCCTGATTACATGCACAATTTTAGGCAAAGTGGAGGTGATTAGATCACAACTTTTGTAAGGTTCAAAGTGATGACATCTCGATAATTGTTTTCTTTCGTCTTCTTTATCAAATTATGAGGGTCAATGCACTAATTAAGTCTCAAGATAACCATGATTTTCAGGAGGATACGATCCATAAGCATAGCAGCTTTTGAGTAATTACCAATTGTGACATCTCTTAACCTGGATATCAGACACCTGTATCATCTATATCAGGTGTGTCAAGCTCATTTGCTATGGCAGGCCAGATTTGATATAAATAATAATAAATAATAATAATAAATAATGAGTCTGGCGGGCCATATCCGGCCTGCAGGCCATATGTTTGACACCCCTGATCTATACGGTGCAAGTTAAATGATTACCGATTTCACAAAATGGCATTTAGGTCTCACTTTCATGAGCTCACAACTGTGAAGTCTTAATCATGCACATGCTGCCGTGTAGCATTTTGTAAAACAAATTTCCATTTTGCAAAATCATCTAAATTTACATGTGTAGAACTTCTTGTTTACTACAGTTCATCAGCACTGCAGGCAGTACGTAAAGACACTTTCAAAACTTTCATAAATAATCTTAAAATTGTTGCTGTTAAAGTGTTACCTAGATTTTGCTATCAGCTCAAATACATAATTAAATAAACCTTACAATTTCAAGAAGTTTAATTTTTGCTAGTGAAAAATCTAACAATACTGTATCATGAAAAAAAATGTTAAGAAATATTGACAGATCTTACTGCCTGTTCCACACTGAGTCCAGAGGCCACAAAACCTCTAACACAAGGCCTAGATGTTGCCTTTTCTGGCATGTTGGAGGAAATTTGCACAATCTCATTTAAGGGAGGCCTCTTTTTTGGTGACTTCTGTGATTTAATGTTCCTCTTTTCCTGCTTTACCATTCTACCCTTTTCACCAGGACTTTGGCATTCATCTTCACCAACTAAAATTAGAGGTTCTAGATTGTTAACAAATACATTTTTATCATTGCTTTGGTTGTGGGTAAGGGCCATTATAGGTATGTAAGTAGCAGACAATATTTGTAAGTCAAGCACACTACTCTAGTGTATTAGCATTGTATACTTTGCTTTGCTAATCCTCTGGTTGATAAACCCATAATGCACTGGTTATATTTATCACATGTGGAGACACCACTGATGCTCTATACAATCCAGTCATTTTAATTCAACTACATTGCTCCCTCATTTTGGTGCAGCCGGATAACTTGCAAACCCACTTATAACACAAGGGTAGGTATGAATCCCATTTTTTCTTATAAAAGGTACCTAAAAAATAGACGGCTATTTGCTGACTGTGAATAAATCTATAAAAAGTGGTAAATGAAACTCGATATATCACTTGTTTTACTGTCAAAAACGGTGGATAATGACTGGAAATTTGATTCAAAATCATAAAATGTGCAACTTTTTTAATACAAAGTTGTATATTTTGTAAAATTTTCTTAAAAAAAACATTCACAGGTCACTGTAAATAACAATATATGATGTAATATCATTCAATTAAAAAAAAGTAATGCCTACTGGTGGCAATACTTTAAGAAATAAATACCAATTAAAAAAGTTGTCAAGTGAAAATGTAGTTTTTGGCAGGAGTAAAACTAATTTTAATTATGTAATACTTACCTGTCACTATTGTTAAGCTTTATCTATCTGCAATGGAAATACCTCGCTGATGCCAGATGCACCAACTCAAACACATGCATCTACCCCGTCTGACCTATGTCATCAGCCCATGCGCTACAGCAAGTTCTCATTTTGTTCCATAGATGTTTGTCTAATGATGGACATCAGAATGGGGTGGGAGGGGAGCATCCAATAGTAACAGGTATAACATAATTAAAATTGGTTTTACTCCCCCCAAAATCTACATTTTAATATCAGTAATACCTTACCTGTCACTATTGTTAAGCTGAATTTGTCAGTAAAGAGGGTGGCTGATGAACTGGAAGGACTAAAATGTGGAAAAATTACTCACCTTGTAGCCCAGTCACTCAACTGTTGTTATGCAGCAGTATTCTGGGTCACTGATTCTGCAATGACTATAAGACCCAGAGAAAAAATACCTTGGCTCTGGTTTGCTAAGGACTGAAGGCAACAAGAGAAGGTTGTGTGTGAGCACCAAAATGCTGTCTTCAAAATATCGTCTAAAGATGAGTGACTGAAATATGCCCAGGAAGTAGAGACAGCCCCGACTTCATGGACTTGTATCCTCGTAAACGATAAGTCTCTTTATGTGAGAGACACATAAGCTCTCTTGATGGTGAGAGAAATCCATCCAGAGATGGTGGGTGCTGAAATTTCAGCTGAGCCCCTTAAGGGGAGAAAAAGCCTTTTCATACCCTTCCTTCTCCCTTTAGCAGTTGCTAAATAGAATCTAAGTGCCCTAACTGGGCAAAGAAGTCCATCTTGATCACCCCCTGCTCAGATGCGACTGAGACTGGGGATTTCTATCATGATGAAAGTTGGTATTTTGCAAAGAAACCAGGCTGACATAACAAGAAAACAGAATCATAATTCCCATTGAAGTGTAATTCAAGGTTCCCAGAAGCAAGAGGTAAAGATGGGCTGACAATGATGTCTTGGTCTGTAATGTCCTTAAAAGTTCCAGGATTGTGTATCCTTTCTGGGGGAACACAAACCCGGCCCAGAGAGGTAAGGAAATTCATTCCTATGTACACAAAATCCTGAGAGGGAATGAGACTGGATTTCTCTAGGTTGCCCTAACTGAGTCACAATGGACCAACAGTGTGTGATGTGACATAATAGGGACTGCATATTTTTGTTGTGTAGCAGCCAGTTGTCAAAGTATTGGATCAGCGGAATCCCCAAGTACCTCAAGCGCGCAGCTCTCACTCCCATGACTGGTGAAGACCAAGGGCGCTGAGAAGGCTAGACCAAACGGCATGGCTCAGAATTGAAATACTTCTTGTCCGATCAAGAACCTGAAATATTTTTTGTGTGGAGGAAAAATCAGGACATGGAAGTACGCATCCTGAACATTGATGGAAACTGTCCAGTCTGCCAGTTTGATAGCGTTCTGAACTGAAGTTGCAGTTTCTATCTTGAAAGTTTCCTCGAGCATAAATGTGTTTAGATGGGAAAGATCTATAATAAGCCTCAGTTTCCTACCCTTTTTGGGGACCAGAAATATCCTGGAGTAGAATACTGGTGACTGGATGTTTTGAACCCTCTCTACTGTGTCCTTTTGAACCCTCTCTACTGTTTTTTTGACCCTTTCTACTGTGTTCTTTTGAACCCTCTCTACTGTGTTCTTTTGAATCCTCTCTACTGTGTTCTTTTGAAGCCTCTCTACTGTGTCCTTTTGAACCCTCTCTACTGTGTTCTTTTGAACCCTCTCAACTGTGTTCTTTTGAACCCTCTCTACTGTGTTCTTTTGAAAACTCTCTACTGTCTTTTTGAACCCTCTCTACTGTGTTCTTTTGAAACCTCTCTACTGTGTCCTTTTGAACCCTCTCTACTGTGTCCTTTTGAACCCTCTCTACTGTGTCCTTTTGAACCCTCTCTACTGTTCTTTTGAAGAAGGGTATGCACTTCTTATTTTATCTTTATTACATTTGATTGATGGAAGAAGATGAGTGTCCTTGAGAGAGGAGGGAGTTCTGTGAAGCATAGACGTAAACCCTCCTTCACTATACAAAGAACCCACCGATCTTCCATGATGTTCAACCAGGCCTCTGAAAAGAGGGCCAATCAAGCACCTATGTGTATTAAAGGAAGAAGTATGCACTGCAAGGGGGGGGTCCCTAGGGACGACCTCCCTTCCCACACCCTCGCCTGTTTGGGAAAGGGGGAGGCAAAAGTAGATTTCTTCACCTTATCCTTGCCTCTCCAATTTTTCCGTTTTGTTTGTGGAGAGGACTTATAGGGGGGATGGCTACTTTGTTGTTGCGATTTCATACCTTTTTGTTGGAATTGTGGCTTACCCATGGCTCGATAAGGTTGTGTTTGATGGCGTGTTTTGATGGGTCAGTAACAGATGCAAGGGAGCTATATTGTTGGTCCCTAAAATCCTGAGATGCAATAGTGGGAATGAGACTGCTGAATAGAGTCACAGATTGTGGGGGTGCTACCCTTAGAAGATTTTTGCTATGTTTTAAATTATAAGTTTTTATTAATATTTTGCGGTTGCACAACCGGGCTTTCACATTGGTAAAAAAAGGTTGCAGCAATAATTTTTAGTTGTCCTGGGCTCCCGGGCAATGGATTTTTTTACCCTTGCATCTCTGGTATTCTTGAGTGAAAACATGATTTTCAAATTAGCTACTGTTGCAGCCATATTGGATATAAGATCAGCACCATTTTCAATAAGGTCCAACCAGACATGATCAGAAATCTTTTGCTGAAAACCCCACACTGACATGACTTTCCATTTAGGAGTAGCAATAATAAGATTTTCAAGATGGTGGCCATATTGGATGTCAGATTGGCACCATTTTCAGTTAGGACCAACTAGATACCATAACATCATAAGAATTCTTTTGGTGAAAACCCCATGTCGATGACCATCCATCTAGGAGTAGCAGTACCAAGATTTTCAAAATGGCCACCATGGTGGTCATTTTGGAGGTCAGATTGGCACCACTTTCATTTTCGACAAACTAGACATAATAAGACATCTTCTGTTGAAAACCCCATGTCGATATAACTTTCCATTTAGGATGAGTAGTGATATGATTTTCCAGATGGCTGCCATGGTGGCCATATTGGACGTCAGATCAGTACTATTTGCATTTAGGACCAACTAGTCATCATAAGAAGTCTTCTGTTGAAAACCCAATATTGATATGATTCTCCATCTAGAAGGAATAGTAATAACAAGATTTTCAAGATACCTGCTGCTATTTCAATCTAACTGAAGTTTTTGGATCGGCACCATTTTCATTTGGGACCAACTAGACATCGCAATTTGAGTGAAAACCCAATGCCGATATGACTTTCCGTTAGGGAGTAGTAGGGATACCAAATTTGTCAAATGGATGCCGTGGTGGCCATATTGGATGTCAGAGAGGCACTGGTTTCATTTAGAACCAACCAGACATCATAATAAGTCTTTCAGTGAAAACCCAATGTTGATATATGACCATCCATTCAGGAGGAGTAGTCATAACAAAATTTCAAGATGGCCATTATCGGGGCCATATTGGATGTCCAAGCACAACCATTTTCATTTCAGATCAACTAGACAACAATAGAAATCTTCTGGTGAAAATCCTATGTTGATATGCCTATCTGTTTTGGAGGAGTAGGGATAACAAGATTTTCAAGATGACTGCCTTGGTGGCCATGTTGGAGGTCACATTGGCATCATTTTCATTTCAGACCAACAAGATTATCATAAGAAGTCTTATAGTGAAAACCCCATGTTGATATGAACATACATTCAGGAGGAGGAGCAATAAAAAGATGTATAAGCGGCTAGGACCAACTAGGCAATAGGATGAATGTGTGTGTAAAGTTTCATGGCAATCCTTCAAGTAGTTATGAAGTAGCGATAACAATCTTGTGCTAATGGATGTTCAAATGATGGACAACAGGCCATCCCATACGCTCTTCTGGTCTATGACCAGTAGAACTAAAAATTGATTAAAGGTGCTCCATCCCCAGGGCTGCATCTAGGTTTCTAAAACTTTCGACCATGTGCCCCCTAACCTCTAGAGAAGGGGGAAGGGGTGGGAAACTAAGTGAGGTAGGTGGCCCCAGTGTTCATTACAAGAAACTCACTGGAATGATGACTGTATCAAGAAAGGAATCAATTAAGGTGCCATGTATATGCAATGTGCAATGATTGCTTCATGTTAATAGTTTGTTTGTGGGTGAGTAATTCCATATGTCAATCATATGTTGATGTTCACAAGTTTGTATTTCCAGGAGTAAAAGAGTTTTTCTTCCCAGTTTTCAAACAAGTCACAAAATGTCTCCTGTTTCTCACTTATTTAGAGTCATGGACAGATTTTTTTCCAGTTCTTTATCAAAGAGTATCTTCTTTTCTTGGTTCTTTCTTTTCATCATGCTCACTGCTGTTGCTGGAACTATCATCATCACTGTGAAAGTATGAATGTATGTATGCATGTATGTATTTATGTATGTATGTAAAGGATGTAAAGGCACATCAGCACAATTCTGGCTATATAGTGCTGATTAAACATTAAATTTTAAACATTTAAAAGTAAAAACTGCAAACAAATTTTAAGAAGATAATCCCTTCCCAATAAATGTAAACATGTAGTCCTATAAGATAATGTATGTATGTATGTATGTATGTATACATGGATGTATGTATGTATGTATGGATTTAACAGCATATCAGCACAGTCCTGACTATACAGTGTTGATTAACTCATTAATCCCTAGTGCCTAATTTACGTGAGGTTGTACCCTTCTTCCAAACTCTGTAACATCAACATCATTTAAGATACACTAAAGTGGATGGTATTGCAGGAAAGTAGACAGATGTAGCTCTACAATGATACCAAATAATGTTGACTTTCTACTCGCATTAAAAAGTACAGCGAAAAAAAAGCATTTTTTGTAGACCCGATTTGTTTTAGGTCAAAAATTGCCAGTTTTGGAACTGGAGTTTGTGTCTGGATTTTAGACTTTTTTGCCTTAGATCTAAAGCAGACCGGTCTGAACTGCACACAGACAGATGAACCTTTGCAAAAAGCAGGACAAGTTTGAGATTTGGAGTAAAAAGGGGTCAGGACACAAAAGCATCCGGCTAAACGAAAAACTTTCTTAAACAGATGTGTTTTGCTGCATTCAGAAGTAACCCCAAAGATTCGTTGCCTACCCCCATTTCACGTAAAAAGGTAAAGAATCTCCCAGGATTAATGAGTTAAAAGTTCCAAAAATGTAAAGATAAAAAAATTGCAAAAATGTTTGGAATATAAACCCTTTCAAATAAATGTAAACATGTAGCCCAACAAAACAAATGATAAAAGGCAAAGATGTAAAAAAAAACTTAAATTTAAAAAGGTATATAAAAGAAATGATATGTGTAAACATCTTCACTGTCCTGATTTTAATGTTGTTCATCCTCAACACTCTCAGTCCTTTCTTTGGAATTATCTCTTAAAAATTGCAAAAGTGTACAAAATTTGGGATATTTCTCCATTCTGTCACATGTCAGGTCTGGGGCATGAGATATGCATAGGTAAGACAGTCCATCAGAACTCAGCATCTAACAATTACACCACTGACTGGTGTAGTGATGTTTTCAGACAGAGCCAGCAAAGACTTCAATGCATAAGAAAAAAAAACACACATGGGATTTATATATATTTGCGAACACATATTTTGGGGTGCCATTTGGAGCACAAGGAGACTACTGTTTTTGGCACATTTTCATATTTTGTAGGAATCATGCAATCAAGTGTTCTAGATGCAACCCTGCAACCCCTCTGGTAAATTCACATGGAGATGTCCAAAAGTTATCCTTAACACATTTATGAATACAATGAGTATGTAGCATAAATTTTGGATGAAATATTATCAACTAGTTTAAGAACTTGACGATATAATTAATCCATACCATGATGATATAATTAATCCATACCTTGGTGATATAATTATTCCATACCTTGATGATATAATTAATCCATACCTTGACGATATAATTAATCCATACCTTGATATAATTAATCCATACCTTGATTATATAATTAATCCATACCTTGATTATATAATTAATCCATACCTTGATTATATAATTAATCATACCTTGATTATATAATTAATCCATACCTTCCATCTGCTCCCTGATCTCACTAAATAAATCTTCCACATTCCGCACTATGTCTGGAATGGGGGTCCTGAATCTGTCTCGTCCTCCAGGAGAGGGAAGGGACTCTGGAGAGGGAGGGAGAGGGCTCAGGAACAGATCATCACTATCCTCTCCAGAGTCTTCAGTCTCAATATGACTATCTATGTCAATCACAGGTGACTCTGCCACTTGCTTCTGCTGATATATCCTCTGAGAGTCAGCAATCAATTCCACATCCACTATGTCATTGTCTGAAAACAAAAGTCAGCAATCAAGTCCACATCCATTATGTCATTGTCTGAAAACAAGAGTCAGCAATCAAGTCCACAACCATTATGTCATTGTCTGAAAACAAGAGTCAGCAATCAAATCCACATCCACTGTCATGTCTAAAAACAAGAGTCAGAAATCAAGTCCACATCCATTATGTCATTGTCTAAAAACAAAGAGTCAGCAATCAAGTCCACATCCATGATGTCATTGTCTAAAAACAAGAATCAGCAATCAAGTCCGCATCCATTATGTTATTGTCTGAAAACAAGAGTCAGCAGTCAAGTCCACATCTATTATGTCATTGTCTGAAAACAAGAGTCAGCAATCAAGTCCATCCATTATGTCATTGTCTAAAAACAAGAGACAGCAATCAAGTCCACATCCATTAGGTCATTCTCTGAAAACAAGAGTCAGCAATCAAGTCCACATCCATGATGTCATAGTCTGAAAACAAGAGTCAGCAATCAAGTCCACATCCACTATGTCATTGTCTGAATACAAGAGTCAGCAATCAAGTCCATGTCCACTATGTCATTGTCTGAAAACAAGAGTCAGCAATCAAGTCCACATCCACTAAGTCATTGTCTGAAAACAAGAGTCAGCAATCAAGTCCACATCCACTATGTCATTGTCTGAAAACAAGAGTCATCTAAAGATTACACATGCTCCTGATTCCCCACTTCCTACTTAAAGTACATTAGAATCAACCACTCTCAATTTTGATACTAGTACCCTATGGCCATTCACTCTAAATATATATACTACTTATGGCCATTCACTCTAAATATATATACTACTTATGGCCATTCACTCTAAATATATCTACGACTTACGGCCATTCACTCTAAATATATATACTACTCATGGCCATTCACTCTAAATATATATACGACTTATGATCATTCACTCTCACTTTTATAGTACCTATGCTACATTTTGTTTCCATGGTAACAAAAGAAATACTGAATGCAGAGAATTCTAAGTATCAACAGGCATCTCTATGCAACTTCCTTGACATGTGTCTCAAGTTGTTTGGTTGAAATACCTTGAACGTCCGAGACTTATGCTCCAGAAACAAAAATATAGATGGACAGACAGATGGACATAGCAAACAAACATTGTAATAATTATATCCACCTATATGGGGGATAAAGATGGGCACAGTGATAGCCATATCTACTACAAAATTAAATACCCGGGGTGGGGGTGGGGGGGCCATTACAAATGAACATGTGATGTAGATATATTAAAAATTTTAAGCCAGCTTGGTAAAGTTCACCTAAATTATATTATCTTTTATCTGGAGTTTAAGTCAAATGGGTTAATTTTTAATATTTTCATTCCTTCATTCACAAATAAGTCGAAGTGGACCCATAAGATAAGGTTCCAACCCTTGATAGAAAAGATCATCTGTATGATCACACACACACCATGTAGCAAATTGACAAATACTGTTTTGTGTACTTGCTGTACATTTAAAATTTAAATAAAGCTACGAGGTCATAATTTTCTTGTCTTTATTGTATTACAGCCCATATATTTTTCCTCCAGTTGCTCTTGTGTGTGATGATGCCATGTAAAATGAATTTATCATCAATCAAACATTTATAATGCAATCATCCTGAAAAGCTTTCCTTATCCAACTGATTGTGGATAAATACCATTTGATTTACCAGTAGTTGATTGATTTTGGTGTGAAATTGTATAAAACTAAATGCTGGTAATACTTGGAAATTATTAAGTACCAATTAGGTTTTGTAATGAAAAAGCTTATGGAATAAAATAATCAAGTGTTTTGAATACATTTCCGATTCAGATTTATTCACAACATTTCTACGTACATGTTCCAGCACTGACTGCTAGTTTTGGGTGTAAATCCATGCTATTTTATATTTCAGTGTCACAACTCATTTTCTTTTGAAGAACAACAGATTTTAATAAAATCCAGTGTTTGCATTTTTGTGCATATATTTATCAATATAATATTAACAAGTGCCAGCATATATAGCAGGAAGTCCTCTAAAGTAATCTGTTCAATTCTGTACAGTCACCAACAAATCATAATTACATTCATCACATCTTTTAGATACTTGAAAAGAAATCTAAATGAATTTATGCAATTTTACTTCGATCTCAATTACATCAAGAAGCCACTTTGATTAAGACAAACCCCATGCATGTTGACAAAGTATTTAAAAAAACACACCTGAGGCATTTCCCCACCTTGTGTTCTGACCCTTTGGTCTCAAGGACTTGTTTACAAGCTTGGGGCAAGCTAGTTTACATAGATTTATAGCACAAGTACTCTGGTTACAAAAGGAAGGATGCACCTGACTAGCACTCAGATTACAAGCAGTAATTAATGTGCTTGTAACAGGGGGTATGGACTTCTGTTATTTGAGGACTGGATTTAGTTACTAAAATTGATGCAAACTGCAATTGTTGGCACATGTTTACAAGTTAGTTACATCAAACAAACAGCTAACAAGCCACTGTGTCTCTGACCAATATTCAGATAACAAGAAGGAATTAATGCATATTTGACATAATAAGGACTGCAATTATTTAGGGATTCCTGACATCAGTGCAAACAGATCAGTAACTTTGAGGTGTCTGCAAGATCAGTAACGTCTACAACTCCAATGATTTTGATGCTAAATATTTTTTCCATGATTGTGTCATTGAACTAAATTGTCTAATATCCTTATAATTAGAGATCTATTATTATAATTTTTATTATTTAAAAAACTCTAGAATTTAACACAGACAAAAATTTGGGATACTGTTCCTGAAGTTGCTGATGAAGTAATCAGTTGCTCCAAAATTAGTCACACCTGAATGATAGATCAATTACGGACTTCATTTTGACTGAACCTGCAGAAAATACGAAAAACTGTGCAAATGATTGGTATATTCCAACACAAAAACATCATCATAGCTGACAATAACATGGATGTTTTATTTAATTCCCAGGATCATATTATCTGCAATCAACACAAATTCTGCATGGTGTACATGATGTACATGTCCTACACTATTTAAAATCGTACACATTACAAACAAAATTATGGTGAGGGTTTACATGTTATGCAATTTACAAGTCGCATTGGAGTACAAGGTCATTTCTCAGAGGAAATATGTATCAACTAATACATGTACATATAAAAATATGTTAATAGTCATCCACTTCCAATCACTTTACTGTAAATTCATGTATTTTATTGTGCATCAATTTGTGGGGTTCCGTCCACACACAAAAAAAACTTTTGGGGGGTACCTAAATTTGTAGATGAGCTTGGTGTGTTTGCTTTCTTTAAAGATGGAACACTAAGAAAACAAAATATTCAAAGTATTATATTAAACAAAAAGCCTGCAACAGCCTGCATGTTGAGATCGACCCCAAGCTTTTGGTACTGCATGTTGAGATCACTCCCAAGCTTTTGGTACTGCATATTGAAATCACTCCCAAGCTTTTGGTACTGCATGTTGAGATCGCCCCCAAGTTTTTGGTACTGCATGTTGAAATATCTCCCAAGTTTTTGGTACTGCATGTTGAGATTGCCCTTGAGCTTTTGGTAAATTAGTGTTATATACATCAAGATGTATCCACATATCATGTAACAGAGATTTGTGGCCAACAGCACTTCAGAAGCTGAGCACATAAAAAACCTAAAAAACCTAAACACTAAGGTCAATCTTGAGTGTGGATGGATGGATGTACAAATAGACATGCACAAAGATACCAATGGGTGTGGATGGATGGATGTACAAATAGACATGTACACAGATACCAATGGGTGTGGATAGATGGATGTACAAATAGACATGCACACAGATACCAATGGGTGTGGATGGATGGATGTCCAAAAAGACATGCACACAAATACCAATGAGTGTGGATGGATGGATGTACAAAAAGACATGCACACAGATACCAATGGGTGTGGATGGATGGATGTCCAATTAGACATGCACACAGATACTAATGGGTGTGGATGGACAGATGTACAAAGAGACATGCACACAGATACCAATAGGTGTGGATGGATGGATGTACAAATATACATGCACACAGATACCAATGGGTGTGGATTGATGGATGTACAAATAGACATGTACACAGATATCAATGGGTGTGGATGGATGGATGTACAAATAGACATGTACACAGATATCAATGGGTGTGGATGGATGGATGTACAAATAGACATGCACAAAGATACCAATGTGATCACTATGTCATGCCTCAACCAAGGCAGGCTTGACATAAATATGTCAGTCAAATCAAAAACAAAGAAGCTGCTTAAAATGTTCCATCTCTTCCCTGAATGTGCATATGCAGAGAAAAAATAACAGAGATGCATTGGTTGTGGGAAAAGCATAAAAAATAACATAGATGCATTGGTTGTGGGAAAAGCATAAAATATAACAAAGATGCATTAGTTGCGGGGAAAAAAATAAAAAATAACAGAGATGAATTGTTTGCGGGAAAAGCATAACAAATAACAGAGATGCATTGGTTGCGGGAAAAGCATATCAAATAACAGAGATGCATTGGTTGCGGGAAAAGCATAACAACTATAAAAAATGTGAGTTACATCTTTTGACACTTGAATCTGACAGCCACAAAGAATGCTCAACAATGCTAAATTGAAATGTGAAACATTTTAAAAATATTTTAAACATTTATCAGCTCAATCAATAAATTTGCAACATCACTGTCATGCAATGAAGACTTCTAGGAGCTACTCCTGAACCATTCATAATCATGACAAGAAAACTCTGACTGTTTATCTTTCACAACAGATGAGATTAGTTTAAACAATATTTATTCAAGAAAACACCATCACATATAATTCAAAATAATGCTGCAGCAATATCTGGGGGATTCAGTACAAAGCTGAAAGCTTATTAAAAACTAGATAAGGTTATGGGCTGTGTGAGAATATAGATCAAAAACAGTTTCTACTTCAAACGTTTTCGGGACCAATCAGAAAAGATTTGGAAATCTAGAGTTTTGTCTTCAGGTTCAAAATCTTCTCTCATGTTGCATCAAATGTCTGAACTTTTTGTATATGATAATACCAGAGATGCTGCCAGGATTTTATCTAATGGGAGCATCTCCTTCCTTGTCACCAAAATAAGGGGGGGGGGGGTAGAAAAAAAAGAGGGGGGCGGGGGAAAACAGTCATAGTTAAATATTCACCGAACACTTAAAAATCCGTCCCTCTTTCTTCCTGCTCCACTGTTAGGGCTCGATTGAAATCAAAATCCTCAAAAAATGTCCTCTCTAGCTGTATAAGCATTAATCTGTTCATTGTTTCTGAGCTTGATCTGTTCCTTATCCGTGTATGAATATTGTTCTGTGCTGAGAACCCACTTTTACAGTCTGCTGTCTGAAGGGGCATATGCATTGCTAGCTTAGCCAGCTTGTTCTTTATGGTTGTTTTGTACAATTTTTCACAGCTCATAGGTATTGTCTCTTGGATATCTCTGCTGTTACAAAATAAGATTTTTCACTAACATGAACTCTACCCAAGTTTCACTTTCTTGAATCAGTGCTTTGCTGACTACTATGCCAGATTTCTTACCTGTTCCATAATGCTGTATTAGTGTTTTAAGTCCATCAATGCCATAGTCTGCTTGGTCAGACAGAGGTATTTTGATAAAATAAATACATGTTTATTTACTTTTTAATTTCTTTTTAGATTATTTCTTCAATTTATCTTAACCCTTAAAGTCCTATATAGTTTTATAGCACAAGATTCCTCAGTGCTGAATTGTTTGAAAAAAGAAATGAAAATTGCACTCTACTTTTAAATTCCCTGTATTTTAATTTGGCTTGGTATTCTACATTTAATTTTGAAATACCGCTTTAGACTGGCATGCCATCTGTTTTTGTCCATCCAGCATGTAAATCAGACTCGTATTCAACATAATTTTTGGGCTAAAAATCACTCACTGGTATTTGCAGTAACACTTTCTAAGCTCCAATAATCTGATATACTTCAAAACTTTCAAAACCATTGTCATCAGTCTGTATGTGCCGAATTAAATCGTCATCTGAAGATGAACCATGTTCGGAGTCTGCCATTTTAGGTTTTCGAGGTAGCCCGTAATTGAAACATTTGTAAAACTTCCTTGATGAATGCAAGGTTTAAACTATGACAGAATGCTTGTTCCAGGGCCCAATGTACCAATCAAATTTAGTTTAACAACCATTCATGTCAAACGGAAGTACTGAGATGTGTAAACAGTTGCCTACCTGAAAAGACATGTTGCAACAAGCACTATGAGACCTCTACCGCCGGCGCAACTTATGTCATGGCAAGAACTTAAAAGGGTAACAGTTAAATAAAAAAAATTATACTGTGCAGAGTACATTTTTATATTTGTGAATTTTAACTAATTTGCAGGAGTTCTCGTTCATCACTGCTTTCCAAGTGTGCAAATTCATAAAAAAATTATGTGATTTGTGCATTCACGCACCCTGGCAGCATGTCTGTAATACACATCGCAAGTTACCAAGACTTTGCAATTTAAATTTTAAAATGAAATTGAAGCCAATTCATCTTTTTTTTTTCCTTGCTCCAAGTGCAAACCATGCACAAGTTTGGTCAAGGTAAGTTGTCTACTACTGAAGTTATGATGTGGAAATCATGATTTAAGCAGGCTGTCAAACCAGTTCTTATATCAAAAATATAGGAATAAAGGAATTTTTTACAATGAAATACAGAGAAGCCTCGTTAATCCGGACTCCATTTCTCCGGAAACCTCACTATCCGGACAGAGTTCAATGGGAACGGATTTCCTAAACATTATTTTGTTCCGTTAATCAAGAAATCCGCGTTCCGGATCCGGAAATCAAAATCGGGGACCAAAGTGTAAAATTACTATAAAACTTGCCTCAATAATCCAGAAATAATCTGTCCAAAAATAAGAAAATTCGAAAAATCGTATATGAAAATACAGTCAGTTGGATAACACCGATTCACCTACGCAAATTTGGAGGTGTGTCAATGTGTCAATCTCTGAATGGTCAAATTCTAGTGGCACGTTAAAATTATAAATTGATCACGTGATCATGTGTGTGGAAAAACTTCAAGTAGCGTGACCGTATTGTAACCAGCGATTGTATAAACAATGTCTGTTTTAGCTAGTCGCCGGCGGGGGTGTTAATAATTAAATAAACACACTGGGATCAAATCGTCCCACTTTTTGACGTAACATATGGTTAATAAATTAAGTGTGTCATTAAGTCTCTTTGTTGTTTAAAAATTGTATGTAACAATCACAGTTTGTTGGTGGCTGAACAAATAAAGTGGATTGACTTAAGCTGTGGACAGTATAGGGCTTCATTTCAGAATAAAAGGGGATGTCAATTATCGGCTCATTAGCAGCTATAACAGTTGTAAAATACGACTTATAGAAATGACTGCATTTTATAAGTTTACCATAACGCATTTAACTGCGAGATATCAGTTTGTATTCGTTGTACTTTTTATATTATTATGGCAACACCATCAAGCAAGCGTAGACGAGTAGAGATATCAGCCAGCATAAAAAAGAAGATTTGCCAGCACAAAGAAAATCACCCAAAAGCTACCATTCAAGATATCCGCCAGCATATTATAGCTTACTCATAGTTAGACACTGGCAAGTCGACAATTGCGGACATCATAAAAAACAAGGACAAATGGTTGTCCGTACCTGCCGACTCAGCAGACCTAACCCGCTCTCGCCACGCCAAATATCAACAAGTCGATGATGCTGTATTCATGTGGTTCTCAGACATGCCGGCCCACCAAGCCGCCGTCAACGATGAAATGCTCATTTCCAAGGCAAAGATACTCGGAGACCAACTCGGCATCACTGACTTTGCCTATTCTCATGGTTGGCTTCAAGAATTGGCGGGGCATCAAACGAAAATTGTATGAGGGAGAAGCAGATAGTGCCGACATGAACAAACTGCAGGCAGTACAAGTGCATGTTATAATAAAGTGAAATAAACACAAGTCAATAGATGTATTAATTAATTTATTTCAACCATTATTGCATATACAGTACATTTACAGCTAGCAAATACATGTACATGTACATGTATATGGTATGATGACATCGTAAAATAAAAATGTGCATGATTCAGTTATCCGGAAAACTCGTTAATCCGGAATATTCACTGGGAACGAAGGTGTCCGGATTAACGAGGCTCCTCTGTATATAGGTTAAAAAAAAACAGGATTTTATTTACAAATACAGGAAAAATATAGGATATTTGTTTTAAAATATAGGAAAATATAGAATACTTCTGAAGTATATAAAGCAATTACAAGTTAATACTGTAGTATCATCAATTATCGTGGTTTTCGTTGTTGCCCCGAACCACAAATTTTAATACCCAACAAAAAATGAGCCACGTATGATGATGACCCGCCTCCCCCATTTTCTTACAGTGTTTCATTCCTAGAGATTAACACAGCTACTAGTATTTGATAAATCAAGGTCAATACTGTAATCTGGTAATTAAATATTAGCTTTTACATGTGTTTGTTTTATTTTTTATTGTAACCTTTTGAAACAAGAATTATAAATCATTTTATAATGTTTCAATGCACACATTTGATAAGGTATTAGACAGCTGTAATTTTACACTCACTGCCTTAAATCGATGTCAGATAAGTAAGGATAGAGAGAAAAGAGAAAAAGCATAATACTGAAAATGAAAGAAAGAATAATACAAAATAACAGTATATGAAAACTAAATTTAATACTTATTCAAATCGATCCTCCATTAGAGTACAACTGTTGTTGAAACATTTAAATCCTCCTTAAAGCACATTTCATTTTATCCATGCATTTTTAATCCAAAAGAACAACAATCCTGTAAAATACTATAACTATTTCTTGAAACACTATTATTAATGAAACACTATGTATATACACTAATTACAGCAGAGTATTAAAGCTCACACTTCACAGATTTTCGGACAAACCCACTGTATCAACATCGTGTCAATCAAGTCTCATGGTACTCACAAATGCTTCTCAGGTAAATAATCCCCAAATTGCTGAATTCAACAAGTCCAGCTTTCTCAAAACCACTGATAATTAGGTCCGATCTTTCACTCATTGTCGCGTGAGCTGCAATTATCCATTCAGCTTGAATTGGCTTGATTAGTGAGGTTGCAAGATTCACTAATACTGTGCACTGATCATCAACAGTAACATCTTCCTTTTCCGTAATGGCGTCCATGACCTGTTTAGCATACCACTCGTGGAAGTGTGACTTTAATTCTTCTTTGTACTCTTTATTTACTGTCAAGTCTAGTGGTTGAAGTTGGTCTGTACAAGAGGCAGGCACAAACAAAGGAGTGATTCAACTGTCTTTAAATTTAGTTAGCATCTTCGCACTTTGGTGGGCTCTAAATACATCAAATATTGCCACTGCTTGCTGATTGCATTGAGCAAGGGGCAGCCGGTCACGTGTTTTGTTCACATATGGAATGATGACATTATCCACATAACGAATCATAGATTCTTCATTACTCCAGTGTGAGTCTGTCTGAGTCACATCCCAGTGGTCAGGGAAAACTACACCCTTAGGCAGGCATCTGTCAGTCTTCCCTGCATAAATGACCTGTGGGGGCAGGAGAGTACCGGATTTTGTTATTGCGAGTAAAATCGTAATCTGCCTCAAGTGCGGAAACTGACACTTGCTTAGATCCACAGGCTTCCATCATCCAGTCGCCACCTGGCACCAGTTGGCACCCGGTCTGATCCCAATTTATTATAAGACAGTCTGGAATATTGTGCTGTTTCACTACAGTTTTAACTTTCTCCAAGAACGTTTTCTTAATGTCATCAAAGTCAGGGGGCAGCTGTTTTACACTTTCCGTTCCTTTCCACTTAACAAATCCCATACAGCGAAGTAGTTACCTCGCCCAATGCTTGGTGATGCTGATGTGTCCACTGTAACGTGCCAGCTGGCTGCAAGCATGCTTGGCAATCACAGCCTCTGCCCCAGCCATTACAATCCTAATATTTATCACTCCTCCATTAATTCTAACTTTCTTGATCCAATCTTGTACCTCCGCATCAAGCATGCTTCCTAGCATCAAAGAATTTCCCCGGGGTGATTTGGGTACATTAGAAAGTTCTTGCCCATCTTGCTTTTTTAACTTTATGTATTGGTCCCATATACTCTGTACAGTGGTCTCACTGATCGTACAACTCGGATCGCTACTGAATTTGCAGGTGGCCTTGGCAAAACCATTATCAATGGAGTATCTGGCTATCTTTGCCCTGATTTCCTCGTTGTAACTGTTATACTCTCCTTGCTTTCTTTTCTGGGACAGTGACTGAAGCAGGGGTTCTACTGCGTCATTAGCTGCCTGGTAACCAAGCGCCTGCGCCGTGCTCGCAGCTTCTGACAGGTTAGGAAGTCCAGGAACCGAGGGGGGTCTAAGTTGAATTTTACCACTCTTAAGCCACTGTGTTAATGCCATGATCGTCAGAAAGTACTGATGGTGCAACCTGATGGACAGTGGTTTAAGTAAGAGATCATTCATATGTACTTTAATAACCGATTGGCTTAGTTTTGTTAGCTGTGTCGGCTTCCTTTGATGTTGAGCACTCAAAAGAAAACACAGTGTAAGTGATTAATCTTGACAGGTGTTTTATTTGTGCTCATAGAGGTGGTAGTATTGTTTTAGTGTTGTTGGTTGTGTCGGTTTCGACTGATGTTATTCACTTGGTCGAAAACACTGTGTAAGTATTGAACTTGTCAGGTCTTTGATTTGTGCTCATACAGGTGGTAGTATTGTTTTAAACATTAAAGTGACCGCCGTTTGCGTCGGCATAGTTTTAGTCTTTTGTATTCTTTTTTTTGGGTATTTGTAGAGGTTAAACCATGAAATTAAATACCTACTAATATGCAAACTATGACAGGCAAAACCACGAATTTAGGTACCCATGAAAATGACTTTTTTTTATTATACAAAACCACAAAAATTGAGCCCCACGAAAATAAATGATACTACAGTATTTAGAGAATTTAAAGACTTATCAATAATGATTTAGTCATTAGTTCAATGTTTTCTTTATCTTTTCTTAAATAAAGTATTTTGAGAATACATGGCCTTCTATGATATTATGATGGGTTGATTATGCAGGACATCATGCATGTGTAACTTTTTCCAGGGCATGGGCTGAATAGCAACTTTTAAAAGTAACTGAGAGCCACACCATATGATGTAAATGTAAAATTAAAAAATACTGGAATTTCCTTTAGGTAAATCTATAGTTGTGCACAAAGGGCACAAGTAGAGTAGCAGTAGAATATACACTGAATGAGAACTTTATTAAGCTATTAACTTTAATGAATATAAAATGTTTTAAAACACTTAACTGAACAAAATTAAGTTAAACTTAAGACAAAATCAGATGCATTCAGTGAGATGTTTGTTTGGGACTTCATGTCTTGCACAAGATGGTCAATGCTTGGGGAAATATGTGAAGTTGCAAAATGCAACATGTTTTCTAGATGTAAATCAGTTATTCTCGTCCTTGTTTTAGATTTAATGAATTTCGTTCTAGAAAAAAAATGGTCACAGGCATAAGTGCTCCTGAATAGGGTTATTCTTTTCCAAGTGAAAGCTGAAAGATTTGGATATTTGTCGTCTGGGAAAAATTTCTTATAAAAGCCAGTTAGTGAAACATCGTTGATTTTTGTCTTCAAATGTGAGTCCTATTGCAGTTCAATAAGCTCCATCTGCAAAGATGGTGGAGCTTGTTCCATATCAACATCAAATGAGGAAAGGAAGATTTTTAAACTCGCTTCTTGTGTTAGAAAATCATGGAACCTGGTGTTGAATTCTTCAATCAAAGACTTCAACTCATCAACAAATGAAACACAATCAAACTCACTGTTGTGATTTGCAAGTGTGGGGAAAATAAGCATTGCCTCTTCTTAGCTGACTTTCCCAGAGTTGAAGCTTGTTCTGAAATGACTTAATGTGTCCATACAACTCGTGAACCAACTGCCCTAGAGTTTGAAAATTAGCATTGAATTCATTCATATGGCTTGTAACATCCATTAGAATTGCAAGATCACAGTCAATTATTGTTATCTAACTCCCATATTGGATTTCCTTTCATGTCCATGAAAACAGATACCTCATCTCTCAAATCGTAAAATCCCTACAGCATCTTCCCCTTACTCGACCAATGTACTTGACAGTAAAAGGCTCAGATTGAATGTCTTCCAGAAACTCTCGAAAACTGACGGTGGTTCAATGCTCTTGACCTAATAAAATTTATGCAAGAAACTACTGTGGTCATGACTTGGGTGAATTTGACTGATTTTGACAAGTTTTGTTGGTACAAAATGCAGTGAAGCACACACAAATCTTCTGTGTCAATGTTCATATCTGATAACTCCGATCTGATTTTAACAATAACACCTAAGTTTGACCCAACCATTTGCCAGAGCCCCATCGTTTATATCCCGCTTAGCCTCTCTCACTTAAGGTAAAATTTATCAAATGTTTCTACTTCCTGGAAAATGTCTTCTCCCCTTGTAGTACCTTTCATTGGTTGAAAGGCAAGCATTTCTTCCATACAATTGAATTTAGCAATGACTCTGCAGACAAAAATAGCCAGCTGAGCTGTATTGGTGGTATCTGTGCTCTCGTCTAGTGCAACTGAAAATGCTTTAAATTGTGATACCAGTTCTTTCAGGCTTAATTTTATGTCATCAGTCATTCTGTCGATACATCTCGCCACAGTCCAACGAGAAAGACTTGTTTGTTCCAAGTCCTTACATTTATCAGGATACAGTACTTTCATGACAGCATTGAGACATTTTTTGACAAAGTCTCCTTCAGAATATTGATTTGAATGTTTCACAATTTTTCACTGACGATTAAGCTTACACAAACAATGTTGTCAGCTTCATTATTCCATTTGTGGAAAAGCATTTGTTGGCCAGCCAATCCCTTCTTCAAATTTTCTATCCTATCTTTTCTCTGCTGGCCTTTGAAATTGTCGTAAATTGTCATGCTTGGAATTATAGGGCCTTTTTAGGTTATATTCTTTCAAAACAGAAATAGTTTCAGAACAAATCAAACAAACATGGTTCCCCTTCTGCATGATGAAAAAGTAATCATCAGTCCAATTCTCTTGAAATACACCTCTTCTTGAATTATGCCAGTTCACACAACAACTTGCATGTGACAACTTATGCTTGGTTCAAAACTGTCAGTTGTGAGCAATTAGAATGCTACTCAGATTGCTTATTCAGAATCATAATAGGAGGGAAAACTATATAAAAATGGGATAAACAGGAATTTAAATAGGATTAATCTGTGTATTAAGACAAATAAATAAACGATAAACAAAGATTACAGATACATTTATAAATTTGTGGGCAGCTCCTAGGCCAGATTCAAAGATATTTGGAGAACTCCTCGCGGGCTGGATAAAACAGGGCCATAGGCTGCACATGCGTGCAGTATATAATCAGCAAAATGAAATAATTTTATGAATATTCTAATATAATATGCAAAGATCAAATGCTCAAAATGAATTCTTGATATCTGCATTCAAGTGATTGTTGATAACAAATGATGACAAAGAAAACAATAACCATCTCAAAAGCATCACTATACCATAAAAAGAAAACAATACTGGTATACTAATATACACAAGAAATAATGAAATGTACGGAGATAAATAATATGCACATTTTAACTCAAAAATGGAGTTCTAAAAGGATACAATTTATTAAACTAAATTGACCATTTTAACATTTGCCATTTTGAAAATTGATAACTACAGGAACTTGTAGGGATTTTTTAAAAAACTTTAGGAACTTGACAGCCAGTTTAAGTCACTATGACCTTGACCTCTGACCTTTCTACCCCTAAATCTATAAGTTTCATCCTTACCCAAAGTGGAAGCCATCCACAAAGTCTGGCCAGAGAAAGAGGTTTAGAACTTAAGGTACAGTGCTGAAACCATAAACAAAGACAGATAGATGTCATAACATAATATGCTCGTAAAAAATATGCAGTGTTCACATTTTTTTTTACTGCAAATGTATCTGCAATATTCATACAGATAGTACACACAATATGTATATATAGAGTTTACACAATGTGCATACAGAGTTTACACAATACTCAAACCAATAGTTCACACAATAAATAAACAAAGGCAACCAGTAAACCCTTACCTTTACCAAGATTTAATTCTTTTACTGAGGCATCTTTCACTGGCTCTTCTGAAAGGAGATTTCTTTTGGCAGATGGAGAAGGGTCATCATTGTAGTAAGACCTGATTAAATACAGATTAGATATACTGTGAATTTAATTATATAACAGTTGCTAATTAACACTGCAATACCTTGACCATTTTAATGCTTTTTTTTTCAACTATGCAAATTTCCATGCAAAATTTTCAGTATATTCAACGGTGCTATTAAAGTATGTACAGTATGTATGTGAATTCAAGAATCACTAGAAATATGTCCTCAGATGCTCCAACACAATGGGGTTGCATGGTTTGTACAACCCTGGAGTTTTTTTCAAGGACTTTCAAGGAGTTTTTAAGGACTTCTAAAAGTTTTGAAGGAGTTTTTTTTTTATACAGAAATTGAACTTGACACTACTCCATCTGGTAACTACCTGTATCGTCTTTTGATCCACTCAATTTTATCCCATTTTATTTGTAATTTTTGGAAAATACATAAATAAGAAAATTCGGATGTAAAAAGGTATATATTTTATTAAGTTTAAAATTTGTGTTTCCCCACACATAAATTTAAGAATTTTTTGGCAAAATTCAAAGAGTTTTTAAACAATTCAATGATAAAACCAATTTCAAGGGTTCACACACTTTTTTGAAACAAAATCTTCCAGGTCATTTCTAGGTTTTCTCCAGAATGAAATTGATTTTTCAAGGTTCGCTTAATGGAATCTGAAACAAATTGGCTTCGAAAACATGTATTTTAAAAATCAAAGCCGTTTCTTTTTTGAGATTCCTATAACATCTAAATTAGACATATGACCATGTACTAAACAACAGGATGTATCTCTAGAAACAAAAATAGATATTGAAATTCGTATAAATTTGCATGTTGTTTTTTATTTGGTTGATTTTAACGGCACTTTTATTACTATATTGAAAATTGCCCCAACAGTCAGTAGATTTCTAAGAATTTAGCAAGGTCTGATGGTAAAATTCACTGCAAAGGTGAGTTGGGGTGGTAGTGATGTCAACAGTTACTATTGACGATAATATTTAAGATAATGCCAAGGAAATGGGAACTAAGAACCTTTTCCAAGGACAAAATGAATCAAGTAACCCAAGCTGGCCTGGGTGGGTATTGAACCTGCAACCCTTGGATTACAAGTCCATTGCTCTACCAACTGAGCTACTGCAGCAACTCATTCAAACTCATTTAAATTTACAGAATAAAAATGTTAACTTTTCTCTGCTTAACTGCATATGTTGGTATGAAGAAAGTTTTTTTTAGACAAAGGTTATTTTAAATTTGACAAAAAGCCCTTAAAAAAATTATATACCTTTGTATAAAAAGAAGGACTGAATTTTTTTAATAAAAAAATCCACTGACATCTTATTGGTGCTCTAACATATACTTCCAATGTAATCTGATTATGGACTGTGTATTTAATGCAATTACTGTCAAAGACACATCAAACATGGGATTCTGCATTGAAAATTGCCCCAACAGTCAGTAGATTTCTAAGAATTTAGCAAGGTCTGATGGTAAAATTCACTGCAAAGGTGAGTTGGGGTGGGAGTGATGTCAACAGTTACTATTGACGATAATATTTAATGATAATGGCGATGCAGCCTCCAGCGCAAACTACCAAAGAATAAGCCAAGATTTATCACAAAAATATTTGTTAACTTTACATATCAAAAGGGAAACTAGGGAAGGTAAGCTTTATTATTTTTCTCTTAAACTTATAGAGATCACAAATTGCAGACAACTCGACTGGTCTTCATGCCTTCTTCACAAGTAAAGATACAGATATAGAGCTGATGGGGTAACCTGCCAACTTGACCGATTCAATCGCCTGAGTGATTGGATTGATTATACATATATGCTTGAAGCACCCAAATGATCCATACAGCAATTGCACCAACTGAAGAGTTCTGCAACCTCCAAAAATTCCATTAAGAACTGAATAAATTCAACTCATGATCAGTTCAATTACAACTCAATTACCTATTTTTATGCCATCAAGTGGTGGCTGAAAATTCCCAGGTTTTCCCTAACTTTGATCAATATTAGCAAAACTAAAGGGCTTTTCCCAGTCGGGAAGAAACCTATTCTTTCTCACAACTTTTTCCCCCAATTTCTTCCTAGTGTTGGAACCTTGAACTTCAACAAGTTTTCAAGGCAACCATTCAAATTCAAGTATTTTTCAAGTTATTGAGAATGCCATGTAGGTCAAGGTGAGCAAATTTTGTTTTGGTTAATGTTGGACTCTCCAAGACACAGCCACATGAGATGGATGAACAAAGATAAAACTTAAAAGTTCCTACCACATTTATGGTAGGGAACTGTTGGTGATATTGCTGTTCTTTTCAGGACACAAACATGTTCTATTTCATCTCTAGATTGTATAGTCCTCTTTAATTTAATAACAAATTACTCTTCATACCAGAAATATATTACTTAGATCACTGATGAATTGGCAAGAAGTTGAACTAAACACTTATTTACTGAAAACAATTCAGAGCTTCAAAATATAACAAGTACCATGAACAGCACATTATACACCCGCCCCATGTTTAATTGTGCTCTCTGTGACAACTAAATCTTTTGTGCTGAAACCATTTTTCTTCTCTCACTCACATCGACCTTTGACCTTCTGACCCGAAAATAGATAGGTTTCTTCAATAGCGTAAGTGCAAGTTACACATAAAGTTTGGTCCAGGTCTGTGATGTAGAACTAATATTATTGTGCTAAAACCATTTTTCTTCTTTCATTCAGTCACCTTGACCTCTGACCTCTTGACCCCAAAATCAATAGACTTTTTTCTTACCCCAAGTGCAAGCCATCCACAAAATTTGGTTCAGGTATGTGATAAAGAAATGCTGTTATTGTGCAGAAACCATTTCAATTCTTTCAGTCAGTGACCCTGACCATTGACCTTTTCACTCCAAAATCAATAGGGTTCTTCCCCAGCCCAAGTGCAAGCCATCCACAAAGTTTGGTAATTTTAGATGATGAAGAACTCAAGTTATTGTGTTGAAACAGTTTTTGTTTCTTCTTTCAGTTAGTGACATTGACCTTTGACCTTTTGATCCCAAAAGGGATAGGATTCTTACTTATCCCAAGTGCAAGCTACCCATAAAGTTTGGGAATTGTAGATGGTGGATAACTTTAATTATTGTGCAGAAACCATTTTTTTTTCTCCTTTCAGTCAGTGACCTTGATCTTTAACCTTTTGACCCTGAAATTGATAGAATATTTCTTATCCCAAGTGCACGCTAACCACAAAGTTTGGTAACTGTATATGGTGGAGACCTCAAGTTATTGCATGGAAACGATTTTCTTTTTACAGTCTCAGTGACCTTGACCTTTGCGCCTGAAATCATTAGGGTTCTTCCCGACTCCAAGTGCAAGCCATCCAAAAAGTTTGGTAACTGTAGATGATGGACCAACTCAAGTTACTGTGCAGAAACCAACTTGGTAACAGACAGACAGATAACATCATAACATAATATGCTGCACTTTATGGCAAGCCTATAAAAAGGAGATGTTAAAATCTAGTTTTTTGTTTGAAAATAAAAACAATAGTCCCTCGAAGGGACTGACACTCTACTCTCTGAAAAGAAAAAGACCATTTCTTCATTTTAACTGCTGAGTGTTGAAACCATCTGATATTCTTCATCAACAAGATTTTCAAATTAGCCACTGTGGCAGCCATATTGTATGTAAGATCAGCACTACTTTCATTTACGGCAAACTAGACACCATTAGAAGACTTTTGGTGAAAACCCCATATTGATATGACCATCCATTCAGGAGAATTAGTGACAAGATTTTCAATATGTTCATTCTGGCAGCCATATTTGAGGTCAGATCGGTACCATTTTCACTCAGGACCAACTAGATATCATAATTAGCCAAGTGAAAACCCCATGTTGATATAACTTTCCATTTAGAAGGAGCAGCAATAACAAGATTTTCAAGATGACTGCCATGGTGGCCATACTGGATGTCAGATTGGCAATAATTTTATTAGTACCAACTATGACATCATATGTCTTCTGGTGAAAACCTAAAACTGATATGACTTTCCATCTAAGAGGAGTAGCAATAAGATTTTCAAGACAGCCGCTGTGGTGGCCATATTAGATATCAGATCGGCACCATTTTTTAAAGACCAACTAGACACAATAAGAAGTCTTCCAGTGAAAGCGCCATGCTGATATAACTTTCCGTTCAGGAGAATTAGCAATAACAAAATTGTCAAGATGGCTGCTGTGGTGGCCATATTTTGAAAGTCAGATCGGCACCATTTTAATTAGGGCTGTTCCAGTAAAACATACTTGGGACCCAGGGAAGGCACTTTCAATGTGGAGTATCACCCACCAATGCAATTTAGAATTTTGTATCATTTTTATATGAACTCTGCAAGTGTCCATAGTACCCTGGCATATATTTTTTAAAACGTGCCTTCCATGGGTAACATGTATGTTTAAATGGAACAGCTCTTAGTCTTTTAGTATTGATACGACCATCCATTCAGGTGGAGTAGCGACAACAAGATTTACAAGCTGACCATGGTAGTGGCCATACTGGATGTCTGGGCAGCAGCATTTTCATTTAGGACCAACTAGACATCATAAGATGTCTTCCAGTGAAAACCCCATGCCAATATGACTTTCTGTTCAGGAGTAGCAGATATAACAAGATTTTCAAGATTGCAGCCATGACAGTCACATTGGTCATCAGATCGGCACCATTTTCATTTAGGACAAAATAGACATCATAAAAAGTCTTTTACTGAAAACGCCATATTCATATGACTTTCTGTTCAGGAGGATAAGAAAATAACAAGATTTTGAAGACGGCTGCCATGTTGGCCATACTGGATGTCAGATTGGCACCATTTTCATTTATGATCAACTAAACATCATAAGAAGTCTTTTAGTGAAAACCCCATATTGATATGACCATCTATTCAGTTGGAGTAGTGATAACAAGATTTTCAAGATGGCTGCTGTGGCAGCTGTATTTTCTGGTCTAAGTCTGGTATTCATTTTATCCGTACTTTTGTAATAATCATATTCACTCTAGTGCAGGACCATCCTATTATTTTTCTTACCATTTTCTGGATTCCCCAGAGTCTGATTTTCTTGATGACACTCTGTTAGCTGCCAGCTGTGCCTCAATTTCTTGCATTTCCTTCCTCATTCTATCAAGGTCGTTCTCCAAGACATCTCTTTGCTATGTACAAATAATTACTGACTTACATTTTTAATTGTATCAAAATAAAGAACCTCTGCATGATAAAAAAAAAAACAACATGGAACTTTAAAAGGGTTCTGACAGAGCAGAAGTAACATTATCTATGGTAAAATATGTGTATTTTGTTTCTTTCAGAAGCAGACAAGTGAGATAAAATTAACTTCTGTGGTCAATATACATATTATTATCATAGTAATGTGATCTTGATTGCTAGATCATGTTGAGTTGTCAGCATCAGCAATTCCGAATAATTATGAGACGCAAAGTGTAGAGTCATGATCCAGATTTTCTGATGCTGACAACAAGACATGGCTGCCCATCCAAGGTTGGCGACTTTTGTGTTCTTTTGTTTCTTTAACTTCCAATTCCACTAAAAACAAATGTCTAAGCCATTTAGAGTACGTTGTATAAATTATCCTAAACTTGTTGTACAAATGACTTACTACAAAATAAAAATGCCTACCACAGTGCCTGAGAAACAGAGCTAAACACAAAATGTAGCCAAACCTACAGACAGAGAGCCTAATGGATTGACTATAAGTCCAAACGATATTTGATCTAGGGCATAAAGATTCATGAATTATATATACACGTATATGTGTACATGTGTGTGTGTGATCTCTTGAGCTCTAGCATTTTAGACCCAATCTAGACATTCCTACAGAAGCCCTCAATAAGTACAACAGTGAAGGACTATAGTAGCATCAATATATTATAACAACTATTATTAAAACATTGTAATTAAATGAGGATCTGCTTATCCATCTGATTCCATCTTTAAAAAAAACAAGCTAGACATTTACCTGTGTGGTCAAAGTTTCACTTTGGCTGGAGATGGCAGAGGACGATGTAAGGTTCATATAACAACTTGTACTACTATCCTGAGACTTGGCTGTGGAAAAAAAATAAAATAATACTGCACGTGAAGAATTCTGACAATACTGCAGGATATGGACACTTTTAATCTTAATAATGTTTGGTTTGGTGTTTTACGACACAGCAACACAAGTAGGTTATTTAGTGCTGAGGTAATTGGAATAAAGTGCACTGCCCAAGGGCACCCCATGGTAGCCAACCATGGCCGATTCAATTGTAGGATTGAAATCCACACACTTTCAGTTGCGACTTCAGCAGGATAACCACTGAGCCACCATGGTTTATGCCTTCATTGGTTGCCTCTTACAACATGTGGGATGGTGCATCTACTTCCCAGAGTCTGCTGGGGTTAATGATATAGATAAAACTAGGTAGATTTCATATTATATGGACAAGGTGTAAACAATAAAATTGTTGAAACACTGACATTTTTCTTACATTTTAAGGGATCAAAATACTCTAAAAGCTAGAAGAAACCCATGTTATTACAACTGGCTGAGTAAAATGTTTGTCCTAAGATAGGGTGAATTCACAGAAAACGGTGCTCTTACATAAAATATTCTCCAAATCTCGGTAAAAGTATTTTTAAATCCATTAAAATTATTTAAGTCGAAGAAATTAATGTAATTTGAAATTTTGCCACTGTAACTCTTTTATCAAAATCACCATGTAATGTGAAACAATAATCCATGGAGCAAATTTGAAGCAGGCCTGAATGCCTGATCATTTTCTTGAATTTCAAATATTTTCATGTGGCTTAAACGCATATCTGTACCTGTAGTATACATTAAATCAAAAAATGTTCTTTTCCACTAAACTTAAAACATTTTTTCTCTCATTACCTTGTTGTTTGAAAAAGTTTATCCATGTGAGAAAGCCATGTGGGTTATCCCAATTATAAATGAGTGCACCCAATGACACATTGACATAATCTAGTTTATGAAACCCTTGAATTTATTTATGTTTATATATATAATATATTTGAATTTATATATGTTTCTAGTAATCCTAATGAACACAAGAAATTTTTTTAGCTGCATAGAGACAATAATTCCAGATCACAAATATTACTTATTGTACTCTTTGTAAACACAAACAAACATCTGAACAATGTTGATGATTCATGAGCACATCCACACAAATCATCTTCCATTTGTTTTCAACCAATGTATATTTATCAGAACTCAATGTCTCACCTATGCCCATGTTTCTCTTCTATCAGACTTGAAATAATCTTTTTTAACATAAAACTATCAACACAAACCTTTACACGAATGCTGACTGTTGCTGCCAGAAGTGATACCGATGTCTCACCATGTTTATGCAGGTGAGACCAAAAAATATGTATCATACAAATAGGTGAGGGATGAAAAGTAAGACCCTCAGGGTTAGAATTCGGGGGTGGGGTGACATAATAATAATAATAATAATAATGAGAACTTTGTATAGTGCCTAATCTTTAGAAGCTCTAAGTGCTTTACAACATTATATAACACCTAAAAAAACAAAACATATATAATGATATGATTACGAAAAGAAAGAAAAAACAAACACCATGAAATTAGAAAACAAAAACATGCTGAAAATAGTTAAGGTAAGAAAACATTAAGTCTTTAGGTCTGTTCTTGCAGTCGAAATAGGTGCGTTTTAAGAGCACTCTTGAATGAGATCACCGTGTCTCTGTGTCTAAGTTCAGTGGGCAATTCGTTCCACGTTGCTGGGCCCTGGTATGCAAAAGAACGTTGTCTGTATGACTTCATTTTGGTATTGGGAATAATGAGAATACGGGTGTCGGAAGAGGAGCATAAGTATCTTGCTGGTGTGTACACATGGGTGAGGTGAGATAGGTATGTTGGACTGGTGCCAGTCAGTGAAACATAGCACAGAGAACAAATTTTGTGTTTGATTCTGGATCGAATAGGTAGCCAGTGTAGGGTACAGAGCAGGTCCAAGAACAGAACCCTGTGGAACGCCAAAACATAGATCAACTGTGCTGTGTTTGTGGTACTCTAAGAATGATCCGAGAAGCTGTGTTTTGAACTTTTTGAAGTTTCTGGAGTAGATACTGAGATGAACAAGATAGAATTGAGTTACAATAGTCCAGTCTTGAAAGTACTAAGGAACACACAAGTGTTTTAGTGGCATCAACTGAAAGATAATTGCGAATGGAGCTGATCCGTCTCAGCTCAAGGTATGCAGCCTTGCATATGTTCATGACATGTTGGTACAATGAGAGTGTACTGTCTCGAGTAACACCTAGGTTTCGTACTGACTGTGTGAATTTAATGTTGGTGTTGCTGATATTTATTGTTTGAGGTAAAGGATGTGAATGAGAAAGTCTTTGTGTGGTAATCAGAATGGCTTCAGTTTTATCATCATTCATCTGCAGCTTGTTACATGTCATCCATGATTTCACATCGGAAATACACCTCTCTACACCTTGGATGGTAGCGTCAACTTCAGTTGGGTGGCTCGATTTGTATATTTGGGTGTCATCAGCATACAATTGGTGAGACACTGGATGACGATCTATGACACTTGAGAGCAGCTGGGTGTATAGAATGAAGAGAACCGGTCCAAGAACAGAACCCTGTGGAACGCCAAAACATAGATCAAATGGGCTGGAGTGTTTTCCATTTGCGGACACAATTTGTGTCCTGTTGACCAAGTAGGACTTGAACCATAGTAAGGCTGTATCGTGAATGCCAAATACATGATGGAGACGGTGAAGTAATATATCATGGTCTATTGTATCAAATGCTGCAGACAAGTCAAGGAGGGTGAGGACTGTAATCTTTCCACTATCCAAACCAGAGAGAAGGTCCTTAATTACTTTCAGAAGGGAGGTTTCAGTACTGTGGCAAGGGCAATATGCAGACTGTACATCGCTAAAAAGACTGTTTGAATTCAGATGAGATACAAGTTGGGATAGAACAACTTTTTCTAAGATTTTTGACATGAATGGGAGGTTAGAAACAGGGCGGTAGTTCATTAAATCGTTATGGTCAAGTGTTGGTTTCTTCAGCAGAGGCTTTACAATGGCAGTTTTGAAAAATGATGGGAATTCCCCGGATGAGAGAGAAGTATTAATAACATCAGTTAGTGAAGGCAATATTTGATCTAAGCACTCAAGCAGCACTGATGTCGGAATCAGATCAAGTTCACATGACTTTGGGGCACTCTTCATCATGATTGTATGCACTAAATCCATAGAGACCTGTTCAAATGCTGCTAACGGTTGCCGCTGAAATTCTGTATCGCAACTGTATGGTGATGACGACTCAATTGAAATTATGTTGTCAAGCTTATCTCTAATGGTTTGTACTTTGTCACGGAAGAAATTTGCGAACTGGTCCGGAAGGTCGACTAGAGAGAAGGTAGTTGGAAGTGGTGTACATTTGTTCCTTGACATTAGCTGGTTAGTAATCTCAAAGAGCTCTTTGCAGCTGGAACTTTCAGTGATCTTAGTACTGTAGTGGGCTGATTTCGCTGCATGGACTATGTTTGTGACATTCTTCTTAGTGGCTTCATAGATTTGCTTATGAATAGTGAGTCTGGTGGAAAGCTAAAGCCTCTCAGCCTTACGGCGGTCTCTTTTAGCAGTGCGAAACTGGTCCCTAACACTGCTATACCACGGAGAACACTTTTTAATTGATACTCTGCACTTGGTTGCTGGGGGATGTTTGTCAAGCATTGAACGCAGGCAGTTATCAAGTTGTTCTGCTGTAGGAGGTAGCAAAGTTGTTAGGATTGCTTTGATGTCATGCATCAGTTGAGTTCTATTTATCATACGGAGGTTTCTCTTAGTAGCAAATAAAGGTGGAGAGTTAGGGACTGATACGTTAAGATGGCATATAATGCAGAGGTGATCTGATGCAAGTTCGTGAGACACCAGGGAGGACTGTAGAATATTATCATCAGGTCTATAAAGAATCCAGTCTAAAATGTGACCAAGTTTATGGGTGGGTTGGCTAACTGACTGTTTGAGGTTGAAAACGTGAATGGAATCTATCAGTTTTGATGTGTATGGGTTTCCAGGACAGTCAAAGTGAAAGTTGAAATCTCCAAGAATAATCAGGTTGCCACCTATCAAATTTCCATACTCTAGGATATTCGGAAACTGCTCCAAAAAGAGAGGTTCAGTCAGCTTGTTTTTTCTACTAGGAGGAGGGCGGTAGAGGCAGAAAAAATGGACTGACCTTTGTTCCAGTGCGAGTGTGGTTTGGACTAGTTCAAACGATGTGTGGTTGAAATTGAATGTTGTAGTGTGATTAAGACGGTTGATCATGGAGTTCTTTGCGATGACAGCGGGAGTGGCAGGGGAACGACTTGATGGAATAACCGGGGGGTGTTAGATCCATGCACTTGGGCTCATCGCCTTATGTTTTTAGCCATGTTTCTGTCGGGAAAAAGACATCGATATTATGATCGTTGATAAAATTAACTATTTCTGTGCGCTTTTCCGGTGGTCCTATTGATTGGGCATTGAATAATGCTATGCGTAGTGGTATCTCTTGGATAGTTGACACAAAGGTTGACGATTTAAGAGGAATTTGAATTAGGTTATCTAAATTAACGGCCGAGTTTTCAAATTGTCGTGCCGGAAATGGCGAAAGGGAGATAACTGGAATTCTTCTTCCTGTTCTACGCCGGCTAGCATTAAAACGTTTCTTTTTTCGCTTCCGTTTACATTTAAGTAATGATGAATGTAGTCCCAGGTCGTTTAGTCTAGTGCACAATGTAGTGTGGAGAGCCAAGGAGTGGTCTTTTAAAGCAATTAATGAGGGTCTATCATAGCATAAACGGGTGGACTGGCGAGTATCACGTGATGGCGGTATGTTCAACAACAAAGGAAGTTGTAGCAGTGGTGCAAGACGGATGAGAAAAAGTCTAATAGTTCTCGTTTCCAAGACAAGATGATGAAGAAACACATTCCAACAGAACAGCCAATGCATGATGAACACAATAACGTAGATGAAGACAGACATCAAGCACATAAATCATGAAAAACGGCACACAAATACATCATACAAAAATTAAAAAACCCATGAACTCTAACCCCTCAGGTGGTAACTGGTACATTCAATACCTGTAAATATGAACAATTCTCATTCTTACCATCATCTGAATCTGTATCCTCAAGAACTCTGGTCCTCTGTTTTTTAGACCTGTCTGGTTCATCAGAATCTAAGTCATCATCAACCTCAAAAATAATATAACAATAAAGTTAAGACACAGTCTGGAGCTTATAACTATATGCCATTCATACAATATGAATGCTGAAGATTGTGTTCAGATATAAACCAACCTTGTACTACTGAATTTGAGCCAGCTACTTTTAAAGGTAATGAGAAGGCTGCTTTTCCTAAAACATTACGATATATACTCATGCATAACTCAGATCCAACTGCAAACACAGACCCTGATATGCCTTTGCATAAAGTGCTAGCAGATCATGGTCTATGTTGTTTGTTCTACTGATCAATCCTAACAAACTGCATAGACCCAGATCTGCCAGTGCATTTTGTGATGTCAGATCTGGGTTGATACTGTTTGTGGTTGGATCAGACTTATATGTGAGTATATTTGGTATGTCTTGCCTGGCAACCTTGCTATAATTTACCCTCCATGGCAATAAACTTTTAAAAAGTTCACATAAAATCTCAATGATCAATCACATTGACAATGATGCTTAGCAATTTGCTTGTAATGCATATGAGGCCAAAATGTCCCATGATAAAATCTGTCTCATTAAGCAGATCTAAATCAGATTTGCTTCAGAAGTAGATGTTGTGAGCTGCCTTCTTCTGGTAAAAATAAGATGACTGGGCATCTTGATAAGTGTGGATAAAGACAACTAGTATTTAAAAAAAAACAAAGAACAATTTTTCAAAAAAGGTCGCAAGAGGGCCTGTTATCATTCACCTAATTATTTCGTTTTCTTATTTGTTGGACAAAAAATGTGATTACCCTTACATTTTTCTAATAGCCAGTATGTAAAACAAACCAGTTACTACAAGTTCTCATTCAAGAATCACTAAAAATACAGCAAGGACAGATACTTAGTTAGACATTTAGATTTCATATACAAGTTCAATTATATAAAAGGATTTTGCTTAAATAATGAATCCCCGATTTTGTAAACATGGGTTTAGATACCAATGTGATTAAAGTGAACAGAAATACACACTCTAGGGTTTTACATGTAACAATCTCTAGTCAGGAGTACAAATGACTTCTATTACTGAAAGGTTTCTAAGCTTAAAAAGGCAAGTTTACATCCAAAGTTTCCTCAAAATATAATCAGAACAGTCTCTTAAGTAGTGATATGCCCAGCCAAAGCATGGATGAAACAACTGAATACAAATAGGACATTTTGTTCACAACAATACCAAGTAACTTACTTGGTATATTTCATCTCTATCACCCAGACTTAATCCGCTAAATGAAGTTTGACGTGATAAAATAATGTCAATCCTTAAAAGATCTCAATAATTCTCATGATGACAGGAAAGAACCCAAGCCTTACTCTTTGATTAAAAATGGTCTTTACTAAAGAATAAAGAGCATAGGTCTATTATCAATCTAGAATGTTCTCCTGCTATAATGGAAATTATCAAGATCTCACATGGACAAGACTAATTTCACAATGTCAAGCTTCATTTCGCTGATGAACTCTGGGTAATCTGGACAAGTTTCTTCTTGTTGTTGTGTCCTGTAGAAAAAAACATCTTATTTATTTGCATGGTGAGTATACTTCTTACATAAGATCCACAGATTTCTATTACTTTGGCTCCAGTTATCTTGGGGATGGGTGAACTGGTCTCAAATCTATGGCCAACAGAAATAACATTCTCACATGCTGCCATATCACCATCATCATCTTCCTCACTAAGACTAAATTGTTCTTCAGCCAGTTCATCTTGAAATTCAAAATCTGGAAGTGTATCAACATCCTCCCCATCATAAGGACTCAGACCATCTTTCTCAGCCATGACTTTCTTGCCAATGGTGTCATTATAATCTCCATCATTTTCTTGGAGATAGTTATGAAGTGGTACACCATAAGTCTGTGCTTTGGCTAATTCATCATCAACCATCTTCTTCATACCACTTCTCTGAATGGTTTCACCAACATTGTCGATCATTTTATAAATTCCTTCCTTTCTGAAATCATCCTCTGACTTTATCATACTCAGTCTCTGGCTTTGTACCTGAAATGACCCACTGGCAGGATAGGAATCTGGGACAGTGACATCCACATGCACATTCTCATTGACAGTCTGTGAATTCTTATTGACATTCTGTGACTCATTTTCCACTTCATGTTGATCCACATTTATATCATATGGTTCACTATCAACAGTAAGTGGCTCCACCAATGATACATGAAGTTCATTTCTTTGCTGTGGCTCACCAACCTCCACATGGAATTCTGCTTTCATATCATGAAGTTCATTATCCACATCAAGTGGCTCAACATCTGAACAGTGTGATTCATTATCAAACGATTGTGGATTCAATGGCATATCTTGGGGTTCAACATGGTTCATTGGCTTTATATCTACTTCATGTAGTTTGTCAGTTATCTCAGATGGATCCACATGAACATCCACAATATGTGACTTCAATTCCACATCATCCAATGACTTGTAAGTCAACTCAGAAATTTGTTTAAATTTATTCAGAGAATCTTTTCTCTTCCAAGACCTGCTTTTTCTTTTATAACCAATTTCAGACTGTCCATGCACAAAACATTTCTTTGTTGAGGTTTGCTGAGACTTGTGAGGTGATTTCAAAACAAATGCAAGGGAAGTTTTCTTGTTATTCATCCTCTCTTTTGATACCATACCTTCTTTACAAGCATCAATTGTGTTTGTGGTATTTTGATATTTAAGAGATGCTTTTGCTAATGTTCTTAGAGCTGATGTCTTCCCAGTGTTCTCATATTCAAAACCTAGACCAACAATACTGCCAGCCTCCACCTTGGACACTTTAGGCAAATCAGAGACTTTTTCAGCTTCTGAATCAAACCTGGAAAGAGCGGCATGAGAGTTTGCACATAAACCTTTGGCAGAAAATGAAATAGAGCTATTTGAAGTTTCTGAGATGCCTTGTTTACATTTTTTACTTGAGAATCCCCTCACACCTCTAACTCCACTTTTTCTTCTCTGTCTGAGCTTCTGACTTAAATCTGAATCTGAGTCCGAGTCAATGTTCAAATTCTTGGCAGACAATTGAGGAGTCAACATTTTTTCTTTTCCTCCATGGATGGTGGATTGATGAAAATTGTCATCTAATCTGTCTGGTGAATTTGTTGGTATTGGAGCAGAGGAATCATGTATTCCTTCTTTACTACATGGCAGGGAAGATTTTAAAGTGCTAGCTTGAGTTTGTTTTTCTATTCTAGATCTCAGAATTCTTGCATCCGGAGAGGATTTTGGTGGAGTTGGTCTTGACTTGAATTTGGTTTTCTCTACTGGAACCTGCTTTGGAGTTCCAGTTCCCTGATTCTTCTCTGTGGTATGATCTTGCCTGCCAAGTGTAGATTTATTGGATAAATGCAATGGTGAGATTGATGATCCTCTGTTCACTGTTGAATGTTGGAATGGAGATCTAGGAACAAATTTTAATGATTTTGCACCAAAATCTAATTCAATGAGCTCCTCAAGTGTGCTTTTAGATTCATTTTTCTCCTCGGCAGACTTTGAAGTGTGCAAATGGGATTTCACAGGACATTTTCCATTACCTAAAGCAAAATATCTGTTTGCTAAATCATCCAGCTCCAACTGTGTGGGGCTTCTATCCAACATTGGCATTTCTGAATCCATCTGAAATATGTCTTCTGGTGAATAGGCACTTTGTTCCCTTTGTTTGACCTCTTCTTCCAGAATAATCCCACATGAATTCAAAGGATTTTGTGCATCTGATTTCGTTTTATCTCTAAAAGACATTTCTAATGTCTGAGTGTCCATCAATTCTAAGTCTGTAAAACTCTCCAAAGAAATCCCAGAAAACATATTCACACTATTTCTCCCATGAGAAGTGTTCAATGTCTTCTTGCCTTCCTTGATTTTTTTCAAATTCTTGTTTTTAATTGCATGATTTGATGTATCCTCAAGACCAGCAACACTGTCATCTCTATCATGTGATCCTGTGTATGAATCCAAAATCTGTGCCTCTAATACATGAACAGGATTTGAAACAGGACAAAGATCATTAACAGCCTTGGCAGAGGAAGTCACATAATTGTTCATATTTTTTTTATATTTTTCAATAGCTTTATTCATATCTATAGAATTGTCCTGACATAACAACTCCTGCACTGTCTCTGATTGTGATGAATTCTCTGCCAACTCCCCCCTTGCAGAACCCTTAAATTTCTCCTGCATGGATGAATTCAGCAAGGTATCTCTTTCCAAGGATTCCTGGAAAGTCCATGTTCCTAATGAATCTAATATTGTCTCTGGCACACATTCCTGGCTTTCAATGGCCCGATGAACCCACTGTTTCTGTGCCCTGTTGCCATTTTCAGATTGTGTTTCAAGAACTATAAAAGCAGAGCATGAGTTAGATTGTTCACAATACTGACTATCTTTGCCTTTTGTCCTAGCTAGCCTTCCCCTTTTAGCTTTCTTTCTAACACTGTCAGTGACATCTTTCAACTTGGATTCTGCATCTTCTGCTCTCTTGATAATTTCAGAAGAAATTACTTTTGCTGGACTGATCTCTAGAGAGAAGCATTTCCTTTTGCTTTTTAATCTTGGTTTCTGAATCATTCCATACTCATTTTCACTATTATTATTCTCTTCATTTCCCATGTCAGTTATAATCTGAATTTTAGAATCTTCCTTGTCAACAGGAGCCAGAATTGACAGGCTCTCTTGTGTGCTCTGTCTATCTGCTTCTTCAATGTCACCAATTTCATTCAATGTATGTGATGGAGTGGGGCAAGGCTCACTGATATTTTCCTTTTTGTCTGCATTATTCTGATCTAATATTGCCTCCTGTATTAGACCATTAACTGCTTTTTCCAAAATATCCAATGAGTCTGCTGTGGTTAGACTGGGAGCTGCACTGTCACCCATTTCTTTCATATTATCTTGAGTGATGATTTGACATTCAGGTGTTTGTGTCAAGCTTGGATCGGACGTTCTGTAGCTCAAATTTCCTTCTTCCACAGTGTCTGTCTTCATTACAAAGGCTGGGGTTTCTTCAACAAGCATCACTTCTTCCTTGTTTCTATCATTTACATTTGCAGGAGTATGGACCGAATTCTGGGAATAGGATGACTTCTGGAATTCTGAGAGTTTTAATTTAATCTCCTCTGTCTGGATGGCTGAAAAAGAGACACATTCCTATAACAGTAACGAGCAGGAAACTGAATCAAAGCCTTAGCAGGTTTTAAATTTAAAAGAAAAAAAAAACAACAGAGAAGTGTTCTGGGTTATTCCATTTAAATCTACTGGAGATTGGGGCAGGGCTGAGCAAATTTTTTTTCATCCACTAGTCCCGGAATAGTCCGGGACGTCGGGCTATGGGATTTGCTCAGCCCTGAAGATGATTAAGAAGAACCTGCAAGTCTTCCCTCCCATATTTCAACAGAGCTGCCCTCTCATGAGGAAAGTGCCTGTAGTCAAATGCTCTAAAGCATCTCAAAGGTTCTGCTTATGTCTCTTTGCAGAAATAGCTACTGCAGATTCAGTAGCAGTCTTACGTTTTATCCCTCCACTTTCACAAAAATTGTCCTTCTCCGAATCGCCCTTATTACCTTCCTTGCGAAAATAATTTAGCAAACTCATTGTATCCACAGAGTAAACATCAGCTTGCTTGACAACTACTTCTAAAGTGATCATAACATAAATTTTCTCTTTTAAATATGAACAGGGACAGCTCATTAATTAGCGTAATTGTTTCGCTTAAAACACAATATCGCACGTGGGAGTTAATCATCTTTGTATATTCAATTAAAAATTAAAGAATCATTACTGTCATTTAATCAGTTCATAAAGGAAACCAACACTGATGTCAGTAAAGTACCTTTCATTAATTTAATTACACTGACTCGCTGGATTAAAATCATAGTGAGTCACTTGTGAGGATCTGGCTTGAGTAAAATCAATGCAACAAAGTCGCTTAAAACACTGCTAATTGATCATACTGGCTTTCTTTTGTTTGACGTGTTTTGATTTGCCAATAATTTGGTCGCTTAGCTCAATATGAAGTCAAGCGGTAACAGAACGTGCGCATATTCGAAAATTATCACTGACCACATTTATGTGTTATACAGAATGTAAATGTATACATGAAGAGGGGTAGAATCAAGTATTCAGTATGCCTGGAGGGCATGATTGGCCAAATAAAGGTAGATATAGTGATTAAAGCACGAAAATAAGGACTTGCCAGACTTTTTTAAAAAGCACTTGTCCCAGACTAGTGACTTGGAAAATGTTACTTGCCCGACTTCAAAAATGAATAGTCCGGGACTTCGGCTTATGGGATTTGCTCAGCCCTGGGGGGATACATTTTGTTGCTGGGGGTGGTTTCTTAACCTTTTTTTCTGTATGATTTTAATTCTTTTCAATTGGTGGTACCCCTATGAAAAGGAAAAAGTGGCATAACCCACATAATTCCAGGTTGATTTAAATGGAATTGCTCTTGTTTAACACGAATGCTTCACTAGTGACCTAAATGCAAACTTCACATGATATACAGACATGCAGATGGACAACAGAACCTTCCCCATTTGTGATGGAGCATGAAAAAGATGAGTGTCAGAGCTGAGCAAATTCCATAGCCTGACATCTAGAACAAGTGAAATTCTTGGTCAGGCTAGTGAAACTTTCTAAGAAGGTTGTCTGGGACAAAGTTTTTGTCAATGTGAAAAAGTTGGACAATTGCAGATTTCTGATTCTGACTCAAAGCTGGCATTTAAACTAATCTCTCCCCAGAGATGGCAACCACTATCAATGTGAAATAGAAATGTCAGCATTTAAAAATTGGAATCTTAACATAAAACTTGGAATACTGCATATTTTACCCAATAATCCTCATCAGCCATTCATTTCAACATCAGCCATTCATTTTAACATCTTTCTTCAAGTTTCTCAAGTAAATCAGGGAACTAAACTGACTTGATTTCTGTGATAGACATACATGCATAATACTGAAGTATCATTTATTTTCATGAGTCTCAATTTTCATGGTTTTGTAATAAAAGACATTTTCGTGGGTACTTAAATTCCTGGTTTTGTCCGTCAAAGTATGCACATTTGTAGGTACATTATTTCATGGATTAACCCCAAAGAAAAGAATACAAAAGAACTAAACTATGCCTACAACAAATGATGGTCTCTCCAATGGTTAAAACAATACTACTACCTGTATGAGCAGAGATCAAACACCTGTCAAGATCAATCACTTACACTCAACATAAAAGGAAACTGAGGCAGCCAACAACACAAGCTAATCAGTTATGAAAGTACATGCGTATGATCTCTTCCTTGAAATACTGTTCATAAAGTTGCACCATAATTTACTCTTTGAAGACTATGTCATTAACACAGTGGCTTAATAGTGGTAAAATTAAACTTAGATCCCCGTCTGTTTGGATAATGTCATCATTCCACATATGAACGAAAAACATGTGGCCAGCTGCCCCCTTGCTCAATGAAATTAGCAAGCAGTGTTAACATTTGATGTATTCAGAGCCCATCCAAGTGTGAAGATGTGAACTACTAGTAAATTGAAAAACAATGTAACACTCCTTAGTTTGAACCTGTCTCATGTACAAACCAACTTCAAAGACTTGACTTTACTTGAAACTTCATCAATCAAGCCGATTCATGCTGAATGGATAATTGCAGCTCAAGCAAAATTGTTAAAGATTGGGCCTAATTATCCATGGTTTTGATAATGCTGGACTTGTTTAATTCAACAATTTCATGATTATTTACCTGACAAACATTTGTGTGTACCAGCAGATTTGATTGACATGTTGCTGATTCAGTGGTTTCATCCAAAAAGTCAGTGAAGTGTGAGCTATAATATTCTGCAGTAATAATTGTATATACCTAGTGTTTCATTAGTGATTGTACTCCAAGCAATAGTTCCAGTATTTTACAGTCATGTTCATGATTGGGATTAAGCATGCATGGATAAAATGAGACATGCTTTTGTGAGGATTTAAATCTTTTGACAACAGGTTCAACTGAATGAAGAATTGATTTGAATAAGTATTAAATCTAATTTTCATATACTTGTATGAATTTATTATTCTTTCTTTCATTTTCATACTAGTGTTTGAATACTTTATGCTTTTTCTCATTTCTCTGTAACCTTACTTATGTCACAACATATCGATTTAAGGCAGTGAGTGGAAATTACAGCTACCAGATACCGTATAGATATGTGTGCAGTATAAAATGCATATTTTTTTTAAAGGGTAAAAATAAAAACAAAACATGTGTAAACGCTAATATTTTTTTATCAGATTACAGAAATGATATTGATATTTTAACTGGCTTTGTTATCTCTAAGAATGAAACACATTAAGAAAATGGAGGGGAGGGGGTCTTTATCATATGTGGCTAATTTTTCGTTGGATAAAGAAAACAATTGCATTTACCCTTACAGTAGGAGTGTTCACTACTTCTGGCTGGCAGAAGGTTGGGCTACATCTTGTACAATCACTATAGCACCCAACAACAAAATGGCTTCACTCTGGTGCACCAAAGATCAAAGGTAAAAGGAAGAGAAGGCGATGTCAGACCGCCAGATGGTGGCTCTCATAACATCATACAAAGAGGAGTGATTCAAATAGGCCCAAGATGTAATAGCCCTAACCTCATGGGCTTCAATTCTCATAAAGGTCCATCTCAATGAAGAACTGATAAGCTCTCTTGATAGTGAGGACAATCCACCTGGAAATGGTGGCACCCAAAATATTAGCGGAACCCTTGAGGTAGAAAGAGATAATTCAAACCCTTCCTTCTCCCTTTAGAGGAAGCCAAATAAAACCTTAACACTCTAACTAAGCAGAGGAGCCTATCTTGATCCCTAGCACAGATTCAACCAAGATGGAGCTATTGAAGGTAGCTGATTCTTAGCCAGAAATTCAGGTTGGCAAAGAAGAAAATTATAGTTACCATTGAACCATAAACAACCCTTCTCTATCGACAAGGCATGAAGCTCACTCCTTCTCACTGATGCTAAAGACAGCAGGAAAACCATCTTAAGGGTAAGATTCTTGAAGGAAGTTTCACTTAAAGGTTCATAAGGGGTTTTTGACAATGTCCAAAGAACACATGAAAGATTCCATCTAGACATTAGTGAGCGAGATACCAGTCACTGAAGCTCAAAATACATGAAGAGATCAGAAAGATGATGGTCCAACAGAATGGCGGAACCCCTAGAGAATTTGCAATGTCATGTCAGAAAGGTCTGCCAAGTAGTCTTTAATTGTGGACACAGAACATTCTCTTCCCTTGAAAAGGAAGAGAGAAAGTCTGCAACTGCATTTAAAGGGGGACAGCTAGGGTCAAAGCATTTCCTACTGCACCAATCACATTAGATTCTCCACTTTGCACCGTAAACCCTGGAATTAAATTGATTCCTAGCCTGGATGATGCACTTGGCAGCCTGCTTGAAAACTGGTCCTGGAGAATTGATCGCTTGAGATGAGTCAAGTGTGAAGGTGGAGAATCTGCAGGCTGTTGTGGAAAGACCACCTGTGCTGCAACAGTAGTTCCTCCTCTGTGGTAATTTCCTGGGCTCATCTACCAATCGGTCAAGAAGGTCACTGAAGCATTACCATTGGAGTCACAGGGGGCTACCAGGATGAGCTGAGAAGTGGAGATCCTGACTTGGTGGAGCACCTGCAAATTATTTTGAAAGGTGGGCAAGTGTATGCATACAATCACACTTTAGACTGAAAGCATCCAGTACTCAGGCCCTCTGATCTGGTACTGGAGAGACATAAAGAGGGAGCTTGTTGTTCAGTGTCGTAGTGAACAAGTCCACTAAGGGTATCCCCCAATATTGGAAAAGTGACTCTGCTACTGACTGATGCAGAAACAATCCATGATGACCACAAAGCCCCATCTGGACAGACTGTCTGCCACGATATTCCTTTGCCCAGAATAGGGTGGACTGAGAGAGTTATCTCCTCTAAGGAGGCGGATCCAGACTTTCATGCAAAGGGAAGGAACATGTGTAACTCCCTGATGCCAGAGGTATGCTACTACTGATATTTTGTCCAAGGCAACCATAACACAACAACACCTTATAAGGTTGACACCACTGTAAGGCTTGGAATACTCAGGGCGGTAGACCACTAGTCCAAGACTAGTAAATTTCCTGTTGTTGGACTAGTAGTTTTAATATTTTCAATAGTCCGATGGCAAGTAAATCTCAATATGTGTTTGACATTGTTTGATTGGAAGGACTAGTGAAGATTCATCAGGACTAGCAAATTTCTCAATCTACTAGTCCTTCTGACCACAAATAAATGTATGCTAAATTATAGGCCTGACATTGCCTGCATTTCCAAGTTGTTTTTATGATGGGTAACTCTTCCAGAGAACAAAATTCCTGAAGAACTACCCCCTCTGGCTCCAGATGAGCATCCCATACTGAATATGATGCAGTGTACAGAATGGAGTGGGGTTCAGGAGTATAAATTGGGACTCTGATCAGAAACCTGTCCCAATTTAGCCACTAATGCAGGTGGTGATGAAAGTCTGATACCAGAAGGATCTGAGCTAATAGCAGGTCCTTGTGTGGTCTCCAGTTAGCTGAAAGCGGGAAATGAAGTGGGCACAAGTACATTTTCCCAACGGGAACTAAGTCAGCAGCTGAGTTCAGAGTTCCCATGATAAAGAGGTAAAGGTGAGCCGACAATGAGGTCTTGGCCAGAAAACCCATTACGACATATAGGATTTGGTCAATCCCGTCCAGAGGAACATGAATCCTGCCAACCCTACCAAGGCTGGTGAGGAAATTCATCCCCACATATCCTGAGAAGGGATGAGATCCAACTTCTCTAGGTTGGGGATAAGACAGAGATCAGTCACCCTCAACCAACAGAGGAATAGGTCCTTCAGAAGAAAATTTCTAAGGACACTGAAGATGATTTTGATAGGCCCAGAGTCATTGCCAAGGACCTGTGTTGCTGGTCCCTCAAAACCTGTGATGCTACGAAGAATGCTTAGGATACAAGTCTGTGGGTAGGAGATGGTAAACTTCATTTACTGCCTTATCAAGTGTCCAAACTTCCTCCTCCTCCAACACCTGCCCAGACAGGTGGGAAGGAGCAGTGGACCCAATGGAGGAGAGGAACTGTCACCACCGGTTCCTGTGAGAACTCATTTGATTCCAACATGATAGAAAGAACACCGTCATCCTTAGCCCACTCCCGAAGTGAGACAGGACTGTCCTTCTAGAATCTCTCTTTGGAAAGGTAGATGTTGAAATGTGGTTTCTGTCATCCCATAACCACTCATGGATGTGTGTGAGGGGACTAACCCTACTAGCTGTCCTCCTAGGCTAATGGAATCACTGATCCATTCTTGACCATCTTGGAGGTGAGTGGCAGCCCCCCTCCTTTTTGTTGGGGACAAGGCTGGAGGTGATGGAGCTGATCCACAGCCTGTTATGTCTGCCCTACCATGGAGGGGGGGAGGGGAGGAGGAAGACTCACTTCCTGGTAAGGGGATCCCCATATCCTGTAGGGATTAAACAGGAATATAGGAGGGGGGATGTCAATGTGAACCCCATCCCTAGTCAGGTGAGCACAACCTGACTCAACATAGGGATTCAATGATAACATAGAAATGGGGGGGGGGGGGGGGAAGGGGAGTTATTGACCCAATCCCTGTCCCCAGACAGATAATCAAAATCCAGTGACTGGTGCTTGAAGCTCAGTGACTGGATGACCAGTACCAGGTGACTGGTGAAAGATCAGTCCAGCGACGAAGATCTGATGGACAAGCCAACATATGATTGATCAGACAGAGATCGCTGCTCATCCCTCTCAGGAAAGTATGATTCACTTATCTCTGTCACTGGGACACTGACCTTGAGAGGACACTGCTTGTCTTGAACCAGGAGGCACAACTCACTCTTAGGCATTCTCCTTCCCTTGCGAGGGGTCAAGGATCGATCCTTCACCAACACCATACCTGCCAACCCCTACAGAGGTATAAGCGTAACCTAAGTGGCAAAAAAGCATAATCTGAGCATAAAAAGTGTAATCTATATATAACATGCCATAATTACAATAAACTGTATCACAAATGTACGTTTAGTTTTGCTAATAACCTGGATCTGCAGCTGGTTAAAGTTCTCATCACAAATAGGCAAAATCCAGGTGAATCAGTATCAGAATACAAGCCACAAAACATATTGGCAAATTTATATATCCACAACACTCACTTTAACTAGTCCACGTGCCTAACTTTCGCTGAGTGATCGTCAAGTAAGTCCACAAATTCTGCAACGATCATTACCACGTGCTCAACCTGAGTGTTGTATTACCCCTCTCATGTTAATCTTTCTAAATTTGTAAAGCACTATTGATTTGTCTTTTTTTCTGATCTGACATGTTTTAAAGTTGAAAAAGATCCGTCTTCTCTAATATTTTTCAGTCATATATAACATCCGATAGTCACATCGATAAAGCCTGTTTAACTTGACATCTGCCGCCATTTTTTTAAAAGTACAGACTGGTCCACTAACATATTCAGTATATTAATATAATGAATGTGTGAGAAAATTTTTATAGTGAAGAAACCCGTCTGTTTTCTTGGAAATGGGTCACATACAGCTGCTATAAATAGAAAATAAGGAAACTACATGGAGGTCTATAACAAATGTATACTCTTACGTTATTCTTATGCAGCAGTCTTCATTTTTTTTAGAATATTCTCAGATATATGTGATGTGTGGGATTAAAGAGATGATAATAAAATTGACAAACACAACTTTTTATTGCTTTATTATTATTATTTTTTTGATGTACCAGAAAAGCATAATCCATATACAGGAGAGCGTAAGACGTAATTAGGTGAAAAAAAGTGGAATGATTACGCCAAAAGCGTAATGGTTGGCAGGTATGCAACACTGACAGCTTCATAACGAGTGTCAGAGATCTTTGGCCTTAGGACAATCTCCGAACCACTGAGGTCGTGGTACATTCCTTCCCCACAGAGAGAGTTGACTTCCTCAACACATTACGAGATAGAGACCACTCCTGGGAATGGAGGAGGTCATCCAGTGATGACGAGAGGAAGAAGGGCCCTTCTTCCTCCTTCTGTATGTGTGACGACTTTCCACAAAGTCACACACTTGATCTGTCCAGAGACAACTAAATGGACATCCATCCATGCATGCACAATCAGTGTACGATAGGCATGTGGGGTGCATGTCCCACTGGGCCTTCCTGTACCTACCTGCACTTACCCACACCCTGCAACACATTAAGCTCTGAAAAAGAAAGAAAAAATCACACAAAACAAACACTCCAGAATCCTAAAAGGGTACATAATACTTACCCTAGCATTAGAACTATGAAGGTGAGAAAAAGTTATTGAAGCACTGCTTGCTAAGACACAAAAACCTTAAAATATAAGAAAAGGAACACAGAAAAGATTCCAATAAGGTAAGGACTGAGATAAACACTCAGTTGACACAAAAAGGTATGTGATTAGCCTAAAGGATGTTTAACAAATGATAAGGGCAAATTTCGACAAGCGATATAGCACACGTGTACTATGCAAATAGTCCAAGGGATAAGAGGAAAATATTCTGTATGCTGGCTATGACTAAATAGTCAGACTCAGATCATGTTCTTTTCAATTCTGGCCCTCAAATTCTGATTGGAGGAGGGAATAATTAGTTTGGACTAGGGACTATGAGTCCTGAAAAAGGAAAGCGAAGCAATACTAGGAGGTGATGTATTACTATTCAAATTAAATGCAAACAAAACTCACAATAGCAAATGTGTGTATTATCTGTATTATTAAAAATTAGGAGCAAGTGATACATTCTGCAGGGCAAGAGATTTTGCACAAGTCACTTGTCTGGGACAAGTAGATCACAAAAAATTTGCTAATTCCTTAGCATTACTAATTATATTCTGGTTTTTATGACATTCACAATATATCATTTAAATCGTGCATTGCACTAAAACTGCTAATCAGAAAAAAAAGCAAATTGGAGACTGGAAAACTTATGGAAGACAACATTCTAACTACTGAAAAACTTGTTCTGAAAATTTATGATATGATATCACAGACTCTCAAATCATTAAATTTTCTTCATGTTTATTTATGGAATTAAAATAAGTTCCTCAAAAAAAAATGGGCCATATAAAAATTATGCTTGAGGTCAAAATATTTTGTGCTCTAAGATTCAACTTTAAGTGAGCCGATGATGTTACAGAAATTATGCTTTGATGCATATGTTAAAATCTGAACCAGATTGCTATTCTGAGTTAAACCAAAAACATTTGATACAGTGACCTATTTTCTTTGTACATAATGGAAATATAATAAAATTTGCATACTACTTTAAGAGAACAACAAATGTTGGTGATGGGAAATTACAGATAACTATTTAGGTCCCATATTCTCTAATCTTTTTTGAGCAAGAAAATAAAGTTCAATTTCAAAGTCTGAAAATTTGGACAGTCTGCAACTTTCATACGAATAAAATTAGAATAAAAAAGCTTTCAGAATTTTCATAACTTGGGATTTTCTAAACAGATTGCTTAATTTTTATAATGTACATGTACTCCAAGTATCACATAAAAGTTTTGTGCTTTGAACTTGTCCTTGAGTTTTGTGCTTTGAACTTGTCCTCGACTTTTGTGCTCAAAAAAGTTTTGAGAATACTGCAGACCTGCCAACCCAAAAAAGACATCAATAAGGCAGTCAATAATTTTCTGCAAGTTAGACCAATTTTCATTAAGGTATTAAGAAATATCATGTACTGTTATTGTCGACTCTGAATACATGCATTTGAAAAGTTTAGAAGTGTGGTCTGATGCAGGTAAGGGAACAGTATGTTCAACTAAATAGTTCATAAAATACACTTCAGCCTTAATGACCTCTAGTTCAGTTTCAGGAATTTCTGAATTTCAATGATTTCTTGCCAGAGCTCTCAACTTGATGTAATCTTTATGTTTCTTTCAATTCACATGGCAGCAGTAATCATCTCTCCTGCCATGAGCAATACTCAAATCAATACAACATGATGTCCAATAAATGCAGATGTCACCTTTTCTGCTTTTTTCCAAGCATGGCCAAGTATTTGAATAGTTTTTTACACTTCTGTGTCGACTTAACTTTTTAAGAGGATGACTTTCCCCATTGCTTTCAGCATGTTTTTGTTATATTTACAGACAATGCTATAACATAAAAGAAAAGCTTAATCACGCAAGCATTTTGTATGAGCAACATGGGCAGATTGAAGCATCTGAAGGTTAGTCTGCTTCCTTGACCAACTCTACTGATTCTAATATGAAAACCCAGATCTGGAACAAACCTAAACAAGCCAATATCTTGATTTGACCACAATGATTGTGTTTTCATATTTTTTGCTACTTTTCCCTTAGTCTGTAATTTAAGGGTTGTTTCAGTAAGCATTAGGGTAAAATCATAAGGGCGGGAAGATATGATAATTGGCCAGTTCACATATACATGCAGCAGAAGAATAATAAAGGCATGACATACCAATGTCAGTCTCTTTAAAGTCATTTTCCTGAGGGTGAATTTCCAAGTCTATTATAGCGCTGCTATCTGCATCAACATCATCAATGTCACTGTCTTCTTTCTCAACTACTCCACCTTAAGGAAAATACAACTGGATTTAAATTGCTCAAAAATGAATAAATAAGAGATAGTAGAGTTGATATAAAGGCAGAGGTGTGAGTGATGCAATATTTCCTGGCAGTGTGACCCATATACATGCTCATTTACCAGAAATGTAATGAAAGCCACTTTGAAAAATTTGCTTATTCTGTGGAAACAGGAATTTCACTGGCCTACATAATAAGACAGCAAGTGCACAACAAATAGGTCATCGATGCATTATAAGTTACCTATTTCCATTGAAGATGTAAGAAATGTTCAACAAAACTCCTTTAATATCAGAGCAGCCGAAGTTTGTGCTAGTCAACCTGTTTATGACAAAGTCACTCATATAAAATGTGATGGTCATGCTTGCATGTCAAGCCTTTTATCAAGAAATATATATAGAAATATGACAGTCGTTAGTGGTGCCCCACCATAACTCTCAGGATTCATTTTAGGCTTATGACCCTTATATTTCATCTTTGGTGCAAGAAAGTTCTCTCCATGATGCTTGTAGGGCACATAAAACATATCAAAGAAAAAAAAGATAAAAGATTGTTACAGTTAATTTTAGACTGACTGAATTGTGTGCATCCCAAGCTTACTGAATAGAGTGCACTCATTGCCAAAAATCATAAGATGATCAATTCGTTTGATGAAAGAAATGTGTTACTGATTTTGATTAGCTTGGGCACCAATCGAGAGCACATGATCTATGATCAATTATTGAAAATGTAAAAAAGAAAAGATATCTTCAGCAAAAACACTGCTGCATTTATTTCCAAAGTAGTGTACAGGAAGAAAAAAATGTCTACTCAAATGTCCAAAATAAATTTTAGAGGGGAATGGTTACTCAAACATGAGGAATTCAAATCCCAGTACAGAAGGCTTGGGACAGGGAAGACTGATAATGACAACAGGTGCTCAGGTCATGAATTTATTAAATTCTGCAATAAACAGTCACTTTGTCAAGTCAAATTATATCACAGTTTGCTACAATTTCCTTGTCGACTAAAATAACTGAGTCCTGAAAAAAAGTGGACAAAGTAATTTTAGCTAATAAGGAAACTGTAGAAAACCGTGCTGTAGTCTGACTCTACAACAACCAAGTCAAAGCGTATAATGCTAGAAAAGTGAATATTTATTGCAGAAATTAATAAATCCATGACTCATGTACCAATGATAATTTGTGTTTGAATTTCTTGAATAAACAAATAAAATTTAAGGATATTTGTGACCCCTGTTTTTTTTTTCTTCTTCTAAATGACCCCACTTTTAACCTCGTTGGGCCCTCATTTTCCATTTCTAGAATAAACACTGCACTCCTATAGAGACAGGCAATGACGCAAGGAAAGAAATACAGGTAAACATATATACAAGGCAAGTGTTAACTAAGAAATGTTTAGACATAATAACAGCCTTTGCTGATGAAACCTCAAACAACTATTTGAAATGAGGTTTTACCTGTGTATAAATCACACAAAACTGCAAACATTATAGACCCAGATCTGCCATCGTATAATGCACTGGGAGATCATGGCATGAAACTGGAGAGATTCTAAAACAATCTGAAAATTGGAAGGAGGATCCAGGGGTCTGCTCCCAGCAGGAGTCTGAGGAGTAGCCCCTCTGCAAAAAATTATTATCACGAAATGAAAACCATCTAAACTGACTCTCCTGGCACCTCTTGTTCTTGTTACTGTTAATTGTTTTTTTTAACCAATATTTAATACTTTGTTCCTTTTTGCCTTCAATGTCAACCTTGGTGAAAAAAAAGTAATTGTCCTCTCCCCACTCTCTTCATATACCCTGGGAAAACTGTGAGCCAAAGTGGGTGGGGGGTACCCAATTTAATCACTCTCAAGAGATATAAGAAGCTTCTACCAATACAACCTCAATGTAAAAAGAGAGAGAGTGCAAAAGATAATTTTAAAATGCTCAAAGCAGACAGTTCCTTAACATCAGATATACTCTTAGTGAGATATGAACTACAAAATATTTAACTAAATATCAACTCTGTCAACTACAAAATCAGGAGTGCAAAATTAATCCCCATGTCTCATCTTTGTTGAATCAATTCAAAAATCTGGAACAAAAACATTTCATTACCATCTTTGTCATCCTCTGTCTTTCTTCTTGTAGAAGAAGTAGGTGTCCACATGGGATTTTTAAACTCTGCCGTATGAGTTTCAATGTTACAGGTTTCCTCTTGCATGTGAACTCTTCCACCATAATGATTCTTTTCTGGCATGGGAGCTTTTCCATTATGATGGCTTTCCTCCATAGTGGAAACTCTGCTACCTGTACAAGTTTTCTCTGTGGATGAAACTTTTCCAATATGACAGCTTTGCTCTGGGATGGATACTTTCTCATCACTGTTACAACCAAAGGTTTCCACTACATCATCATCAAGGTGTATAACTTCAAATGGATCTTCTGTACAAGGAATTTCATCCATAATTTTTCTTGCCCTTTCAGAATCTGTCTTTTCTACACTTGTATCTGCGTAGCTTCTATATACATTTTTACTGTGAGGCTCTTTTGCATTTTTCTTATTTTTCACAATTCCTTTTGGTACTTGCTGACCTTGATGAGTCTTTGCCCTCTGACCTTGCCCTCTACCTGTATCTCTATCAAGAGGCTCCATAAATCTGACTCTTTTTACACAGCTCACTGATATAATAGATTCTATATCTTGTGTTTCCATGGAAACATTTGGGGTTGTGCTGTGGCTACTCTGCTCCCGCTCCAAGCTCTGGACTGCCTCTTGTGTACAGGTGAGAAGGTCATACTCTTCAGCTTCACTGATTTTGTCGACCAGTTGCTGCATTTCCTCCTTTGATTTCATTGCAGCAGCAATTTTAGGTGAAGTTTTCTTTTTCTGATTAGTTCTTTCCAAATCATTGGGAAAAATATTTCTGTCAGTATCTGTTTTTCCCCCTCGGTCCTTGACCTGGCTACCTGGACAATCATCTTGAATTTCCTTTGTATCACATTTTTCTGACATGAATCTCAAGTTAGATGTCTCTTGTATGATCATCACTTCCATATCTGGATTCCTTTTCTGACTTCTTTCCATGTTATTTCTCACACTAACTGCTTTAATCATCAGTTCTATGGGATTTATCAGCTTATTTGATTGCTTCTCTCTGTTTTTAACTCCCCTTTCCTTCTTACCTTTCTGTACCTGTGTTGCCTTTGGACTTGACTTGAATTCATATGGATCAGGGTTTCGCTCAACAGCATTCACAGCTGAATCTACTCTACAAACTAGATTAAGTTTGCTAGTTTCATTTGATAGTAACTCTTTTGGTAAGGCTTGTGCCTTAGTGGGGTGAGCTTGAGAAGACCTCCCGATCACTTTAAATATTCTCCTCCTTTGCAGAGGAAGTGGTTGTTTTGGCTCTTCTGACTGTATTCTTTGTTCTTTAGTCGATTCAAAAGTCCTTCCATTGCCAGAACCCCAATTCATGTTCATATTGCTATTGTTCAATTGTTCATTAAGTGCTTTTGTAGTATTCACTGTTTCACTGTGTATCACTGGTTTCATGTTTCCCAAGACCTCTATTTCATCAGATGTGATTGTTTTCCTAATGTTATCTATATTATCAGGCATGACTGGTACACTTCTTATGTTCACTGTCATAGATTGTGTTACTAATGTTCCAGTATTCACTGTTTTATTTGATGTATCTCGTGCTTTAGTGTTCTCAGTTTTATCAGGTGTGGCTGGTACTCTAGTGTTCTCAGGTTTATCTTCTGTGAATGGCTTTGAGTCTGATGTTATGTTGGAACTAGCATATTTGTTTTTATTTTCATTATCTTTCCCAGATAGCTTTACCATTTCTGAACTGTAATGTACCATTGTCATATTTTCAAAGATATTTCCTGAAGTTTTGCATATATTTTCTTCTTCTGACACGTTTGTAATCTTTATTCCCTTACTTCTACTTCCATCTTCTGAAGTTTCCTGTTTCTTAGCCTCTTTCCTTTGGCTTGGGTTACTTACAAGATCGTCAAATCCAAACATATGCTCTATGTCTTCATTTACATTTTCTTCACATTTTGATAAAAGTCTAATTTTTCCTCCAAGCTTATCCTCTTTCTTTCCTTTCCTATTTCTCATAGTCATCTTTGTTGCCTGTTTATCTTCATTCCAATCATGCGATTCTGATGTCTTCGTTTCACTGGTCTCTCCAGGTAAGGTTTTCAACCAATCAGAAACTTTGCTAGAGTGGGAACTTTGACCCCTGTTCTTCCTACTGTAAGTTCTAGCAACTTTGTTGTGCTCATCTATAATTGGGTCACCTTTGTGCCAGTCATTGTCATTAGGTGTAGTACACAGAATAGCCTCAGTTACTGGATCATGTTCTTCATTATAATTGACCACTTCATTTCGACAAGATCGCACAGGCCATGGAACTTCTGTCTTGGTAAAGTTTGGAACAGCCATGGTTGGAGTTTTGAACAGTGAATGTTGCCCACTGCTCTCACTATCTACCTTAGATACATCTGTAAGCTGAACTTCACCTTCTGTTTGACTGAATTCCATTGTTTCAATTTCATCTTGAACACTTTTAACTTTATGAATTTTAAAGTTTGATCTTGTCTCCCTCAAGTCTGTACTGGGTTTCAGATTAGGTGTCACTTCAATGTCAACTTGTTCACTATCACTCAAGTTTTTTGTAACTGACACTACATCACTATCTACTGAGCTTTCATGAAACTCGTGTTCCTGCAAACTGTTGTCTAGAGTGGTAACATGGTTGTCCCCTCTGCTTTGGCTCTCAGTATGGCCTCCACAAATACCAGTTTCAATGTATTTCAACAATTCACTCTGAGAACTGGAACCTGGTTCAGGTCCATCTTTGACACTTTTTCTTGAAGCTATATGTATTCTTTCTATAGCAGACAGCAACACCGTTTGATTATCAGCCTTTAGCACCTTATGTACATGGTCTCCATTTTTGCTCTCCAATTTCATATTAGCTTTCTTCCTGTCTTTACTCCTTGTGGATCTGTTCGCTCTTATAGGAAGACATTCCTCCGCCCCACTGAAATTTGAAATTAAAACTTAATTCTAACAGACCAGTGCATCTAACACGATTTCTGACTGGCTGAAGGTCAAAATTTGCAACAGTAAAATCCATGATAAACAGTGTAAGAAACGTTGACTCCATTGTGATGTCACAACTCTCCCTGTGATGTGGTGCCATGGAAAACTACATATTTGCTATTTTTCTACTACATTGCTGGTAATTTGAGACAGTAAAACCACCACCAACTTCCTCAAATCTTCACATACAAGACTACATTCCCTAATTAATTCACATAATGTCATCTGTTTAAGTTTTAACAACTAACACATAATGATGCTGACAGCCTCAGGCCGCATATTCTCAAAACTTTCTGGACATAAAACTCAAGCACAAGCCCAAAGTCTGAATACTTCAATTTTTTTTAACTTTGATTAGAATGAAGTTAGACTCTTAACACTTTAGGATCTTCTTAACTTTGATTCATCGATAACAATGCTAAATTTCGTTGAAGTGTACTCTAAATATAGTATTTGATTTTGGGGTTTTGAGTTTGAGTTTGAGTTTCTTGCACAAAAAGTTTTGAGATTACCGATTTTGGCATAAGGTGGACTGAGAGTCAAAGAACCAAAGAACCTGGAGGAAATCACTCACCTTGTATGGGTAACAACTGGTACTTGCACATGTAGGGAACCAAGGCTCAATCATGGCTCAATAGATGCAATGTGAACAAGTAACTGCTATACAATCTAGCTCTCCAAATTTTAAATGGGGGGGCAATATGATTACACAAAACCAATGTATGTTCACATGACTTGTCAACGGAAGACAAACAAACAAGGAGGACTGTTTCATCGCACAAACTCTCCTTATTGTCTGTAAGTAAACTTAAAATCAGTATTTCAACATATCTCTCAATAAAACAAAAGTCCCACGAAGGACTGATGCTCTACTGGCCAAATTGTTTCCCCAAGAATCCAAGATAAAACCGTTTCTTCTTTTTAACAGCTGAGTGTTGATACCATCTTTGATATTTTTTTTAGCAATAACAAGATTTTCAAATTGATCACAGTGTTGGCCATGTTGACTATCAGAACAGCACCATTTTTGTTTAGGACCAACTAGGCAGCATTAGAATTTTTTTTGGTGAAAACCTCATGCTAATATGGCCATCCATTCAGGAGGAGTAGTGATAAGATTTTCAAGATGGTTGTCATAGCAACCATACTGGATGTAAGATTGGCACCTTTTTCATTTAGGACCTACTAGTTAGCATAAGAAATCTTTTAATGAAAATCCCATCTTGATATGGCCATCCATTAAGAAAGTGTAGCAATAACAAGATTTTCAAGATGGCCACAATGGACTTTAGATTGGCATCATTTTCATATAGGACCAACCAGACACCATAAGATGTACTCTGGTGAAAGCCCCATGTCGATATGGCTTTCCATTCAGGAGCAGCAATAACAAGATTCTCAAAATGTCTGCTATGGCGGCCATACTGGATGTCAGATTGGCGCCATTTTTATCTAGGATCAACTCGACCTCATAAGTGTTCAGTGAAATCCCCCGTGTCGATATGACTATCAATCTTGGAGGAGAAATTTTATAAGATTTTCAAAATGGCAGAGCAGAACCACTTTCAAGATGACCAGCATGATGGCCATATTGGATGTCAGATTGGCACCATTTTCATTTAGGACCAACTAGACATCATAAGAAGTCTTTCAATGAAAACCCCACTTTGATATGACCATCCATTCAGGAGGAGTAGCGATAAGATTTTCAAGATGGCACCATTTTCATTTATGACCAACTAGACCTTGAGATGAAAATGTGCATGAAGTTTCATGGCAATCTTCCAAGTAGCTTAGGAGAAGTAGCGATAACAAACTTGTGCTAACAGACACATGGACAACAGACTAACCCATAATCTCTTCTGGTCTATGACCAGTAGAGCTAATATGCTGATAGAGTCAATTAAATTTTAAACATTTTTCACTCCACATCGTGAGTGGATTTGGGTTTGCACTTTTTTTTATCTTAACTTGTACAAAATTAAAATGGAAAAAAAAATAATCACTGTATTATACTGTATAAAACATTAGTAAAAACTTTAAAGATAAATCAAATTCAAGGCAGTTTACGATTTAAATCAATGACCTACTTTTGGTACATAGATGTCTAGATATATACTTTTACCTAATTTCAAAATCCTACAACTAGTGCCTTAAATGGAAATGTTAACTTAAGCCAGTAAAGTACAAAATAGAAGTCAATTAACTTACTTGACAAACAATGATGCTTTTCTTGTGAAAAGGGCTGCATGTCTGTCTGTGTATATATATATATATATATATATATATATATATATATATATATATATATATGTTTTTTGTTATTCACATTATATACTTACTCTTCAGGCAGTAGATCCGTTTCACCATCACCCAATCCAGACAGATCTGAAAGACACTTAAAAAGTTATATTTCCACTCCTCTACTCCAAGGATAATTAATTATTCATTGGGTCTCAAGAATTTTTTATTACAATTTTTACAACAGGACATTAAACAATAATGTAACTATAAGTTAATGCTTTTTGTTTGATAAAAAAAGACAACTCCTTCCAAACTCACCAATTAGGACCAACAGATGAGTGCAGGGCTGTACAAACTGGATAGCCCAATGCCTGTGACTTTTTAATTTTTCTGTTGCACAAGTGCCTGACATCAAGAGTTTAGTCCCAGACAAGTGCAAGTTTTAAAAAACGACAAGTCCAGAGTCATTCTCGAGATATATACACCGATTTTTTTTCCAGTACCATCCTCTTCCAGATCAGCATTTTCCCTCTTTACCATGTCATTATCAGGATGCAGTACAGAATTGACTCTTAGTATGTGCCAATATGGCATGATGAAATGTGATTTTCCTAACATCAGCAAATGACATGTACGCAGGAAAAGAATGGATTTATTTATCGAGAGTCGAAAAACCCCCAATGTTTTACCAAAGTACAGATAAGTCAATAATTAGTTATGTGTGTTTGGAGTTAGATTTCTTAAATGCAGGTAGACAGAGTACAGATTGGTAATCAGTTGGTTTGTCCCAAGTAGCAGGAGACTCGATCCTAAAATTCTCTATGTATAGTCTCCTCAGTGCTGCACCCTGAGCATGTACAGGGGACATTCTACCACCCCGAACTGCCAATGTCCCCTTAAATTTAACAAATCAACATATCGCGATCGTTATAGGGATACGGAGGTACATAAAATGTTTACCTAACAACACAACCAAACAGCACTGCCTCCTCTATTCTATGTTTCTTTTCTACAATTTTGCAACATATTCAAGACCATTCTAGAATTTGACAATTTGTAAATTTTCAAAAGAATTCAAAGTCCTGAGGGGATGTGAACCGTTGCTTGATCATGATACTGTATATATAAAGTACACACAGTTTAGGCTGGTGTAGATGCCTTAGGCTATTTTGTTCCACAATTAATTTAGACACATTTTAAGTAGTAAATTAAAATCAACTTGATTATATACAATAAAATTGATAATTATTTATAGCTAGATGTGTATTGTTCATTTTATTCATACAAAATTACATGCCCTTTTAGAAGTTTGGGTGTTCTCTGCCATGGAAGGGGGGGGGGGAGAGGAAACTAGCATTCAAAATAAGAAGAAACTTTATTTTATGTTTCATAATTTGAACAATAAAAATTAGCTGTTAATCGGACAAACTGGCAACTAAAAAACAGAAATTACATTATATATCAGGGCTTTTGAAAACTCTGGACCCCAAAACAGGAGGAGGTAATAAAGTATTTAAAGATTTAACTTGTCAAACTGCTGTTTATTGATATCAATGAGAGAGATAGAGAGAGATAGAAGAATAAATCGGTTTCTTCTAGAAAAGAAAACAAAGAAAAAGTTTTGAAAAACATGTATTCATCTAACTCATCACATAAAATGCACCTTTATTTCTGTAACTTATTATGCTTCTATTGACTCATGATTTTAGGTTTTAAATAGTTAAATGTCAATTTTAATTCAATAGTTTCAACTGTGATTGAAAATCATGTGTAAACTTACTTAGTCCAACACTTATCTGAAAGATCATACTCCATAAATATTCCTTTTCTGATATGCCAATTATTGTTGAAAGAAATTCTAATTTAAAAGGCTATCCTTGAGAGAACTGCTTAATATCAGTAAACAAATATGATTCATCACTTGCAAACAGAAATCTTAATTTGGGAAAGAAAACTATAGAAATCACATCAAATTGCAGATATTTCATTATGGTGCATTAAAAATTCTGTTGCTTATGTGTTCATCCAAATGAAAATTTTCACAGATAGGCACTGACACATTATTTTCTGTTAATGTTCATCAGCTTCACAAATGCAACTGGGTTTATGAAATATAAGCAAATGAATAAAAACACTTTAAACAAAACCTTCACACAAATCTTCTATGACTGTGACCTTGACCCCAAGGTCAAAGGAGCTAGCATGCATACCACCAAATGAACTGTCTTAGCTTCATAATGATTCATCCGAAGTATGATAAAATCCATCAAAGGGTTTAGGACAGGGGTCTCCAAACTATATAAGACGAGGGCCATGTTAGATTTTTTACAGGGGTTTGTGGGCCGAAGCGACTGTGAAAAATTTAAATAAATGCAAAATTGTTTTAAAAAAGTACAACACCGCGGGCCGGACAAATTAAAGCCGCAGGCTGAATCAGGCCCACGGGCCGTAGTTTGGAGACCCTTGGTTTAGGAAATATAAGTAAATGACAAATGAACTGTCTTAGCTTCATAATTCATCCCAAGTAAGTTGAAAATCCATCAAAGGGTTTAGGAAATATAAGTAAATGACAAGACTGTAACCTAAACCTTAAGACAAATTTTCTATGACTGTGACCTTGACTCTTAGGTAAAAGGGGCGAGTGAACATCGTATAATAAATTGTCTAAGTTTGATAATGAATTATGTAAAGTATGATGAGAATCTATCAACAGTTTTGGGAAATACATGCAAATGGAAAACTTTAACCAAAACTATAACAAACTTGACACTGCCACCATAAAAGTGACTGCTATGTCTCATTTCCCACTAAGAGGGCTCGACAAAATTGTTTAAACCTGTCTGCATTAACTTTATTAAGCAGTTACAAACATCTGATAAACAAGATGGAAGCACTTTTATAAGCTGAATCAAATAGAATACAATAAAATGATTTGTGTTTGTAAAATATGTATGCCTCCACAGCAGACCAACAAGTCTTAGTCATAAACATTTGGAAATTAATACAAATTTGAAATACTGAGATCATTACATGAAAATCTAATCAGGTCATTCACATATGCATACAAACATACCTACCAAATTTCTCAAGTGGGTTTTACTTAATCATGCAGATTTTTTCAAAAAGTGCAAAAATGTGTAAAAAGATTGAAAAGGTGCTGTAATGACCTGAAAATCTAATCCAGTCATCTACATATGAATACAAATAAGCCTGCACAATTTTTTTGTCCACCTCAAGTGGGTTTTTTTTAATCATGCTAACAAGGTTTTGTCAAGAACAGTTAAAAAATATAAATAGGAAAATAGCTGTAATGGCCAGAAAATGTAATCAGGTCATCTATGCCTATAAAATGTTATTTGTTTCCATGGAGTACTTATGGTGCAATCTTGGTAATTAGCTTCTTAGAATGGACAGACAGGACGAAATCAAGATGCCCTCACTGTGGCATACAAAATTTGGATGTGAAAGAAGGCACTTTTTGGTAATAATCTTGGCAGTAGACCCTTTTTATAATAAGGAATAAACATTAGCTGTCTTCAATAAGCACTCACTTGCTCAATCATCGAGAATTTGAAAAATTCACTCAACAACTGTAAATTTTCACTTGTTAATTTCATCTGCAATCTGCATCAAAGGTTCAGAAAAAATTATCTTATAGTGCATATATACACACACATGCAGTATGCTTAAGACAGACTGATGCATAAGGAAAGATACAGAAAATAACAGTCTACAGTGTTCCCTACATCTAGAATGGAAGAAGTGCAGTGCTAATCATTGAATACATCTGGAGATACAGAAAATAACAGTCTACAGTGTTCCCTACATCTAGAATGGAAGAAGTGCAGTGCTAATCATTGAATACATCTGGAGGTTTTCTTATAAAATCACAATAAGCATTTTCTGCCCTCCCAACACCTCTTAATGAAATGCTCTCACAAAAAGAGAAGGAATTACTTTGTCAAAAACTATATCAATAATTTACTGTTTATCAGCAATCAAACTGAATGATAAACGATCATTGCATGAAATATCGTGTAATCACCTCTGCATCAATTGTTTTCAATGCTCTGGCAAAAAAAGACTCAGACATACACATTGTTTTTACTATCAAACACAAACATAGTTATAACTCTGGCAAATTTTCAGCATTTGATGACATTTTGAAAATATACTAAAAAACTTGATTATGGATGCATATTTTTCCATGAAAATCTTAAATTATGTAATGACTTTATAGGCTAATATGAGAGAGGAGCAAAGTCATATGTACGTCTCAAATTTTATGTTAAAATAATGAAAGAAAATAAATACTTTGTCATTGACAATACCCTACTGAGTGATATTCATATCGCTGTTGGGTACATACCAAAATTACAAATCATCCCATCTTCAGACTTCCTTCTCTTGCTCTGGTGTACATTTCTGGGCCAAGACATTGTCTGAAGTGAAATTACATATAGATTAGAAAATTTTCCTCACTTGACTGCATGTGATTACAAGCAAAGTTAGAAAAGAAGACATTTTTAAGTCAACTAATGAATCCTCCTGCAGGCTCAGGGATGTAAAATAAGCCCAATATGGCCTCCTTGATGTCATAAGAGGTAACTAATGACTGCAGGTGCTGTGGTGACTCAGTGCATGTCCAAATTCTACCAAATGGATCAGCTAAAATTGCCTACCATGGAGTGTCTTTGGGCATGGCATTTTATTCAAATTGTCTCAGCACTAAATAACCTATTTGTGTTGCTTTGCCATAAATTACCAAATCAAACAAAACCAACTAAAGAAACAGATATTTAAACAGAAGAAAAATTCCATATTTTGAGACAAAATTCAAAAATGTTTTCATAGTATTCAAGGCTTTAACAGAAATATATAATAACAAACTCTAATGTTTGTCATTCAGGTAGCATGCTCCCATAGTTTCTAAGATACTGCTTCCACTTTGTAGCACATGACTTTTGTATTAGAAGAGCATATCAAATTCATTATTGTTAACATTCTTGAACTTCAGGCATTTCCACATATAGATTCTAACTCAATAATGCTATTAAATTTGCCTTCAGATGACACAGTGTCTCGTACCTAATACTGCACCGCAAAGAGCACAGCAAAAGTTATATTCCAGTTATATTCCAACTTCACTGGATTGTCCTATCATACTGACCAATGTAGTGTCTTCCGGATACCCAATTTATACTGCATTAATTTATCAGTTACCTGGACAATTAATTATCATGACAAAATCCATGATCCCCCAATGGATCTGGATTATGAACATTAAATTGTATTTCTGCAACTGGCCCACATAATGGCTTACATTTTTTTCCATTTTAATGTCAATAATTTCAAGTCATTCACATTTTTTTCTGTTCATCTGAACAGTATGCATCTGATTCACCCTTAATGGTTCAAGATCATCAGTATGTATAATTGCAGTACCCTGAACGACTGGCTTGGAAGCTGCTATAATCCCTTTATGGGTAAGCACCCTTAATGGTTCAAGATCATCAGTATGTATAATTGCAGTACCCTGAACGACAGGCTTGGAAGCTGCTATAATCCCTTTATGGTAAGCACCCTTAATGGTTCAAGATCATCAGTATGTATAATTGCAGTACCCTGAACGACTGGCTTGGAAGCTGCTATAATCCCTTTATGGGTAAGCACCCTCGAACAAATACAGTAATCTGCAACATAATTTGCAAATGCCATTTTGAAAAACAACATTAAATAACAAAACTTTTAGAAAGAAAGAAAAGATTTTAGTGAATGAAAATATAACTTTTATGCAGAATTTGTGAAACAATATTTGGTAAATGACTGGTTATAACATGAGAGAGGCTGAAAACCATGCACTCTGCAAGGAAATTATATGTGACAACACGGCGGCAGTTGCAAAATTGTCAGCAACTTGAACTATTGAGGGTGAATCAAATGTGTACCTTTCACATCAAGAGAAAAAAGAACAGTATGAAATGATTTAAATTCTGAATGGAAAAACTTGTCATGATTTGTGCACATGACCTAAAACCTCTCACTGTGAAGGAGGAAGGTTTCAAAAATGTCTGCTCATACAAGGTCCCATGCAAATCAGCTATTTCAAATTATGTGTCTACCTGTCATGATCAATTAAAAAGCAATCTGATGCACATTCTAAACATCCTGACAGGAATATCCCTGACCTGCGATCAGTGGACCAGCATGACAACAGAGAGATGCATAATTCTTACTTCACACTTTATAGATGACACCTGGTTTTCAGTAGCTGCATCCTTGCAACAAGACAGACAATTTAATGACATACAGGTGTAAACACTGTTCAAGTTATCAATGAAATCATCAATGAAATCATCCATGAGTTTGGAATCCCTTACAAGGAAGTAACAGCATCAGTAACAGACAATTCTTCTAAACTGATCACCTCTACAGAGAATCTTCCAAATTTCAAGCATGTCAGATGTTTCAGTCATACATCCCAATTATGTACACGGGTATAAGGGGTGCTTTCAACAAATTTCCTGCAATTTCACATATAACAGGGGCAGCAAGAAACCTGCAACTTGTGTTTGGAAGTTTTTTGTTGCAACCCATGAATTACACCTTAAACAGAAGCAAATGGACCTACCTGAACATTCATTCTTGATAGACTGCTCTACAAGATGAAACTCTACATTATATTTGAGCAACTTTTAGAGCAATGACTTGTATTATATGCTATCCTGCATGACACAAGCGATGAAACCTGCTGATTCTTGGGTACAGAGAAGCCTCATTAATCCGAACTCCGTTTATCCGGAAACCTCGCTATCTGGACATAGTTCAATGGGAACAGAATTCCTAAATGCTAATTTGCTCAGTTAATCAAGAAATCCACGTTCCAGATCCGGAAATCAAAATTGGGGACCAAAGTGTAAAATTACTATAAAACTTGCCTCGATAATCCGGAAATAATCTGCCCAAAAATAAGAAAATTCAAAAAATCGTATATGAAAATAGTAAGTCGGATAACAGATTCACCTACGCAAATTTGGAGGTGTGTCAATGTATCAATCTCTGATTCAATTATCCGTAAAACTCAAGAATCCGGACATATTCACTTTGAACAAAGGTGTCTGGATTAACAAGGCTCCTCTGTACTTGACTTAACAGATGAGCAGTGGTACATAATGGATGGCATGGTCATTATTTTAAAAAACCTCTGTATATGGTAGTTAGTAGAGTTTATCCTGTACTTTTTAGTCTCAGAAACCATCTTTTTATGTGTGATTCAGACAGTGTTGCCAGCATATGTTAAGCATCATATGGCTGACAATCTCAAAAAAAGATTTAATATAAAAAGACAGTTGCAAATCCTTGACTATGATATGCACTTTTCTTGACCCACCATATCGATTTCTTGCCTTTCTGGCAAAAAATCAATGCATTCTTGTGCATGAGCAAGTTTTCTCCTGGATGGAAGCTGAAAAAGACAAAATAGTCAATGCAAAAACCTCTGTGACTGCGAACATGAGCAGTAATGTCGAAAATCTCACTACTGATGCAGGTGAATATCAGGTTAGTGAACAGAGCAAACTTTTGAAGAACAATGTTTTATTCTTACTTGGTCCATACTCTAATGCTAATGAATATATAGTAGTTGTTCCTTGAACTGCCGTAGAGAAAGCGGATTTGTACCACAAAGAAAAACCAGTTAGAATGAAAATCAATCCTTTCACGTGGTGGAAAGAAAACCAATAAAACTAAACAAGGCTGGCCACATCAGTAAGGCATTTGCTGTGTACACTGACAATATCTGTACCTTTTGAGCATGTTTTTTCTACTGTTGGTGGTACAGTTACAAAATTATGAACATCTCTTGAATCAAATTCAGTTAACAAATGTTTTTGAATACAAGAAAAAAGAGATTGACTGTAAGTATGGATTTAAGCACAACAGTGTCACCTTCAACAAGCATAACTACAATGGAACCAAAATTGCATGTAAAAAATGAACAACAAAATTTCACAAAAACAACAACACATTAACTGCTCTCTACCAACAACCTCTACCAATCGTGCCAAATTCTGATTTAAGTCTTTTATGTTAACTGTTCGGTTTTGTGATTTTTATGTTGAATGCATTTTCTTTGCAGAGTCTGAAGAGAATCAATGCATATTAATTAGATGCATATGGTTACTACATACATGCCATTTCCTAATCCAATGTCTAAAGATCACAACAAGATTTGTTGAGGTGTTTAATCATTCGCAAGCTGTATTTATAGTCTTTTTAGTTTTAAATTCTTATTTTGAACAGTCATGATCATACCCATTCAATTACAATAAGCTTTATGTACTGAATGTCAGCTTTGCCAGTCTTATCTTTGTGCAATACTACAATACTAAGCTTTGTGTTTGCGACTTTTTTGTACAAACCTGTTTTTGATTCTCCTCCCACCCACCCTGCTGGTAATGTGTAATCAACTGATGTATCATTGTTACTGTTATTCTCGAATTAAACAACAAGTGTGCTTGTAGTGCCAAGTGGTATGTATATACATGTCAACATAGAAATCAGATTAGCAAATTTTTAAATCTTGAGTAGTAATTAGTTTAGGGTAAAAGATAAAATAAATCTTGTTACCAAAATAATTGCATTGAAAAGCTGCTTAATCAGCAATTACTAACAAGGAGCAAGTGAAAACTAGCACAGTAATGTACATTCAACTGAAGTCATTGAGATGGATCATCCATCTGTATGTTACTGATGTCTGTGAAACTTAAAGGTAAAATGAAACAAACTTATAAACTCTTTCTTTTAAAAAAACTATACTTGTAAACTTCAGCAACATATAAAATTATTCTTCAGCATCAATGATAAAGAAAGTGATTATCGGTTTGACTTCATTTTTAGAGAAAGCAACTTTAATTATGGTCCACTAGGCCAATGTAAAATCATTTGTAAATGAAATTGTTTCGTTTTTCTTAACCCATTTGCAGCGGGATACGACTCCAGTCATACTTTACCTTTGCCAGCGGGATACAACTCCGGTCGTATGTTCACTACATTCCTTCGACCACTTCACAGAAGCGTGTTTTTTAACTGTATAATATGTCATCAATTTATGTGTACTCTTTTGAAAAGAAGGAAATAAAGGTAGAAGGTGCACAAATCATTAACAGAGTGTGTTTAAACAACCCCAAAACTGGTAAAAATTTGATTTCAAAATCAAGCTTTAATGAGCAGAGATAAGAAAATGGCAGTCATATACTGAAGAGGGAAGTGAAGACAGTTATGTGCTTGCTGAATTAGTTGAAAATAAAGACTATTTCGTGTAGAAAACTGACATTCTAGGCAGTGAGGATCGTTATCTTTACTTCATCAAAATGAACAGAGCTGACGATAACTGGTTATTTGAAAATTTGATTTCAAGATCAAGTTTTAACATGTAGAGATCAACATGGCGGACAACACCAAAGCAGCAAGTTACAGCAGGGATGTGGATGCCAATTTTGATGAATATATAGACAATTTTGTGGGAAAAATGGATGTTTTAGGCAGTGCAGATCATGAGCTTGACTTCGACGAAATGAACAGAAATGATGGTTAGTAGAAAATTTGATTTCAGAACTGAATTTTAATGCGTGTAATTCAAAATGGTGGACAGTACTGAAGCAGCAGGGATGTGGATGCCAATTTTGATTAAAATATAGACAATTTTTGTGGGGGAAATTGATATTGTAGGCAGTGGGGATCATAATCTTGTTTGCATCAAATGAACTGAGCAGATGATAAATAGTTAATTGGTATTTTTGACTCGGATATTGACAATGATGAAGACATGGATGCTTTTCAAGCTAACTGGACATTTTGAGAACTTTACTTCTCATAAAGTTTGCACACATACCAATGTTGGGTGTGTGCATAATATTATGAAATTTTACTGCATTCCTGGAAATGGACCAAAATAAACCCAACAGAACTCTGACATTATTACATTAGATTTTATTGTGGAATAAAAACACTGAACCAAAATGAAAAGCTTTGTCGACTTACCAGTGTGGATTAATCTGTTTGCTCTCCAATTCTCATGCAAGTAAATTTAATAAAACTGTAATAACTTTTGACATCCTTGATGGATTTTTATTATTTTGTCACCTTCTTAAATGGCGTAAAATTCCAAACATTTCCTACACTTACATATAGGAGGTAAAAAGAATATTGCAGATAGGAAAATTGCATTGAAAGTAAGTTATATAAAAAAATGTCAAACATGTTTTTTTGCTTACATAACTTTACTTTCAACTGAAGTTTTTACGTTTTAAAAATTTTAAGTGAAAAAATATATGACCTTAAAGAAAATTTAATACTTTTTAAAACAGTATACAACATTGAAAAATTATTTGAAAAAATTGTCCTGTAAAACCAGATTGACCAAGGTCACTGCATTCTGTCATGCTGCTACACCACTGACTAAAAATATTTCCAGTTCTACATGACTGCCTGTCTGATTGGGCTTCAATATGAAAAGGGTTAAAGACATGTAAACAATTACAATTTTGTGTAAATGTTGCATCCCTTCTGGCTGTACAGTGAGGGCACAATGATTTCAAATTATTACTTTGCGAGTTTTAAGAGTAATATTTGATAGTAACTATATCTGTGTATTACTAGATAAATAAATTATATGTTTGGTGATTCAAGTTTACCTATAAGTCTGAAATACTTTTGTTGCATAAAAATATACATTAAAATTTTCACATAAAAACCTTCAATCAGACTGGAGAAAAGTGGTCTGAATGGCCATATTTCTCTAAAGTTATGAATATGTTCAAAAGTAAGCCCACACAACACGAACACTTTCAGAAACTTGCAGCAGACAGTATGGTCTCCCGAAATAAAACCCACCACCACTTCTGGTCCAGGGGGAAAAAACTGAAAACATGCATAATGTTTGTAAAAGAGTCAACAATTGTTTCCCCAATTTTTAGGGGTGAAACGATACACCTCTGCCATGCATCGATATGATTCTCGATACACAACCTACGATACGATACATTATCGATACACATATCAACTTGATGGTCTTTTCATCTTTAGAATGTCTGTCAATGGTAGGGTGGTGCCATTTTTTGTGTTGACATATTGAGTGTATTTCCAGTATTCAGATTACAAACAAACATAGACTTATCATCTGTTCATATGCCATTGTCATCCTTGACAAGATTAAAAAAAAAAAAATCTTCTAAACAGACTAGTTGTTAGTGATTTTTATTCACCCTTTTAGGCCATTTCAGGCTGCTCCATTCGATCATGTACATGACTCATCCTGGTCACCACGCCTTTTGTTTTACATTGAATGAATGTTTTTAAAACATCTTATCACCAGTTTCATTTCTTCACTTAAATTTTGAAGAGATTACGGTGTTATCTTAAAAACAGAAGAAACAGTGCAATTTCCTTGTGCAAGGAAATTCTTATCTAGAACAAGTTCAAGCGTAGGAGAGGAGATTACCCGTATTTGCCGGCCTATAAGTCGATGCGGAGTATGAGTCGAATTCGCTAATTTCGTCAATTTTCAATCCTTCATCCATATATAAGTCGATGCGGAGTATAAGACAAAGCCAGATCAACACCTTGGCTTCGTCAATTTCACTAGTAACTTCTGGTTTCATGAATATTAATGGTATCACTATGCTATTCCAGATTAATTGGGAAAATGATTAAGATGGTCTGTACATATATTATTTATAGGTATTATTTATTGGTACATTGTACGCAATGATATGAACTCCTGTTGTCAAAAAAAAGGTACAACTTGTATTCTTAGAGCAACAGTAACCACATTATCAAATTATATGTACAATAAAAACTAAAAGTACTCGATTAAGACTTGTTGTTTTTAGTGAATGCGTGTATGTGTGTTTGTGTGTGAGAGAGAGAGAGAGAGAGAGGATGAAACAACGCTATGTCAGTGTGTAAGAACGTATGCATTCAGAGCAGTTTTTACTTGTAGCTTTTGGAGAGAGAGAGAGAGAGGTTACAGGACGATTGTAATATGTATTGTTGAGTTACCTGATGATTGTGATCTTACTCATGTACAGGAGCATTACTGCATTCCATTATCAATTAATATCTCTGAATAAACAGTTCATTCTTGTTTTTATATCCATTATCATAAAGAACCAACTGGCTTTGCAGTGTTATTTACATTCTAATTAAATATGCCTACAGCTTTGGCCAGGTCATTCCAGTTGACACCTGCAGTAGATTTGATCAAATTTGTGAGGCTACCAATAGGGAAATGAGGCTACCCATAGGGTATTGTAATCGATCCTGTAAAGCATGTTAATGTATGCAGGACTGTGTAATGACCTGTAATGCCAGGTGCTTGCTCATGTAAGTTTCTCAACCAGTGACATCTTTTGATCTCACCAACAGAAGCGTCAGAGCTTTGAATTCATAAGCAAAGATCAAACCAAAATGCCGCCTAACTACAGGAAGTGTACATGCACTTACTGATAAAGGGTAATTTCATTTTGTGGGAATATAGAGTTCATTGTATTTGCAACAAACAAAAAACAACACAGCATGCTAAATGGTCATCTTGGGATTTAAACTAAATGGAGTCTATATGAATATAAATATTGTGAATATTTAAATATAAATTATATATCTTTGAAACTAAAGGAGTATGGTATGCATTGTTTTAATTTCCATTGACTATTTCATTACTGTTTTCTCTCTTTGACAAAAGCTTCAGCTAAAAGGGGTCACTAAGGTACATTAAGCAAAATAGCATGAAGGGCTGAAATCTGTCTGTCTGTCTGTCTCTTTTACTTTGATCACAAGATGCAATAAGAAAAATGTGCAATGGAATACCCATGTCCATGTCATGGTTATCCGTTTTCTAACTTGTCTATTCTACTACACACATATGTAAGCAAACTTAAACAACATATATTACTAGTGCATGCTGCTTTAGCGCAATTACGTCTGATGCACGTGAATTTAATACTGACAATCACGTAAATATTTCGGAATCCGTCTCCATGTCGGGTCCTATATTTTTTCCCACACTATCTCTTCCCAAAAATGATAATTATTTTTGTACACTATACTTTTCAAACTTTGAATTTTTTTTTTTTTTTTTTTTTTTTACGGTAAAGCAATTTCAATGACATAATTCATATATAAGTCGATTCTGAGTATAAGACGAAGCCCAGACTTCCAGGTCAAAAAGTATCGACTTATAGGCCGGCAAATACGGTAATAGCCAAATCCTTCACATTGTACTTCCTGCAGATGCAAATCAACTGCCGTGGCCACAGACATTTGTTTCTGTCAGTGAAAAAGGAAATTATTGACAACACCCACTCCCTTTCTACAAATTGACAAGATGGCTATAACTCATGCAGTTTGGAATCTGCCCCCCTGCCGATTCCGTTCCTTGTTTTTTAAAAAAATGTTATCCTATCGGCAGGTTCAGTCGCTGATTACATATATCAACGTAAAAGGAGATATTCCAAACTTTTTACACATGTACGATTAAAGTACTTTACACATATCATTTAATAGTCACTTTTGTGTGAAGTTTCTATGTTGCTTTGTGTCTATTTGGATAGAGTTTGGATGCCAATATTTCCGGTTTGTCACGCAGTGAACACGCTACAGTTAGTTATGATTGGTGGTTATTGTTTTACCCTGGACTTGGACAAACAATAACCACTAATCAGCATTGAGTGTAACACTGCATGACACACCGGCTGTGTAGCCTTCAATTCGATCCAAGTAGACAAGATGCGATGCCACAGATAAATTTCACGTAAAAGTGGTTATTAAATGATCAGTAAAGTACTTAAATCATACATAGGGTGATAAACTAATTAGCAAGGAATTGGGGTGGGAGAAGGGGGCAGATTTCGAACCACGTGAGTAAGTCACCTTGTGTTAATTTGTAGAAGGCAAGTGGGTGTTGTCAATTGCTTTTATTTTTTACTGACAGAAATGAGTGCTTGTACTTGCTATGGCTGTCTCAGATTAATTCTCAATTTAAAGAATGAAAAGGCAAATGACTAATAATTATTCATGACTGCTGAAGATGAAAGTAACTTGCATAGAGTAAGTATCGTTTTGTATCAATTCTTCCCCTCTTGTATCGATATGGGTATCAATATAGAAAAAGTATCGATATATCGATTAATCGTTTCACCCGTACCAATTTTAAAGTCCCAGTGGCACAAGAAGATTCATTCATTCAATAAATCATTCAAAAAACAGTTTTAGATATTGTTTCTTAATGTGATATTCAGTTGCACTTTCAAAATTAGCAACGCCTAAAAATTCATTTTAAAACATATCAGCTGTCAAGAGTTTCTAAACTGTGAAAGAAATAATCACTTATCACCAGTGTTGCACATTGAACATGGGTTCACGGGTTTCCTGCAATTTTTTTCCTATGTCTCCCAAATCTCAACCCAGTGCGCCCCCTGGGAACGCTTTTTTGTCGGAAAAAATGCACTACAACTTTTCATTAGCATTAGCAATGGCCAAAGTCGCAAAAGGTGATCCGAACTGTAAGAATGGAATGAATATCTATTTTAAAACAATGTATCTGGCAATGAAAACATTCAAGGCTTGAAGTAGTCGGCTAAGTTGCAATATAAAGTGTTTAACAGCCATTAGTGTAACTTATTTTCGAGTTTAAAGTCGCCCCTACAGCAAAGAAGATTTAATTTATTTTGAGGCTGAAAAAATGGCAAAAGATAAAATTTATGCAAATACACAAGTTGTCATTTAATTAATGATTTGTTAGTTTGGAAAGAAAAGTTAATTCAGAAAACATGGGTATTTATAATAATAATTGCTGGTAGATAACAACTGTACACTAAACTTAAATGACAGCAAGATCCGGAACAGAAAATTCCATGGTGCAGCTCATTTCAGATTAACCAGATATTCAAACATGTTCTTGTTTTCACGAATTACCTGAGCACATGATAAAACTTTAATTGCTACTATTTTCCATTGTCCCTCTAAAATGTTGTGTGTCCCCCAAATCTGGATGGTGGAGAACAGTGTCCCCTGCCCTTGGGATCCTATGTGCAACACTGCTTATCACATTGTTTTAGCATAGAACAGTAATGTGTCAGGGTGGTCCTGTATTGCCTTGTACCTGTCGATTGCCAGCGGAAGTTCAGGATCATCTCCAATTCATAAGGCAGTAAACAACCTGTTTATCAATTCTAGCAATCACATCATCTAAGATTTATTCAAAGAACAGTCCAAAATTTCCCTTCTTCACATATGGAATGTCAAACTGATAAACAAAATTGCTAGGTGTAATGACTCTGAGAACACTGTGCTTTTCATGGCTAACATGCCAGCCTGTTCCTGTCAAGTCAAAATCTTCATAACTGAAGGAATGAACCAATCCTGGTTTGAGCACTCTGGTAACAAAACCTGCCATCAAACAAATCACCAAAAAAACATAATTACATAGAGGATATTTGCTTGTATCGAGTGATAAAGAGATATATTTCATAGAGAGGGTAAAAAGACGAGTTTTTCACCCATGCGATGAAATATATCCCTTATCCACTCAAAACAAGCAATGTCTTTTTATTTTATGCTCAAATGTATTGGCTAGTAATATGTATAACAGACTGAAGTAGCAAATTTTTGCCATTGTTTTTCTCAAAGTGTTTTTTTGGCAATCAACTTATATATTTCATTAGTTCGAGTGTGAGTCCCCCTAGTTCTTTTTACATCCGAGTGTTATTTTTACATTAATTTATTTATGTTTTTTTTAAAACATTGGATAGCACCTTGCTAGGTAAAAGGCAGTGCTAATTAACTACGTGACCCCTTGTAGCACCAGTGCTTGGGTAAGTGATTCCTACAGAATTTTACTTCCAGATTTTGTCTCGTGTACTTATGTATTTTCTGTGCATAATTCACAAGTGTGCGCACAAGGATAGCTCCACGGAAACACCTCTTGCTTAGCTTGTACAGGTCGGATACTATGGACAGTTGTCTGTTCTGTACAGTTGAATTCAACATATTATAAAATATACATGAATTGAGAGTATTTTTAATGCCGGGTTACGATTTAAAATAAATATGCTCAAGTGAAATCAATTCCTAAATCTGCAACTGCAGTATGTGCAGTTATTGACTTTAGCACTAACCACAAAGGGTGAATCAGACACTACTTTTGTGACTGTGGCTTGGGAACTTAAAACAATTTTTTCTTTAAATAAAAAGTGATATACTCTCTGATAATCTGGTTTAAAGGAATGACCCTCGCTTTGCTCTCTGCAACCTAATAAATAGTGAAGCACAGTTCAACCAAATTAAATCCAATTTGACTCTAATATTCAAGATCATATCCAAGAATTAGCCCATCCGCACTTTTTGAAAATTATGTCAGGCTTACCTCTTAGTCATATCACTAGAGAAATAAATTAGGTGATGATTAGTCTTGGCCTGATAATATCGTATTTACATAGAGAATTTGAACATATCAATCTAGGGAAAATACAACATTCTTCCTGCCTAATATAAATTTTAGTTAAAGGTGTGAATCTACATGCTTTGTTTTCATTAATGATTTACTTTATATTTAGTCAATGCACACAGTGCCATCTAGTGCCCAGAAATTTGAGACAGCTTGTTTTTATCTTATTTCAATTTGTGCCCAGGCCCTGGTTTGGCTTTCCATTACTAAGTCATGAAAGGTGAAAGCATGCTAGGTGATGATCTGATATAGAGTACAAGTCTGCTCATTTATATAGTGAAACTTTCAGAAACCAGCACCTCTGTCAACTGAAATCCTCTACATACTTGCCACTACACAAATAACATCAGCTTCTATTTAAAACAGGAGTACAAGTCTGCTCATTTATATAGTGAAACTTTCAGAAACCAGCACCTCTGTCAACTGAAATCCTCTACATACTGGCCACTACACAGATAACATCAGCTTCTATTTAAAACAGGAGCTGATCTATCAGGAAGCTACTCTGGATATTGATTTTTGCACAAATTTCCCATAACACAATGAAACAGCAAAATTGTACAAATCTCCAGTTGCAGGCAATACAAATTTATATTGACTGAAACTAATGTAGCTGCTTATTATTAAAAATAGATGGTTCCTGTTTGTTATAGGCTGACAAGAATGACATGCCAGTTAAACCTTTCAGAGAAAACAAACCAGTATGTAAGCTGGAAATTGGATAATCGGCAAGACGTAAAATAAGTCTTGACTGCATTAAAACTGAACCAGTTGTGACTGATATTAGGTAATCATCTCAATTCAGGGGTGGTTGCAAAGAAAAGTTTTATAGTATATCCAATAAATAAAGGTATCTCTATATACGGAAACAAATGAAAATAAATCAAGAAACAACATTAAATTATCCAACCCACAAACTATCTATGCTTACCTCTTCTGGAAAAGAGATTCTGCGCTTGCTACCCCTGGAGTGCACCGGCAATGGCTCTGGTGTACAGGTGATAAAGCTCTGTGGACCATGCAGTGGAGAATCTGATAAATATACAGGTGTTCAAAAATTAAAAGAGCCGTGTACCTTAGGGGCACTTTTAACAATAATATTGCTGTTTATATAGAAGAAGCCTTTTAAACATGGACAGCTTCCACTGCAAATTAAGGATACCATGCAGTTCCACAAAATGAAAACTGTATTGTACAAAAACATTTTCTTTGAAGACTTACCATGGCCTTGACCTTTGATCTATAGACCCCAGAATCACAGGTCATGATGTCATAATGTAAGTCAAATTCACTTAACTGTAGTTTATGCAGCATACAGCAACTTTACATATTATCAGTCATGCCATGTGTTAATCAGTCGTAATAAACATATTGAAGAGTTGGAATAATTATTTATGCACGGACAAGGCTAATTAGATATTCATGGACAGTCACTTGACACTATCAGCCAGTCAGGTCTGAAGAACAGACAGTCTTTGCTGACATTCTGAGTCAGCAAAACCTCTGTCGAAACAAAGCCATTAGGAGCCTCAGTTATTGTGCCTAACTCCTGCAAGTTTTTCCATCAGTCCCACCACCATCCCCAAACTATCCACCTCTTGCCTTATCATCATATGTGTTATTAGGACTGAGGATCTACCTGGGTATACTTAGTTTTAATGTAACTCAAAGGATCTGTTAGGCCAAATAAAAAAGTATGTACGGTTCAGGTTACCTGACCGACCCTACTCTTTTCTTGAAATTTCTTTTTAAAAATTAAGAAATAAAGATACAAAATTTCGGAGAAAAAAAAAAACAAAGAGATGTAACTACGATCGAAGTTACATTAAGGATGCGAGCGATGCTTGTTTTCTAGTTTATGCTTCATTTAAATCAGTCCAGTACATAAAAAAAAAAAAAATGTTGTACCTACCTACCCAAATTTTTTTTCTTCAATGTAACCAGAACCACACACATTTTTTTATTTGGCCTTAACAAACATATTTTCAAAAAGTAAAAAATGTAGTTTAAAGACTTTTTGTCAGCATTATCAGTTAATCAACCTATGTGTAATGTACAGTACATCCAAATCTCATCAACTTAGGCCTTTTCCATGCAATGCCACATTTGTTGTGAAAATCATTTATACTTTAAAATGAAGAATTATTACAAAAATCCTAATAAAAAGTCCTCTTAAGCAGAGATGTGGAAATATATAATTTAATTTGAATGGGAAGTTCCTGCGTAACTGACAGCCATGTGCACGTTTGTTTACAGTTACAAATTTTGTAAACATTTACGGACAGTAAACAAAACTAAGCAATTTACTGGTATAAACATAACAGCCTTATCATCGTATTCAGCTTCTGAGAAATCCAATTAGATCATTTGCAGTTCTGCATTTAGATTAGTAATTTCACCAGGCACTACAGAACAGATACTACCAGTACATATAATAGCATATTACAAATTATGTTTCACAACTATACTCAATTTTCCACTTCCACTGGCATCACATTACCGCTACAACAGCATATGCACTGAAGACAAGAACAATTCATGCTCCTGAGTGTATATTTTGGGCTATGTATAGCTTCGTTAAATTCACCAGGCACCTCAGGACAATTTGCAGCTTGCTCTCTTGCTGCCCCTATCTTCCTGCATCTACAGCAACTGTCTATTCTACAGCAACTGTCTATTCTACAGCAAATGCCTATTAATCTACAGACAGATAACTAGTCTTATTTTGTAATTCCATAGTGAACCTAAGACAAGCAAGCATATCCAACTACTGAGGGCGCCAGCAACTTTATCTCTCTCACTTTCTGGATCTAACAGTTGTCATAGGTGACCTAATGTCGTATATGGGTTGCTCTCTAGATTGCATATGGCCTCCCACAAACCAGACATCTCAGGACATGCTGCTATTTGTACCTCAAGATGTATATGAGTTGCTCTCTAGAATGCATATGGCCTCCCATAAACTAGACATCTCAGGACATGTTGCTATTTGCACCTCAAGATGTATATGGGTTGCTCTCTAGAATGTCTATTACACAAACTGATAATTATGCTTTTATATTTTGTAATTCTATAGTGCACCTAAGACAACCACATACACCCAGCTCTTGAGGTTGCCGGTGACTTTCCCCTGAATCTGGCAGTTGTCATTGGGCATCTCAAGAGGTATGCGGTTTGCTCTCTAGAATACATAGCCTTCCACAAACCAAATATCACAGTACATTTTGCTGCTTCTGTCTTGCTGCTCCTAGCATTCTGCATTATAACAACTGTCTATTCAGTTCCATGAGCAGATAACTATGGTATTATTTTTTTGTAATTTGATGATGTCCCTAAGACAAGCACATACACACAGTTCTTGAGGTCACTGGTGAGTTCCTCCCTCTTAAAGTCCAATCTAGGAACATCATGTACAATCATAAGGCACCCCCAAGATATATGTGGTGTATCAGTATATCTTGTCTCATGTCTGATGTCTGTATAATTATACAAACCACTAACAATCCATAATGTACACTGATGCTCGTAATTCAAATTTACATGCTGCTGAGCGGTCCCCAGGAGGCCAAATTTTATTACAGTTTTTGTATATAATTTTAATATAATAAATATTTAAACAAAGCCCTCTCTAACAAAGTTACTTTGTACTTGAGTCACAATGATCCTGACCTTTGACCTTTAGACCCCAAATCAATAGGCCTCTTCCATATTTTAAGTGCAAGCCATTCACAAACTTTGGTCAAGGCATGTGCTCCTGAATTAAAGTTATTATGCAAAAATCATTTTTCTTTCATTCACACTGACCTTGACCTTTTACCTTATGACCCAAAAATCTGTAGGACTCTTTCTTACCCAAAGTAAAAGTCATCCACAAATTTTGGGGAAGGTATATCACTATGGTAAAAAAACAAACACAAATTTTCATGCAGAATCTATGGATTCTTCAAGCAGAATGACCTTGACATTTTTTTGACCCCCAAATAGCCTTCAACTTTACTCAGGGTGCATGCCACCCACAAAGTATACCCCATGACTGTGATGCAGAAGTAAAGTTATTGTGCAGAAACCTTTTTCTTCTTTCAGTCAGTAACGTGGACCTTTGACCTATAGATCCCAAAATCAATAGGCTTCTTCTTTAGCCCAAATGCAAACAATCACAAAGTTAGGTCCAGGTCTGTGATACAGAGCTAATGTTACTTTGTGGAAACCATTTTTCTTCTTTCAGTTACAGTGACCTTTATCTTTGACCTTTTGTATCATGAAATTGATAGACTTTTATTTCCTTACCATAAATTCAAGCTATTTGCAAAATTTGGTAATGGTAGATGGTGGAGAACTCAAGTTATTGTGCAGAAACAAAGTAGGTAACAAATGGATGGCTGTGTAGATGGATAACACCATAACATGATACACTCTGCCTTAAGGTGGGTGTACAGAAATTGTGCCAAAATATCCACTGAACACACAGAAATCACACATTATATTTGAGAGCTCTACCTTCATTTCTTTGTTAAATCATTCTTACAGTTAGAAAATTCACCCATTTCAAATGGAGAATGAATTCCCCTCCCCAATGGAGAGGGATTTCCGCCATAAATCTATGCATGTATTTTCTATTATTGTGCTACTTTAATAATTCTATCCATGTATTTTCTATTTTTCATTAATGCAAACTCTACATGGCAACTTCCAAGTGCTACTTTCCTTCTGCATTAACGACTATTTTCACTTTGTAACTTTGTATCTTGCAGTTTGCCAACTGCTGATTTCATTCTGCAGTATGGCAAATGCTATTTCAGTTATTACAAGTTTGCATACTCTATTTATAAACTTGATACGTTGCAAATTTTATCATTCCAACTGCTAAGTTCACTCTGCGTTCCTGCAGATTTTGGCTTGCAACAATGTAAATTCCAAGTTTTCTTTGTATTGTCTAACTCAAATCGCCATCTGTTGTCATAATGGAATACTACAGTATTAGCATCGCATTATGACAACAGATGTCACTCTAAATAGAAAATTCTAAAGTTTTGCCTCAAGAGAAAGACTGCTCCCCACATGAAGTTCTAAGATGATAATGTATGATCTTTCCTTCCATCGTCATTTTAAACAACCCAGTAGAACAGAAATATTAGTGTTTCAGGATCACAGCCGGTGACAAATGAAGTCGAAATCACTGACTCACTTGTAAGGATTGATAGAACGAGTTGAGTAGTTAATCTTATGCTGCTGACACTGGTGAAGAATCACAAGTACTATTTAGGCTGACAACATGCGTCTTGACAAGGCCGGATTAAGGTGTTAGGAGGCCCTGGAACAATTTAAAAAGCCCCCACCCAGATCCCACCCAAAACCCCACATGCAGGCGGGCGTCCTAAAGCAACTGCTCTATTTGCTCCACCTTTAAGCCGGTCTTGCATCTTATCTGATAAATAGTACTTAGGGCCAATAACTTACATCGAAGTGTATTGCATGCTTATAAAGTAGCCATTAGTTTCTGTTCAGACATTTCACAATTGTGGTCAGAAATTGGCTAGTGGTTTTTATTATACTGAAGAAAACTAGCTTAATTATGAATCTCTCTCTCTCTCTCTGTCTGCTGAGTGATTAAGTCATTTAAATTATGGACTTTACCTTATCCTTTGTTCCATGGTAGATATATGCATGCATATGATTTTAAATGAAAGAAATAGTTTCAAGTTTAAAATCTGAAGAAAAAAAAATATCTCAGAATCATATGTAAATGTTCTTTACGTTTAGATATATAAAATGCATTTCATACTCCTATGATTTATTTTCTTTTATTATGAAATAAATTCTACACCTTTTTTTGTAGCTTAGCTATGCCATACACAGTATGTGCTTTGTATGCGATGTCCTTCTTTCAGGCCATTCGCCTCTTGCTGTTGTATTAAACTGGAATTGTAGAGACGAGATATTTCTTGTGTGCAATCTAGTGGCAATACTTGCTGGCTAATGCACAATCATCCATGCCATACATATATGGAAATCCTGTAGAACATGAATATTTATGTTACTTTTAGATTTTACATATATATATATACAGTAGGACCCCGCTATAGCACGAATTCGGATATAACACGATCGTGGCATGGCTCCCGAAATTTCATCTATTTTTTCGTACATGAAAAAAATAATTTTTTTTTAAAAGTACAAAAAATAATGTGTAAAAAATTAATTATCATTTTGGGGAAGAGATCGCGTATTAATTCGGATATAATACGATCGTGGCATGGCTACAGAAATTTTACAATAATTTCGCCAATTTCTTAAACTACTGTTTGTGAATGTTCATTTCAAATGTGTCAGTAGTCAATCGCTGCACTTTGATCTTAGTTTATTTTTGAAAGATGTCAGCTCATTTTAAACCTGATAAGTGTTAATCTTATTATTACTGATACATGAATAATAAAGTCATTAAGTCTTCTTTGTGTTTGTCTTCAGTGCATTCTGTGTACAATCGTTGCTCAAACAATAGCCGACATATGTTTGCTCATTCAACTGCATACACAGCCAAGCACCAAACAATGGGGTGGTTGATAAAAGATTCGCACCTGAATGTATAAATCAATTAATTTAAGTCATTGACAATCATCAAAGTCAATCTCAAAGCTAAAGGTTGTTCAAACCATGCGGCAATGATTTATAAAACATCAAAAAACGAAAGCCGCCAATGCGCACACGTGACTTGGCGGTGTTGTTAACAATTGCCACGCAATCAGTTGACCAGTGAATAATATTGTACATTCCCTATAAAAATGACCCCATTGTTGATTAAAAATTATTCTTGCTGTAGTTGTTCAAACAAATAGGTGTCAGAGTTTTAATTATTAGTTATTTACAATGGATAACAGTACACGGAAATGTAAAGCTTTTACTGTTAAAGAGAAGCTTGAAGCCATAGACAGGATTAAGTCCGGTGTTAAACAAACGCAATTAGCTCGAGATTTAGGCGTTCATGAGTCGACCATCCGAGGATGGAAGAGGGAAGAAGCTAAATTAAGAGTGGTGCTGATGGATCTGCATGAAAGTGAGGGATTGATGAGAATGAAAGCTGAAAATTAATCAGTTTTTCCAAAAACAATAAAGTATTCTAATTTGTTTCAGATAAAATTATAGCAGTATGAAATTTATACTTACACCATTTATTGACCTTGGGACGTACACGTGCATACACACTGTAAATGTGCTTCATCATTCCTTACGTGATTTATCGATTATAATTATTTTTTTGCATTGAATTCAGACACAAAATGATCTATGACTAAATATTATACTTCTGTGTGCATATTTTCGATGGAATTATTATGGACTCACTCCTACGTATGCAATGAGATCGGTTGGTGAGTACACGTGTTTATCCTTTATTCATGCTATACATTAGACATGTATATATAAATGTACCAATGCATGGTTCTCTGAATAAAGTTAAATATTATATGTGCAATTTCTGTTTTCATTGCATGTGTATTTCTCATTTAATATGCATTGATTTAAGATGGTAACGGTGTCTTGTTCAGTTATAGAACGGTTCGGGCATAGCACAATCTCGTTTTGTGGACCCCGACCATCGTGCTATAACGGGGTCCTACTGTATATATATATATATATATATATAAATAATATGGCGTGAATGAAGGTTTCTTAATTATTGCACAACTGAATTCATGCATAGAGAAACCTCTGATAAAAGTATGCCATTCCATGGTAGTACTTGCTTGAAAATGTATAACACCCGTGCCATGCGATACAAGGCAAAATTGAAAAGTTCATTTCCGCTGGGGGAGTTTGTTGACAAATCACCAGCGCAACTATGTGGGTACAGCCTGAGAACCTCCCTAGTATGATATGGGAGGTATAAAATTCTAAAGTTCTTGATTTTTGGCTAACAGTCCAAAACTTTACACTTCCACAGATTGTTAGTGACACAGAGGAAGGTGAGAAGCAAAGCTGTAATTGTTATCAGGGCAAACATTCCAAGCTAAGACTTCATTCAGTAATAGTTATCGAATCTTCTAAAATCAGCTATTAAAACGGCCACTGTAAACTGCAATCAGATTAATTGTAAAAATTAATAACTTCATAGGGATGGGAGAATAAACAGATTCCTTGCCTTAGCAATGTACTCTCTCTCTCTCTGCAAGAAAGAGAAAGTATGGCCTTGAGGCGCAATTATCTGCAATTTGCTTATACTTTATTAGCTCTGACTTATGACACTGCATTGTGCAACTCACCCTCACCCCCTCTTCCACTAAGGATCATTACCCATACTAATGTTTAAAAAAAAAGAAAGAAAAAAAATGACATCAGTCATGTTTCTTCCTCTTACATGTCTTATTCTCAAATTCATGAATAACATAGTTATCTGTACGAAATAGAAAATTGTTTAATGAACAATTCTATAAATCTAATTTGTTTTATCCTTCTTGCGGACCATCCCCTTTCCGAAGCTTAATATGCCATTACCTGCAGCAATATAATCCAGTGAAGTTAAATCTAATTGTGAAAGAGCCTGCCTTGTCCTTGCCAGCCCAAACATACCGTAAAGTGGTCTTATCTCCTGTCGCTAGGGTCTTGGGAGTAGTCATTTTGTAGGAAATTGCAGTGTCACAGCACCATCTGTTGTCATAATGAGGCATTATTTTATACTAAATTGCGTGATGTTAACTATCAACATGCTTGCTGCTAAATCCTAATCATGATTTAAAAACTGCAATCTGTCATAATGCATGGACTAGGAGAAAATTGTGAATTTATATTGTGGTAAGGCAAAATCTGTACAATGCAAAATGAAATCAGCAGTTGGAATGATGTAATTTATAATATAGCAAGTTTATAAATAGTATATACAAACTTGTAATAACTGACAACAGCAAACTGCAGAATGAAATCAGGAGTTTGTAAACTGCAAGATACAATGTTACAAAGTGAAAATAGTCGTTATTGCAGAAGGAAAGTAGCACTAGCAAGCTGCCATGTAGTGTTTACATTAATGAAAAATAGAAAATACATAGATAGTACTATGAAAGTAGCACTTGCAAGCCGCCATTTACAATTTGCATCAGTGAAGAATAGAAAATACATGCATAGAATTATGGCGGTAATCCCCCTCCATACTCCCCACCTGCAAATTTTCAGTTCTAGAATAGACCATGTGGTTGTTAAAAAAAAACAAAAAACTTTTAAACTTGCAGGAATTTTCATCTACAAACTTACAAATGATTCCGGTGTCTTTCTGAAGTGCAGCAATCAGACCTTGGACATTATTCACAATCTCTTTCAGTTGTACCCTCTCTGTCAGACTCCTGAAATGATACAAGATTTTGCACTGACCCAGAACAAATCTTGTGGATACAAAGAGAAGAAATGTCTCACAGTGACAGCTCAACTTGACCATAAGAAACCAATGCACTATCCAAAAGGCACATATGAACTTTACCATAAAAGAAATAAACATGCCAAAGCCAATGAGGTGTAACATATTGGTCAAAAAAGTACCTATTGGAGGGGGGGTGGGGTAAAGATGTGTTGTACTTATTGGCATGCATCCCTTCATGAACAGAGTTCTCTATACCCTTTTGTATACTTCATCTTCTCCACTTTTTGAGTATGAAAATACGTAATTTCTATTAATTTAATTACTATTCCAGCCAACCAGGTCTTTTTTTCCTTCTATTTGAGGAACATTTACATCTACTGTTTCCGAAAAGTGAGTGTCCAGTGCTAGTTATTGAAGGTCCACAGCCTTGAACTCTAGCAGGGGAGGATGGTGGAGGAGGACAGGAGCTCTAATTGACATTTTAAGTTTAGCACAACAAGTAATGGAATTATGTAAACTTTAAGAAAAAAATCTAACCATGCTTTAGTGCTACATACACACTGCTTTGGAGTAAAGTGCCTGGCCCAGGGACACCCAATGGTAGCTAACCCAGACTGATCCAATGGTAGGCTTTGAACCTGTACCCTCTGGTTGCAAGTCCGGTATGCTAACCACTGAGCAACAGCAGCAACGCCCATACCATATGTACCCATATATATGGCACACTTAACTGTGAAATAGTAAATCCAGATCTGATGTAGCAAAATGTACAAACAGATCATGGTCTATGCTGATGTAGCATAATGTACCAACAGATCAGGGTCTATGCTGATGTAGCATAATGCACCAACAGATCAGGGTCTATGCTGATATAGCATAATGTACCAACAGATCATGGTCTATGCTGGTGTAAACTAATGTACTAATAGATCAGGGTCTATGCTGGTGTAAACTAATGTACTAATAGATTAGGGTCTATGCTGGTGTAAACTAATGTACCAACAGATCATGGTCTATGCTGATGTAGCATAATGTACCAATAGATCAGGGTCTATGCTGGTGTGAACTAATGTACTAACAGATTAGGGTCTATACAAGGGTCTAAGCTTACATAACATAAGGTATCAACAGATCAGGATCCATGCTGATGTAGCATAATGTACGCCGATCTAACTGAGACAGATTTAGGTATTTGCTGTTCACAGTTGTGTGCACCCTGTACAAAAACAGTGTACTTTACTCTGCCTTACAGGTGGAAGTATGGCAGCATTCCAACTCTGTTTTGTAGGTGGGGTACATGCACTCCCAGTCAAAACTGGGGGAAGATGGATATATTAGGGGGTACAGTGGTTAGAAAATCAAATCTGTGGTAAATGATCCCATAATATGTGTCAAGCGTCATGTAATATGTATAATTCATGACACAGAATCTATTCGATAACAGCAACTTAAGGTCAGATGTTTTTGCTTTCATTGTTCATTCCTAATCATGACCATAGTCTTGATAATATATAAACTTTAATAACTGATTAGATACCTTGAAACATTCCCATTGTATAGTATGCTGTGAAAATAACTCACATGTCCTACTTATCTTCATTCATTCTTGGCAGTAGTTTCCAAATGTATTTGATCACAACCTAAAAAACAGACCTGTATGTGTGTACCATATTTTCACTAACTGATGATTTAAAAAAATAAATTTCTGTATCACACAATCTGCATTCATGAAATACCTATAGTCTGGACCCGTTCATTATGATTTGTACACCACCTCCAGTCTTTGAAAATATTTACCTGGCACAGTTACTATCTAGCTGAGGATTATTTAATCCCTTTATAATTTACAAATTACAAACCAAACCTTGTTCTGTCTATGCAAACTTTTTTTTATTCAGACTGCATTATTTTGAAATGTGTGGCATATCATTTAAAAAAATGATAAAGTCTATAGTCTACTTACATTACATTTTCACGATTCAGAGAATTGTTATCACTGTAGTTTTGTATCCTTTATTTTAAATTAACTGATGATAGCAGTTGGTATCTTGCACGTTGTATACAGCATAAATGTGTCGACTTTTATTTTTACCTTCACAAGTATCCGTGTTGCAACCATGTATCTTTTGACGTGTATTAGTCTGTCATTATACTACAAACAACATTTCTTTAACATTGTACTCACAGTGAACTTTATTTTTCCAAAATAAAAAAGTTTGCGCAGATGGAACAAGGTTTGGTTTCGAAATTTGTAAGGTATGAAGGGATTAAATAATCCACAGCTAGATAGCAACTGTGCCAGTTAAATACTTTCAAAGACTGGAGGTGGTGTATGATTCATAATGGAACAGTTAAATACTTTCAAAGACTGGAGGTGGTGTATGATTCATAATGGAACAGTTAAATACTTTTAAAGACTGGAGGTGGTGTATGATTCATAACGGAACAAGTCCTTACTATAAGCAAGCACACTCATCTGCAGAACATTGCCATTACATATAACATGTTAATGAACAAGCAATATGACTGGATAACGATGTACTCAACAACAAATGGACATCGATGTTCTTCACAGCAGATTATCTTGGTTTACAAGCTGCTTGATAGGTAATTTAGCAGACTAGAGGCAAGTAATTGGTTGATTATGCTCAGAAATTAGCATACTCATATTTAGTGTTTATGTTTAGTTCAGAAAATTATATATATGGAGTTTAATTCATATATGTGCCTCTTGATTTTTGTAAGTAGATGCATGTAGCCATCTTTAGAAATCTATGTGCACAGCAGTATTTTGTACAGAAACTGAAATGAGTAATGTTACATGTAACAAATCTTCCTTTCATTTGTGCTTCATTTCCATTTCATTTGTGTTCATTCTGCCTTTGTGTTCCATTTGCATTTCAGCTAAAATCTCGCCATTGTTCATTTACAGTCTCATAAATGCATTCTGATTTTATATTTATCGCTTCCATTCATCATTTACTTTCATTTTTGTTCATTTGGAATGCATTTACCAAAATCAGGATTTGTTTTCAATTATAATAAATGGAAAGAACTATTGCTTTCATTATCTTGTCTTATTAGAAGTGCGCCTTAATAAAATAGAAAATGGATATATTTCAAAAGACAGCATTAAATTTATGATAAATAAAAATATAACCACAACTGCAATAAATGAAAAACATTGGTGTAGAATATTTCAGCAAATTTTATTTTTTATTCCATTTCATTCAAATATAAATTGTCCAGATACAACTACCCGTGATAACGTCATCACATTAATGGTGGCGTCGTCACATTAATGGTGGTTGTTAGAACAATTTCATGGCTTGTAAGTAGTAAAAATTTGTCAGCTAAAAGAATAAAGAATCTGATCCCTGATTATCATACAAAAGGGTTTTCGACCCTGGAAACTTAGAGACAGCCTGAATACAGGTAGATAGACTTTCAGATCTATTCATGAAATGTATTTGCATTTTATTTCATTTTCATTACCATTTTTCATCATTCTGAGTTTTGCATTTACACACACTGTTTTCTTCATATTGTATTTACCATATCATTTGTATTCTATCTGCATTCTGTTTTTATTTCACAGGTAACATTACCCATTTTAGAGTCTGTTCATGAATTATGTACTATAACACATAAATGCTGTTATTGACAAAAGCCTGGATTTTAATATAATTTGTAACTGTCCATACAATCATGTACTTTTGTTAACAAATATTTGTGGCATATGTGAATCATCCAAGTACAAAAACCTTTCAGACAGGCAACAGGCAAGTCTGCACATAAATACATGTTTTAAAAATACTACCGCTTGGTTATTGCTTTCTTGCAAAGTGGACATGGCACAGATTTCTTCTTGTCGAGGAACTCCATCAAACAGTACCTAGAAGTCACAAATTTACATATAAATCAATAAAATTGAACAATAATGTGGCATGACTATGCCAGACAGGGTCATACACAGTGTAACATGCCATCTACCATCAACAACTTCCTTTCATATCTAACCTATTCCTGATTTACTCAACTGTTATTCTTTACTTACACATGTATTGTACCTCCTTTTAACAGCAACCACCCATAAAGCAGCTTCATTTATCCTATATACCCATAGTGGTTGTTTTTGAGAGGTTGTACTTTATATTCAAGTAATGGGAAACAATTTCATATTTACATTATATTTCATGGGTGGTTTGACAACAGCAATAAGGAGATTGCAGCTTTATCCCATACCCATAGTGGCTGTTAAAGAGGGGTTGCACTTTATATTCAAGTAAAAGGAAATTTTTTCAGATTTACATTATATTGCATGGATGTTTCTGGCAGGCAAAGGAAATTCTTGTATCAAGGGGCAGACAAATGTTTCAAGAACATACTTTTCCAAAAATGAAAATAGCTATGAGTCTCACATGTGGTCACAACAAAAGTTATTCTAAACCTTCTATTCATAAACTCATCATTTTTCTCCATGTCCAACAATTTTGCAGCATTAATATTTAATGAAGTTACTACAACTAGTAGTTTATCTACATATACTCAAATTCTCTTAAATTTCCTGCATGAAAATAAATAACACATACAAACAAACTTTGTGTTTGTAAAACATGTACATGTATGCTCCTACTGCAGACCAAAAAGTCCAAGTCCAAAAGCTAAACACTGTAGAACACACAATTTGAAAAATTGCTATAATGGCATGCAAATATATTTAGGCCATCTACATATACATACAAACATGCCTACCAAATTGCATTTGTCTACCTCAAGCTCAAGTGGTTTTTGCTTAATGATGCTAACAGGGTTTTTGTAAAAATAAAAAAAAAACATATTTGTTAATAAAGTTTAAAAATGTCTTTGAAACTGAAAAATTGCTATAATCACATGTAAATCAAATTATGTCATTTACATATAAATACAAATAAAATACACATATTGCTACCAAATTCCATTTGTCTACCTCAAATGGTTTTTTCCTTATTGATGCTAGAAAGATTTTTGTCAAAAAAGTTTACAAAATTTAAAAATTACTATAGCCTGAAAATCTAATCAGGTCATCAACATATCGATGCAATAATGCTAAAAGAGTTTGATTTGTCTATACTGAGTGGTTTTTGTGCAATCTTGCTTACAAGCTTCAGGGGACATGACCAAATTATGATGCCCTGCTACAAGCACTGGGAGCATAAAAAGTAGAACTACAGTACTTATTTGATTTTTTTTTTTACTATTCCAGAAACAAGAGAATAAATACACCAGATACTTGCTGTTTGTCCAGAAATACTGGCCTAATAGGTTGCACATGTGGATGTAATCAGTTTTGGTTTGACTAATTTGATTGGACCAGACTTTACAAAGTTTTTTCACTTGAAATACATGCCCTATAAGAACTTTAATTCCATAATGCTTGGATTTTTTGTACATGAAAAAATAATTATTTGTTTCAGAGTAGAAAAAATTGTATGTAAAAAAAAATAATATAGTTTTGGAGTACTGAGGCTGTATGAAAAATAAAGGGATCAGACTCAAACAAGGTCTATGTGACACACAATACCTGACAACCTAACAGTACTACCTGCTATTGTACAAAATAAACATAAAATTTTTCTCTCTGCTCATGAATATGATTACAATTAAAAAAAAAAAAAGTACTCAAAACGACTTTTGTTGTTAGCAAGTGAGAGATATATTGATGAAACAATAACGTTACATCGGTGTGTAAGATTATTTGTAGTCAGAACATATTCCTTTTTACCTGTTATGGTGTGTTATGTTGGCCATGTGATTAAGATGGTCGAAGACACAAGGGCCAATATAGAAGCTTACAATTTACCTATAAATCATACATGTACTGTACTCATATTTTTTATAGGTTGTTATGTATGATGTTTATATAATATTATAAATATTTTAGGAAATTATAAATGTTTCTTCACTTTAATATTTGCTTAAATCTTAATGTTTATCAGGAAAAACATGTTTAACTAGTGTCCTTGAATTAGGTTGTTTTGATCAATATATTTTCTCAATTTGAAGGTCAAGGTTGAATTTTGTTTACAAGTAAAATTCCATTAAGATGACTCATATTCTAGAACATTCTGTCATGTGACCAATCTTTATATATGCCATGTTTGGTGGACATTTATTCAATTTTGACATTACCATCAGTCTTGTAAAGAGCTATTACAGTTGTGAAAATTCATTCCAAATTCTAAGAGAGGAATTATTTTAAATATTCATTGGATTATAACAGTGCTCATAAACTTTTGGATTTTGGATTTTTAATTGATGATTTTGGAATTTATGTGAACTTATTCAGATATTTTGGAATACTTCATTTTGACATCAGCACATCAAGATTACTAGTACATCAGGACTTTGGAGACCATTAGCACATCATAACATTCAAGGACACAGCCGCGAATTCGGAACATTCTATATTTAGGACTTGTGATTAGAACAATCATTCTTATTGGATTATTAGGATTTCAAAACACATTACTGTAAGTGACTTTTTGATTTTTCATTTTAATTATCTAGTAATAAATTGCTTGTTGATTTTTACTTGATTTGTTGGTTTCACTTTCTTTCTGTTACATTTTTCTTAGACCATAGAGTCGTAACAGAAATTGGGGGCTCGTCTTCTGGGATCTGAATTTCTTTAAAGCATATTAGAGATATTAAAGTTATTTTTGAAATTCATATTGATTTTGTCTCGGAATTTTTTTTTTGTCTTTGGCAAAGATTTTATATAGAGAAATTTTTTTGTGTGAAACCAACAAGCATTTACTATGGCATCTAATGTTCAGAATTTCATTTCAAAACCTACCCAGGAGGGATTAGAGTGTATGACAAAGGATGAGTTGCTCGAGCTTGCCAGAAAATACAGTCTATCTGAGGCAAAAGTATCATTGACAAAACAGGAAATAAAGATTATTTTAATTCAGTATTTAGTAGGAAAGGGAATTTTTGAAAATAGTGCTTTAAGTTTGAAGAGAAAGCCTGTATCTGGTTCTGACAGGAAATTAAGGGAATTAGAGTTAAAGAACCAGATGGATTTAGAGTTGGCAAAGCTTCAGATTCAGAGAGAGAGAGAGAGAAAGAAGAGAGGCAGATACAGATGGAGAGAGAGAAAGAAGATAGGCGGATACAGATGGAGAGAGAGAAAGAAGAGAGGCAGATGCAAAGAGAAGAAAGGGAAATGCAATTTAAATTAAGAGAATTAGAACTGGCAAACAGAGCACACTCCACTCCTTTAAACACAAGTTCAGGTTTTGATGTTACTAGATATATTAGGTTAGTACCCCCTTTTCAGGAAAAAGAAGTAGATAAATACTTTCTTCATTTCGAGAAAATAGCTGAAAACTTGAAATGGCCCAGAGAACATTGGACTTTGTTATTACAAAGTGTACTAATTGGCAAAGCTCGTGAAGTGTACATTTCACTGTCAGTACAACAAAGCACTGATTATGATGTGGTTAAGGAGTACATCTTGAAAGCTTATGAGTTGGTACCAGAGGCATATCGACAAAGGTTTAGGAATTGTAGAAAAGAAACTGGACAAACTCATGTCGAATTTGCAAGGGATAAAGAACAACTATTTGATAGGTGGTGCTCAGCCAAGAAAGTTGATCAAGGTTATGATAACCTCCGACAGCTCGTATTAATTGAAGAGTTCAAGAGGTGTATCCATAGTGATGTTAAAACCTATCTTGATAAGCAGAATGTGGAAACTTTGGAAAATGCTGCTCGTATGGCTGATGATTATTCCTTGACTCACAAAATTTCATTTGGCAATAAGTCGTCCTCTCAGCAGTTTTCTGGTAAAAAACCATTTCAATCTCATTTGAGTACTTCCAAATTTCACAACAGCACAACTGTAAGGAATCAAACATCTGATAAGACTGATCAGAAATCCTTATCTCTTCCTACGTGCACTTATTGTAAAAAAGAAAGGGCACGTTATTTCTGATTGCTTCAAGTTGAAAAATAAGCAACAGAGAAAAGACAGAGCTTTTCCAAATGCTCTTATTTCTACGAGGTCAAGGTCACGGTCTTGTATTGAAAGCAATACATTTGTTGGGTCAAACAAATCCCAGTCTGATTCTATTTTGGAGGCTTATGAACCATTCATGTCAGAAGGTTCTATATCACTTATTGGTGATTCTGCCAAGCCTATCCCAATTAAAATATTAAGGGACACTGGAGCTTCTCAGAGTCTTTTATTATCAGGTACTTTGCCTTTGTCTGAGGAGTCTTCTTCAAGTGAAAGTGTTCTTGTTCAGGGAGTTGAGTGCGGCTTTGTAAATGTTCCTCTTCATTGTGTAAATTTGGCATCAGACTTAGTTTCTGGACCTGTGACTGTTGGGGCAGTGACTTCTTTACCCATAGAGGGTGTTCATTTATTACTAGGCAATGACCTAGCTGGAGATAAGATTGTGGTTAATCCACTTGTAACTGACAAGCCTTGTTTGGATCAGAAAGTTGATCCTGTTGAAACTGAAATCCCTGATTTGTACCCTGCTTGTGCAGTTACTAGAGCTATGGCAAAAAGAGCTCTTGAGAGTGATGTTGATCAGGATATTATTCCTTTAGCTGACACATGTATTGGTCAGTCTTTTGATGAGGTCACTTTTTCCTCAGGTATTGATCAATCAAATGGTATTGATCACAGTGATCCTCTTTTGGCAACTCATTCTCTTTGTTCTAATCAGGATGACAAACGACAATCCCTTGTCGTTGAACAGGAGCAAGATCCCGAGATATCTTGTTTGTTTCAGAGGGCTATTAGTGAAACTGAAGCCACACAAGTTCCAGTGTGTTACTTTGTGAAAAATGGGGTCCTTACGAGGAAATGGAGACCACCTGATGTACTCGCTGGTGACGAGTGGTCAGTGAGCTATCAAATTGTTGTTCCTAAGTCATATCGACAGGAAATTCTTAATTTAGCCCATGAAACTCCTTTGGCTGGTCATTTAGGAGTCCGTAAGACTTATCACAAGATCTTGAATCATTTTTATTGGCTGAAACTCAAAAGTGATGTTTCTAAATACTGCAGATCTTGTCACATTTGTCAAATGGTAGGAAAACCCAATCAGAAAATACCTAAGGCTCATTTACAACCTATTCCTGCATTTGATGAACCATTTAGTAGAATAATGGTAGACTGTGTTGGTCCTTTACCTAAAACCAAGTTAGGCAACCAATACTTGTTGACCATCATGTGTACATCTATAAGATTTCCAGAAGCAATTCCTCTGAGAAATATAAAAACTAAAACTATTGTGAATGCTTTGGTGAAGTTTTTTACACTTGTTGGCCTTCCCAAATCTGTCCAGTCGGATCAAGGGTCAAATTTTATGTCTGGAATTTTCCAACAAGTTATGCATGAATTAGGCATCCAACAGTTTAAATCTTCTGCCTATCACCCTGAAAGTCAAGGTGCTTTTGAAAGATTTCATCAAACTTTGAAGAATATGATTCGATCATATTGCTTTGATACAGAAAAGGATTGGGATGAGGGTGTTCATTTGTTGTTTGCTGTTAGGGAATCAGTTCAAGAGTCGTTGGGTTTTAGTCCCTTTGAACTAGTTTTTGGTCATACTGTCCATGGACCATTGAAATTATTGAAAGAGAAACTTCTTTCAAATGAAGATTCAAAGATTAATCTTCTTGATTATGTCTCTGATTTCAAATACAAGTTGTCAAAGGCCTGTGAAGTAGCAAGAACTAATCTTCACACTACCCAGTCAAAAATGAAATTAAGGTATGACAGAAATTCACAGGAAAGGAGTTTTAAACCTGGTGACAAAGTTCTGGCTCTCTTTCCCATACCTCAAAATCCTCTTCAGGCTAAATTTTATGGTCCTTATACCGTTGCAAAGAAAGTAAATGACTTAAATTATATCATTAACACTCCTGGGAGACGGAAACAGAAACAACTTTGTCATATAAATATGTTAAAGGAATATTTTGACAGAGATAGCTCAGCTAATTATTCAGTTAATTTAGTTGTACCTGTCCCACACAGTGAAGATATCAACGATGGAATACAATCAGACTATAGTGACTCTGGTATAACCAATCTTCGGAATTCAGAAATATTGAACAATCTAGACCAGAAACTTTCACATCTACAACAACAGGAAAGAAATGAACTAAAACAGCTATTACATGACTATGAGCACTTGTTTCCTGATGTTCCAACACGAACAAGTAAAATTTATCATGACGCTGACATTGTAGATTCTGCGCCTGTGAAACAGCATACTTATAGGATGAATCCTCTCAAACAGAACTATCTGAAGAAAGAAATTCAGTATTTACTGGAGAATGATTTCATAGAACCAAGTAAAAGTAACTGGAGTTCACCATGTATTCTTGTTCCAAAGCCAGATAATACATTCCTTATGTGTACTGACTATAGAAAAGTCAACAGTGTCACCAAAACTGATTCATTTCCAATCCCAAGAATGGACGATTGCATTGATAAAATTGGAAATGCGGAATATGTCACCAAGTTTGACATTACCATCAGTCTTGTAAAGAGCTATTACAGTTGTGAAAATTCATTCCAAATTCTAAGAGAGGAATTATTTTAAATATTCATTGGATTATAACAGTGCTCATAAACTTTTGGATTTTGGATTTTTAATTGATGATTTTGGAATTTATGTGAACTTATTCAGATATTTTGGAATACTTCATTGTGACATCAGCACATCAAGATTACTAGTACATCAGAACTTTGGAGACCATTAGCACATCATAACATTCAAGGACACAGCCGCGAATTCGGAACATTCTATATTTAGGACTTGTGATTAGAACAATCATTCTTATTGGATTATTAGGATTTCAAAACACATTACTGTAAGTGACTTTTTGATTTTTCATTTTAATTATCTGGTAATAAATTGCTTGTTGATTTTTTTTACATGATTTGTTGGTTTCACTTTCTTTCTGTTACATTTTTCTTAGACCATAGAGTCATAACAAGGTAAATAGTTAGCAACAATATGAGCCCCTGTTGTCGAAGCTGTGTGCAACTTGTACTCTTACAACAACTCAAAAAGACGTGTTATTTTTTGTGAATGTGTGTGTATGGGAGAGATGGATAATCATGGTGTTGGAGTGTAAGATCGTATGTATTCCGAGTAGTATTTATCTGTAGCTTTTGGAGAAAGAGAGAAGTTATAGGGCAATTGTACCCTTTATTGTTCAGTTACCAAACGATTGTGATCTTCCTCATGTACAAGGGCACTCCATTATTCCACTGTCAATGAACACCACTGAATCAACAGTTCATTCTTTTTTTAATTATGATATCCATTGTCACAAGAACCACCTGGCTATGCAGAGTTATTTACATGCTAATTAAATATGTCTGGAACTTTAGCTGGATTATCCAGTCAACTACCAGAACAAGGACAAGATTCCCACAGATGAGATCAAATTAATGAGGCTACCAGTAGGAAAACAGGGCTATCCACAGGGAAATGAAACTATGTCTGTAAGCTATGAAGGCCATTGTCAAAACTGCAGTATATATTGTGATGACAAGCAATCCCACACATCACTTCTACTTCCTACTTGCCAATAAAGATAACAACAGAAGGTTGTGTAGCAGAATAGATTCTCAATAAAATGTTAATTTCATAAGAAAACATCAAATGGCATCATAACTCGTTTTAAAATACATACTATACTGTGGTGTTTTGTGACAGTGACATCCTTAGAAAAGAACACCCATTAACCACATTGTTTAATGACTGAAACTAAACAAAAACAGTATGAGCACTTATAAGACATTATAAAAGATTCAAAATCACAGAGTCTATGACTTTTGCATTTATGATAGAAAATTGTGGTTTTTATTTTTTTTTGTCTAATACTATAATGAAACAATAAGACTACTTGACCAATGATCTATGGTCTTTGCTTTGGTATGTACTGAGATATAATATTTACTGGATAAGAAAACATCAAATATCTTCCAAACTCACGGTGGTTTGTTACAGTGACCAACTTGGGCGTGCATTCATGATGCTGCTTAAGGATTTTAAGCTGTAAAGGACCTTGTCCAGCTATTAATGAACAGCAATAGATACTGTAATGACAAGAAGACATTATACACATCATTTTCTTGCCAACAAAGATAACAATAGAAGGATGGATCAAAGTACCAGTGTAGATTCACAATTAACAAAACAATTACCCTTTCAAAGAGTGATGGGTAGGCCTGTCTGCAAAATTAAAATTTGGTGATTGTTTCTTTTATTTCTTAATCTACTGTTTCATTATTCAATGCTTCAGTTAAAAACATTAACCGAAGTTAACACATATTTACGTTTTTTCACACGAGATTATATCAAACATATACTAAGCAAACAATACTTTGGTCGCTTGACATATTTTAATCATATATATGTATTTTTTCAAAGCATTTGCAACGTGAAATTCTCCTCTTGATTCTTTTATTTCCTAATATCTGGTTTCATTATTCAATGCCGCAATTAATAACTTACCCAAAGTTGATCACCATTTTTATAACATATATTTAGCAAATGATGCATTGGTCGTTGGATATATCTAAATCGTACATCAGTGTATTTTCGAAGCCGTTTGAAACGTGAACTTCTCTTCTTGATTCAATTATAACAGATCAAAATACATCATTGAAAAAAAAATAAAAAGATAGGGGCCCCGGGTGGCCAAGTGGTCTAAGGCGCTCGCATTTACAGATCACTCACACATCTCACCTCTGTCTGCGTGGGTTTGAGTCTCTGGCTCGGCCAACAAGGGTATGTGAGAAAGCTTGCCAGTAGCTTCCCGTGGGTCGGTGGTTCTTCCTGGGTTTTTCCCCAGGTTCTTCCCCCACCAAATATACTGGCCGCCATGTATAGCCTTTCATGTGCTGAAAAATGGCGTTAAACCCACAACAACAAAAACAACAATAAAAAGATAAAAAAAACAACAAATGCATTAATTTTATGTGATTTTAATCAATTATTCTTATTTGTAAAACATTCAGATATATTGTCAATCTTTTTTGCCAATGTTAATTTTCTCAAAAGAACATTTTTTTTACAAAAATGTTAAGAATATGACTAAAAATACAAAGTTCTATGTACAAAAAAATATGACAAATTTAATTATTATTGTCATGGATAGATGTATGGAAAATTAGAGGGTAAAAAAGTTACAAGAATTATGGTACTTTAAGTTTTGCATATCTTTAACAAAAAATATAATAGGAAATTACACATTTACAAGAAATGGATAAACTGCAATTTAATATCAAACCAGAGAGCGAGTAATCAAAATAAATGTATCCACTTGCTGAAGAACTGAGAAAAGTAAGTATGGAGCTCATAATCTACTATTAATTACAATGTAGACAACATCTGAATCAATAAACATAACAACGATATTTAAATTAAAAAATAAGGCATTTAAATTGTTTTTCCTCTAATGCTTTTTCCTAAACTCACCTACAAAACTGGTGGCCACACTTTGTTGACACAGGGTTGCTGAGCACGTCTAGGCTGGAAAGAAAAAGCAAGATGCAATAACTGTTTACATATGTGTACATATAGCTCATTTCAATTTGGAAGACTGATCAGAATACATAATGAATACTGCATATTTGTATATTCATCCTACCGTTTACCAAAAATCAATGAGCATGAAATATAGGTCAAAGCGACCTACTTTTGTGGTGAAAATATTGTACTTATAAAGGCGCATGCAATCAGGCTTCACATCTACTGTTAACAAAGCCCCTCTATTACCACCTGGAATGGAGGATGGGGGATTTGCCATCTGCTAACATATACATTCATGTGCAATTATGAGATTCACACTAATTTCTAAAGAACTGCGCTGAAAAATCAACTGAGTTTCAAGCCTAACCTTTATTTCTTCACTAAATCCCTCCTATGTTCAGAAAATTTCCCTTTTTTTTTCCAAATGGAGGGGCAAATATCCCCCCTTAATTTTCAGTTCTTGAATAGAAACTAATATATAAGAACCACCAGTGTATAAAGGCCGGGCACCATATTCTCAAAACTTTTTTCCGTAAGTTAGACCAATTTTCAGTAAAGTATAACACAATGCCATGTACTGCTATTGTCAACTTGGGAAATATGCATTTAAACAGTTCAGAAGTGTGATCTGAGGCTATGCAGTGAAGGCAAACGTTGTCCAAATAGAGTTTGTAATGTACACCGAGACCGTAATTACCTCGAGTACATTTGCAGAAACTGTAGTTCCAAACCCATTGGAGCTCAAAGGCTTCTTGCTTATTCTCCCAACTTGACATAATCTTTTGGTTTATTCTGAATTTCACATTGTGAGGGCTGTCATCTCTCCCACCACGAGACATACTCAAACCAACACATGATTTCCAATAAACTTAATTGTTGCCTTTCCTGCTTTTTCCCCCAAGAATCTGAATATTCTATATTTTACTTATGTCCCAATTGTTTACACTTTTTTAAGAAGCTTATTGTCTTTTTCATCTTCAACATGTTTTCATTCATTAGATGCCATTTCTAGAAGCAACAGCTTGATAATGTAGGCATTTTGCATAAAAAATATGTGCAGTTTAAAGTGTCTGAAGTATTTCTGTAAAGTTAGACTGGTTCCCTGATGCTCTACACTGAATTTAATATGAAATTAGAATCCAGATCAAACACAGACAAGCCAGTATCCTGATGTGATCGCAATGATCGTATTTTCGTAATTGCTGCTATTATTCTGTAAGTCCATAATTCAAAGGGTTATTTCATTAGGACTTAAGGTCAAAACGTAAGAGTTGGCAGGTCTGTGTAACCTATGCTATGCAGAGGTTTTCTACACTAGAGTAGAACTGGTGCGATGATCGGCCACCAGAAACAAACACACAGGTCTCTTAAAAGTGAGCATGTGGTCTCTAGCAAAATTGTACTCATCCAACAGTCAATTGCCTCAATTAAGTCACCAGTGGTATCCAAAATGTCCAAAGTGAAGCGGCAGCTATGTACTAAAACATTAGCCATCATGTGTGCGCATAATCTCTGACCACTAAATATAGTTGAGGGTAGGCATTCAAAAGTTTATGTGACAAATTAAACACCCCTTGTACAAAGTGCCAGGAAAAAAAACAATTTCAAAGTACGTTTCTGTCTGTTATGACCAAAAATATAACAGAGGGTACCTTTTGAGATTGCCGCCACTGCTTGGCTATACTAGTGGGGAATAGTTATGCCTAGCGTATTTCCCACACAATGAAATATACTGAGTGTTATCCAAAATACAACCTCTACTAGTCCAGCCCGTTTAGTACTTGCATACCAAATATACATGTCCATGCGACACATTTTCTCAGAAACTAGACACATGTTTACTTTTACCATACTATGGTAGCCTACTTTTTTTGAACGCAGGCTCTACGAAGGACGTGATGCTGCATTCTATAACCAACAACTTTAAAAATATACTTATGATCGCTGGTTTGGTCATCTGATGTGTTCACTTTGATTATTGCAGTAATGCTCACTCATTGACTTTCAATCTATTAAATTTCTGAAGCTTTAAGTTCGTACATGTTAATTATGACCAGATTCAACAACAGATCATAAGAAAATAAGAAAAGCACACTAATAGGTTAATAACCCAATTAATTATATCAATTCTTGTTAAAAACCAAATGAATTGCTAAGCAGCAATTTACCTATTTACTTATTTTGAATAAAGAGTTGGAATCAAAATTTTATTTTTAAATTTTGTCAGTAGATGAATTCCAAAATGAAGATATTTGCAGCACATTTCAAAAATGCATACCGGTACTCTCTAATTATTGATGCCAGTTTCCAAGTTAGTGATAAAAGCTTCGGGTTATGTCAATCAAAAGTTATTATGCATAATCTCTCTCTCTCATGTTTGCATATAATAAACACATTTTATTACAAAGAAAGATGCATTTTTTTAAAAAGAAAGCCTGTAGTGTAATATAGCTTTCATAAACATGTCATAGCTTTGTTCTGCTGTTATAGATTTATATTATATGCACTGCATTGAAAGATTAATGGGAAGAATAACAATTTTATATGGTTTGTTTCATATACTACTATAAACCAATTTTACGTGAAAATATCACAACTTAACCTCATTGCATTTCTCACTCCATATTACAAGTCCAAAATTTGTTTTTTCCACAAACAACAAAAAAACATTTTCATTCAACAGCAAGTATTTATTTTGAAACATCGAAGCGAGACATTGCCCAGTTGCTGCTTTATTTTAGACTTCAACTATATTCGCTTATTACGCTATGGAGTGGAGGGGGGGTAGGCTGGGAGAGAACGGAGGGGATGAGATATACCTTGAAACAAATACACTGAATTATATTTACTTTTTCACATAATGCTAGAAACCAGTTTTACACTATAATTCACTGGTCTACCATTTTTTCAAAGTCGTCTGCTTCAGAGATAAAATGTGCTATTTATGAGGGATTTTGATGTGCTGAATTCAAATATGACAATTAAAACAACTGATTGACCACTGTTTCCAAGATATTTAAGTTTTTACATTTTAGGTCTATATATATTGTGTACATAGTAGAGTTTTAATCATAAATTGTAAACCCAGGGATCGCCCTGTGCATCGCCAATGTCGCAAATTGCAATTTTTTTTCCTGATTGGCGACAAAATATACCATCTGGCGATTTTTTTGGTGACAACATTTTTGGCTGTTAAAACTTGTATATACAATCTTGGGTTTGGAGTGGAGGAATTCAAAGGCACCATGAAAGGAAGCCGCAAACTTGGATATACAATGCATCAGAATCTATCTATTGTTACATAAACAAATCCATTGTTCATATTGACCGCTTATGCTGATATCTGGCCTGAGTACTGTATGCGGTGATAAACTCCAATAGTCATGCTACCGGACTAGCTACAATCAACCAAACGACCACTAATCCTTTTTTGGGGGGGGAAAAATGTACCAGAAAAAATAAAAATAAAAAAAAAGATTAAGTTGACTGACTTTTTAAAATGGCTTTTTATGAGGGGCCAATTCCAAAGTTCTAACCAGCCATATATGCTGGGACGGACAAAGGATTGATCACAAATAAAAAGATTAAGTTAACAAAATTAACAGCATTTGGATTAAGATGCAAGTGCATCCGACAACCCAGTAACTGAAACAGATGTTATACCTGACAGTCCAACATCATCTACTTGTAGTGCAGCTGGTAGTAATGCTTTAAGTACAACACCACATCATGATGAACGGACGCTGAAATCCTGAAAATTTCTTGACAGTTGGAAATTTATGCGTCCGTGGCTGAGATACGAAAATTAAAACTGATTTTCTGTGATATGTGTTTCATACTTTTCGGACAATCTTCAAGAATTTTACATTCAAACGATTAGGTCCATCCCGATTGAATATTTCCAAGGTTACCGTTTATTCGCATACATAAATTGATTTTACGCAAATGTATTCATGTATAAGGCTTTCTTGCCCTATAAGAGGTCAACTATTTTCAATAAATCCTATACACATAGGAGGCATACTCTCGATTTTCCGTGTGCTGATTATCCGTGTGTCAGTGCGGGCAAAAAAAAAAGAGAAGAAAATATTATAAAGAAAACTAGTCTTGAACGGTAGTCTTTAGAAACTTTAGAAAACTATATTGAAACATGTACATAATAAAGCTTTGAGGCACACGACAGGATGTATCAATCACACCCCTGTGACCCTTTGACACTGAAATATACACGGTTCTCGTCTAGCTAAGACAGGCAGCTTAACATTCTACTGTTCAGCCGACACAAGAAATTTACAAATGCTGAGTCTGTAATAAACTGGATACAGTGTATCATTTAATATGATAAAAAGTCGGTCAGTTTATACAACTGTTTAAAGACAATTAAAAGGTAAGGCGGTCAGCGATAAACAGACACCTTTCAGAGATTTATTGAATTGGCTCACAATAGCTAAGGTGATGTGTCATGTCAAATCCTTTGAGCACTGCTGAGGGAGAGCCCATTAGGTTAATTTGCATAGGTAAAGTACACTAAGTGGAACAACCCAATTTGTCTGAAGTACATCAAAGAGAGAGAATCTAATGAGAATCAGCACGTACGAATGTGAAGGAGACTTCAACTTTGAAACTGCATTCAGCAAATGGGCAGCCGTAAAATCACAACGCATACTCATGTGACATTCGATTTTATTATTTTTATGAAACATTTTAATAGTGCAAAACATTATAAATAAGCATACAAAAACAGTCATGCAATGATTTATTCTGTTATATTGTGGTATTGTATTGTTTGCTGTCAATAAAGTAATAAATACTCCATCTTTTTCAATTTTCAATGCCTACGACATCAATAGACATGGAAAAATACCTACTCCTTGCTTGGCGACACTTTTTGAAAATTGGAGACAAAATATTGAGATTTGCGATTTTTTGGGCGACAACTTTTTTAAAGCCAGCACCATCCCTGAAACCTAGGTCTTTTCATGTGTTTATGATTGCTTTACATAATAATATTTCACCTGTCTTGTTTATGTAACACTTAAAAAAACAGTAAAAGGGTTATATAAATAAAAAATATATTGAAACAAAAGTCAAAAAACTATTATGTATATATAAGTACATAGTTTAGTCCTTATTCAGTGTCTACTCGGCGCTTCTTGGCTTGTCTCTTGTATTCATTAAATGGAGCATCTCTTGTCACTGTCCAGCAATAGTCTGCAATCATTGATGGGCTCCATTTGCCCTGATAGCGTTTCTCCATTGTTGCAATGTCCTGGTGAAATCGCTCACCGTGCTCGTCGCTCACTGTTCCGCAGTTCGGTGGAAAAAAAACTAGATGAGAGTGCAAAAAATGTATCTTTAGTGACATGTTGCAACCAAGGCTTTTGTATGCCTTAAGGAGGTTTTCCACCAACTCCCTGTAGTTGTCTGCCTTGTTGTTTCCGAGAAAATTTGTTGCCACTAACTGGAAGTCTTTCCATGCCGTCTTTTCCTTGCCATGAAGTGCAATGCATCATCTTGAAGAAGTTCACGAATCTGAGGACCAACAAAGACACCTTCCTTTATCTTAGCTTCACTTAACCTTGGAAATTATCCACGGAGGTACTTGAAAGCTGCTTGTGTTTTGTCCATGGCCTTGACAAAGTTCTTCATCAGACCCAGCTTGATGTGCAAGGGTGGTAACAAAATCTTCCTTGATTCAACAAGTGGTGGATGCTGAACACTTTTCATCCCAGGCTCCAATGACTGTCGGAGTGCCCAATCTCTCTTGATGTAGTAGGAATCTCTCGCACGACTATCCCATTCGCAGAGAAAACAGCATTACTTTGTGTATCCAGTCTGCAGACCAAGCAAGAGAGCAAGAACCTTGAAATCACCACAAAGCTGCCACTGATGTTGGTCATAGTTTATGCACCTCAAAAGTTGTTTCATGTTTTCATAGGTTTCCATCATATGGACTGCATGACCAACTGGAATTGATGGCAAAACACTGCCATTATGCAGCAAAACTGCTTTAAGACTCGTCTTCCATGAATCAATGAACAGTCTCCACTCATCTGGATCATGAACGATGTTGAGGGCTGCCATCACACCATCGATGATGTTGTAGGCTACAAGATCACCTTCCATGAAGAAGAATGGGACAAGATCCTTTTGACGGTCACGGAACATGGAAACCCTAACATCACCTGCCAGGAGATTCCACTGCTGTAGTCTGGAGCCCAACAGCTCTGCCTTACTCTTGGGTAGTTCCAAATCCCTGACAAGGTCATTCAGTTCACCTTGTGTTATGAGGTGTGGTTCAGAGGAGGAGGATGGGAGAAAATATGGGTCATGTGACATTGATGGTTCAGGAGTAGAAATTTCATCCTCTTTCTCTTCCTCGTCTGACTCAAGTGAGAATGATTCTGGTGCATCAGGAACTGGCAGTCCTTCTCCGTGGGGTACTGGGCATATAGCTGACAGAATGTTTGGATAATGCACAGTCCACTTTTTCTTCTTTGACACACCTTTATCAACTGGAGGCACCATGCAGAAGTAACAATTGCTGATATGATCTGTTGGCTCTCTCCAAATCATTGGCACTGCAAAAAGCATAGATTTCCTTTTCCTGTTCAATCACTGGCGAAGATTTGTTGCACAAGTGTTGCAGCATATGTGTGGGGCCCACATCTTGTCCTGATCTCCAATTTTGCAGCCAAAATAAAGGTGATAGGCTTTCTTAACCATAGTGGTTATACTGTGCTTTTGTGAAGCAAAAATCACTTCACCACAAACATAGCAGAAGTTATCTGCATTGTTCACACAAGTACGAGGCATCTCTACTCACTTTGGCTAAACAGAAATGTGTCCCTTTGCAAAATCAAACACTGACAAAAAAGAGAGCTCGACACTGCATGATTTGTAGAGCTGATATAGGGCAATTTCTTCAGCAGAGTGATGTAAGCTTAGTTATGACTGCATCATCCATGACTTCTAGGAATAACATGATGCAATTCATATCATGTATGATGCAATACCAGCTTCAGATTGCATCATTCATTGTTTTGCCTAAAAAGCAAGTACTGTCCAAACCCAGTCATAGATTTATTCATAGATCCAGTCAAAGATGTATTTTAGTCATTTCTGGTTTAAACTAAGATCCCTTCCCTTTATAACTCACTTATCCTCCACCATTCCCAAGTCAAGGGTCGTATATACTGACCGAGTATAATATCTTTAAAACTAGAGCCAATCAACAATTTGAAGCATCATTTTCATTCTCGGTGACCCAGAATTAGTAAAGTTTGACAACATTTATTGCGGAAGCATTTTGGCTGTAGACCAGTGTAATATGAGAACTTAATATCAAATGTGTTTCTCAGTCCAAATTTGTTTTTCACAAACTAACATCTTTTTAGTTTTAAGGTGTGTGGTTTTGTGACATTTTCATTCAACAGGTAATGTGCATTTTGAAACATCGAAGAACAACACTGAACAGTAGTTGGTAGGAACTGTCCAGACTTTTTGCTGTTGACTCAATACAGGAAGCTACAGTAATAAGCATAACAACTGACTTCAAAGTAAGAATGTCACTCCTCAACCAGTGCCTGGTGATACATGTAGATTTGCAAAAAAGTAAAGAAATTAAAGTAACTTTTTTTCTTTGAAATCACTTTGTTCACGATGTGAATGGCCACTGATAGAGCAGTCAATACAGCGAACACAATTCTGCACATTTAAAAAATTGTCACACTCTCTCAAAAATAATGTTATTTTCAAAGTTTAAGGATAAAGGTACAGAAGAACCTTTTCGTAACATAGCTCATGTATATTTTTGATTTGAATATACGATGCCACGTTATTCTTGTAGAACAAACTTTGTTCCAGTGTTCCTGATCGTACATGTACGATATAAATAGTATGGTGTTAATTTGTAATCTCTTTTGAGTTTTATTTGTATTACTACTTTCAATAATTTCTTCAAAGTATGGAAACAGTATGGAAATAAAAGGGAAACTATGACAAACTATTAACCACTACATTAAGCACTTTTCTGAAATATCATTTATTGAGAAAGAACACTGAATTTACTGCTTGATGCAAAACAGTATGTAAATTTCTGCATATGTATAAGCTAACATGTACATGTATGTGTAATCAATCAACAGGGAGTTACGTTGTAGCTAGGCTATTTTCTGATGTACACTCTGTTATTGACATGGGTGGGAAGATATCCAAGAAATTTAAAACCTAATATGTTTTTCTATGTTGCGCACGTTCGTCTTTATGTTTGCCTAGCTAGGCCACTATAAAGAAATTTTACCACTGTATGGTTCGTGCAGGCAAAGGTATGAAATTGACACCTACCATGGTCAGGTTTACGGCGTCAGGGTTTCTCCCATCTGTTTGTTTAGTGTGTTGACTCAAAGAGTGAATACAACAAAATCAGCGAGGCGTGCCATAAAACCCACTACACTACGGCTGCAATAGATTGAGTGAATTTCCACTAGATTTGGGGAAAATCCACCAGAATGAGATTCTAAACCTCTCCGATAACTCATGCACAACGGGGGTCCAAAAACATAGACCTCACTATAAGTGAGAACTGGGAGTGGGATGGGGTTGTAACGGGGCTGTTTAATGGCTGAATACTCATTTTATAATCGCATTGGGAATACATTTTATAATCGCGTTGGGAATAACTGTCAATTCAATTTTTCTAATAAAGTTGTTCGATTTTTTGTATAAATTACCTTCATTTTCAGGATACCCAACCTCTGAAAGATCATTAACAACATTACTCCAACTGATTTCAACCATGCCATGTGTACGCGAAAACATGTATTATGTCATTGCTTTTGTTGTTGTTGATTCACAACAAAATAAGATTCCTTTTTTCAACAACTTGAGACATTTATTTTGTGAAAGAACTGTCAACATCAAAACTCAATCTTTTGTATTGTTCTATTAGCAAAATAATGATACCGTGGTTTCATTACAAGTAATAGTGAAACTTCTTCTCATCTTTGAGGAAATCTCAGAGTGCCAATTCAGGAATTTTAAGTTCACTACAAACTCTGGAACTCGCTTCTCCATAATGAACTGTATCTGTAAAACAAAGCTTTTTATTCACCAAGTACTCATTTCTCTTGGTTGCCTTGCTATATTTGATCACATTTGTGAATTTAAGGTAATTTAATTATATTACTTACATAATAATATTGATAACAGTGTTTGATTGATCAATTGAAATGAGTTTACCTGACACATGACCATGACCGCTAGCTCTTACACAGGTAGGATTTGCATGCCTTTTAACTTTCCTTTTACTCCATCCCCTTTATTTGATTTGATACAAAAGATGTAATTAACATGATAATATAAACCAGGTCTGCTTTTAATTGAATGTAACAATACAACAAATATTTCTGCAAGTTTGAGATCAAAACACGGTTGGCACTTAAATAGGTTCTCATAGAAATGCTACCAGACATAGTTGTGACTGTAGATTTACATTTTTCACATTTTAATGCAAGAGGGCATATTGTATTTATGATGATTACACTGAAACCGAATTAACAGATATAACTAAAACACAAATTTCACTTGATAATATACTTTTTTAATTGGTATTTTAAGTGTTGCCACCAGTAGGTATTAATGACATTTTCATTGATCGAAATTTCATCGAATATTGTTATTAACTGTGTACAGAGAATATTGTTTGGAAAGAAAATTTAACAAAATATATGACTTCTTATTAAAAGTTGAGAATTTCATGATGTTGATTCAAATTTCCAGGTACTATCCACCGTTTTTGATGATGAAATGAGAGATTTATCAAGTTTTCAGTTCCCAAATTTAAATTGCGATTTTCTTCACATTCAACAAATATGAGACAATTTTGGGGGTATTTTCCAGAAAACAAATGGGATCCACGCCTGACCCTGCATTATAAGCAAGTTCGTGAGCTATTGAGATAGTGGTGTATATTACAATAAAATTATTTGCCAAAAAATTTCACATTTCTCCATCAAAGAAAGACAGTCTAACTTAAGTTGATACACCAACACCATCTCAACTTGTGGGAAGCAGCCTCCCCCCGACCCACCAGCACTGCATGTGGAGCATAGAGGAGGGTTTTGCCCTCTGCCACACCCGTTACTTTTCCAACTTCTGCTACTTTATTTCTTACTGAAGCCCCAGCTCTGTAGTCAATTTTTGTGCTAATATGATGACCATAATACCAGAAATTACATTGCGATCTACTGACTTCACATCAAAAACTTGCCCATGATCATTGAAAACACAAGTGAAATTTATTAAATGAGGTCTTCTAAGGCAACTGTTGTAGATTTCTGACTGTTATATATTTTCGAAGTTGCTGCTTTATTATTACTTCATCAATATTTTTATAATCTGGCATGAAAATATGCAAAAACAGAAGTTTAAAGTGACTATTTTGAACATCAGGGTTATTTGGACGAAACAATTTCTCTCTCCAGCTACAATAGAGCGAAGATGGCAAAAAAAGGGAGAAGTTAGTAAAACAAATTCACAATTTATAATGTTCAAAATAGTCACTTTAAACTTCTGCTTTGCGTCTTTGTTGGATTAAATGAACTTATTTATTTACAACACTCAGCATTTTAGCAGCAGGTTTTATTGGTGGGCAAAACACCGACATCAGCAGACTAGCCAGCGTTTTAGCATGAAACCATGTTTGTAAGAAGCGACAAAAACTGCTTGGTATATTCAACTGTAACATTGTAGCTTCATTATCAACAACAGTATCCCTTCGTAACTTAGACCCAAAACTCCCCAATGTCAGTCGAGACTATGATATCGTAGATAGGGGTCAGAATTCTCACCATATTGAACACTCAAGATTTTTCTGCATCAGTCCAATTATTTCTTGAATTTTTGTGTAAGAAGCCATTTTATTTCCTTCCTACATCAATCACATATTATAGATGCGTGGTACACTTGTCGCGTTATAACTGTGACAGTAAAACTGAAGCCATCTTAGGCTTGGCTTGTCATTGACAATGCCAATCTAGGACTTGCGCTTTACAGTTCGGCTTCATTGTTGGTCGAGTCCACTTCACCTTTTAACACATTCTCAAAAATAATTGCAAAAGCGTTATTTGATTAGAGTTTTTCGATCAGACAGAGCGATACATGTTCATTATTTAAACAAAAATTCAAAGGGGGTCAATCCTAAATGTTGCATAAGTCTATTTTGCCGCCAGTTGAAAGTCCCGCTGCAATGTATTTCCTGGTTTTCACAAAGGAAGAGCTCTAATTCAATCTAAAATAGTTTTTGATGTTCGGTGCATGTTCCGGATTGAATGTTCTAACTTTTATCGTAAATAACGCATCGCGGAAACCATCACTCTTGAGTTTCCGACGATGAAGAGAATGTGGCGGAAAAAGAAGACGAAAGTACCCCCCTCAACAAAAAAAAAAAAAAAAAAATGAACGAAATATTAGCAAGGTAAACTGCAGCATTTTTTGTTCTTTTTTTCCGGATGTGCTGTATGAATGTTTTTTTTTGGGGGGGGGGGAGGGGGCTCAGTTAGACACCTTTATACTTTGAAAGGGCGTGTGCTTTAAGTAAATCCGGTTATCCCCTGCATTGATTTATTACGATACGCATCACGATAATTCTTTTCGACAGGATACGTAACACGATAGTATCACATACATAATTGTAGATGATGGCTGTTTTAGGCCACTTGTAAAATTAAAAACAAATTCGGTGGTAGGGTGTCTAGAAAAGAAGTATTTTGAACAATATCCATTTTTTTTTTTTTTTTTTTTTTTTACAAGTCTCGAGTCTCGATGTCACTTCGGTACTAAAAAATACCCTAAATGGACCACTCAACCAAATTAAAACAGATGAAATCAAACCAGACAACAGTCATATTTGTTTCAAGGAAAAATACCCTCGAGTCAATGGGAGGTCTGTACTACTGCGTCAAGACAAAAATACCCTCTAGTCCCTGTGCCATAGTGATATTTCAATGCTGTATCACTTGAAGCACAATAAACGGCAAAGTATGGTGACGCAGCCCATGCAAAGTATGATCAAAACAGGAAACAACAATTATAAGTGAAATATATATTTAAAACATGTACGATCGTTTGGGCTTGTATAGGAGTACAAGAATATTTCTGACTTACTTCTGATCTACTGGGTGAAAACAAATTACCATCTCGTATTGGATTCGAGAACATTGTTAGACCACCTTATTACTAAAATAGTAAGAGTACCATCTCGTGTAAGAGTACGAGAATATTTTGTGACCAATCGCAGATTTAAAATAATACGATCTTTTTATGGTAGGGTGTTCAGAAATGGGGTTCTATAACACTGGGCGGTCTAATTTATTATCTTCTCTACGGTAGCTCCTACTGTCGTGCTTTTTAAATCTTACTACTACAATAAATGGAGATAACAAATTGCTATAACTGTGGTACTGTAAAATCGTCAAACGAAATGGAAAGAAGTAATACCAGATACCAACGTTGTAGAAACTGCTAATTTTTTAGGAGGCAAGTTAATGGGGGAAGATCGAAAGCATATTAATATGTCCTGAAAGAATTTGATGATTCACATTTAAGTTTTTATGTGGTAGAATCATTAAATTCAGATATTTCCACGAGTATGTTTAAATACACACAAAGTACCAACATGAAAATGCAGGAGACATCAAAATAAGATGGAAAAAGTATACTATGCCGATGTTAACTATCCAAAACAAAAAAAGGAGCCAGATGCAGGTCAAATATATCGTAGCCTACTTTATGATTGATTAAAGCGAATGATCACTAGACCAAGTTCGTACTATTCAAATCTTACTACTACAATGGGTACGAGGATGTTGCTTAATTCGAGGTAATTCTTGCACCGAAGGTACAATGAGAATAGTTATGGACTACTCACATTTTAAATGACCCAAGGTCCATGGACTATAGATATTATGAATTTTTAGTAGTTGGGAACCAGCAGAAAACATTATTCCGCTAAAATAAATGAAGTGTCAAAAACACACCTCTCCTTCGGAGACGACGGAAGAATAATACATATATAACAGGATCAAGGAGCATGAAAACTTAAAGTATATATTTTTAATTTAAGATAATGAGTTTCTAGAATGTTACAGATGTAGGGGGAAAAAACAGGGCGTTGGAAAAAAAAAGGAGGCAAAGCATGCACATCGTGCAAATTTGCATTGTTCACGAAACCAGGGGCAAAAAAAGAAAGCCCATTCACAAACATCACAGTTAAACAACAAAATGATACATATGAAAAACGCGATAAGGCCACTACGATGGGTAATAAATAACATCACTAAAGAAATTAAAAGAGAGAACATTTTTACAAATCCGAAGTTGATTTTCATTGCATTTAAAATGAACAAAAAAGCTCAGAAACAAACAGAATGTAAAAGACTACAAGTTGGCGCACAAGACATTGAACAATATAAAGGGTAATGAGAATCACATAGACGTTGGTGCAATCATTGCAACATTTAGACCTCTTTCAAATTCCATTCATAGAATGTTTCTGCACAATAACATCAGTTCTTCATCGCAAGCCTGGACCAAACTGTGTGGATGTCTTACACTTGAAGAAAGGAAGAAGTCTGTAAATTTTGGAGTCAAAAGGTCAAAGGTCAATACCACTGTGATCGAACGAAAAAAAATGGTTTCTGAGCTATAAATTTAGTTCTACATCACAGACCAATAAATATTGTGGATCGCGTGCACTCGGAGTAAGAAAGAAGTCTGCTGATTTTTGTGGTCCAGTGGTCATAGGTCACTGGGTCTAAAAAATAAAATAAAAAATTGTTTGTATACAAAATAAAATTAAGTTCTCAACCATGTGCCTTCAACAAAGTTTATGGATGGCTTACACTTTGGTTTTGGGGTCAAAAGGTCAAGCACAATAACTTTCGTTCTAGGGGACGTTCGTTGACCAAACTTTGTGGTAGGCGTGCACTTAGGATAAGAAAGAATTCTATGATTTTTATAGTCAAAATGTCAACGGTCGAAGTCATGGTAAGTCTGATAAGAAAATAATGTTTTTTGCACAAAAAGTTTCGCTCAAAACCACATTCATTGACCTTGGTCAAGATCACTGAGACCCTTTGGTCAATAATATCCACAGTCAGCTATGCCTTAATATAGTTTCCGCCTACCCTCCTGGCAGCTTGTATCCCCCTACCAATTTTAAAAACGAAAAGTATCAAGGATATAAAAAAGCACAAAATTAACTCACTTCATTCATTGATTTATAATTTCTAACTCGATTGTCACCAAGTGGTCTACCTTTTGAACGTAAACGGGGAGCCTGTTCACGGTCATTTTCCGGTTGCTGGAAGAGTCCATTTTGAGTGAAGGGGTGGAGTAAGGCCCACACATATATCGAAGGTAAACACTATGTCGTCAGCATCCAATGTATACACGGTCTTATTCTAATATTTCTCAAACGAATTGAAAAAAGGGGACATCACATGCCCTTACATCTCAAAGTTACGGAATTTTACGGAATTATCCGGAGCATACGGAAAACTATGAACTACATAATTCCTGTTGTGAGAAAAACGCAAATATGAACGAAGTATTAGTGTTGAAGTTCCGTTAGGTTTGAAACGTGAAGCAGTTGACAATGTAAAGGACCGCTTGGTGGCAATCGAGTTAGAAATTATATATCAATGAATGAAATGAGTAAGTTTTGTCCATTTTTTATATATATATATCCTTGATGCTTTTCGTTTTTAAAATGGGGGTGGGGTACAAGCTGCCGCAAGGGTAGGCGGAAAAATTATAGTTGCTTACATAGAGGACTATTAAACTCAAGGCTGGCGAACAATGTACCATTGATGATACTCATGTTTTGAATTATTTAACTGAAAATATTTCTATATATATATATATATGTGTGTGTGTGTGTGTGTGTGTGTGTGTGTGTGTGTGTGTGTGTGTTGGAAAGATAGATAGTATCATTATATCAATAATGTTTGTATTTGTTTTTGTGGAAGCTAGAAAGAAGAAAAAGTATATTAGTTATCAGTGCAATGAAAAGCAATAAAAACACAATGAATAAAGTAATTGACATTTATGTCAATCATTTGGCCATTCAGATTCTTAATCTATGTGTAGTATTAATTCTAATCATGTGTCGGTTATGAGCAAGTGTTCACTCTAAACATGTGTCCGTTATGACCAGTTGTTGGTTCTAAAAAAGTCTCCATTATGACATACACACAAATTTATATTATGTGCTAGGAACAGATTTTATTCCGCTAGTTGTAGATATCATATATGTAAGTTTTGTCGTATATATTTAAGCAGATGAATGTAAGCTTTCTCTTATGATGTGTTAGGCACTTGCAAAACTTAACAAAACTGAAATCCAAATATCGCAAATTTCACAAAAAAATAGAATATATTAAAAGTAGGATATGCAATCTTATGTCAAGTTGTAAAAAATTTAATATTTAAGTGGATCTCTGACATCTCAAGAGTTAAATATTTAGGCTGGTCGAAAATATTTCAAGTGTAGAATGTTTGAAAAAGTCTTAATCGAATGTATCGATGGTGGAATATCTGGTTTGTTTGCCGATAACGACAACAAATATCCAATAAAATAAAGAAAACAGTTAACGACGGGAATTGACTTCTTTTTGATGAAGTTGGGAAGATATTTTGAAAATTGGAATATTTGATCTTGTCATGGTTATTCCTAAAATTAAAAATATTAACGGCAACATTTTTAGTCTCTGGAAACATGTGCAAAACCTTTTGAAAGTGAACTAGTTTGGACATTATCATAGTTCAAGAGTGGAATATTTGTGTACCTTGTATATAAAAGTTTATACCACACATAGAATATTTGTGTACCTTGTGTATAAAAGTTTATACAACACATGGAATATGTGTATGCCTTGTATATAAAAGTTTTTACCACACATGGAATATGTGTGTACCTTGTATATAAAAGTTTATACCAAACATGGAATATTTGTGTACCTTGTATATAAAAGTTTATACCAAACATGGAATATTTGTGCACCTTGTATATAAAAGTTTATACCACACATGGAATATTTGTGTACCTTGTATTTAAAAGTTTATACCAAACATGGAATATTTGTGTACCTTGTATATAAAAGTTTATACCACACATGGAATATTTGTGCACCTTGTATATACAAGTTTATACCACACATGGAATATTTGTGTACCTTGTATATAAAAGTTTATACCAAACATGGAATATGTGTGTACCTTGTATATAAAAGTTTATACCAAACATGGAATGTTTGTGTACCTTGTATATAAAAGTTTAACTAAATATACCAAACAGGGAATATTTGTGTACCTTGTATATAAAAGTTTCACTAAAAATACCAAACATGCAATATTTGTGTACCTTGTATATAAAAGTTTAACTAAATATACCAAACATGCAATATTTGTGTACCTTGTATATAAAAGTTTCACTACATATACCAAACATGCAATATTTACGTCCATTTCAGACTTTCCAAAAATTAACTCTTAATGGTATTATGCAATGTCTCCTGAAAACTTTGAGAAAATCCTAGGAAAATGAAATATCGGGGACGATCGCAGATATTCCAGAGTAGAATATTGAAGTTTGTGAGTATCTTACATCGTAAATAGAAAAATGCTCAATGCATTCCGAAAATGAAATATTGGGGACGATCGCAGATATTCCAGCGTAGAATATTGAAGTTTGTGAGCATCTTACATAGAAAAATGATCAATGCATTCCGAAAATGGACCAGCAGCATTGGTTTTCAACTAATCCTAAAAGAAGATTTCAATCTCCAATTGTAATGCATAATGCCTGAATTCACTTTTTTTTTTTTTTTTTTTTTTTTTTGCTGGAGGGAGGGTTAATGGCATAGATAGATTTAAAGAACGGAATTTATTCCATCATAAACTATGTTACTACGTTACAAAAACACACGGTGGACAATTATGTATGCATCGTTCCACAGGTGAATTTTTTTTCTATGATTCCTAATGCATAGCTTTCCGAGTTGGCAGTGCATGTTTTCAAATTGGCAGCGTAAATACTGTACATGAATTCTGAAGCAGTTGTATTTATTTTAAAAACTCCCCAAATAATTTCCCTTGAAGGTTAAAAACAATTGTTGTACATCATTATCAGCCAGGTATGTATGCTTCCAAATTATGCTTATTTGCGCCCTAGTGCAAGTATTCCTAAATTGGAATATTTGTATTATATAGACATATATTCCGCAAATGGAATATCCACGACAACCTAAAATATTCCATTTTCAGAATATTAAATTTTGCCCATACAAATAATATTTAACAAAATGGAATATATGCGTTTATGAGTAAAAATCAGAAAATAAAATATATGCCGTTGCAGATAAGAAGTCCGCATATATTATCAGCTTTTAGAAGAATGCATGCTTAATTTCCATACATTAAGGTATTAGAAGATATCACAGACCGATGGATAATATTCCATGTTATAAAACCATCTAAAAAACATTCCTCACAAGGATTATTGTATTTACTTGTTTCATATGGTAGATATTTGTGTCCTTTCGGGGTTCAAATATTCATGTTTTGGAATATTTGCAACCGTCGCTAATATTTTAGTTTATGAAGAACGTTCCTAACAAAATTAAACTGCCTGTCAGTATTCCATTTTGAAATAGTTATGATCTGCGCAAAAGTACCTATTGCGGAATATTGGGCTAAACATGATTGGAAGAGATAGTTTCATTTTAATATTCCAATATTGGAATATCTGCTACCATCACAAACATTTCTCACAAGAAAAATTTCATATTTTGTCTTTAAATACAAAATCTGTAATCACTCAAATACTTCCATTTCGGGAGATTACCTGAGACTTTCCTAAACAAACTATATTTCCTTTCAATGTATTTTGGGGGTTGGGTGAGTGGGGGGATATTTGCAATCAGAGCAAAAATTATTTTGCTGGAATACTGTACTAAACATTTGCTTTTGAAATTAAACTTCAACATTCCATCACTGGAACATCTGCGACAGTCGCAAATATTCCACTTTTGTCCTTTTGAGCAAATATTTCGTACTTGGGCCGTTTGCAGTCAGCACAAATATATGTTATATGAATATTGCACGTGTTTTCTCTATATAGAGGACCATGTTTTCAACGAAATATTACATGAATAGAAATTCTGCGGTCGTCGCAAATATTCCGTTTTTGTACGATTACCGGAACTTTTAAAACTATCTTAAAGACACCTTAAAATATTCCTTGTATTGAATATCTGCGAGCAGCGCAGAAATTGATTCTTTAAAACATTGCATTAAACGTTTTAGAAGATATAATTACACTCCAATATTTCGTTGTGGAATATTTGCAAGCGTCGCTGACATTGCCAACAGTGGAATATTTGCAAGCGTCGCTGACATTGCCAACAGTGGAATATTTGCGATAGTTGAAAATATTAAAATTGTAGAAGACTGATATTGAATAGAATCATGAGAAATGTTTGCGCTGGTCTCAAATATAAAAAAAAAATTAAATATTGGAAAGTAGTATTTATTGCTTACTGAATTTGTCATGTAATATTACAATTGTTGAGTATTGGCCATAGTCGCAGATATTCAAGAAATTGAATATTTAAGTTCAAAACTATTTATTATATTCCAAAGATTAACCAGAGTGAAATAAAGTAGAAAATAGAATATTAAGAACTGAGTATATCTATCGATTTGTGGAATGGAAAACAAGCTTACAATATTCCGAAAATGTAATATTTTCGGCTATCGCAGATATTCCATTCATTTAATATTTATTCTGATTTTGGAATCTTGGTACGGGGTGCAAACATTCAAAATTTGGAAATATACATAGCTCCATTGTCGTTATCGTCGTCGTCATTCTCCTCATGTTAGCTCACATATTGTTACTTCTACTTCGTCTAGTGACACAGCGCGGTACTGTGCATTCTTTAAAGTTAGGAATATATCCTGTTTTGAAAACAAAGCAGTGATTTTCTAAATTAACAAGGTTAGGATATTTTATCGAGGGCTATTATTTCGTGACAATTTGAAATCCATTAAAATATACAAAGATTACGGAGCTAATAGGTTTTAAGCCTAAATACTGGATACAATCTAGCTTTCCACATCTTCTTCCCTTGTCAACTTTTTCTGTACGTTTCTGATGATTGTTTAACAAAATCCGGAGTACAAATCTTATCGGTGATATTATAGTATTCGCTTACCTTCCCGTTTGTTTGTACCTACTACCGATTTTAAAACGAAAAGCATCAAGGATATAAAAAAAATGCACAGAACTTAGTCAATTCATTCATCAATTTATAATTTCTAACCTGGTTGTCACCAGGGGGTGGTCATCTTCTGCGCGTTTCAAACCAAACGGGAGTTTATTTACTAACACTGTGCCATATTTGCGTGGGCCAGTCTATTCTTTCAGACCACTGATGTTATGCAATTCGCCGTCTTCGATTAGCTCTGAATAATTCCTTAAATGTCCGTAACTTTGGGAGTTACATCCCTTAGAACACATGAATGTAAGAATTATATATATATATATATATATATATATATATATATATATATATATATATATATATATATATATATATATATATATTATTGTGTTCAATTTTTTCTTTTATAGAAATATTAAAACTAGACATTGCAAATATTGGATGCAGACGACAGTTTTTCCTGAAATTGGACTGTTCTAGAAACCAGAATATTACAGCGACATTGTTTGCAACGACAGCGTCCGTTTGGTTTTAAACGCGAATAAGATGACGATGTTAGGGACCACCTGGCGACAATCAGGTTAGAAATTATAAATTGGTGAATAAAATGACTAAGTTTTGTGCACTATGATATACCTGTATGTATTATATAAACTACTGTTCCTAATATTAGTGATATGAATGTGATGATGAAAATGTAGAAAACAGTTTGTCTGAAAAAGATCACACATCTATGAATCAACTAGATCCTAGTGTTTGAAAAATGAATATAACCCTATGTGACAAATTTTCTTTCCTTCCTTCTTTCTGTTTGTCTGATTTTATGCTTATTTGAGTCCTGTGACCGTAGTTCTGGCTACATGTTAGTTATTACCTTCCCAGAATTCGACTGTCAATATTTCTGCAGATGGCCGCTTCCTCGGAAATGACATCTCTCCTGAAACGGAGCAAAAGAACTGTTGCTACGTCCATAAAAGGAGAGTGTTATCGTCAGAATGAATCGCAGAAGTTAGAAGATTTATTGAACCATCTTTTGGACCCAACCACCAAGCCGATCGATGAATTTGAAACAATTGACTGGTGTAAATGGCTGATAGCTGGTGGAAGCACTTTCGAGGACTTTGCCAAAACAGGTGTTGTTTATGTTTCTAACTCTCCTTGCAGTCTTTGATATCATGCAAAAGATTTATCAAAAATTAAAGTATTATTTTTTTATAGAAATGTTAGTTAAGTTTTCAGCAAGGTCATATGTTGGGTGTATAAGCAATGTCAAATGGTATTGGCTTATCGCAGATATTTGGATGCCACCCAAAGATGCAGCAATGATTAAAGGTCAGAGGGAACCAGGAGGGGCATTCAGGCATCGCTGGTATTTGTAATACGTGTAATAATCAGTTGCAATCTATGAGGAGTTGCTGAATCACTAGAACTGTGTATGAGCCTGGATTCTTCAACAGTATATACTTTTACAAATGCAATATCACTGTACTGGTTCTTGGTGGGAAAATGTGTTATATTCCATTATTTGGTTTAAAGATTCTTTATTTACAAACTTCACAATATATTTATATTTAAACAGACTCTTACATTAATAAATTACTAATGAACAGGGATTCTTCCAGGATAAAGTCAATACAAGAAACCACTTGGATGTAAAATATTATAATATATATAATAATATAAGCATAAAGACAATTCATTAATGATTTTATCTGATATATTTAATTTTTTATGTACCATAAAATAATTAGTTCAGTTCTTGCTCAAATTTAACTTCAGTTTATACACTTCAGTTACTGCTTTCTTTATGATTATCCCCATTCTCGATTTGTGTTTTTTTGTTGTTGTTTTTTTTCATTCTTTTTCAAACTGCATGTAGTAATTGTTATTTTAATGCTAAAATGGTGGATTTGTGAAAGTTCTTTCTTCAGGAATTTGGTCACTAGGGAGGCAGGCATAAGATGTACATGTATATATATATATGCTGACACACCTTGACACAAACCACATGACTTAAAAGACTGATCTAAGGTCTATTAGTACTGACCCTGGGGCAGTTGTTCAGTTAAAGGTTTTTGTATAAGTCCAGGCGATAAGCTTTGACACCTCTTTTGTCTTGTGTTTTGTGGATATAGAATGTTTAAACAATTGGGAAAACATACGAACCAAACAAGCTTTGTCGATGACACCTCTGTTGATTGTCGGACAAAGAAACTAAATTAGAACTTGCCACCTTTTTGAATTAAGCTTAGTGGGCAACATCTTTATTGATTGTCCAAATAAACAATATGTAAAATCGACCTAGTGAACTTCAAATTTTTCTTCGTTAATGTGTTTATTTGGCAGTTAAATGGATAAACAAATCAAAGATAAGTTGAGAATTCATATGACCAATGGCTGGTTGCTCATAGTATGTGCCGGTCAAAACCTTTGATCTACTAGACATGTCTGGCAGATACATAGTTTTTATGATGTCTGATATATATATATTACAGAAATTGATGTCATAAAATAAGTTTTATATCTGTGAAAAATGTGACTATTTCCAGAAATAGTAAAAAAAATCTTAAAGGTGGTATTTATGTCATTTATAGTCAACAACAGATAGATAACATTGATATCTGTTTAATTGATGATAGGTAAACTTAAATTTTCAAGCAAAATGTTAAGGACATTCCCAAGCATTATTTTGTCTGCAATGAGGGTCTCAGGATTAATTGCCTTTATAATGCCAGTTGTTCAATAAGAGTACAGTCATTGGCATTAAAATTACTGAGAAAGCATAACTATACATATTCAAAATCATGGAGAGATCCTCAGAATGAAATAAAAATTTAAAAAATCATCAAATTATGTTGGACGTAACATTCGTATCATTATGTCTCAAAATCAGATAAATTTATGTCAGTCTCATAAATTCCCGACCATGTTTGACCTTGCAAGGAAAGTACATTTGGTGACCTAATTCATCATACAAGTTTTAAAAAGATAGCAACAATAGAATCTTGAACTCATTGTTCCAAATTTTGTAAATTGATTTGTCAACTAAAAAAATAGCTGACATTGTCTGTGTCAAGAAGTGTTTTTTTTATAACATCTAGATGCAACCCATTTACAATAGGCTGACATCACACAAAGCATTTTTTTTTTTTTTTTGTTGATTGGAAGATGAAGGGGAAATATGCCTACTTTCTTGCCATAGTTGCGCCTGTGTAAACAACCATCTGTTATGGAACTTTTGGTCAGTAAAGATAGAAACTAGTTTCATTAGTTATAAATTGGTGAATGATTTAAATTCATGCAGAGATGGTTAGAGTGTTGCAACTGATTTTCAAGAAGTTGAGATTCTCCAGCTAGGTGATGCTGGATAACCAGTTGTGTCCATTGTAATGTACTTGTTAGATTTCAAGTTTAAATGATACTTTTAAAAAAAAATACTGGATCGAGAATTATTTCATAACAGTAATTCTTGGAGAAAAGAATGAGTTGTCACATGCAATCAATATATGAGACAAAAAAGCATGTTGTGGGCATATTAGATAGCTGAGATGTACCATAAATGCCACCATCCCCGGTCCAGCATGTACCCCACTGTCCCCAGTCCATGGAGTGATGCAGTGTAAGTGGGTTTAACATCATATTTCTTCAATATAAAAAAAAAACAAAACAGCATGACTTATCTGTAAGGATAACAAAAATTTTAAAAATTACCCAGCTTAGAATAATTGTATAAGATTATGTAATGTGACAGTGGGTGCTTTCAGTCGTCAAATGGAAAAGAAGAATCCTTGCCATGGATGTAATAAAGGACACAAAAATTTAAATTACCCAAATAAGAATAATAACCCAATCAAACCACAAAAAAGGATGTAAAAACAATTCTGTCAACTTAAATCTTAAAGTTGATGATTATTCATTTGGAGAGTCCTCTAATGTGTTTCATAATCTTTAAAAAAATGCAAATATGGTGTCCTATTACATCACCAACCAATTAATGATTACAATTTTCATATACTGAACTTCATGTTCAATATAATAAGTAAGATTGGTTCTTTGGTGTCTCCACTGTCAAACAATTGCAACATCAGTTTGAAATTTTCAATGATATTATGATAATTGTCAGACTAAGAGTCATTTGTGTCTGAAGTTACATCTTTTGCTGAACCGAATAAAGCCATGGATGTAACATATGACATGAAACTTTAAATTACCCAAATTAAAAATAGTAATCTAATAAAACTACAAAACAAGAATGTAAAAGAATTCTGTTAACTTAAATCTTTCAAGTTGATGATTATTCATTTGGAAACTTCCTCTAATTTGTTTCATAATCTTTAGTCAAGAAGCAAAAATGTTGTCCTCTTACATCTCCAACCAATTAAAGATTAGAGTTTTCATATAAGTACTGATCCTAATGTTCAATATAGTAAATAATATTGGTTCATCGGTGTCTCCGTTATCACACATTAATCACAACATCAGTTGGATATTTTTAATGTTATTGCAGTAATTGTAGGACAGCATTCCATTGGTGGCTTACATTACATCTTTTTCTGAACCATAATAAGTTATTTTACGAAATACCTATGAGGCATTATCTCAATTCATATGGATATAAATAAATTGCTCCTAATCTGCTAATCTGGTGTTTCAAAATAAAGTAACATGGGCAACTTATAATAACTAATAAATGTTTGGAAAACTGTGTCAGCTGAGATGCAACATGAATTTTCTGACAACAAATTTCTGTAATATACATATATATATATATGGATGGTTTCTAATTTCCTATCCTTCAACACTCATGCAATTTTTGTCAGATTTCTCTTTATAGCAGATTAAAAATATAATAATTTAGTATTACAAGGCTTTGTGTATAGTGTAAACCAAAATTAGTGATATCATTTGGTTCTTGTTTTGTAGAGTCGTTGCCTTTTTGTAGTTGTTGTGTTCTTTGGTATATAAAAAAAAAAACAGCTAACTTGGAACAAATCCTTAATACAGGTGTTATTTGGAATAAAAGTCCTCTCTGATTATATGGCACCTTTATTCAGTTTCACATTGAATTAAATTATGTTGTTCTAAAATATAGGAGTCTTTAACAGCATATTTCTCAAGTCAAGAAACTAGAATATTGAACACTATTAAAAACTATTCTCTTTTCAATAAAAAAATTGTGAAATAGAATGTTATAAAAAAAATGATATGGTTCATTATAATTCAAGTTGAAAAAGTCATTTAGCATTTCATGATAGACCAAATGTCTCCAAGTATACTTTGGCAAACAAATCTCTGGCCCTCTATTCATTTTAAGCAATTCAAAGCAGTAAATATGTTTATCAGTTATTACCAGCATGTATTATCAACTATCCAAACAGCTATTCCATAACATTGATCTAATTAAGGAAGGAATATATACCTGTTGCTATGAAAATGGAGGAGCTGTCTAGTTGCTTGTCAACTCTTTTGCATTACACATAGTTTGGGGGAATCCAAATACTTATTATGCTTACATGAACTTACAAAAGCAATGCCAAGCTTTTGTATGATCAAGACGACTTTTGGTAAGGAAAATTGGTAAAATTATGGTTCCAATCCAGTAAAACATGTTACAGATGACATTGGAATGGGGGAAAAATTCTGACAAGCAAGATTTACTTACTTTGTATGGGAACGGGGGTGGGGTGGGGTGATATTTAAAAAAAAATTATTATGGGCCAGCTAATGGAAATTGGGGCTGCAGGCAGCCCAGCCAATGGAAATTGGGGCTGCAGGCAGCCCAGATTAATATAGCAGAATCATTCCTGCCATTTATTGTCATAGATGTAATTAATAGGTAAAGGCAGTAAGAGATAAACAACCAACATTCCACAAATGACTTAATTGATTTGACAATAGGTGGATGATTTTTGTTGCTAGTTCTTTGAGCATTGCTGTGGGAAAGCCCATTAGGCTGATTTGCATTGGTAAATGGGAACAACCTAATTCATTGGAAGTTAGGTAAATCAGGAATGTGTGTTGAAGAATCAATAGTTATTACACTTCATTACCTTGCACAGGGCTCGAAATTAGGATTTTTTTTTCTCACTAACCCACAGGGTCACCAAAATAAAAGTTCAGTTTCTAATTCAACATTTTTATTCATTAATAATAACTCAAAACAATAACTGCAATTCACCAACAAGACTCATGAATGAAGTATCCCATGCACTTTCATGTTTCTTCGAATACTTGTTAGAGAAAGACAGTGCACAACATCACAGCCTCTCTGGGGTTATACTTAAGCTGTTTGTGTTCATTTTCTCAGCATTTCTGGTACTTTCTTATTCTTCTTATTCTTGCAGACATGACCTTTTTCGATTGGTCTATACTAGCCTGATATATCTCTTGATCATATATGCGAGCTCGCTCTCTTTTGTCATCATCTAATTTCTGCTGTTTCAGTAGCGGCTGTGCACCTTACAAATACTTCCATATGTTTACAGTTGTCACTGCACAGTGCACTAAATGTTTATCAGCAATGACATAAATATAAAAACACATTGTTCAGTACAGTTCTGGAATATTCATTGAGTTGGCAAACATGACCTTTTTCGATTGGTCGATACTAGCCTGATGCCCAATATCTTTTGTTCTCATCAGTAATGAAATCACTGCTTGGTGGCAGTACATCATGCTACAGTGTAGTTCCACATATGTGAAGACCGTTTTGACAGTAATCACAGTGATTTGCTTGATGAGTGGATGAATGTTTAACACCTGACCATTTGTGCCATGAGCATTTATTGTACATTCTTAAATGCAGGATGTTGGTTGGTATTCAATTAATTTAATAAGCAGATTAATTAATTAACACAATAAAGAGATCAACTAATCATTAAAGGGAATGCCAACTCACTGCCACTTTTTAACTGTTGAACAGCGGTACTTTTCAATGGATTAGTGATGGGTGGGTGTTAGTGATCCATCAACAAAATCACTAACCATGGGATAGCAGATTAGTGTTAATTTCGATACCTGCGAGTTGCATGAGACAGTTAAGTCATCTTTGTTCAAGATTATTGGCTAATTTATGATCAGTGGCAGTTTCTTCAAGTTGGAGTTTACACCACAATGTAATCATGAAAAAGCAAAGTGTTATTATTTTGGTTGTTGGAGTGGTAGAGTTATAGAGCAATATTGATGTGGAATTCCTGTTTGAAGGCACAATGTTGAAATGTAGCCATCATCAGCCATCAGGAATGCCAAGATTTGACATGATCAGGGATCACGCTGGGCATCGCCAATGTCGCAAATTGCAATTTTTTTTCCTGATTGGCGACAAAATATACCATCTGGCGATTTTTTGGGTGACAATGTTTTTGGCTGTTAAAACTTGTATATACAATCTTGGGTTTGGAGTGGAGGAATTCAAAGGCACCACGACAGGAAGCCGCAAACTTGGGTATACAATGCACTGGAATCTCTCTATTGTTACATAAACAAATCCTTTGTTCATATTGACCGCTTATGCTGACATCTGGCCTGAGTACTGTATGCGGTGATAAACTCCAATAGTCATGACTTTAGTATTGGCCCATTCCATTCTGAATCGTACACCACCTTCTGTCTTCGAAAGTATTTACCTGGGCCAGTTACTATCTAGCTGAGGATTATTTAATCTCTTTATACCTTACAAAATTTCAAACCAAACCTTGTTCCGTCTATGCATACTTTTTTAATTTGCAAAGATAAAGTTGTTAACGGCGAGTGCAATGTTAAAGAAAATGCTATTTATAGTACAAGCACTGCCTAAAACACATGGGAGGGTGCATGGTTGCGACGCGGATCCTCGCGCAGATAAAACTAAAAGTCGGTACATTTATACTGTATAAAACGTGCACAATATTATCCGTAATAATCAATAAAATTTAAACAAAGGCTACGAAACTCGAGTGTAAACAATTATCTGAATCATAAAAATGTAATGTAAGTAGAATACAGACTTTATCATTTTTTTAAATTATATGCCACACATTCCAAAATAATGAAGTCTGGATAAAAATAGCATTATAATATTTTTGTAAAAATCATAATCAAGTACATTTAAAATAGCAAGAAATGTATACATTATTATTATTATTACTATTATTATTATTATTATTATTATTATAGAAGACCAAAAAAAAAAAAAAAAAAACATGTACACATGCATGCAGAATAAGTAATAATTCAAATAATAATTAAAATATTCAGATGACAATGCTTTTTTCCAGATCAAAAATGAATACAAATAAAAATAGAAATAATATTGTTTAATAATGCTGATATTTTGTATCACAATTTTAAAATTAAGAAATTGAATCAGATTGAAAAATAAATAATTTTAATAATAATGATTTATATGTTTATCAGACATTTACACTTATATTTAGGAATTATTTGTATTTTCAACAAGATCAATAATAATAATAATAATAATAATTATAATGTCTACATTACAAGCTCTTTTTAAATCTTAATCAAACTGCTGGCATACTAAATGCCATGTAAATATGAATTAAATATATTTAGATGGTGAAGACACTTATGTTCATACTGCATTTTTTGTGGAATGTTTAACATATGATATAAAAATGATAAAAATCTATAATCTAATTATCTGACATATTTATGAGTTATAGAATGACATATGATTTAGAGAATTTTGTTAATGTTGTTTTGTATCCATTTATTATAGTCATAGTCATTAAAGTAGTAGGCATCTTGTATGGTAATACAGTATAGATCCACATCACAACCGTGCACCTTACAATAAAAGTATTAACTATTTGATTTTACATTTCTATCTTTATTTGTATTCATCACTGATTTGGTAAAAAAAAAAAAAAAAAAGGAGTGAAAAATATGTAATTCATATTTTACATGGAATTTAGCATGTGCACATTTTATACAGTGGTGTACGATTCAGAATGGAACGGGCCCATACTATAGCTACAATCGACCAAACGACCACTAATCTTTTTTTTTTTTTTTGAAATTTGGGCGTCCGTGGCTGAGATATGATAGAAAATTAAAACTGATGTTCTGTGATATGTGTTTCATATTTTTCGGACAATCTTCAAGAATTTTACATTCAAACGATTAGGTCCATCCCGATTGAATATTTCCAAGGTTACCCTTTATTCTCATACATAAATTGATTTTACGCAAATGTATTCATGTATAAGGCTTTCTTGCCCTATAAGAGGTAAACTATTTTCAATAAATCCTATACACATAGGAGGCATACTCTCGATTTTCCGTGTGCTGATTATCCGTGTGTCAGTGCGGGCCAAAAAAAAAGAAGAAAATATTATAAAGAAAACTAGTCTTGAACTGTAGTCTTTAGAAACTTTAGAAAACTATATTGAAACATGTACATAATAAGGCTTTGAGGCACACGACAGGATGTATCAATCACACTCCTGTGACCCTTTGACACTGAAATATACACGGTTCTCGTCTAGCTAAGACAGGCAGCTTAACATTCTACTGTTCAGCCGACACAAGAAATTTACAAATACTGAGTCTGTAATAAACTGAATACAGTGTATCATTTAATATGATAAAAAGTCGGTCAGTTTATACAACTATTTAAAGACAATTAAAAGGTAAGGCGGTCAGCGATAAACAGACACCTTTCAGAGATTTATTGAATTGGCTCACAATAGCTAGGGTGATGTGTCATGTCAAATCCTTTGAGCACTGCTGAGGGAGAGCCCATTAGGTTAATTTGCATAGGTAAAGTACACTAAGTGGAACAACCCAATTTGTCTGTAGTTAAGTACATCAAAGAGAGAGAACCTAATGAGAATTGGCACGTACGAATGTGAAGGAGACTTCGACTTTGAAACTGCATTCAGCAAGTGGGCATGACGCATACTCATGTGACATTCGATGTTATTATTTTTATGAAACAACATATTAATAGTGCAAAACAATAAGCATACAAAACAGTCATGCAATGATTTATTCTGTAATATTGTGGTTGTGTTGTTTGCTGTCAATAAAGTAATAAATACTCCATCTTTTTTAATTTTCATTGCCTACTACATTAATAGACATGGAAAAATACTTACTCCTTGCTTGGCGACACTTTTTGAAAATTGGCGACAAAATAATGAGATTTGCGATTTTGTTGGCGACAACTTTTTTAAAGCCAGCACCATCCATAACATGGCCATTGCATGTTTGACACTCCCTCACAATAACACAGATGCAGAAATATCATTTTCAATGCTCTGAAAAAATTAACCAAGACTCTTGGGGAAGTACCTGTATGAACAAGAGTAGACCATCATCCAGTCTCTTCTGAGTGCAAAAAGGAACACTAATAAAACATGCATCACCTGCATGCCCTCCTGTGAATCATTGAGAGCAACAAAGTATGCATCTACAAGTTAATGCTGTATTGCCGAGTCCAGTCCGAGTAATTCATGACTAAATCATCAATGGTAGAAAGTGAATGCCAACTGAACTCTGATTTTGTTTGATAATGGATTTTAAAGACAGGAACACACTTCTATTTTTTTTTTAAATATCTGTCACAGTGGTTGTGATTGTGTTTGTGTGTGTTTGAATAGTGATGATCTATAAAAATGCTAAGTTTATCAGCTAGTTTTGTTTGAAGTGTGGATGTATCAATAAAACTAGTTCTTTATCTTCTTTTATTAAAACTTCCAGTCATTTTCTACAGGCATGCAACTTATTCTCAATTGTACAACAAATTTGGTCATGTGCACTGACCTCCACCTCCCCTTTTGGAACCACAAAACCCACTTTTTAATCTCCAGAAAAACCCATGACTGTCTGAAAGGTTGGCAGGTATGAAAGTGCCATTTATGATGTAAATGTTGCATCAATTAAAGTGACATATGTAATTTTTTAAAATGTAATTTTGCTACTATAGTGTTGAAATAAGAGTCAAGAAGTTTTAATACATGTGGATTGGTGGAGAAAAATGGTGAAAGTATGTAAGGAATACTATTAAGTTCATGATACAATAATGAAAAGGTCCCCTGGTGTAATCATTGGTGTTACCAACATAATACCCTGTAGGTGGTTTTCACATCCCAGGGATTTAACCAGTAAAAATCATTTTGAAAAGTTTTGCCAGAAATAAAGATCAAAGAATGCACCCAGTCATCATGAGCCCACTAACAAGAGCATACATTTAAAATGCAAGGATCTTAATACAGTTGCTGCTATGGTACACTCAAGATATGCATATACTGGTTTAGCTGTAAGATGGACATCTGATATGACATTTGTCAGCTTCTATCTGAGACACCTTTCATCCCAAAGGGCTGAGTTTGACCAGGTGGGACCTATATCAGCAGTGCAATAGGCTACCTTCCTAGGTCTCTCAGCAGCTTTGTAGCAACTTGGGTTACTATGTTTCTGCTGCCTTTGCAGAAGTGAAAATTGTTTCCATAAGACCCTGTCCCTCTCATTATCCAAGGATGGAGTATAGCTCTCACTATACACTGTTGCACTCTGGTTGAGCTCTCAAGGGGACACATTGTGTACCTCTCTCCCCTTGTACTGTCATTATCAAGATAGGAGGATTTGTTAAATTTAGGGGACACTGGCTGTTATATGTGGGAAAATGTTCCCTGGGTTCACTCAAGGTGCAGCACTGCTATTTCCATCTGCCTGTCCATAAACATTTTCATTTACAGGGCATAATTCTCAAAACATTTAAGGTAAATGATTCTCTGTGAAACTCAGATGTGCCTTTTTGCTATTCACGATTCTTCTGTTTCATTATTTTGTATGTTTCCAGAGCATATCTCCAAAACCATTCAAGATATCTGTATGAAATCTGGCACACATCTTAAACTAGTGGTCCAGATGTGCCTTTTGCTATTCACAATTCATGAGTTTTAGTATTTAATGTTTTGATCTGCTTACCTGTCAATCCATTTATCCATTATCCAGTTTCATTTATGGAGTAAAACTCTAATACCGTTTCAGTTATCTCTGAAATTTGGTACACATATTATACTAATGGTGTAGATGTGCCTTGTGCTATTCATGATTACAAGTTTCAATATTTTTAATGTTTTTATCCATCTGTTTGTCCATAAATCCATTATTCACACTTTGGTTTCTGGGGCAAAAACTCCAAAACCTTTTAAAATTCATGTATCTTTGAAATTTGGTACACCTATGGGACTTGTGGTGTAGATGTGCCTTTTACTGTTCTCAATTCATCAATTTCAATGTTTTGAACATTTGTATCCATTTGCCTGTTCATCCATCCACCTGTAACTCACTTTCATTTCCAGAGCATAACTACAAAACTGTCAAAGATATCTCTATGAATCTTATTATACATATTAGACTAGTGGTCCAGATATGCCCTTTGCTATTCACAATTATTCAGTTTTAATATTTTGAATGATTTTGACCATCCATGCATTATCTGCACTTTTGTTTCTGGAACAAACCTCCAAATCCATTTAAGATGTTTTGTTTTTTTTAAATTTGGTACACATATTAAACTAGTGATGTAGATGTGCCTTTTGCTATTTGCAGTTCTTCACTTTAAATATTTGTGACATTTTTGTCCATTTGCTTGATCATCATTCATCCACTTATCACACTTTAATTTCTTTAAATACTTTATAAATATTAACTTCCTATGATGTAACCTTCTCACAAGCAACAAGCCACCAGTTAAATTACTGTCTACTGTACTTTTCCACCTGTGTAGTCTACTTTTCCAACACTGTGATATTTTTTTTGTTATATTGTTGCATTGACTTAACCTTGTACTTTTTATTTTGAGCCGGCAGTTTTTAAGGTTGAAATTCAACTGGGTTTAAGAAGGATAAATACCCATAATTACTGTACATATATTTTGTTCTTTATTTATAGTTCTTGTTAAAATACTACAAGTGTTCATATTAAAAATTATATAGCACTAAAATATACATCAATCATAAATGTTACCATTTTTATTTGAAATTCACATGTAGTCTGTTGACATTATGGCATATAAATTGCAAAGTTAGCTATAAGGTAACATTTGCTTATCCTGTCCAAAAATTGTACAGTTAGTTATGATCACACTTACTCAGTAAATTTATTTACAATCAAAAGCCCCAAACTACCTTGTTATAATTAATATATGGATCAGCTCATTAAAAAGAAGGATTAACAGATGCACTAAGATGAACAGATGAGATCTCTGACACTTTCAGCTTGCTCTGCGGGTAATATTGACATTATCATTGATAAAGCAACAAAGAAAACAAACCTTTACAATAACTATACAATTAACTCATCCCAAAAAAGCAAATATCTTAATAAGAGAAAACAACAAAGTCCTCAGTCACCCAGGTCATTACATATTGTAACTCCAAAGACAAATGATTTAAAGCAGTACCCTCGCGTTACAGTGAAAACTCTGTGAGAAGATCTCTCATTATGACATTATTGCCATTGTGCAGGTTTTCACAGCAGCTCAACAAACAATACAAAGCTTTGAACTGACAATGTGCATCCATGATTGCTAATCCTTTAAAGATGGCATGGTTAGTTGTATAGGGATTTTGACAACATGGCAATGCAGGGGCAATTTGGCTAGTGCATGAGTCTGGTTAATGGTCTTCAGCATACAAATTTACTTTATAATTCTAATGAAACTGGTAACCAGACAACTTTTTCTCTCATTTGTTGTTGTTGTGCATCTAAGTTCAGAACAATCTGCACTCAGCATGCAGATCCTACTTAGCAGTCATGGTTACAAAGGATTAAAAATAAAGGTCTGTAGTGTTATATCTCATTTAACGATATGGTCACTGATAACAGTGTTGAAACATATATTTTGCCAAAAATTCGTGCTTACTGGTCACATTTAGCAGATAGTTGCTCATGACAGTGCATTTATATAGGAAAACGATCCATGCATGATGATTTTGGTTGTAAATGACAGGTGGTTGCTCATAGCAAAGGTCACTGGAATCGGTTTTACTATATATGAATGAGTGCTGCACCATATGGTACTATTCTAGTAGTGTTAAAACAGAGAGTGCTGGACCATTGAGTACTTTCAGTAGGAGTCCTTACCTAAGCGGGGGACCAATGGAGATATGTTAGCACTAGATGACTTTTGTTCTGTGCTAACCCATTTCTCACACAAAACTCTAACATGCTTTGCATACATTAGGAGACTGGAGCAAAAGCTAACTCTAGGGTATGGAGATTAATTCCCTCCAACTTTTACCAACCCTGATATATTCTGAATAGGTTAATGTATTTGAAGATACCAATTTTTGGAGTAAAATGTGTTTCTTTAACAATGCATATCCTATCAGAATATGGGCATTACCTCCCATGCCACCACTGCAGTTTCTTCCATGGAAGAACATGCGTTTGTGCTCAAGCAGTAACTGAAAATGATGGGATTTGGTGCCAGGCCATCTGTCCAAAGATAGCCCAATCTCCTTTGATTTTCATCTCAGTGAGCAGATAACAGATAACATTTTAACTCTTAATTGCTAAAACAGGCCAAAATGTTTGTGAACATTTTTTTTTCGCTTGGCAGGGCTGAATCATTTGTGAGGTAGATGATTTTCTAACATCCTGAGCAGGTAAGTTTTATTGAAAAAACATGTTTAACTCCAAAAATTGGTTTCTTTGAATCTATTAGTCTCATAGATAGTGTTCCTCACCCACCCTCTTACCAATAGGTAAAACCTTGCAATATTCTCAACTGGGCTGAGACCTCAAAATAAATGTACGACAGGAGTTGGCTCTAGAACTATGAAAGGCCAGAAGAGCTGTCAGCAGTGAGGGTCTATTCTTCCAGGACTTTAATCTCTGGTTTTACACTTTTAGTTTTCCCCCCAAAATTGGACTTGTAGCATTAGCCATCACTTTCAAAATGCTAGATAACTCTGGCCCCAGATTCTGTGAAGTTTTTTGAGCAAGAAACTCAGCGTAAAGCTCAAAACAAATTATACTTTGGATAAACCTATACCATGGTAATTTGGCAGTCTAGTCGAGAAACTAAAGAAAAATTAAAAAGTTCTGTTATTCTAGCTTTATTCTTATATAAGATATAGACTGTCAAAGGTTTGGGACTTTGAGCTCTTGTTTCTTGCTTTAATGGTTCTGAGAATATTGGGCTATGATACTTGGAGTATACCTATGCCATTGAAATTTAGCGTGCTAGTTTAGGTAGCAAAGTTAAGATGATCTGTATGTTGTGTGATAAGTTATATCTTGTAAGAGTTGCCAGACTTTGAGTTTCATGCTTAAAAAGTTTTGAGATTACGATGTCAGGACTTTAGCATTTTTTTCTTAATGTTTGCTATGTTTTAGGACACAATTTGATGCCAAATAAGAATGTAATCATTTCAGTACGACAGTATGACAATGCTGTGACTTGTGGCTTGGTATGGACAGCCAACTTCGTTGCATATAGGTGTCGGACATGTGGGATATCACCATGCATGTCTCTGTGTGCTGAATGTTTCCAGGCAGGGAACCATGAGGGGCATGACTTCAACATGTTTCGTAGTCAGGCTGGAGGAGCCTGTGATTGTGGGGATGTCAGTGTCATGAATCCTAAAGGGTAAGTTGTGTCTCTATTACAAATAACATTCTTTGTGAAATGTTCCAAATTATTAAAATACATGTCCATCCAAATCTTTCAAAATTACTTGATGTAGGAATTACCCATTTAGGGAGTTATGGTAGTAGCATCATCATCATCAATATCAAGATTTCACATTGAACTCATTTAACATACATCCTAACCCTGTTTGCAGGCAACACAATATTCCATGGAAATTTTAATAGCAGTAATACATAATCTGCTAGTATTGCATTGCTTTCCTTTTCTGGCACTCCTATTTCACAGACAAAGCTAATTATTCCATCCTCCATTTAGTATTGGAGGGCCATAATTGAAAAGAACATGATCCAAGTCTGAATCGGTAGTCATTGCCAACATAAGGAATACCTTCCTCTTTCTCCCTTCGACTTGTGCATAGTACACGAGTGCTATATCATTCATTGAAATTCGTCTTCATTGTCATCTTTAAATGTCTTTTAGGCCATTTGCATACCTTTTTGCGTCAACTGAGTGTTTATCTCCCCAGTCCTTGCTTTATTTGAGTCTTTTCTGTGTTCCTTATGTTAACTTTGAAGGTTTTTGCACCTTGCTTTGCATAGTTCCCATGCTAGGGTACATATTGTATACTCTGTTTGGGTTCTGGATTTTTTGTTTTGTGTGATTTTATTCTCTTTCAGAGCTTAGTATGTTGCAGGGTGTGGGTAAGTGCATGCACAGGAAGACCCCATAGAACATGCACCTCACATGCCAATTGTGTACTGAGCAGAAAGTTGCTGCACATACAGAGGGAGGAATAAGGATCCTTCTTCCTTCTCACCATCACTAGACAACCCCTTCCATTCTGGATCTCTTTCTGTGTTGGGAAAGACTACTGCCCCAATGGGACAGGAACATACTGTGACCTCTGTGGTTCTGAGAATGTTTAAAGGCCAAGGATCCCTGATGCTTGTTTCAGTGCCATCAGTGCGGGTGAGGGATCGATTCTTAGCTCTCCCAAGGGAGGGAAAATGCCTGAGAGTGAGTCACGCCTCCTGGTTGGAAATGAGCCAGCACCCTCTCAAAGTCAGTGTCCTGGTGACAGAGATAAGTGAATTGTGCCTTCCTGAGAGGGAAGAGCAGTGGTTGGAATTGTATTAACCTGCCTAGGGACAGGGATCGGATAGACATCCCTTCCCTATGTTCCTGTTTAATCCCTACGGTGAAAAGAAGTTTTCTTGGGGATCAGAGTTCACCACGCAGCAGAAGGGGTGGTCTGTGCCCCCTTCTAAGCTCTGACTGCTGCTGTCTGTCCCCAGCTTTCGAGTTCATTCTCCGGTTTGGCTCCTTAACCCCCCCCCCTTGCATCACAAGTGGGGATATCAGCTGGGGCCTGGGCTTGCCTCTCAGTGAAAACCTTAGAGGCCTCAGAACTTAAGGCCTGCACTCTAGTGACGATCGCCTTGCATGACGATCTCTTTTAGACATCTTACTTCAGTCTCTTGAAGGCGGAATCATTGTCTCCAGCGGGGCTTCAGCAAAAATGTGTTGTCATGCACTCTCCATGCAGTAGTGCTCTCAGCGGAGCTTCTTCACCTTTGCAAGGATGCTACCTTGGAGATGTCTAAGGTCTTGCTTGACCACAACAAGAACCATTTAAGATCTGCATCTCTTGAGGCAGATATACTCTTTAGTGACCTTATCCCCTCTGTAGCATCACAGGATTTGAGAGACCAGCAACACATTTCCTGGCAGTGGCTCCGAGACTGTTAAAAAGAAAGTGCACCCATCCTGACCACCCTATGGAACCTTCCTCCAAGTTCTTCAAGCTGGCACAGCCTTAACAGTCTCACAAGCAGCCTCAGTTCAGAGCTCCCTCACACTTGTTGTTCACAAGGTGAGGTGGTTGGGGAGGCCAAGGAAGAAAGTATTCAGACTCCTTTCCCTTCCCTAAGGAGGGAGGGGTTCAGTCCTAGGGAGTTACACCCTTTCCTGCGAAAGCAAATTGTTTCATCGGCAAGACTCAGTTTGGATTTAGGAAAGGATGCAGAGCGAGGGAAGCAATAGCAGTGATGAGAATCCTGTGTGAACAAAGGCTAGAATATGAAGAGGGGCTTTTCATGTGCTTTGTCGATTTTGAGTAAGCATTTGACCGCGTTAAGTGGAAAAGCTGATCGAAATTCTGAAGAAGATTGATGTGGATTGGAGAGACAGCAGACTCATTACCAAACTATATATACAACAGGAAGCAGTAGTAAGAATGGCAGATGGTAATTCCGAACCAGGACAAATTGGACGTGGTGTCAGGCAAGGTTTTTTGCTTTCACCTTTACTCTTTTCCATTTACGCAGAGATGGTGATGATTGAAGCAATGGAAGAAGTGGAAGAAGGAATTTAGTGGGAGGACAGCTACTGAAGGATGTTAGGTTCGCCAATGATCAAGGAATGATTTCAGGATCAGAAAGTAGTTTGCCAATGTTGATGGACTCCTTGAACAAATATGGAAAGATATACGACATGAAGATAAATGTGAAGAAGACCAAGGTCATGAGAGTTTGCAGAGAAGGATGTAAAGATCTCAATATTACAATTGACAGAGAAAGAGTAGAACAAGTGAGAAAGTTTAGATATTTTGGATCTTTGATCTCAGATGATGAAGGTGCCAAGATGAAATAAAAACAAGAATTGGAATGGCCAAAGATGCATTCAACAAGAGGAAAGAATTGCTAACACAACAAATGAGCAAAGACCTAAAGAAAAAGATTGTCGAAACCATTGTATGGAGTGTAGCACTCTATGGCTCAGAAACATGGACACTGAGAAAGGAAGTAAAAAAAAAGCCTAGAAGCATTTGAGATGTGAATATGGAGGTGCATGGAGAAAGTTAGTTGGAGTGACTGAAGGACAAATCAAGAGGTCCCAAGATTGGTTGATGAAAAGACAACTTTATTGAATGTTATATTCAGGAGGAAGAAGAAGTGGAATGGACACATTTTAAGAGTTGAAGCCTGCTAAGAGAAGTCATAGAAGGCAGAATGGAAGAAAAGCGACCAAAAGAAAAGCATAGAATCATGCTACTAGACGATCTCAAGGAGAATAACTTAAATGCAAGCGTGAAGCGTAGAGCCATGCTAAGGGAAGAGTGGAGAAGATGGATGCCTTGAACCTGCTTTAGGGCAGAAAACCAATGAATGAAATGAATATTTTGTTACATTTTCTTTATAAACAACATTCTCAATACACTGTAGATAACAATATTTGACAAAATTTTGATCATTGAAAATGTCACTAATTAATGCCTACCGGTGGCAACATTTAAAAAAATAAATACCAATTAAATAAGTTTCGTCAAGTTAAAAATTCGTGTTTTAATTCTGTGTCCACTATTAAGGGCTATAGGGCAGCCATTTCTAATACTCAAGTTCTCTGGGGGTTCTGCCATCGGGTCAGACCCTCATCTTTCTGATCTCTTCAGGTATTTTGAGCTTAAGAGTCTAGATCGGTATCTCACTGACTAATGCCCAGATGAAATATTTTGTGTGTCTAGATCAGTATCTCACTGACTAATGCCCAGATGAAATCTTTTGTGTGTATAGATCGGTCATCTCATTGACTAATGTCCATATGAAATCTTTTGTGTGTCTAGATCGGTATCTCACTGACTAATGCCCAGATGAAATCTTTTGTGTGTCTAGATCGATCATCTCATTGACTAATGTCCATATGAAATCTTTTGTGTGTCTAGATCGGTATCTCACTGACTAATGTCCAGATGAAATCTTTTGTGTGTCTAGATCGGTATCTCACTCACTAATGCCAAGATGAAATCGTTTGTGTGTTCTTTGGGCATTGTCAGAGCCCACTTCTGAACCTTTGAGTGAAGCTTCCTTTGAGAACCTTACTCATAAGACTGTTTTCCTGCTCTCCTTTAGCATCAGCAAGGAGAAGGAGCGAGCTTTATGCCCTGTCAGTGGAAAAGGGTTGTTTACAGTTCAGTGCTATTATGCTTCAGTTTCTCTTCTTTGCCAACCCGAGTTTCTGGCTAAGAATCAGCTACCTTCAGTAGCTCCATTTCCTATGAGATCCCCAGTCTCAGTTGTATCTGTGATGAGGATAATCAAGATAGGCTCCTTTGCCCATAGAGCTTTAAGATTTTTATTTGGTTTCCTCTAAAGGGAGAAGGAAGGGTTGGAATCGTCTCTTTCTCTCTAGGGTTCCTCTGATATTTTGTGGCCACCATTTCCAGGTGGATTGTCCTAACTATCAAGAGAACTTATCAGTTCTTCACTGAGAGTTACCTTTCTCTCCTGAGAATTAAAACCCATAAAGTTAGGGCTATTGCTACATCTTGGGCCTATTTTAATCATTCCTCTTTAGATGATGGCGGTCTCACACTACCTTCTCTTCCTTTTACCTTTGATCTTTGTTGCATCAGAGCGAAGATATTTTTTCGTTGGGTCCTATAGTGATGGCACAGCAGGTAGCCCAACGTTCTACCAGCCTACAGTATTGAACATTCCTACCGTACGGGTAAGTGCAGTTGTTTTCTATACCAGATTTGTTGAGGTCATCAGCCTCCTTCCTAACAGGTAAATTCAGCAATGCATTAGTAGTAGGTAAGGTATTACTGCTATTCAAATGTAGTTTATTCTCTACTCCATTTGAAAAAAATTTGTTTTTTTGTAAATACGTGTGAGATTTAATGACATAAATAAAGTAGCGCTTGCAAATATAATGTTTGATTTTTGCACATTCATTTGATTTTTGGTGCAATGTTTAGACCAGGAGAGCTTATGGGATGGCCTTGTCCGTTGTCCATCTGTCCATTAGCACAAGTTTGTTATCACTACTCTTAAACTACTTGGAGGATTGCCATGAAACTTACACACACATTCATCCCAAGGTCTAGTTGTTCCTAAATGAAAATGGTGCTTCTGAGATATCTAGTATGGTCGCTACAGAAGCCATCTTGAAAATCTTGTTCATTCTTCTCCTCCTGAATGGATGGTCATATCAACATGTGCTTTTCACTAGATGATTATATCAACATGGGGGTTTCACTTAAAGACTTCTTATGATTTCTGGTTGGTCCTAAATGAATTGGTGCTAATCTAATGTCCAATATGGCCACCATGTCAGTCATCTTAAAAATCTTGTTATTGCTACTTCTGAACGTAAAGCCCTATCGGCATTGGATATTCACCAGAAGAACTAATTATGATGTTTTGTTCATCCTAAATGAAAATGGTGCTGCCCAGACGTCCAACATGGCCACCCCAGCAGCCATCTTGAAACTCTTGTTATGGCTACTCCACCCGAATGGATAATCGTATCAGCATAGCGTTTTAAATAAAAGCTACTCCTCCTGAATAGAAAGTCACATCAGCATGGGCATTTCACTGGCAGACTTCCTATGGTGTCTGGTTGGTCTTAAATAAAAAGTTTGCTGATCTGATATCAAATATGGTCACCAGATTAACCATCTTGAAAATCTTATTGCTACTTCTCCTAGATGGAAAGTCATATCAACATTGGGTTTTGTCCAGAAGACTTCTTATTTTGTCTGATTGGTTCTAAATGAAATTGGTGCTGAACTGATATCCAGTATGACCACCATGGCAGCCATCTTGAAAATCTTGACACTGCTACTCCTCCTAAATGGAAAGTCATATCGACATGGGGTTTTCATCAGAAGACTAATTAAGATTTCTAGTTGGTCCTGAATGAAAATGGTGCCGATCTGACCTCAAAAATGGCTGCCACAATGAACATATTGAAAATCTTGTCAGTATTTTGCCTGAATGGATGGTCATATCAACATGGGGTTTTCACCAAAAGTCTTCTAATGGTGTCCAATTTATCCTAAATGAAAATGGTGCCAATATTACATCAAATATGGCTACCACAGTGGCTAATTTGAAAATCTTATTGCTCAAGATGGTTTCAGTGCTCAACAGTTACAAAGAGGAAATGGTCTTATCTTGAATTCCTGGAAATTCTTTTTTACCCAATAGAGCGTCAGTCCCTTTGATGGACTCTTGTTGAGAAATTAGCATGAATTTCACAATTATGTGTCCTTTAATAGACCCGGCAATATATAAAGACATAATTTAAACAGTTTGAGAGAACCTGTATCTCACCACCAAAAGCAATTAAGACAAAGAGATCAGTTCTTATTGTTACCATCACACAAGGTTAAGGTGTACATTTTCATATACACCACTCCCTTGTTTTAGCACACCCAGATAACTCACTAACCCGCTTATAATGTCGGGGAAGGTGTGAATCTCATTTTTTCTATTAAAAAAAATACTGCCAAAAATAGATCTATATTTGCTGAACATGAATAAAATCGTGATCAAAATTGGAAAATGAAACCTTGATATATTGCTCATTTTATTGTTGAAAACAATGGTTAGTTCCCGGAAATTTGAATCAATGTCATGAAGTTCACAACTTTTAATGAGAAGTCATGTATTTTGTTATATTTTCTTTATTAAAAAAATTCAGAGTACACTGTAAATAACAATATGCGATGAAATATTGATCAATTAAAATGTTATTAATATCTACTGCTGGCACCACTTTAAGAAAAAAATACATCTTGTCAAGTGAAATTCGTGTTTCAATCTTATCTTTTAATTCAGTTTCATTGTAATTATCATCAGTGTATATGCCCTCTTGTATTTAAATGTTAAAAGTGTCAATTGTCACAGTGATGCCAACCAGCATTTCTGTGAGAACCGAATTAAGTGACTGTGTTTTGAATTCCTGCTTGCGAAATGGTATGTTGCATTATTACAATCAATTAAAACTTGACCTTCTTTGTAATATTATGTTAATTACATTTTTTGTATCAAATAAAGTAAAGGGGTAGAATAGAAAATATTAAAAGGTATACAAATTCTACCTACATAAAAGTTTGCAGACACGATCGTGTGTCAAGTCAATTCATTTCAGTGGCCAATCGAACACTATTTTAAATATTATGTAAAGTAACATAATTAAAAGTATCTAACATTAGTCCTACTCATTTGCAGATGTGATCAAGGATAGCAAGAGAACCAAGCGAAATGCGTACTAGGTGCAATAAAAGCTGAGTTTCACAGATAGGGTTTGTTATGGAGAAGCGAGTTCCAAAGTTTGTAGTGAACTTAAAATTCCTGAATTGGCACTCAGAAGTTTGCTCAAGGATGAGCTGACATTTTGCTATTACTTGCAGTGAAATCTCTGCATTATTATTTATTACTAATAGAACAATACAAAATTGAGTTTTGATGTTGTTTCTCAAAATAAATGTCCATTTTTAATAAAAGAATCTTGTTTGGATCTGAATCAACAATAGCACTACACTAGAATGTATCCACATTCACATGCAAAAAGCAGTGATGTAATACACAATGTTTTCACTGGTACACATGTGATGTGTGTTGAAACCTCTTGGAGTAATGTTTTTATGATCTTTCAGAGATTGTTATCTTGAAAATAAAGGTAATTTATGCAGAAAAGTCAACAGCTTCATTAGGAAAAGCTATTTATTGACAATGGGATTGCAAAATGAGTATTCAGCCATTTAACCTTTTCACCATCAATGTCCATCCCTTTGTTAATTTTTTTTTAAGAGTTCCCTCTGTAACTTGCGCCCTCACTTATGCTGCGGTCTACGTTTGTGGACCCCGTTGTGCATGGGTTATCGAGGGAGTGGTGTATATAAAAAAGTTTAGTGCTGCTGTAAACTTTGCTTTTTGTAGTCATAATGGGTTTTGTGTGTTTTTTTACCACTTGTGTACCTAGCAGAGAACAAAATGAAACAATTTTAGTAAAAACAGAAATACCTACTAGGGCTTTATGACAGCCTGATCCAGAGTTTGATAGTATCAATTATTCATCTTCTAGATTCTGTCTGCGTCATGGACCAGACCGGAAGCACCAACTATCAGAGCCACCTGGTGACTTGTTGGCAGTGGCAGAGGCCATGATGCCAAGGCTGTTTCTAAGACTAATATATCATCTAAGAAGCAACTCCAAACCAGGTGAGACTACATCATTCTATTTTTTTGTGTGTGTATTTACTCTGAATTTAAACCCAAACCAATTAAGCCATACAGCCTTGCATAATATTACTTATTAGATTGACTTAGTGTGAAAAGTATTTTGGTAATTTGTATTTGATGTTCACTTTTATTTGTTAAACACTAGAGAAAATTGCTTGTGGAAATCTTTTAGCTTCATAAATGACCTTTTTAATGTATAAAGATAGTTTGCTTACCTGCTTATCTATTGCTGTTGAATCAGCTGTTATCTCTAAAACTATGAATGTATCATATAAAAGATGAAAAGATAAACATGGTGAGCAGTTTAAATTGTACACATTATAGTCTCAAAAGTGATTAAACTCCAAAGAACGTCAATAAGAAAGAAAGCTTTGTCTTCTAGCACTTTACATTTGACAGTTTTAAATTTTTTCTATTGATTTAAACTAGAAGAGTGATGAAACATCTACTGACCCTGAACTGGGTAATTTTACCAAAATCGGCATTTTATTTATGCTTCATTTGTATTTCATTTGCATTCATTCTGCATTTCACTTTATTGCTTCCATTCATTGTTTCCTTTCATTTTTGTTCATTTGCATTGATCAAAGTTGACATTTCCATTCTAGTTAGTGTTAAATGGAGAGAACTATTGCTTTTGTAACTTCTCTTACTTAAAATAATAAAAATACAAAATTAATAAAATAAAAAAAACAGCATTTAATTTATAATAAATAAATACATAACTGCAACTACATTATCACAGATTGAAAGTAGTGAAATATTGTCTATGTGAAAACTCTGATCCCAGAATATCAACTTTGGAAATTTGGCTGCAGATCAAAATACATGTAAATAGATTTTCAAATCCATTCATGAAATAAGTTTTGTATTTGCTGTTTCCTTCAAATTGCATTCATCATTCATTGCATACATTCTGCATTCTGTTTTCATTTCACTGGTAAAATTACCCATGTCAAGGTCCATAAATGTAGTTAGCTTGTCAACTATGAATAAAGAGAGAGATGTCAGTCAGCTATAAAATCACAACTCAACCGGTTTGATACAATCTTTCATGGATATTTTGATTTTCTAATTTAAAAATGCACTGACACTTTATTGCGCATTATTTGGTGAAATATTCTTTGAAATCTTGTGTAATTGTAAATATTTGCTTGCCTTGAATGCATGTGATTTGTCAAAGCATTATGTCAAGTGTGGTTGCATCTCCTCTTTAATCGCTGATATAATACATTTGTACCTTGTTCTTCATTTTTAGTTGTTATAGAAATGGGTTCCATCAATTTGGTATACATGTTAAACTAGTGGTGTAGCTGTGCCCATGTAAATTCTTCAGTTTCAATATTTTTAACATTTAGTCATTCTCTGTTTATTCATCCATCCATCATTCACACTTTCATGTTCGGATAAAAACTCCAAAATTGTTTAAGGTACCTCTATAAAATTTTATTCACATATTAGACTAGTGGTCTATATTTACCTTTATACACATATTAGACTAGTGGTCTATATTTACCTTTATAGACATATTAGACTAGTGGTCTATATTTACCTTTATAGACATATTAGACTGGTGGACTAGATGTACCTTTATAGACATATTAGACTAGTAGTCTATATTTACCTTTATAGACATATTAGACTAGTAGTCTATATTTACCTTTATAGACATATTAGACTGGTGGACTAGATGTACCTTTATAGACATATTAGACTAGTAGTCTATATTTACCTTTATAGACATATTAGACTAGTGGTTTATATGTACCTTTATACACATATTAGACTAGTGGTCTAGATGTACCTTTATACACATAATAGACTAGTGGTCTAGATGTACTTTTATACACATATTAGACTATAGTCTGGATGCGTTCCATTATGAATCGTGCACCACCTCCAGTCTTCGAAAGTATTTACCTGACACAGTTACAATCTAGCTGAGGATTATTCAAGTACTATGTTAAAGAAATGCTATTTATAGTACAATGACAGCCTAATACACATTGTAAGGTGCATGGTTGTGATGTGGATGCTCACAAAGGTAAAAATAAAAGTGGTGTCCTGACAAAAGCACATGGGACGAAAGCAGGCTGACAAAAGAGCGCAGCTTAAAACACCCGACATATGCACGCAAAGACAAAAGAGCGCAGAATAGAAGTAGAAATTAAATAGTAAGTGACATCATTTTAAAGTTCCAAATGTTATTTGAGGAGTCATTCTTCAAAGCTATTTGCATACCCGAAACTGTATAAATAGCACAAAATATGTTCAGGCCTAAACATTTGCAGTCATGGAAAGAACCGAATCGCAGACTCAGAAAGAGCATATTTTACGTAATGGCTATCAGATTTCGAGAAAAACTAGTAAAAACAGTTGCAAAACAATGTTCTAGGGAGCCCAGATAGTTGGATGTTTTTCCCATCTCAGCCAGTGTCTTTGGTGCAAAGTGCAAGAATATCATTTAGCAGATTCATATAGTGACAATGAAAACTTGCACATGCATGTCAAAATGTTGTTAGCTCTCTGCTTTGTCCCAGTTGCTGACATACCAGTAGCGTTTGACGATTATTGGGAAGATGTGGTCAAGCACATCTGAGATTTCCAGTCGACTTGAGGAACATGCGTGATCACGTGAATGACAATTTGCCACGTACCAACAATTCAGTGGAGGCTTGGCATCATTCATTCCAGCAAACAGTCGATTGTCATCATCCGTTGGTCTACAAGCTGATTGACCATTTCCGCAAGAAACAGGATTATGTGGAGCTGCAGATCGAAAGCTATCAATCTGGCATTAGACATCCCGAAGCGTAGAAGTCGAAATATGTTCAACTCAAGCAGCTCCTGCAAGCTTTAATTCTGACATATGGCAATGTGTCAATAATGGATTATCTGCTCTGAATCGCGCATAACGTCACACTGTAGAAGACACGTGTAATAATGAACATTTGAAAAATTATTAAATGCTATATTTCTGCATATTGAGATAATAATGATGTTATTTGTTCTTTAACGATGTTTTTCTGCATATTGAGATATTAATAAATAAACTATGCTTAATGATCTTTAATGCTGTATTTGTTAGTCTTTTCTTGACAAGACACATACAATGTGCATCAATTGTTGGTGCGTTTTTGTACTGTGCATTTTTGTCTTTGTGCGCTATTGTCCTGCATGCTTTTGTCGGGGTGCCAATAAAAGTCAGTACCTTTATACTGTATACAATGTGCAAGATACCAACCACTGTAACCAGTGAAATTAAAGTAAAGGGTATGAAACTACAGTGACAAAATTCTCTGAAGAAAAAAAAATGTAATGTAAGTCAATGGACTTTATCATTTCCTTGTTAATTATATGCCACATATTCCAAGAATATGCATTCTGAATAAAAATGGCTTTATAATATTTTTGTAAAAATCATAATTAAGTACATTGAAAATAGCAAGTAATTTAGACATTATTATTATTATTATTATAGAAGACAGAAAGAACCATATATATATGCATGTAGAATAAGTAATAATTAAAATAATAATTACAATATTCAGATGACAGTGCTTTTTTGCCAGATCAATGATGAATACAAATAAAAATAGAAATAATATTGTATAATAATGGCTAATATTTTTTATCAGAATTTTAAAATTCAGAAATTTAATCAGATTTTAAAATAAATGATCTTAATAATAATGATTTTAATGTTTATCAGACATTTACACTTATATTTAGGAATTATTTGTATTTTCAACAACATCTACAACAACAACAACAACAATAATAATAATAATAATAATGTCTACATTACATATTCCTGTTAAATGTTAATCAAATTGCTGGCATGCTAAATGTTATCTAAATATGAATTAAACATGTTTATATGGTGAAGACACTTCTGTTCATACTGCATTTTTTGTGGAATGTTTAACATATAATATAAAAATGATACAAATCTATAATCTAATTATCTTACATATTTATGATTTAGAGAATGACATACTTATGATTCAGAGAATTTTGTTACTGTTGTTTTGTATCCTTTTTTTATAGTCAGAGTCATTAAAGTGAGAGGGATCTTGCATGGTGTATACAGTATAGATCCACATCACAACCATGTACCTTACAATAAAACTATCAACCATTTTATTTGACAATATTATTTCTTTTTTTTTTTTATTCATCACTGATTTGGTAAAAAAAAAGTTTCAAAAATATTATCATCTGAATATTTTAATTATTACTTTAAATGTAGTCAAAGCACGAACATTTTAAATTATACTTAATTATGAATGTTTCACAAATATAAAGCCATTTTTATTCAGACTGCATTATTTTGAAATGTGGCATATAATATATGCCGTATAAACGTATCAACTTTTATTTTTAGCTTTGCAAATATCCGCATCATAACTATGCACCTTATGACATTTATTAAGCTGTCATTGTACTATAAATAGCATTTTTTGAACATTGCACTCGCTGTTAACAACTTTATTTTTCCAAATTAAATATGTTTGCACAGACAGAACAATGTTTGGTTTGAAATTTGTAAGGCATAAAGGGATTAAATAATCCTTATCTAGATAGTAACTGTGCTAGGTAAATACTTTCGAAGACCGGAGGTGGTGCATGATTCATAATGAACGGGTCCAGACTATAGTGGTATAGATGTGCCTTTATACACATATTGAACTAGTGGTCTAGATGTACCTTTATACACATATTGGACTAGTGGTCTAGATGTACCTTTATTCACATATTAGACTAGTGGTCTAGATGTACCTTTATACACATATTAGACTAGTGGTCTAGATGTACCTTTATACACCTATTAGACTAGCAGTCTAGATATACCTTTATACACATATTGGACACATATTGGACTAGTGGTCTAGATGTACCTTTATACACATATTAGTCTAGTGGTCTAGATATACCTTTACACACATATTGGACTAGTGGTCTAGATGTACCTTTATACACATATTAGACTAGTGGTCTAGATGTATCTTTATACACATATTAGACCAGTGGTCTAGATGTACCTTTATACACATATTAGACTAGTGGTCTAGATGTACCTTTATACACATATTGGACTAGTGGTCTAGATGTACCTTTATACACATATTAGTTTGAACATTTGAATCACTTTGTTGTCTCTGAAGAGGTATTGTTATGTGCCATTTGATATTTTGCTGGCAAATTGTCATCAGCAGTCATTAGTTCTTGAGCGGCTGTCATGGATGTAGACACACGTGCCCGACTACTATAGATAGTGTTGCACCAGGGGAACTGGGGAAAGCTTCCTAGAGACTTCATTACTGTTCAGAGTAATTCGTAAGTTATGTACATTTTCTGACCTTGGTAAAATTTGGTCAAGCAAAGCAAATGTCTGTGGCACCGTTATGGCAAATGCGAGATATTTTTGTATACATATGAGATATATTTCAATGTACATATGAGATATTTTGGTATATATTTGAAGTTTTGTGCCTTATGTGAGGTTCTAGGCAAAAATTCACACATGATGTTCAAAGACATGAAATTCCATGCATTCATATTTTCCCACCACTTTGTCCTGTTATGGCAGGGGATGGAAGTCCTATTGCCTAAAAATTTTAGTCCAGCATGGACTCTGTCATAGACTAGAATCTCAGTTTGTAGTCCACTGAATTCACCTATGGTTTAGGGTCCCCATACAATGACAAGTTGCATGTAGTCAGTTTTTATACATGTATGATGCATTGTAAATACATGTATGTCTTGTAGTATTAACCGATTTGAGGTTGCATATTAAGTTGAGATAGGGTTTTCTGTGTGACTCAGTTTTACCAAGCTGCTTCATACATGTTTAGGAACTAGACAATGGTATTCCAGTAACATGAGTGAAGTCTCCAATGTAGTTTAGAAGTTGTATGTACTTTGTCAAGTCTGCAGTGGACTCGTATGTGTTTTCCAATGTAGAATACCGGTAAGTAACAGCATTATTTTTTGCAGTAATATTGGCATCATTTATTGCAGTAACATGGGTATACGATCAAACTCAAAACTTATGAGAGAAAGACAGTAATTTATTTGAGGTACGAAACCAGTAACTTGGACTCAATGAACGTTATTTAAATTTTTACTCAGTATTCGTATACCTAGGACCCATTTACAGGAAGAAATTGACGCTTTCACTAGCATCATGTCCAAATTGGTTCTTGTGCTCTCAATATCTCAGTTTTAGCAAGAGCATTTCAGTGTTTAAAAACGAAAATGTTACACAATGTCAGTCACTACAAGGGTCAATAAATGGATCTGATAAAGAAAGAGTATAATTTAACCATATAATATTTTCTAAGAAATCACATATCATATTTTCAAGCCTACCTTTACTTCTTCATTAAATCTTGCCATTATTCAGAACATTCCCCCCTTTTTTTCAAATGGAGGGGCAAGTTTCCCTCTTAATTTTTAGCTCTTCTGGTCTATGGAGGGCCTATCATCCATCATCTGTCATCCATCCATCCATTAACACAAGTTTGTTATCACTACTCCTCCTAAACTACTTGGAGGATTGCCATGAAACTTTACACACATTCATCCAATGGTCAAGTTGGTCCTAAATGAAAATGGTGCTGCTTGGACATCCAATATGGCCACCACTGCAGCCATCTTGAAAATCTTGTTATCGCTACTCTTCCTGAATGGATCATTGTGTCAAGATGATGTTTTCACGAAAAGACTTCTTATGATCTCTAGTTGGTCCTAAATGAACATGGTGCTGATCTGGTGTCCAGTGTGGACACCCCAGCAGCCATCTTGAAAATCTTCTTATCGATACTCATCCTGAATGGAAAGTCATATTGACATGGAGTTTTCACTAGAAGACTTCTTATTATGTCTAGATGGTCCTAAATGAAAATAGTGCCGATCTGATGTCCAAAATGGGTGCCACAGTGGCCATCTTGAAAATGTTGTTATTGCTACTCCTGCTGAATGGATGGTCATATCAACATGGGGTTTTCACTAAAAGACTTCTTTGGTGTCTAGTTGATCATAAATGGAAATGGTGCCAATCTTATATCCAGTATGGCAGCCATCTTAAAAATCTTGTTATTGTTGCTTTTCCAAATCAGAAAGTCATATCAACATGGGGTTTACACCAGAAGGCTTTTTACGATGTCTTGTTGGTCCTAAATGAAAAGGGTACCAATCTGACGTCCACAGCAGCTAATTTGAAAATCTTGTTATTGCTGAAGAATATCAGAGATGGTTTCAACATTTTGTAGTTAAAAGGAAGAAATGGTCTTATCTTGAATTCCTGGAAATTCTTTTTGGTCAGTAGAGCATCAGTGCCTTCAGTGGACCCTTCTTCATTTCTAGGATAGACCTTGCATATAATCAAGTAAATTCCCATTGGGAATCATCTAGAAAAAGATTGAATTCTGTTTGGCTATAAGTAGTACTTAAGCCATTAATCAGCCAGTAAGATTAAACGCACATTTAGAGCCAGGTCTTTCTTGGTGTTGCAACTGTTGGACAGTATGTAAAAAATCAATCTGATTATAATTTACTTAATTTACTCGGGCCCCAGGTGGCAGATTGGTCTAAGGCGCTATCCTTTACAGATCACTCGCACATCTCAGCTCTGTCCATGTGAGTTCAAGTCTCGGCTCGACCAATGTGGGTATGTGAGAAAGCTTGCCAGTAGCTTCCTGTGGGTTGGTGGTTCTTCCTGGGGTCGGTCTTCCTCCATCAAATATACTGGCTGCCATGTATAGCCTAACATATGCTGAAAAGTGGTGTTAAACCCCAAAAAACCAAACCAAACCAAACTAAGTTTAGAAATTAAAGTAATACTTAATTTTTTAATATTGTATTTTAGTATTGTACTTGTGGGAAGATAGTTTATTGAGTTAATAGGGTTGATATTTTTTTTAATAGGTTTTGGTTGTATTGTAGATTTTAAAAAAAATAGTAATTAACATGTAAAAGCAGCTTATTTTTATTTGTAGGATTGTGTTAAAGCTATTAGAAAGCAAATAAATAATTCGTATCACAATTAAAATTTAACTTATTCTCTGATGGATGTTATTGAAACAAAAGAATTTACTTTTTATCTAAATGATACATATCAAGTTACACACAATCTTAACATTGTAAAATCTGCAGTGTTACTCATACAAAACATTTATGGTATTATACAATATTGAAAAAAACTTTGAACTCTCAAAATTAAAAAAAATTGATGCAGATTTTTTGTACGACTTATTGACATAAATATATGTTTATGTAGACATTATGTTTGACAATTGTAAAATTTAAGTCATGATATGAAAAATAAACATAAAATGATATTTTAAGTGTGGTACACTTTAATTTACATCTAAACTGAAATGAGAAAAATTTGTTCTACATTTCTGTGAAAGTTTGACATCAGTGAATATAATTGTTGTATATAACAATCAAATTTGTTTTAAATTTACTTATAAACTGCTTACTTTTGTGAATCCAGAAAGTTTTAATTGCAAGAAAACTGTATTATCAAAAACAAAAAAGAAATTAATTCATTTTAGACAAAACAATATGTAAAGTTACATGTAGATGTAGAGAGTACATACAAGACATTGCTATAAATTGATCTGGATGTTACCATGTGATACATTTGTATTTTGCTCATATGTCAAGGGAATATTGGCATCAACATCATGCCTACTGGCATAAAAAGAGTCATTTAGAAAAAGATGCAAGGTAAAATTGATTAAATACAGGCCTAAATTTTAATATATATGTACCAATCATATGTTCTGAAATATGTAAAGTTGTAACATCTCAAACAGATGGCACCTGACAAAAAAATCCATCACAATTCATGTCTAGATTTTCTCCCCATTCCATAAATGTCATACATTTAAACAATCACATTGAATTAAACCTCATTTGTTGTATAAAATGGATTAATTCTGTATTAGGCTTTCTTTTCTTCTAAAGAAAAAACAAATGATTTATTTGAACATTGCTGTAACCATCACGTCAGTTAATGACATCAGAAACTGAGAAGGCTGTCAAAATATGACATCCATAACACATTCACAGACCTGTTTGTTCTACAATCTAACATTGCAGATCTATGGTTGGATATTGTTGTGAAACAGAATAATGATCTGTATTAGCAAATGTGCTTTCACCTAATTTTGTGTTAGGTTCTTTGAGTAAAATCTGTTGCCATGTTGCATTTAATATCTATAGCTCATTGTATTTAAAACATATGGATCAGTTACTGCTAGTATGTTGTTTGGTACTTCACCACTTGCCATGTGCCATTGACTGCAAACCCATGTGTTGTAGTCTAGCATGGCATTGCATTGTTGGTGGAGTGACAGTGGGGACGGACATCTGTTGTACAAACCATTTATTCATGATTGGTGTAATTAGACTTCACCTGACTATTAAAGACTTGGAACAACTGTGTTTCAACTGAATAAAAGGATTAGAGAAAAGTATAAAACAATGTAGACTGTTGAATCTACAACTTCAGTCTGCTGGTGACTTGTGAACTCTGATGGAACATCAAACATGTAGCGTACCGCTGACTGTATATGGACTGGTTGGAAAAGAGGCAGTGTGTCATTAAACAGGGCAGGGTGCACTTGAAAAGTGGCAGAGTGCAATTTAAATTGCCAGAATAGGGGTAAAGTGCAGTGCCCTGGTATTTTGCTTTAGCTGGAAGACTGCCATTTGCATGTTGGACATGTTTTACATGGGGAACACCACTATAGCTTGGTAGTTGGGCTCCATAACTGCTGATCATGTTATGAATTGAACCACGTTATAGCAAGAATAAAAAATTTGACGAATGAGGGTCATGGTGGGTGGGGGATAAACAAGTCACCATTCAAATGTGTAGTAGTAACAATTTTCTACCTGCAATTTATAAAGCAATCAGGATTAAGATAGCCCCATACTTTATGAAAAAATTAATAATGGATGTGTAAGAACATTAAAATTATGATATGTAAGCTATAGGTTTCTGAAAATTAACTGAATTAGTAGTGTAAGGGAATAAGGGACATCTAATACTAAATATCGGAAACCATGATGCGACTGTGTCATGTCCGAATTTCTGTTACAACGAAGTGCATTTATAACAAGGTTCCCCTGTATCTTGTTTATAGTGATTGAGCAGTATTTTGTAAAGATTCCTTTAAGTTTCATTTCATTTACAGAGATGAGAGATACCTATCTGGTCGCCATGCAGGATGCTGAGTTGTTTCTAGGCTTTCTCCACAGCCTGAGTGACATGGGTGCTGCAATGAGAAGAGTTATGTCATTTGCCCTAACTAACCCCACTGACTACCAAAACCTTACCCAGGGTGAGTACTTAAGTTTTAACATGTCGTAATGCCCTACCCCCACTGCTTGGAGTGGGGTCATCTTGATTTGATCCTGTCCTTCCATCTTTATGATTACATGTCTGTCCATCTGTCCCAGGAAGTTTGTTATCAAGATTATGCAAAAACCATTTGACCTATGAAATATGATTGACATGTTCTACCCACATGTGGATAAAATTTGATTGACATGTTCTACCCACATGTGGATGATCTTATTAGATCTTTAAGCTATTTAAATGATTTTTTGTTTGTACATTTGTCATTATAACATTTATAATGCTGTTGTCAGGAGCCAAGAAGTCAACCTGCTATTTATTTGAAACCTTGTGTTGCAATTATCTTCAGAATTCTTCTATTGACAAAGTCTAGAAATAAAGACTTTTTTTATACCACTCTTTATGCAGAATAAATAAATATACTGCTGCTTAGTAATGTTTTTGTATTTAGAAAAGACTTTATGTAATTAATTGGGTTAATAACCTGCTATTATTGTGCATTTCTTATTTTTTTATTATTTCTAGTTTCGTTCTTTGGTCCATCTTGGTCATAATTAGCATCAAAAACTAAAAGCATCAGAAATTGATAGATTGAATGTCTGATGAGCCAATATTGCTGCAATAATCAAAATAAACAGATTGACAATACTTGCAATTCAAGTACAATTTGAGATATATTTTATAGACTTGGCAAGGCAATTTTGGGTGATATACAAGGCATTATTGATAGAAATGATGTGTTCAGCTTATGCGTAATACAGTACAAGTTAAAAAAGAAAAAGTTAAACTATGAATAAGAAGATATTCCACTTTTAAACTAAAATGACATACAAAAACAATAGACTATTTATTTTACAGTAAATACAATAATATCTCTCACAGAAATTCAGTTCACAACTAAGAAATAAGCACCCTTGCAATGAGGAATAAACTTTTTTTTTCCATCAGCATTTACTGGATAACTTGCTTCAACATTTTCTCTGTACTGTGTACATGTATACCTTTAGGCATTTAACCTAGGATTGTTATTGCTTTCAATTTTAATTAAGAGTCTATACTTTGTTCATGTGACTTTAAACTTAGTTTCAGTTCCCAAAGATTCAATGCCTTTTTTGTGATTATAGACATAATTTCAGTAATTTCATATTGTTGGCTTAACCCTTTACTGCATGATGACGCCTTTACATGCCAAACCCTTTACTGCATGATGACGCCTTTTAACGCCTTTCATGACAAATCTGATTAAGATACCCAGAACTTCCAAAATTAAGTCTTTGTACCCATAACTATCACTTATATCACTGAGAGAATGAATCTAGAAAATAAATATTAAGCAAATCATTAGTTTATTCGCAGGATTAAAGCAACTTCGCAGTTCAATCGACATGCATCAGTTGTATGTAACAGTGTATCCGCCATTTGTAAACATGTGCTCTGCATCTCGCAGTTGCGACGTGAAGTCATTTTAAATTTTTTAATATTACAGTTGAAAGATTTTTGATTATATACATGTGAATATGCCATTCTTTGAACTATTCAAGTTTATTATTATCAAGGTTTCACCAAAAAAGAGGAATATTAGAGCAAATCTCAACCTTCGGAATGAGACTATATGCTAAAAATAAGTTACTGCTATGTGTTCACTTCTTAAGTTAATATCTGTCATTTCAGCAAAAAGATATGACCAAGAATACCCAATTTCTCAAAAATATGGATTTTTTATATTTAAAAGACTTTTACATGCTAATTGTAATACTAATCACCACGAAAAATATACAAATGAAGTCCCCGAATATTCGTCTATTTTTAGAAACACTGACAAACCAATAGTCACATGGCACATCAAATTCTGCTCAACTCCACTAATCGATAGTGCATGCTTATCACTGTAAAATATAGGATTTGCCATTAGAGAAACATGTTTTAAAACTTTTAAATCAGTAAATAATGTTACATATCATTTTAAAATCATTACAGCTCATAATTTGTTGAATTTTACAAGAAAGTTGATGCACGATAGCGAGTACCTCAATGAGTGAATCGAGCACTTTACATTTAGAAAACCATTAAAATTGTTAAATATACTAAATAATGCACATCAATACTGATTTCATTCTCAATTGCCTCCTCCACAGGTTTTTTAAAGATCTGCTAGAACCTTTGTTTTTAATCAGTAGCAATTTCATTACTGCTCCCAACAGCACATTTCAAGTTGCTTTCTGCATTGATAATGAGAGAGTAGGATGGTGGGTTTTACGATTTTGAAACTTCGACAACCTTATTTGGCAGAAGTACAAAACTAAGCTAACATCATACTTTTTCATTAATAAGGGATACAGAGAAGGGATAAATTAATTTCATATTGGTCTTTGAATAACTTACACAACAACAATAATGATCATAGTACATGAGTATAAAGCTATAGTGAGGTATATACGACACATCATATAAGTTTCAGTTTCGTGATTTTGCTTAACAGAAAATGTGTCTGGTTTTAGAGTTACAGAATACAGTACATAAAATATAATAAAATATATAATACAGAGTACAATACATACAAGTAATTTTAAACAATCCAATTAGGAAAGCTTGAGAATTGAAAAAGACAATAGACTTATCTGTGCAATCAAGAGGTATCATTTCGGCAGCAGGCAAAATATAATTTGGCCAGTGAATCTAAATTTTAGTGAAAGGGGACAAAATTAAAGTAATGATTTTCCATCTGTCACAGATGTTACAGGGCACATACTAACAAGGTAACCATTGAAATAGTATGAGGCAAATAAAATAATGTATCCACTCATTATTTGGCTTCATTTTATAAAGTTGTTGTTGGTGATTATTTCAAGATACATGCATCATTATTATGTCCTATTCATTCAAGCTTTACTTCACAAAATTTCCAATAATTTTTTACCTATGCAAGCCTGTCGACTGTCAAATATAATTCTTTTGTACAATATTTTAGATTTAATTAAAATACTAGTTTAAAGACATCCAATTATGTGCTTTTTTGTCATTCTTTTCCATAATGTAAAATTTTTAAAAAAAAATAGTGATAGGGTTACAAACTGAATGCATTTCATAAGGCTATTATATTAGACATTTTTATTCCACACACATTTTGGCTGTCATGATTTCAGAGACATACATTCCCACTACCATTGACTGTCTCCAATTAAGATATTCTTCCTCTTTATGCTAATTTTGATTGAAAATTATTTAATGATGTTCATTCCATGTGTAAATAATGATGATATTCATCCTTGTTATTATTTTCTCATAATAAAACGTTTAATGATTCCAAATAAGCAAAACATCTAATATACTAGATTAATCATATGATAACTACATGTACATGTCCATATTTTCTTCTTAATCCACAAAATGGCATGGTGAAATGAAAGATCATTACTTCTGAGTAGTGTGATTCAGACATTGATCTTTGGGAATATTTCATGGTTTATGAAGACATTTTTTAAAGTAAATTTGTATACAGCAGTTTATATTTTTAATAATCCTTCAATCTTTGGCACTCAGTACTCAAACAAAGATAAAGAAATGGATACTCCTACCATATTTGCCTATAATGACCTCCCCTCTGCCCTTTCTAGCATCCATCCCACATTGTCAAGATTACTAAAACCTACTTAAAACTGTCCTATGTTCAAATAATTTCATATATTATTAAGTTTTATTTAATATACTGTAGTATCATCAATTTTCATGGGGGACCAATTTTTGTGGTTTTCATTGTTGCCCTGAACCACGAATTTAAATACCCAACGAAAAATTAGCCACGTATGATAATGACGTCCCCCCCCCCCTCGCTCATTTTCTTACTGTGTGTCAGTCTTAGAGATTAAGGAACCTACTAGTATTTCATAAATCAACTTCAATACTGTAATTTGGAAATAAATTTTAGCTTTTACACATGTTTGTTTTATTTTAAACCTTTGAAAAAAGAATTATAAAGCATTTTATATTGTTTCAATGCACACATGTCGATAAGATATCCGATAGCTGTAATTTCCACTCACTGCCTTAAATTGATATGCGAGATAAGTAAGGATAGAGAGAAATGAGACAAAGCATAAGGTATTCAAACACTAGTAATGTTGAAAATGAAAGAAAGAATAATAAAAAATAATAGTATATGAAAATTAAATTAAATACTTATTCAAATCGATCCTTCACTTGAGTACAACTGTTGTTGAACAATTTAAATCCACCTGAAACCACATTTCATTTTATCCATGCATTTTTAATCCAAAAGAACAACAAGCCTGTGAAATACTAGAACTATTGCTTGAAGCACTATTATTAATGAAACACTAAGTAATACACTAATTACAGCAGAGTATTAAAGCTCACACTTCACTGATTTCCGGACAAAGCCACTGTATCAACATCGTGTCAAACTACTTAAAATTTTGTACACTTGGACAATTCAGTTATTTTCATGCTTTTCATTTCAGTTGAAGAAAAGTCAGATGGTTCAAATAAGTATTATGTGGAAAGCAAAGCTAACTACCAGGCTGCATTGACATCTCTTAATTATCCAAAGAGTTTCGAAGAATATGAAGGTACACAACAGAAGTTATTTTCAGCCACCAAACGGAGTTATCATAAATTTTGAATTGAGCCAGATAAATCTGTCTTACTTTAGAAGTTTATAAATTCTCTTTTAGCAGTTGATGTCATTTATGTGTGTATCATTTATAAGGACTTTTGATTTTCTAAAAGTTAGATAAAATAAATAATGCATATGTTAGATGAGGTAAAAAAGCTCACCTACAGTACAGCTCACACGATTTTCCATTTCTCCATGTGTCGCGATGCGACAGTGAATCCCCTTCAGGCTTCCTCCATGTTGAAGTTCAATGGTGGAGGAGTAAATACCTACAAATCACCACTGTGACTTGGGAGGCAGGTGTTGTGCAACTCCACCACAGTGGGGGCTGGTAGACATTATTGATTGGGATTTTAGTAGCCAATGCATGAAGACCAACCAACGAAAGACTGAGATGTCAGAGTGATTTACAATTGGATACCAGTTGAGGAATTATCATCTTTATGTCAATTATATATTTGGACAATAAAAAAAAATATTTCAAAAGATTCTTGTATATTCAGTACATGTGTGTTTAGAAAAGGTTGATCTACTTCCATGTAATACTTCTATTTGCAGTTATTGCCGATGTCAAAAATTCATGTCCTTAATTCAGTTTAAATAATGTAGCCCAATAATTTTACATCATGATCGGTGGAAATTAAATTGCTGACACTAATAGGAATTTTCTGTTTTGACTTTATCCAAGGACATCAAAACTAATTTATATACTGACTTGATGTGAGGCACACCTTTTGGTTTCTCTTGAACAGCATAAATTTATCCTATTGTTACAATGGAAATATTATCCCCTGCGATATGGACAGTTACATTTTAAATGACAATCACTGCTATTTAAAAGAAAGAAAAGAACAGAAAACACTGAATTTACACTGAAATGTGAACCATGTGCTTAGCATAAATGGCAGTACACACTGTCAACAACAGCATGTGTTCATTTAGTAGGACCTACTGCATGTGTATTGTCTCTATCTCTCTTTCATATTTCAGTCTCAGATGTTCCAAGATTTTATTTTCCAGCAAAGAAGGAGAAACACCTTGCACCATCAATTATGGCTTGCTCGCTTGCTTGCACTTTCTTGTTTTGGTCTGAAATTGTATGATGTTCGAGACACCAGATAAACCTCAGTATCCAAAATCAAAATCAGTCTCTCTCTCTTTAGTGTAAGTCAATATCTGGTTTATTTAGTTTACTTATTTATAGGAAAGATGTGTGGCTATCGAAGCTACTGTACTTTGAGTCATTGCGAACATTAAACTTTTAATTTGTTCATATTTAATACTCAAAGAAATATGTCAAGTGCCTTGCACAGGGATACAGTACTGTGGCCAACCTTGCCAACTATCTTAACATTACACTATTTCTGTCTGCAGTTATTGCCGATGTCACATTTATGTTCATTCCTAATTTAGTTTAACTAATGTAGTCTAACAGTATTACACCAAGATCATGGAAAGTAAATATCACTGACATTTATAGGTATTTGATGTTTTTAATTTATTCCAAAGATCGAATTACATCTTGTAAGTAGTGTGGAGCAAGACCATGTTACATTTTAAAGAACTAATCTTATTTTGAGCTCTCACCTCATTAACAATAATCTTTACTTAGGTGATCTGACCGATGCAAGGAATGAAAGACAATAAACAGATAAATGCCCAAATGTGATACTAGCTGTATTGATTAATTCACAAGTTCTTCTTTCTATCATTGATTTTTCTTTTACATCAATCAAATGATGGAGTAGCCTGTGGTCATACAGCATGATTCAACAAAATGTTCATTCAATAAAATAAACACTATTCACCTATCCTCAAGTCCATTGTTTATTGTCATCGCAATGGCAAAGAAAACAAACCTATAGTTGAGCTGCTGTTGTGCTTTAAGTTTATCAGTTTGTGCATGAAATTAACACCTAAATGGCAAAGAAAACAAACCGTATTGAAAGCTGCTGTTGTGCTAGGTTATCAGTTCATACATGAGCATTATTCTTCTCCAAGTTTATGTGTGAACCTAGATGTATCTAGTATGACTTTTTGCAACTCTTTGTGATTTATGTTCATGCAGCAACTGCCACCACTACGCTTTCTCAAGTTTTATTTACTGCTTTGTAATGCTGTGATAGGATGTTGAAAGAAGTCATACATTATGTTAATGAGAACTCATGCATGGGGTAACTATCTTAACCTGTGTGATTTTGCTTCACTTCATTCAGGTGTGAATGTGATTTTTTAAATTGTTCAACATTTATCAATCTTTTTACAGCAGGGGAGTACAGAAAATCACTGACTATCATGAGATCATGAAAAAGATGACAAATCATATGAACTTGAACAGAAAAAAGGACATGAATCTATAGAGTTCAATAATATATTCTTTTAAAAAATGAAATTTAGATTAATTAAGCAAAATACAGTATTAATAAAGTTCACAAGGCATTGGCATTATGTTAATATTATCTTCAATTTGATTTGGCATTATGCATCATACATTATCTTCATTAGAACTAGCAAGCTAGCATATGTTTATAATTAACTGAATGATTGTGTTTTTTTTAGTAGCAAATTAAGTAAGCAAATTGTTTCCAAAAGAGAATGCATTCAATAAGTGTTGGAACATGTACAATTTTGTTTCACTTTCATTCAAGCGTGAATGCAGTTTTTAAAAGAAAATAGGTTCAATATCTTTTCAAATTAAACAAACTTCAACAGAAATAAGTGCATCATGAATGCACCTGTAAGTTCCAATAATGTAGAATTGAGAAGAAAAAACCACTGAAATTTTGATACTTCATGCAGTATCTAGTAGCAGACTATTAATAAAGTTCGCACGTCATTGCCATTATGTTAATGTTATGTAAAATTTAATTTTAAAAAATAAAAAAGTGTCTGTTCTTTTATAAGGGCAACAACGAAGATAAATCAGCACCCAGCCATGTACTTTCTCTTTCTCTCTCTCTCTCTCTCTCTCTCTCTCTCTCGCTCTCTCTCTCTCAGTGAAACTCTTTAGAGCATGCCTGCAGGGGTCATAAACAGTAAGTCACGCCCAGTTTATTGGGACCTCGTCCACTCTGCAGTGATCATCAGATGTGACTCCACAAGAATGCATGGAGTGCAGAGTTATTCTTCGTGAGAAGCCGTGGCAACTCCTCCATCAGAATACGTGGGGAGATGGTGGTGGGACTTTTTCTTAATCTTTTCCACACTCTCTCCACCCCCATCGCTATACAGAGAAACAAAAATCACGTGAGCTGTACTGTATTGGTTTGGACAACATAGGGAAATCTAACCCTTGGGGATTAGATTTATAGCAGTGACATGGTATACCCTGTTCCTTGGCATAAATCTTATTCCCTTTGGTCAGTTTCCATACCATGTCCCAAGAAACACAAGAAAGATTCCATTTATGTACTCTGATAATTTTGTTTCTTTTTGCTCGTGAACTGTTGCATCTGAAATAGAGGTGGTCATAGTGCACCAATATGTACAAACCAGCTTTGAAATTTTCTCCCAGTGAAAAACCCAGTGAAAGAACTCTTAAGCTGACATATTATCCCAGAAAAAAATGTTTTATTTCAGAAATGCCTGGGCTGAACCAGACATTGATACACAGAACATTTTTGGAGGAGCTAGTATTCTGGACTGTCAAGTTTGAGTTTCCACAGAAGATAGTCACTCTCCTTCTCTGCCTGTTGCCTGATGAGAAATACAAGGTGCAGTTTTAAGCTTGTATGTAGTGTCGGGAATAGGCTGAAATGTTAAGATCAAGGATTGATTCATCTTAACCAATCAACCATCAATTTTGATTGTTGGAGATATTTTATATATTTTTGTTTGATAGTGTCATTTTCACATACTGGGTAATGGTTCGGTTGCATGTATCCCAGAAAGTTGAATAGTTTACCAGCACATTTTTCATCTGCCCATATTGTTGGCACTTGGGTTGTACTAAACAAAATAGGGCTGTATTAACTGGAAGCTGTTATTAACATATTTTACTTTTCCTTGTAAATTTCACCCAAAAAAGTTAAACAGTTAAAGAAAGAAAACTTTAGTTGTTTGTATTTGATTATGGAAAATCAATATTAAATGCTTAGTCATTTGAATTTTTTTAACCAGTCTTTGATTTTTTTAATTAGTCGTCACACCACTAATTGTATTTGTCTGCATGGGCATTTATAATTTATCCTTGCCTTGTACATTGAAAAAGCATGATTGGTATTAATTGACATTGGGCAAAATAGAAATAAATTAATGATGGAACATAAATGCCCTGCCACAATGAATAAAACAAAAAACTCAACCAATTATGCTGTACCTTGGTGTTCTGTTCATTTGTTCACCCCAATAATAAGTGAAACTTGTGATGTTTGAGCACATTTTTGATATAACACCATATTTTACCTTGGTGCAAATGACAAGGAAAAAGATTGCTGATATTTTAAGTAAGTTGTGAGAACTTAAGATACAAATTATTTGTAGTATACTTATAAAGTGCAGATATTTTTAGCTTTGAAAGTGTCATTGGCAAAGAATAAATACAGATCTTTTTCTTTCTTTTCAGGAATGCTTTACAAGGGCTTTCATTCAGCATTACAGCCGCATCTCCCGAGTTTTGGTGAATGCCTTGGATAGGCAAACAGTGGCAAACCGTGTTGTTCATATCAGTGTTCAGTTGTTTAGCAATGAACAGTTGGCTCGACTGATGGTTAAGGAATACAACCTACTGTATACATTAATTCTGAGTCTGAAAAACATGGTGGAACATGTTCTTACAGAGAGCACACTGCAAGGTGAGTTAATTTTTTATTCAGAGTCATCCCACAATTTTATTAGTGATACAGCCACTTCGAGTAGTGACTTAAATGAAAGTTTTATAACATCAAAAATTATAGGTAGATTGTCATTTCTTACGATATTTGGGATGTATTTTCTGTTTGATTTGGGGGATAAAATACAAGATTATTTTCTCTGAAGCACTCTGATTATCAGTAACTGTTGGCATACATGTTCAAACATTAGCCAGAGTTTGATTTGATTTCTGTTAACTAATAAAGTGATTTTATTTCATTTCATGAGTATCAACTTTTTAAGTTTCTAGAAAAAAAATTGTTTGGGTACTTGAATTTGTGCATTTGGGATGGGGGGTTTTTTTGTTGGTTTTAATGGCACTTTTAAAACATAATTGGGTATATCGTGCTGATGAAATGGGAGCTGAGAACCTTTCCCAAGGACACACTGAGGCAGCTGGCCTAGGTGAGTATTGAACCTTTGATCCTTGGATTATGAGTCTGACACTCTGCCAGCTGTGCTACCATAGCTTCCTGCATTTGGGATGTGGTCCTATTATTTCCACAGAAGAATCTCTGTTCACTGAGTCTTTAAATTCATGGTTTGTAGCAACAATGAAATCCACAAAAAGTAAAGAATTCAAAGCAGTTAACCCATATTTACATGATTTTAATTTGTTTTATTAAAGTTGTGTCAGATATATATGTGTGTGTATTGATGGCAAGTTGCTTTCTTTACAGATCCATCCCACAACTTCCACATGGTGATTGACTGTAGTCATGAAGCAATGAAGGAACACTGTTATTGGCCTATTATCAGTGATTTAATTAACCTACTGTCCCATAAGGACATTGCTCACAGGTTCCTGACCGACAGTCAGCTTGTCACAATGTGGCTTGAACTTCTCTCTTACTTCCAAGGTACTGTAAATTCTGCTATTTTAGCGTCATAACATTTGCATGAATTTCTCTAATGCAGCATTTCTGTGATTCACGATTTACTTATAAAGCTATCTCATTATGAGCCATCTGCTGGCTAAATTACTGTCAATTTTTTCAGCTGAGCGGTCTACTTTTACAACACTGTAACAGTTTTTGTTGTATTGTTGCATTGACTTAGCCTTGTACTTTTAATTTTGAGGCGGCTATTTCCAAAGATAATGAGAAAGCTACTTGTGGGCAATATGCTTATTGTATTAGTATGTTGGTATGCACTTTAACAAAATTTTCACACATTTTTGTTTCACTTTGTTCTTGACAAATTCTTTCTCTTCAAAATTTTGGAAAGAAAATAGCAAAGAATTATCATGTAAAAGGTAAGAAGAAAAACATTGGAATATATTTGGTGTTGGTTGGTATTTCATGGCACAGCAGCACATCAATAACTATTTAGTGCTGAAGCAGTGTGATTAAAGTGCCTTGCCCAGGAGTGCACCATGACAGATTACTCTGGTTTTCTGAGTGGGATTCAAAGTCACTACCTTTTATGTTTTGATGCTGGCATTCTGCCACTGAGCCACTATGACTCCCTGAATTGGTAATCATACATTGTTTTTGCAAAATTCAAAAGTTCACCTCTGAAGAGTTTGATATCATGGATTCAGAGTCTTTCATGAGTGCCCTGGCAAATGTTTGAACTTCGAAAACTGTAGCATTATTAAATTGTTTTTGTAAGACCAGGATCTATTCTGAGATGTGTTATTGCAGAATTCACACTAATTTCTAAAAATTTACACAGAAAATTGAACCAAATGTGCAAAAGTCGTGCATCATATTTTCAAGCCCTACCTTTATTTTTTCACTATGTCTCTTATATTAACAAAATTACCCCCCACCCCCGTTTCAAATAGAGTGGAGAATATTTCCTTTACATGCTCAGTTCTAGAATAGACCCTGAAGACCTGCACAAAAAAGCTTTATGTAAAATGGAAAAATGTGTATTCCGATGACAATTGCAATTTGGATGTTTGTATTTTAATAACTTTTTAAAATTTTAAAATTGTACACATTACAAGATCTGAATGAGCCTGGTTGTATAAGCATACCTGCCAACCATTATGCTTTTCATGTAATCATTCCGCTTTTTTTCACCTAAATATGACTTACCCTCGCCTGTATACGGATTACGCTTTTTTGGTACATTAAAAAAATAAAAATAAAGCAATAAAAAGTTGTGTTTGTCATTTTTATTATCATCTCTTTAATCCACACATCATATAAATCTGAGAATATTCTAAAAAAGAAGACTGCTGCATAAGAATAGTGTAAGAGTACATTTGTCATGGACCTCCATGTACTTTCCTTATTTTCTATTTATAGCAGCTGTATATGACACATTTCCAAGAAAACAGACGGGTTTCTTCAATTTGAAAACTTGTCTCACAGATCCATTATATTATTACACAGAATTTGTTAGCGGACCAGTCTATACTTAAAAAAATTGCGGCATATGTTAAGTGAAATAGCCTTTATCGATGTGACTATTGGATGTTATATGACTGACAGATGTTAGAGAAGAAGGATCTTTTTAAACTTTAAAACATGTAGGATTTGAAAAAAGACAATAGTGCTTTACAAATTTAGAAAGAAGAACATAATGGGTAATACAGCACTCGTTGAACACATTGTAATGGTCGTTGCAGAATTTGTTGAGTTGACTTTACGATCACTCTGCGAAAGTTAGACATGTAGACTAATTAAAGTGAGTGTTGTGTATATATAAATTTGTCGATATGTTTTGTGGTTTGTGTTCTGGTACTAATCCACATGGAATTTGCCCATTTGTGACAAGAACTTTAACCATCTGCAGATCCAGGTTAGTAGTAAAACTAAATGTACATTTTTCATACAGTTTATTGTAAGTATCGCATGTGATATATGATTACACTTTTTATGCTCAGATTACACTTTTTTGCCACTTAGGTTACACTTACATGTCTGTAGGGGCTGGCAGGTATGTATAGGAATTATTAATAACTTTCATCAAATCTGCTCAGTGAACACAATATGTGTTGTTTATTGTGTCTTTGAGATTGTAGTGTTGTATATGCTTCATAATGATAGAGAGTATCAGTGTTTTTGGGACACAAGTGTACATATACATATAAATCTTTGCTTTGTATCATATGCAAATATTATTTTATCCCTGACAGGCATGAACCTGAACCAGCGCGAGTTGAGCCAGCATGTGGAATTTGAACCAGACACATACTATGCAGCTTTCTCGGCAGAATTGGAGATTGCAGCCAGTCCTATGTGGTCCCTAATCTCTCACTGTAGAGCCAAGGTACCAGTTTGCATCAGTTTAAAGCTTCATCGGTAGTCATTCATTTTGTTGTCACAGTCGTGTTAGCAGAGAGTTATCTTCACTATTCCATTGGTGATGACGGCCATGAGCAGCAAAAGCAGTTTTAGATTTTATGTTAAATAATGGTTAGGGTTTAAAAGTTATATAATGTAGACTGTACATTGTAACACAATTAGCAAGAAAGGTAGATAATAATAATAATAATAATAGCAATTAGTAATTTTATTTGTAGAATGCAAGTAATAAATGTAGGATGAAATTTCTGTAAGGCTTAAACTTGTAGATCTCAAATTAAGTGTGTGTAGTTTGTTTCACTTTATACAAAAGCAGAGCATATTACATGGAATTTAATTACAACTCATTGAACTACTATAATCTGAACATTTTAGAATCATTCATTAATTTTTCACAAAGATGTATGTATGTATCAGAGATCCTAAAATGGACATGACCAACAAATGAGCGGAATAGACTGTTTGCTAACTTCACATGTTGGACATTTAAAAAAGGTGCGCATAATTATCCCATGCATTTGTTTGGTCATTATGTTTTCCCAATTGTTTAAACACTCTATAGCCAAAAAGCTCAAGGCAAAAGAGGTGTGACTAGATTATAACTGAATGATTGCTGTTGGGTCTAAACTATAGACATTGCCTAAGTCCTTCACATGATGTGCTTTTTAACTATATTGTGTCTGTGTCAGCACATATAAGACCTTGAGAACAAAATATGTTTAGTCTAGGCCCTAATTAAAAAGAAAAAAGATACTAGCAACAATAACTAACTTTTATTATCATGCTTCAAACACTTGTTTGAGGACCTGATAAAATAAAACTTTACTGTCAGACTTGACCAGAAATGCCCGATAATTAAGTGATAAGTAATTTTGATGCAGTAAGTCTGAATGTTGTCAAATAATTAATTTTTTAAAAACAGTAGAATGGCATAAAATAGTGTTATTGGGTAAAATTCAGGAATATAGTTTTCTGAAAGGAAAAAATATTTTTATAAATAAATAACTTGTGAGAAAACAAGTGAAGATTGGATGGATAATACTTAAACTGAAGCAGGAAATCTGGCACCAAAATTGACATATTTTCCAGTACACTTAATAAATAAATATATAAATGTTTTATTTTTTGTTACAACTTGTTATATCTCATTTGAATGTTTTTATATTAAAATTACATTCAAAATTATTTGGCCACCATATTAATTTTCAGGAACAAATATCCAGCAAGAGCCATTAGAATTAGGGGATCCCGTGTGTGTATGTTTGTGTGTGTGTGTGTGTGTTTTGAACAGCATGTCAGCACAATTTTGGCTACATATTGCCAATTATAATATGCATCATATATGGTACAATTATGTTTTCATTTTGCAGATTGACAGCATGCAGAATTTGAAGTTTTGGTCTTGCACATTTAGTCACATTGCTGAATTTGCAGAGATTTTGTGTGCATGAAAGTTTTCTAACTGATCCATGGTAATTGACTTACTCATTTCAGGAGACCATTCCTTACACTCGCAGTATGATACAAGCTTGCGTTACAATTCTGCAGGATTGGTTTGATGCTGTTGGATGCAAGGAGACTACCAAAGTAAGCTTTCAAAAATACAACTTTGATATTTAGGGCATTTTGATCCTATATTTGAGGATGTAAATTGTGGCTTTACAATAGCAGATTGATATTTTAGCAGTAAAATGCATATTTCCAACACTAAAACCACTACCATCTGTACTTGCTTATAAGTCAAGGCCAACTGCAAGCAACATAGACCCTGATCTGCAATAGCATAATGCACTGGCAGATCAAGGTCTGTGTTGTTTGTTCTCCTGATTACTCCTAACAAACTGCATATACCCATATCTGCTGGTGCATTATGCGACGGCAGATCTGGATCTGCAGTTTTTGCAGTTGAACTTGACTTATAAGCGAGTATAGACAGTACCTATGTCCTTAAATTCTCTGATACCAGATTCCTATTCCCATTTTAACACATTTTTTGAAATTTCATTCAAAAGTTGTAGAAATTATTTTTAGTTTGGATCTTAGTGTCAAAGACAGCCATGATCTCACAATAAAATTCAGAGTCAGTGGAGAATTACCCTGTTTTGCGATTTATATGTTCCACTAGTCAGATACTGTGTTACATTTGCTGATTTGTTGAAATTTCATAATCTTTCTTTTCCTTTTTTTTTGATCTTTTTTTGTTTCTGTTATTTTTATCAAAGTTTTTACCAACTTAGAGCCTTTACCTAATTGACTTGAGCAATTCACTGACAGGGCTTGCCTTTTCTTTTTTATATCTAATATCTTATTCTCTGTCACTAAAATCATCATAGATATATGATTGTTCAGTTTTTGCCCCCATAGGTAAGACTGCAACGTTTACTCGTGTCAACAGCTTGGCTTAGTTTACTGCTGTAAATGTTTACAAAATCAATAAACATGTAAACAGTCATTCATGTGATATTATTTCTAACATGCAGATCAGGGAAAAGTTGAGTTTCAAATTGGTTCAATTAAATGACATGGTTTTAGTTATTTATTACAGTGTAACAATTTAGACATGTCTTATATGGGTTTTGCCACATCAGTACCAGTTTGGATCGAGTTATCACCCTTGACAAATAACTTGAAATAACTTCATATCTTCTCATGGGGTGTTGCTTGTAACCAGCACAGCCCAAGAACCATTTAACATATCCTTATGTAGTTTGGTATGAACATTGTCTCATGAGCCTAGATGTGCCTTTCGTAGGTTTTCACGCATCAGCTCCAGTTTGGATAGAGTTATGGTCCTCGACAATTAACTTCATATCTTCACATGCAATGTTGCATGTAACCGGCATAGCTCAAAAACCATTCAACATATTCTGATGCAATTTGGTATAAACATAGACATTGATGCGTATTTTATGGTTTTGTGTCATCAACTCCATTTTGGGCAGAGTTATAGCATTAACAGTTAACTTTTATATCTTTACACGGAATGTTGCTTGTAACAATCTGATGGAATATGGTATGAATATTATTTTATAGACATACATGTACTTTTTACAAGTGTGGTCATGTCCACTCAATTTTGGACAGAGTTATGCCCCTTGTCAAGCATATTCTTGTCTCCACATATAAACCTGGAATGTTGCTTGCAATAAGTGTAGCTCAAGAAACATTCAACATCTTCTGATGGAATTTGGTAAGAACATTGTCATTTTGACCTAGATATTCCGTTTATGGGGTTGTCTTGTCCACTCCATTTTGGACTGAGTTGTGTCCCTTTGTCAATCAACTTCATATCTTGGTTTTATTTGATGTTTTATGGCACAGCAACTCAGGTAGGATATTTGGTGCCAAAACAGTTTTAATAAAGTGCCTTGCCAAAGGACACACCATGATAGCTGATCCAGTGGTAAGATTCGAACCTGCACCCTTTCACTCAAAAGTCCAACATGCTAACCACTGAGCCACTATGACTCTACAAGGATGTTACTTGTAGTCAGCATAACTTAAGAACCATTCAATATATTCTGATGCAGTATGATGTGAACATTGTTTCATAGCCATAGATGTGTCTTTTATAAGTTTTGTTTCTTCTACTTTGTTTTGAACATGGTTATTGCCCTCATCAATCAGCTATTTATCTTTTACATGGAATGTTGCCTGTCTTGATGAGACCTTGAAGGGGTTGGATTTCAAGCATTCAGTGTCATTTAAAGGAGTCATGACCATGGAATGCCAATCTTCTGTTTTCGGTTTCTCTGTTTAAGACCCTCTGGAGCAAATTGTGGTTAACGGGGGCCCTTTGCGATGACTCATCACTAATAGCTCTAGTTAAGATTCTTTGCATCATTCTAGAAATGTTTTATGCTTGTACACATTTGGCAAAAAACAGCATTTCTTTTAGCTTTGGCTATGTTATACTTTGCACCAAGTATTCTGACTAACTACCTGAAGCAAGTTATAAGGTCCTTAAGACCAGATGATCAGTATTGTACAACACTACCATAAACAAAACTAGTCATTTGTTATGAGTTATTTAGTTCACTTACAACATTAGCTTGTTTTGTGTACTAAATTTCCATAGCTTTTGCATTATTTTAATCTAAGAATTATTTACAATTTCCAGCCGCAAAAAAAACCAAAAAGAAATGTAGTGCAACTTTTTATTTTTATAGCATGTGGGATAGAACATTTTTTGTTGTTTGTAAAGGAAGTAAAGCAAAAAGTGGAAAATGAAAACACTGGCTGTATAAGAGAGGTGTCTGTTGATGTCATATGATTACTGTTGGAGTTGGACAGTGTTAAAAAAATTTTGACTGTCATCTCATACCATCTTTCCAATTCAGTATTGCCTTGTGATCATATATACCTTTGTATAATATTGTCAATGTCCATTCAGTCAGTTGTAACAGTACATGTACACTTTGTTAAGAAAGGTTTTAATACTTCATGGAATTTTTTGCAGCCCAATCCACTTCAGCTGACCTTTCACCTCCCTCTCCACCGTTACTTGGCAATCTTCATGGCTCAGACAGTACAGCACCAGGGTTTAGATTTGAGCAGCATTGCTCCTTCTGAGAGATTCCTTAAAACTGTGCTTATCCACCTTCTTCAGATCCAGGCAAGTAACATTTAGCACAGTGCATTGATGGTGTACATGCCAATGTGCAAGCATTAAACATAACACCCATTCTTAACCATAGGTTTGAGAAAGCAAAGTGTAACACATTTGCTCTCTCTTTACAGTGTCCATTCTTAACCATAGGGTTGAGAAACAAAGTGTAACACATACATTTACTTTCACATTGCAGCAAATATTCTTAACCAAGCAAAGTGTAACACTCACATTTACTCCTACTTTATGGCACCCATTAACCTTAGTGTTGATGAAGCAAAGTGTAACATGTATATTTACTCTCACATATACATACGGTGCCCATACTTAACCTTACAGTTGAGAAGGCAAAGTGTAATACATTTACTCTCACTTTACATAGGGTTGTGAAAGCAAAGTGTTACACACCCATTTACTCTTTCCTTAAAGCAGCCATTTTAAACCTTAGATTTGAGGAAACAAAGTGTAACACACACATTTACTTTCACTTTACATAGAGTTGGGAAAGCATAGTGTTACACACCCATTTACTCTCTCCTTAAAGCAGCCATTTTAAACCATAGGTTTGAGAAAACAAAGTGTAACACACATTTACTCTCACTTTACAGCAGCCATTTGAAAGCTTAGATGTTGAGAAAGCAAAGTGTAATACACACATTTACTCCACTTTACATAGAGTTGGGAAAGCAAAGTGTAATACACATACTTACTCACACTTTACTTCTGGTTGGGACAGCAAAGTATAATACATTTACTCCACTTTACATAGAGTTGGGAAAGCAACATGTAAAGTTTTACATAGGGTTGAGAAAGCAAAGTGTAACACATACATTTATTCTCATTTTGCAGTGCCCATTCTGAACCTGAGAGTTGAAAAAGCAAAGTGTAACATATACATTTGCTTTCACTTTACTATGTTACTGTTGTACATTTTGCGTGATTTTCATGCTAAATCTCATACTAGTTCAGACTAAATAGTATGAATGTTGTGTATGTGTATCATTTGTCACCTAGATTTACAATGTATCTAAGTCATTTATTTTCAGTTTTCAATTGCACAAGGAGATTGAAAACAAGATTTGGTTGTAAACATGAAAATAGACTTCTGTCTAAGACTATAAAACTTTATTTAACCTTTCCCCTACATGTTATCATTTGCTATCACTGCCAGATTTCAGCAAGTTATCATTTGTTATCATTTCATGATGAAAACATGCCAAGCTGTGTTTCGAAACTTGATGTGTAAATACCAATGTGTGTTTTAAGAAACAGAATCGGTGAAAGCACTTTTTAAATATATTTTCTGAAGATTTTAACTGCTGTGCTTGCGTTATTTTCTTCATAATATCAGTATGAAACCATAAGTGAACCTGTCATAGAGTATATATGGTGGACATCATGGTGTCTAGGAAGTACCTCTTCATTAGACTGGCTGTTTTCATAATTCTTTTGGCACATACATTAAGGAAAATATACAATTCGTAGAAAGCAAAGTCTGAATATAATGTGATAGAAGATTTAGCTAAAAAAATATTTTGTTGAGATCAGAAACGTATGGGACTTTGCTATGTTGTGGAATTCAAGAAGGACTGTAAAATCAAGGTTGTTTTCTTACATCACTCTATTTTGTGAAATTATGAAAAAAGCAGCAATGCAAATAATATCTAACTAATAGACAACGATATTACGAGTATGTAGACAAATATTAAACCATAAATTTGCAATCCAATCCATGGATTGCTGTAATGAAGCTAAAAAGTGTGAGTGTTCATATTAAGAAAATCTGTGATTCTAAAATTAGATGCACTCACGTGGCATGCGTGGTGCCATTTTTGCTCTTGGCTGTGTACTGATTCAGTTGGAAAGAAGGATCTAGTTCATTTATTATCGACTTTGATGCTTCAGTTTATCGTCGATGAATAGCTGAGGTAATGTTTTATCAGCAACAATGACATTAAATGTAAAAGTTTTGATGTTATTATATATTTAGAGCTTGAAAATATTTGCAGTTCAAGTGTTACTAATTATAAAATTTTCAAGCACAGTACAATCATCTTCACAAAAACATATTTTCTCAAGTTATTCACGGTCTGAATTGGCCTGCTTTACATACTTAGGCATATTGAAGGTTATTACAAACATATTTCAGAATGTGTTTTTGTTATTTGTCCTTTCAAAAAAACACAAGAGAAAGAACAAGTATGATGTATATAGTGAGTGGATTGAACTATGGCAATTAGCACAAGTAAAATCGCAGATGTTATATTTGAGCTTGATCTTGATTAGTTTGGTTCTACATCATAATGATATTGTTGCACTGCAGAATGAGGATCTTGAATGCAGAAATGTCAAAATAGAATCATCAGACAACAAGTTGCGTGTTTCAGGCTTTGATAGTGAAGAGACTAACCATGTTTGAACATTGCCAGATTAGGTGTCTGAATCTGAATTAGAAGAGATTGAAGAGGGCAGTGATATTGATTTTAATGATCTTAGTGATGTGGAACTGTCATCAGACAAAGAGCAAGTGGAGTGGGAGACTGCCCCTGAAATGAGCAACCTGGACAGTCAAGCTGTTCCAATGATGATGACTTTTGGTCATCAGCTGCCATTGCTGTTGACATCGGAAAGTTTATTGAACCTAATGAACCAGCCCCTCTGCTAGAATATGCCACACCACTGTATTATTTTTATTTGCTGTTTGGGGAGGACTTACTCCACTTAATAGCAGACCAGACAAATAGCTATGCAGCCGAGCAGCATGAAGGTGAACAGCAGTGGACAGACACCAACCCAGGGGAGAAAAAAAAATATTTTACTGGACTCCTCATCCTCATGGGAATCGTTTGATGTAGACAGAGGGGAAGTGCTGGCATCAAGTGTTGTAAAAACACTCTGTAAGGGGCTCAAATGGAAAAGTCATCATATTTACATGGACATATTTTTAACCAGCACTGAGCTGTTTGAGTGAAAGCTGGCACATTAAAATAATTACATTTGTAATTGATACAATGAAATAAATTGATAATTTTCATTGAAGAAAATGAATGAAGTCTATTTTTTTTATCATTACAAGTACTTTAGAAACGCTTGCCATTACCATGGCAACCAATGTTCTAACAGTTTCTTTCTGATGTTTTATGTAAAAGTATTTGCATATTTATATGATACTATAACATGTTTAATTTTATTGTTTGAATCACTTCTAATAGTTATAAAATCAACCCACAGAGGCAGATGTGCAATGTATGCTATATGTGTATATAGTGGTTATGTTGTATTACTTTTCTGTGACACTTGTACATAGAAGAACAAAAAAGAACCACAATTGCTTGAAAATTGCTTATTAGTTGGTTCTTTTTATGCTGATATCATTCTTTTAATTTAAAACATTTGTTTTTTGAAGACATATGAAAGCATTTGTGTTGAATACTATGAAAAATTACATTATTTGAAATTTTTCTACCATATTTGTTGCCATGGCAATGGACAAGTAAAAATTGCTGCACTCAGTTGTTGCCAAAAATATAAAGTTTATTACTTCATAAGTATAATATTTAAGTTTTATCAAGTTAGGACAAAAGCTGTGTGAAATATCTTTCCCTGAATACAACATTAGATTCTCAATTTTAGTGCCTCTTCCAAAAATCCTGAGGGAATCAGGCATGAAATGACAGGGAAAACTGAGGAGGAACATTGGCATTCATTTCATACACCAGGGTAACATTAGCTCTGTTGAACCAATGAAATTAAACAAACTCGGCATAAGAGTGTTGGTGTTCATTTCATACTCAAGGATAACATTAGTTCTGTTGAACCGATGAGATGAAACACAAACTCGGCATAAGTGTGTTGGTGTACATTTCATAAAAACAGGGTAACGTTAACTCTGTTGAACCAGTGAGATGAAACACAAACTCAGCATAAGAGTGTTGATGTTCATTTCATACACCAGGGTAACATTAGTTCTGTTGAACCAATGAGATGAAACACAAACTCGTCATAAGTGTGTTGGTGTACATTTCATAAAAACAGGGTAAAATGAACTCTCTTGAACCAATGAGATGAGACACAAACTCAGCATAAAATTTTTTGTGTTCATTTCATATACCAGAGTAACATTTCATAAAAAAACAGGGTAACATTAGCTGTGAAAAACTGTTGAACCAACAAGATGAAGTACAAACACAACATAGGAGTGTTGGTGTACACTTCATAAAACAGAGTAACATTAACTACGAAGAACTGTTGAACCAACAAGGTGAAACACAAACTCAACATAAGAGTGTTCGTGTATATTTCATAAAACAGTAACATAAACAGTGAAGAACTGTCGAACCAACAAGATGAAGCACAAATTCAAAATAAGAGCATTGGTGTTTATTTCATAAGACAGAGTAACATTAACAGTGAAGAACTGTTGAACCAATAAGGTGAAACACACTGAACATGAGTGTTTGTGTGTATTTCATAAAACAGAGTAACTTTACTTGTGAAATACTGTTGAACCAACAAGATGAAGTACAAATACAACATAAGAGTGTTGTATTTCATCAGATCAGTATCCAAGCTAAAAGATACAACATTAGTGAAAAGATGCATGACTATTCTACTAAGCTAAGCAAGAAGTTACATACAAATGAAAGTAACTAAAGATATATTAACAAAAGTGTATTACACAAACACACACATATTTAACTTCACAGACATTGATATGCTGACAAGTAGGAATTTTTTAATCAATAGATCAGTTTCAGTTTCTCTCAAGTGGTAAAAAAAATAAAATTACATACTGATATAATTAGTGGCTTTTGTCATTGCAGATGGCCACCACTGAGATCTATGCATCCATGTGGGTCAGAAATGGACTCCAGATCAAAGGTCAGGCCATGACCTACATTCAGTGTCACTTCTGCTACTCCATGATAGATGCTGATTTCTACCTTATGCAGGTCAGTTAATGTGAAGTTGACTAAGTCTTTTCTTGTTTTTTTTTTTTTTTTTTTTACTTAGCTTACCTTGCCAAAGACCATGTGAGCTTATGGCATTGCCTTGCAACCCTAATCTTTCCATCCATTGTCTGTCTGCTGGCATTTGTCATTTGCTACATCTTCTCCAAAACTTGCAGGCAGTTTGAATTTAACTTTTTCGCAAGTTTCCTTATGACATGCTGTGCCAACATTATGTTCAGGGTGGCTGCCCTTAAAACAATGGATCTTCTGTTGCCATCACAAGGAAAACCCTATTTTCAACCTCTTCTCAGAATGGCTGAACCAAATTTCATAATACTTTGTAATACTTTGTAGAAATATATCTTAGTTCATGCTCTATGAACATTCTGTTGAAGGTCACTTGCCTAGAAACAATGTGGCTTCATAGTAACCAGGCAGAAGACTCATTTTTGTCTTCTTCAGAATAGGTTTTACCAGTTTTGATCAAATTTGTAGAAATGCAGGCAGAAAACCTTGTTTTTTACTCCAGAATGACAGCCTACTTTGATAAAATTTGGTAGGTATGGTTCTTTGGCAGCAGCTGAAGAGCATCATGATATCAAGGCCTTTCAGGTTTGTGCAAACCAGGCTGATGTACATCAAAGATGACTGCCATTGGTAAAAATGGCACAAACTTTGAATGTTTTCTCATAAACTACTTGACGAGTTTCAACCAAATTAGATTTTTGACTTTTCTAATTGTGGCGCTAATCTACTACTTCTTTCTGGCCAGTAAAATGGAAAACAAAATTGAATTCTTATAAACATTTTACCATTTAGGACTAAATTTGACGGAACAACTTTGATTTGGATTTTGATCAGGGTCTTCCAGATTAGCAGTCTCAGTCCCATATTGGTCTCGTGTTTTGCTGTGGTTTGATAATAATAATACAAAGCCCATTAATTTATTCTGGTAGGGACATATGGGCCCCCCATTCCCTTTTTGAATGCCCTGCCCTCTGTCCTCATGACCAACTGCTATACCTCTTTCTGCACTTTACTTCATTTAAACTGTATGGTATTTTCTGTTCTAATATTTTTATGTTTATTATACATGTGAGGCAAAAAGTGAATTTGTTTCATCTCTTTTGACAATAAAAAGGGTTAATTGTAAAATATTTTATCACCAATATGTTATTTTCTGGCCAAAAATACACCTTCCTCTTTAAATAGAAGTGGGTTAATGATAAAGCATACCTGCCAACCATTACGCTTTTGGCATAATCATTCTGTTTTTTTTCTCACCTAATTATGTCTTATGCTCACCCTTATATGGATTACACTTTTTTTTGTTGCTACATTAAAAAGAATAAAAGAAAGCAAAAAAAGTTGTGTTTGTCATTTTTATTATCATCTCTTTAATCCCACACATCATATAAATCTGAGAATATTTTAAAAAAGAAGACTGCTGAATAAGAATAGCGTAAGAATACATTTGTCATAGACCTCCATGTACTTTCCTTTTTTTCTACTTATAGCAGCTGTATATGACACATTTCCAAGAAAACAGACGGGTTTCTTCAATTTGAAAACTTGTCTCACATTCATTATATTAATACACAGAATTTGTTACCAGATCAGTCTATACTTTAATAAACGTTAGCAGATGTTAAGGGAAACAGGCTTTATGAATGTGACTCTTGGATGTTATATAACTGAAAAATGATAGAGAAAAGGGATCTTTTTAAACTTTAAAACATGTCAGATCAGAAAAAGTCAAATCATTAGTGCTTTACAAATTTAGAAAGAAGAACCTGAGAGGGGTAATACAGCACTCAGGTTGAGCACATGGTAATGATCATTGCTGAATTTGTGGAGTTGACTTTACGATCACTCAGCGAAAGTTAGACATGTAGACTAGTTAAAGTGAGTGTTGTGTATATATAATTTGCCAATATGTTTTGTGGTTTGTATTCTGGTACTAATTCCCATGGATTTTGCCCACTTGTGACAAGAACTTAAACCAGCTGCAGATCCAGGTTAGTAGCAAAGCTAAGTGTACATTTTTCATACACTTTATTGTAATTATGGCATGTAATATATAGATTACTCTTTTTATGCTCAGATTACACTTTTTTGCCACTTAGGTTACGCTTATACCTCTGTAGGGGTTGGGAGGTATGATAAAGAAAAGCTAGTCTTGCTTGCTCCTTGATTTAAAAAAAGAAATTTAGATGAAGAACTGAGGCCATTGTATGCTTAAAAACTTGTCCTGTTCCTACAAACACTTATATGTCAAAGAATAATGTTAGTAACAATTCGGTTTCTATTTATTTTTTCCTAAAAGCAAATTCTGTTTTGCTAAACAAATTTCACTGGTCTCTTTTAGTTCGTTGTCTCATCTGTGATGCATAGGCGAGACATAGGTATTAATTTTCTGATGGTCTTGTCATTGCTGTTGGCATAGGTGTCAGTGCTTGTTCTTGCATTTAGCATAGTTTCTTTGACAATGCTACATTTACAGTCATCAAATTTGATGTTTACTGGTCATCACAGACAAATGGAGGTAACAGTGACCAACTTTGCATGCTCCAGGGACTTTTCTGTGTATTTGGAATAAGCCTTGGTGGAGCAGGTGAGACACCATTCTGCAGAATTCTTGTTATGAATGCTTTTCATTATATTTTTGTTATGAATGTATTTTTGTTATGAATGCTTTTCATTGCATTTTTGTTATGAATGCTTTTCAATGTATTTTTATTTTTGTTATGAATGCTTTTCATTGTATTTTTGTTAATAATGCTTTTCATTGTATTCATGTTATGAATGCTTTTCATTATATTTTTGCTATGAATGCTTTTCATTGTATTTTTGTTCAGACAACTGCATAATTGTCATCACATTTGCACAGTAGATCTTCAGTTATCCAAAATTGCCTGCAAACATGACAGTGTTGGGAGTAATAGTGAGTTTTGATAATTAAGTACATGTATGGAAGGGTGTGTGTGTTAATTTGGATGAACTAAAAATCCAAATAATTGCAGTTTGGGTAATGGAGACTCAACTGTATTTCATATTTTCAAAGGTGTGTGCCTGCAGACTGGATCCTGACTACTTTGTCCAGACAGTCCTTGACAGGTGAGTTAAGTGACATGCATCTTTTGTCTCACCAGTGAACAGCAAGATATAGTTATCACTTTCTGGCAGTGATGGTGATGGTGGAGGTGTCAGCAATGTAACTGCAGTATTCATTTTATTTTCAAGTTTCATAACTGCAATATTCTTTTTTTTTCAAGTTACATAATTGCTGTATTCAGCTGAAAATTTGATCAAGTATTACTACATGTCCTAAGTCTGTACTTAGATATGCTTGGAGTGTTTCTCACCTGCAAAGCAGTAAGCTATTTTATAACACTGTTCATAGGTGAGACATTGCATTTCACAGAACACTTATTGTGTCACCTGCTAACTTAATTGACATATAGAAATTACTTAATTTACTGTGACAGCATCAGACCATGTTATGTTTTTCTAGTACTGCCCTAGAATTTGCTTCTGCAGGCTGGTTTACAATGTTGCCAGGAATACTTGTCCTAGTTGCTGTTTTATCTGTTTTTGAAGAATAGTTGATAAAAATAAACTATATTAATAGGAATGAAGTCAGTAATAAAAGAGATTAATTAAAAGATGATTTTGTACTACTTTATATCAAAGCTTTTTTTTTATGTAATACTTGATAATTCAAATTGATATTTAATTTAGTACTTATTTACTCTGACTTACTTACTATGTTAAATGATTCTTTGCCAAAAGCTATGCTAAGTACATATGTAACAATTTTGTTTAGAAACAACTTAATGTTTATGTATGATCATAACAAAATGAACAGACACATCATAATTTGATAATCATTTATTTTCACTATGATAGACATTGTACAGCAATTTTGTCTATCCTTTGTTTGAGCAAAATGTGATACATAGCAATTGTGAAGTTTTCCGCAGTGTCAACCCAATGTTAAAGTTGTTGTTCATAAACTACTGGTAAGAATTTTAGTAAATTCTTGTTAAAGTTGTTCTGAAACTGCTGGTAAGAATTTACACAAACTTGCTACACCTGATGTTTAGGGAGTGGGGATTGATTTTTTCTATCCAAGTAAATCCCACCCCACTGATTGGGTGGGTGGGTGGGAAAGGTCAAAGTTTGACAAATTTCTAAATATTTTGATAGAATTCAATGCACCTTTGTTATGATGCATGTTATTATCTTTGGATTCATCATTAGAATATTGCATAAGTAGACAGTTAACTTTCTTTTTTAAGCAACATTGTGCCAGGTCATGCATTTGTGTCAGTTCTTATCTTTGCTCATAACCATTGAGATCCCCACCTTATAATAATATATACACTGTCTTGGAATGAAAAGGTCAAGTCATTTATGCAACCAACATTGGCCCTGGTTTTCTCCCTACCCACTGGGGACTGGCCCCTGAGTCATAACTTAGAAACTATTCATAACCTCAACCTTAAAGTATATACATACTTAATTGGCATTACAAGGGAATTAATTTATGCAATCACCATAGGCTTTATGCAGTTAGCATAGGCTTTATGCTGTTAGCATAGCCATAGTCTTCTTACACCCCAGTGGCCCTGCCACTGGGATCATATCTTGGAAACCATTGGGATCCCCACCCATTAATCGTGGAGACATTTTTTCAGCATGAAAGGGCAAAGTTATTTATGCAACCAGCATTGACCCCTGGGTCTCTCCCTACCCCTATAATTCCCTAAAAGTATACATATATTTACTTGACATGAAAAGGGACAATTAATTTATAATAACCAACACAAAAGCTGTAGGCTGATAGTGTACAAGGCAAAACATAGTGTTACACAGCAGCCATGCCATTGTAGACAGTGATTTTAAGTGATGGCTCATTGATTTTTATTTTATGGACAACTCACATGTAGTAAACCCTCACTAATTATGCATGGCTGTTTATGTCAATAACTTCATTTTGTTTATCAGGAATCTAGATAACAATATGTTACTTGCATGTGTTGTTGTTTATGTCCCCACAGATTCCACATAAATGACTGGTTATCATATCACCCAAACCAGGGGCCTCGCAAGCTGGCCCCAGAACAAGAAATGGCAATGGTCGAAGGGGCACTACAGTTCTTTAACATGCTGCTTTCAGTTCGCACATACCTAGGTAGGACATTCAATCCACCTTGTATATTAACTCACAGTACGGTTGGTTTTTGTTGACTGCATAGAAGGCTATTAGAATAAAAGTTGTCATTTTGCATGAACTTTTACACTTTATTTTAAAACTTTGTGACACACAACATTAAAGGAGAAAAAGCTGTTATGAGGTAAAGATTATTATTTATTTATCTGTGTTTAACACTTTTTTAATTCTGTGGCATTAGATTAGAAAAATAATATTTTTGAAAGAGAAATATTTTTGTGCAGTTTATAGTACAAGGAAATCATTAATTGCTATATTCTGTAGCATTACACATTTTCATGAGGAAATATATTATACCATCGCAAGCTCAACACCGTGATATGTATTTAATAGTATCAGTTTCTTCATTAGAAAATTTTAATGAGGCATTACCTCAACAAGTTAGACCTCGTCAAACATTCTGTATGTAAAGGACTCGAATTCATGACCAGTAGACCAGTAGACCTCATACATTCCCTTTGAATTTATCAACAATGATTTGATTCCGTTGTCTCTCTCTGGGAATATTTGGAAAAATTAAAACATCTTGTCAGTTAGTTCCAGTCCATAGGACTTGTTTGACAGTGCTTTAAAAACAGTCTTGTCCCCTTAATCAACTCAGTTACTTCCCTTCCATATTGTCCAATTATATGTACTACTAGGTTAATACATTTAATTTAAAGGGACCTCCATTTACAGGGCTTAAAATTCCTAAAACTTCATATTTGTTCAGAATGAGATATTTATGACTCTGCACAAAATTCAAATTTTTGCTTAATATTTCATGTGAGATTCTAAGCAAATAACAATCAGTTTTACTTGCTCAACAAGATTGTTAAATTGTCTCGGGCTGCAGTATAAGGAACTTCCAGACCTTAAAATTTTCATCATTCATCTTTTCATGTTCAAGCAGTAAAGGTGGAATTATCAGTACTAGACATTTTGAATATTACCTTTATCAGTTTTATCCTCATCACATGAGAGTATGGAGAGGCAAGACTAATAACCATTGAAGTTGTAGCAGATGTTATAGGCATTCCATACCATCATCTTTTCTTAGTTCAGCTATCAACATGTAATTAAACATAAATTAGATGTTTTGGTAATGTTTTCATAGAGGATTGTTTTCCCAGTCCTGGAAGTGATTGTTTTATTACTGTATATTGGGATTTCGTTATTACTCTTGAAGAAACTAATTTTGACTTGAAAAAATAAATTTCTGCAGGTATTGAGGACAAAGAATTGACAAGGTTGGAGATGACATCACTTCTGTTCATCTCTGACCGCCACCACAGCCAGCTTATGGACCTTATGCCAGAAAAATCAGGAATGACAGGTCATGCCAAAGACTTGTTTGAACCAACACTCAAAAAGGTAAGGACTGGCAAATAATTAGGTTCTGAGTTACATGACAAAACATTGCAAGTCAAAGCATGGAAATATATCATCAAAAGTTCAGAACCTCATATGTACTAAACAAAGGATACAACAAATTTATGAATGGACAGTCAGTTGAAACATGTGATAGAAGTTATTAAATTTTTTATTTAAAAAAAAATATCAATAAAGACTGGTTATGTATTAGTGTTCAGAAAGGTTTTTAGATTATTCCAAATTTAAAAAATGATCACTCTTGAACTTTTCAAAAATTGACATTTAAATATGCCTTTACATGCATTTGATCTTCTTCAGTAAAATGAACTCCCTGTGGGCTTTTCAACCATTGACATGTAAATATGCATTTACATGCATTTGATCTTCAGTAAAATGAACTCCCTGTGGGCTCAGAGATGTGGAATAGGCCAGATGCATTCTCCTGCATGTCATAAAAGGCAACCAATGGAGGTAGAAGCCACTGTGGCTTAATGGTTTTCATGCAGGATTTGTGATCAAAAGGGGTGCAGGTTTGAATCCAACCATGGGATCAGCCCGAGTTGGCTACCATAGTGTGTTCATGGGCAAGGCACTTTACTCCAATTACTCTGACACTAAACAGCATACTTGTGTTGCTGTTCCATAAAACACCAAATCAAAAACTGATCTTTTTTTTGGTTTGTTTACACAATTCCTGAAAGTTAGGTTACCAGTCACCAGGTATATTGGTTCCAGTAGCAAGGTGATTGGGTTTCATAATTATTTCACACTTAATTCATTCTAAATAAAATGCTATATGGATGTAATGACATTCCTTGTCATTTTGCCATATCATCTGACATTTTGATGGTGAAACAGTTCTATATTTGTATACTCTCACCATACGGTGGAGTATATTGTGTTATGTTGTCCAGCCATCCATCCATCTGTTACCATTTTTGTTTCTGCACAATAACTCGAGTTGTCAACCATCTACAATTACCAAACTTTGTGGATGGATTGCACTTGGGTTAAGGAAGAACCCTATCGATTTCAGGGTCAATGGTCAAGGTCACTGTGACTTAAAAAAAAAGAAAAAGAGAAAAGAAAAACTGTACTTGGGGTAAGAAGGAAGCTTATCAATTTTCGGGTCAAAAGGTCAATGGTCAGGATCACTGTGACTGAAAATTAAATGGTTTCTACACAAAAAGTTCAGTTTGCTCAAGGTCAATGTGCATTCTAGCCTGTGCCTTTGAACCTTATTCTTAATCTTTGGGTGCAAGAAGGTTGCTTCTGTGATGCAGTAGGATTTTAAAAGTCCCCGGAAAATGAAGATAATAGGTCGCTATAGTTGATTTTAGACTGGCTGTATTGAGCGCACCCAAGCTGGCTCACCAAATAGAGTGTCTCATGGAATAGAGTGTGATTCTTTCCAAAAGACACATAAGATGATCAATTTAATTGGCTGACGGAAATGTTTTACTGATTTTGATTAGCTTTGGCACTGTATAGCCTTTATTGTGCTGAGGTGCCATTAAATACTAATATTAATACCTTGAATTTTCCTGAATGAACAAGAAACAAGATAATATTTATGACCCCTTTTTTGTGTAAAAGACTCCATTTCTTGACCTGGTATTGGCCTTTGGGTCCACTTTTTTAATTTCTGTTAGGAACACTGCAAGATGTATCATGACTAGACAGCATGTCATGTACCAAAGCCATGCATCCTGCTTCAGTGTCAAGGTCACAGCAAGGGAAAATGTAATTCAGTGACTTGCGTCCTTGTCAAGGGTATAACTTTTGTACCACTGAAGATATTGTAACTATACTTTGCCCAAATATATATCATGACTTGACAGTGCATCATATATCACAGTCACATTCCCTGCCTCAAGGTCAAAGTCATGGCAAGGGAAAATATAATTCTGGGCTTGTACCCATGTCCAGAGTATAACTTCTGAACCATTGAAGATATTTTAATGGAACTTGTCCCAATGATATATCATGACTAGATATTTTAATGGAACTTGTCATTAGAAGCTGTACAAGTCTTTTTAAAATGCAACTATTAGTGGAGTTGTTGAGGAAGAAAATAGAATTAATAACAAACATGAATAAGTTAGACATGTATATGAAAGTGTTTTCTATGTTTTGTTTCTTTTAAGCAGATTTCCGACTTCAAAGTCCCAGTATTTGAACCAGGAGGCGGTGGCCTGCAGCAGGGAACATATGTCCCTAAAGGTGGGTCAGTTTTTCCCATTCACAGACAGCAAGACAGAGGTATTAGTTTTCCATTTGTGATGGCAGTCATGGCAGTATTATCTTCTCTGTCAACAGTGTTTGAATGTTCTGTTCAAGTATTTTTGACTGTTTGTATTGTTGGATATTGTGGGCAAGGGATGGAATTACAGTGGGCTGAGCTTGTGAGCCCCATGTTCTTAGGCAAGACCACAATATCCAACAATACAAAAAGTATAATTCTTTATTGTTAAAAGATACATTGTTTGTCCATTATTTTTTAAAAATTTAAATGGATACAGATAGGTTTGAAATAAATTTTGTTTGAATTATTTTTATTACTGAATCGCACATAGGTTGACATGGTGTGATTTAAGTACTGCTGCCTCATGATAGACCAGTTGTGACATTATAAGTAGGAACAAACTTTTTCGATCTTCCATGTGCTTAACCGCACCCAAAAAGTGCTTGACAACATTCAGTAAGTGAAAAATTTACTTGATTTTCAGATGCAGTGCTTTGGCATAGGAAGTCACATGAGGGTTTTATAATAATAAAACATTCCAGCACATCACAGTATGGTTTGCAGCCATGATGAGGGATGGACATAAAAAAAATGCTAATCTGTGAATTGTAGTATATTTAAATTAAAAACCTTTTATTCCCTATTTGTTCAAAAACTTTGCCTCAAAAAATATTTGGAAAAATGTATTGGGCAGATCATGAGATCCAATTTAAACTTTGGTAGCTCTTTGATGGTGAACAGCAATAATTTTATCTTGTATTAAAGAAACTGCAAGAGACTGTATACAATACCTTTGGCATTGTAGTTGTCTGCCTTTTCTGATGGCATTGTCATTGTTATAGGCATTGTTTTTGCATTTAACTCAGTTTCTCTGATACCAATATATGTACATTCATGAAACTTGATTTATCTTGGAAGGTAGTACTCAGCATGGTCTAAAGTAGGTCACAATAACCTGTTTGCATGCTGCATTGATTACATTAAGTTTGTGCATTTAGCTCAATTGATAAGACAGATATTGTATGTACAGTAATGAAACTTGATGGGGATTTTCATCTTTGAGGTTACTATTTACTATGAGCAAAAGTAGGTTACAGTGACCTACATTTCACACCAATGGTTACAGGAAGGTTTTTGCATTTGGCTCAGTTTTTCAAACTTTGTATGTTGTATATATAGTCAAGAAACTTCATGCGCATATTCATCTTGGAAGGGTACTGCTAAACATGGGCAAAAGTAGATCACAATGACCTACTTTTCACACTCCAGTGAGCAGCCAAGGTGTAGCATTCTGCAGAATTCTTGTTTCATCTCCTGGCCAGATGGTATGGCCCTGCTTCCAGCACCATTTGCTATCACCCGTCCATAAACAGTGGGTTGTTAATACTCGGGGAAACCTTATTTCTGATCAGATTTCAATCAGACGTGGAATATGGGTTTATAACATCAAAATCTTGGAAGAGTTTGATAATGAGTGAGATCCATGAATATTACTGAGGTAATCTTGCATCTGATTGACTGATATTGTTACAACTCTGGAACACTCAATAGAAAAGTTACATTAAGGTTTTGGTTAAAGTTTCTTCATTTGTTTATATTTTCTAAACCCCTTAATAGATTTTGAAGCTAAGACACTTCATTCTTTGATGTGCTTGTTCATCTCTTGGACCTTGGTACCAAGGTCACAGTCATAGAAAATGTGCATAAAGGTTTTGGATAAAGTTTTAGCTCTGCTGGTCATAGACCAGAAGACTTTATGGGATAGATTGTTGTCTGTCATCTTTCCATCTGTTAGCTCAAGTTTGTTATCACAACTCCTAAGCAACTTGGAGGATTGTCATGAAACTTTGCACACACATTCATCATCTGGTATAGTTGGTCGTAAATAAAAATGGTGTTATTGCTACTCCTCCTGATTGGAAGTCATATCAACATGGGGTTTTCACCAGAAGACTTTTTATGATGTGTAGTTGGTATTAAATGACAATAGTGCCTCTCAGACATCCAAAATGGGCACCACAGTGGCAATCATGAAAATCTTGTAATTGCTACTCTCCCTGAATGGATGGTTATATCAACATGGGCTTTTCACTAAAAGACTTCTTATGACGTCTAGTTGATCTTAAATGAAAATGGTGCCAATCTGACTTACAATACGGCCACCGTGATCTTGAAAATCTTGTTATCACTAATCCTCCTGAATGAAAAGTCACATAGACAGTGGAATTTTCACCAGAAGACTTAATATGATATGATATTCAGTATGGCCACCATGGTGGCCCTCTTGAATATCTTGTTATCTACTTCTGAATAGATGGTCAAATGGACATAGTGTTTTCGCCAAAAGACTTCTTATGATATCTAGTTGGTCATCATTGAAAATGGTGCTAATCTTACATCCAATATAGCTGTCATGACGGACATCTTGAAAATCTTATTGCTTCTCATCCTAAATGGAGGGTCATATCAACATGGGCTTTTCACCAAAAGACTTCTGATGATGTCCATTTGGACCTAAATATGACCACCACAGCAGTTAATTTAAAAATCTTGTTATCACTCAAGAATATCAGATATGTTTTCAACACTCAGCAGTTAAAAAGAAGACTTGGTCTTATATTGAATTCCTGGAAATTCATTTTGGCCAGTAGAGCGAGAGTCTTTTCAGGAGACTCTTTTTTCATTTGTATATATTTCCTAAATTGTTGATTTTGTTCATACTGGGGTGAATCATTGTGAAGTGAAGACAATTCATTCTGCAACACACTCACATACCCCTTTGATCTAGGCATCAGGGTCCCAATGATAGAAAATTTGTGTCAAGGTTTTGGTTTAAAAAAAATTCATTTGCTTATCAGCTCACCGCTTCAAAGTAGAGAAGAGCTATTGCACAACCCAAAGAGTCAGAGCTGGCATCCTCACATATGAAAGCATATACATATGTACTGACTTACTGCATCTCAATCATTTGTTCTTTCCTATGTCCTAGGTAACAGCTTGGAGTGCATTTCATAGCACCTACTGCCCTGGGTAGGGGGCTAACTTTGTACATACATGTACATAAGTTGTACATTCTTGGTAATGTTTTTGCATTTAGCTCTAGTTTAATGGACACTATACATACTGTTAGACCAGAAATCATGAAACTTGCTGAGGGGATGCATTTTGCCCATATTTCATGGTTCACTGACTTTTGCTAAATTTTGTGTTTTAAGTTAATTTTGTCAGTTCTGTGGATGCTAGAATCATCAAACTAGATGATTGTATGCATCTCTGTTAGTACCATACCCTTACAATAAAAGTTCACTGTGACTTACATTTCACATTTTACTGACTTAAGTTAACTTTATGCGTTTAGCTCAAAACCACCAAGGTCTTTTGCACCCTGTATGGATACTGTTATACCTGGAATCATTAAACTTGGTGAGAAGATGCATCTTGCTCATCGCAAAAGTAGCTTTTTTTTATGCATATTTCGTGCAAAATGACTAAGATTAAATTGTGTTTTTTAAGTTTATTTCTCAAGCTCTGTTCATATTAGATTCATCAAACTAGATGAATGTGTGCATCTCTGCTAGTATCACACCCTTCCAACAAAAGAAGGTTGCTGTGACCTACGTTTCACATTTTACTGACTTGCGTTAAGTTTTTGCATTTAGTGCATGACCAACATAGGGTTTTTGCATCCTGTATACATACTCTTATACCTAGAATAATGAAACTTGTTGAGGGGATGCATTTTAATGAGTTATACAACCTCATCATGAAAATAAGTCACTGTGACCCATATTTCACGCTTCATTGACTTCGTTAAATTTTGTATATTACCTGTTCATGTTTGAATCATTAAACTAGTTGATCATATACATCTCTATTAGTACCACACATGTACAGACATAAGGTCACTGTGCCCTAAATTTCCCATTTTACTGGCATGGTTTAAGTTTTACATTTAAGCTGATGATCACATAGGGGTTTTTTTGCATGCTGTATACATTATATCCTATTGAGAATCATGAAACCTGATAAACAGATTCATCTTGATGAGCATTACAGTACACCCTCATTGCAAAAGTAGGTCATTATGGCCCATATTTTGCATTTGTAATCACTGATTTGGGTTAAATTTTGTTTGATGTTCATTTCTCAAGGCACTGTGCATGCCAGAGTCTTGAAATTGATGATGATATACATTTCTCTTAGTACAACACCCTTACAGCAAAAGAAGCTCGTATTGACTTACATTTCATCTTTTATGGGCTGTGTTAAGTTTTTGTGTTGGCACATGACCGCACAATGTTTTGGCATGCTGCATGAGTAATATCCTACCTAGAATGATGAAATTTGATGAGAGGATCCATCTTGATAAGTACTACACCCTTATAGAAAGAGGTCTCAGTGAGCTATATTTCATGCTTCTGTGTCTTTGTTGAAATTTTGTGTTTAAAGTTCATTTATTGCATTCTAAATCGTGAAACTTGATAACTGGATCCATCTTTGCTAGTACTACATCCATACATCCAAAGGTAATTGTGACTTACATTTTATTCTTTACTAACATAAGTTAAGTATTTGTGTTTAGCTCATGACCACATTGATTCTTCCATGCTGTATACATCCTAGCATACACAGATGGCCCTTTCTGTCCAGTGTAGTTGGAAGTAGAAACAAATGTTTTTCCATTGTAAAATTTCCATAGCAATGACTATATGTTGCATATTGTGATACATTACCCTCAACAGGTTAATTGTCTATTGTACATGTCAATGAGTATAGGAATTAGATGAGTGGACTGAACACTTTTTATGTGCAGCTTCCGGTGTAGCAGCTAATCAAGATAATTACTGATGCATGAACTATGCTTCTTATACTGGTAGCCACTCAAAAGTTACTCAAAGTCTGTTACTTTCACCAGGTAATATCTGTCCGATATAGGTGGACAATAATAATAGCTTATAAAGCAAATTTTAAGAAGAACGTTTTAAAAAGCAAAAGAAAAAGAAAATTAATCTTTGGTGTTTAGCTCACATGGTCATAAGGCCAAATGAGCTAATGGTATGGCTCTGCATCCATTGTGTGTTGTCCATTCATCAACAGTTACCACTCCAGAGTCCATATTTCAAATCTGATCTCAATCATACTTGGAATATGGGTTTTTATCATCAAAATCTCAGATAAGTTCAATAATAAATGAGATCCCTGCATATTAATGAGCTGATCTTGCATCTGATTGGGTAACCTTGTTAACCTTCTGGAGACAATATTTTGGATCCAGTTTTGATTAGACTTAGCATATATGCTTTATATCGTGAAGATCGCAGACAAGTTCACTAATTAGTGAGATCCATGCATACTAATGACGTGATCTTGCATTTGATTGGCTAAGCTTGTTATCACTCTGGAGGCCATATTTCTGATCTGGTTTTTACCAGACTTGAAATATTGGCTTATATTATAAAGATCTTGGATGGGTTGAATAATTAGCATGATCCCACACATATTAATGATGTTATCTTGCATCTGATTGGCTGAGCTTGTTACCACTCTTGAAACCATATATTTGCTGATTTTGACCTAACTTCAAATATAGGTTTAAATCATCAAGATCTTGGATGGCTTCAGTACCGAGCGAGATCCACAGATATTAATGATGTAATCATGCTTCTGGTTGAGTTTGTTGCCACTTTTGAAGCCATAATTTTGATATGGTTTTGTATGTAAATGTAATTTCTGCTGAAATTAAGCTTTAGTTGTTTCACATAGTTTGTACCACATTTATGATGTCGATACAGACCCTGAAATGGGTAATGTTGCCAGTGAAACAAAAATGGGGTGCAGAATGAATGCAAATGGAATGCAGAATGAACACCAGTGATATGCAGAATGAATGAAATAAAATGATGAATGCAATGTGAAGGAAATGGAGAATGAAAATGAAAAATGTAGAACACAAAATGATGAATGATAAATGAAAGTGCCACATTTCATGAATGGAGTTGAAAATTTGTTTATCATTATTTTGGGCTGGTGCAAAATCTCCACTGTTGAAAGCCCATTTGCATCATAATTCAGCATGAGATTATTTATTCTTTACACTGACAAACAATTTTTGACTACTTACAAGCCATTAAATTTTTCTAACAAGCACCATTGATTTAATGACATAATCACCATAGTTGTATCTGTACAATTTTTATTTGAATGAATAGAAATAAGAAATAAAATTTGCTGACATATTCTACAACTATAGTTTCTTTCAGCTCACCTTTCCAAAGGCCAAGTGAGTTTTTGATATGGCCTTTTGTCCGTCATGCATGGACCATCATCCATCGTCATTCCTTCAACACTTGCTTGTGAACACTCTAGAGGCTTCATTTCTGATCAGATTTTAAGAGACATTATGATTGACATCCACGCAGTTTAATGAGGTGCATCTGATTGGCTGAAATTGTTTGCACTCTTGAGGCCATTTATCTGATCAGAATATGATCAAATTTGCTATGTAAGCTTATATCATTAAGATCTCTGGTGAGTTAAGTTAAGCGATATCCACGCGTATTATGAGGTGATCTTGCATCTAATTGGCTGAGCTTGTGAACACTACAGGCCACATTTCTAATCAGATCTTGATCAGATTTGGCATGTATGCTTATTCATCAGGATCTCAGATGATTTTGATTATGAGCAGCATCCACACATGTTAATGAGGTGATTTTGCATCTGATTAGCTGAGATTGTGAACACTCTTGAGACTATATTTTGTATCAGATTTTTATCAGGTTTGGTATGTAAGCTATATAGTCAGAATCTTAGATGAGTTTGATTAAGAGCAACATCTGTGCATATTTTGAGGTGATCATGCATCTGAATGGCTGAGTTTGTGAACACTAGAGGCTATATTTCTAATCAGATCTTGATCAGATTTGGTATGTCAGTTTATATCATCAAGTATGTTGAGTGAGTTCGATCATGAGCAACATCCACATATTAATGAGGTGATCTTGCATCTGCTTAGCTGAGCCTGTGAACAATCTAGAGGCCAGATTTCGATCAGATTCGGTATGTAAGCTTATGCCATCGAGATCACGGATGAGTTTGATTATGAGGGATAAAGAGGTGATCTTCCATTTGATTGAACACTCTAGAGACCATATTTCTGATCAGATTTTGATTTGATTTTGTATGTAATCTTATATTATCAAGACCTCAGATGATTTCAGTTATGAGTTACATCCACAAATGTTAATGGTGTGGTCTTGCATCTAATTGACTGAGCTTCTGAACACTCTAGAGGCTATATTTCTGATCAGATTTGGTATGTGAGCTTATATCATCAAGATATCAGTTGAGTTTGATTATGAGCTACATCCATGAATATTAATGAGGTGATCTTCCATCTTATTGACTGAGCTTGTGAACACTCGAGAGGCCACGTTTCTGATGAAAATTAATATGGATCAGATTTGATATGTTAGCTTATATCATCAAGATCTTGGATGACTTCGATTATAAGTGACAGTCATGCATATTATGTTGAGGTGATGTTGCATCTAATTGACTGAGTTTGTGACCACTAGAGGCCGTATTTTTGATCAGATTTTGTATGTAAGCTTGTATCATCAAGATCTCAGCTGAGTTTGATTATGATAGAAATCCACACATATTAATGAGGATCCAGGCTGATAAGATGATGGGAATAGAACCAGGAACCTTCTGGTCATGAGTCGAGTCGTCATATCTTCCTTGGATGGGATCTTAATGTTTGTAAATTTGTGTTCACATACTGACATATGTCAACTACCTATGCAAGCGATATCTGTCTCACTTGGATATCTTGTTACATTTATTACCATTGTGGTTTTTATTTATCATAAATTCATTGCTGTCTTTTGAACTCCATGCATTTTCTATTTTATTAAAGCGTGTTTTTAATAAGACAATATACGAAAGCATTAGTTGTTCCATTTAATACTATAAAAATAGAAATCCTTAATACAGTAAATCCATTTCAAATGTACGAAAATGAAAGGGAAAGATGAATTCAAGCAATGAATGCAAAATCAGAACGCATTTCTGAGACTGAACGAGGAATGATGAGATGGTAGCTGGAATGCAAAGTTAAATGCAAATGGAACACAAATGAAATGCAACTGAAGCACAAATGAAAATGTAAATAAAGTGCATATATTTTAATATTACCCATTTCAGGGTCTATAGTTTTGTTTGTAAATAGTTTTCATACTTAATTTTTGATCATTTCAGAAGATTTGTGGGAGTCAGATTTTGACCCACTGCATGTTTACCAGAGGGCAGTGTACAAAAAGGACTTTCAGTCGGCCATGGACAGATACACAGAGTTGTAAGTGTTAGTGGATGCAACATATTATTCTGAATTTAATTGACCAGTCGACTAAGCTTTTCCGATTAATTAGCATTTCACCTTGTTTAAATTTGTTATTACTGGTAAACCTAGTTATAAAACGATAGGGTCCATGAAATTACTTGGTACTATATCTCAGATCGTGTTATAGCGGGACAATCTTACCCAAAGAGAAATATCATTCAAGTCCCATGGAGAGTTGGGAGATTGGGGGGATCCAGACCTTTATTTAAGTCTGAGGGCAAAAAATATAAATATTTTCAAAACTATAAGTAAGGAAAAACCATTGCTTTCTGAATAATCCAAAGTCAGTGCTTCAAGTTGAGAGTAAAATGGTCATATTTGTAACTGAAATTTCAGAATTAGTGAGTGAAAATTGTATCGAGTCACCCTCTGGTGACCTTAAGAATCATTATGTGGCAACCAGAAAAAGACAAAAACACTTTTCGAAATATATACCACATTTTATGACGAAAACAGTTAAAACATGCAATTTAATTCTCAGAATAATTATCCCTTTTGGATTGTGAGACTGCTTGTTCCTGTCTTAAGTTATGTCCCAATTACTTGTAGTCAAAGTAGCCATTGACTACTAATTTGCTCAGAGGGCTTCAAATTTTAGTTCTACTGGTCATAGGCCAGAACAACTTATGGAATAGCCTGTTGTCTATCGTACATTGTCCATCCATCATTTGTCCATCAATTTGCACAAGTTTGTTATTGCTGTTATCTTGAAAAGTTAGTTATTGCTCGAGAATATTAGAGATGGTTTCAGCACTTAGCATTAAAATAAAGAAATGCTCTCATCTTGGATTCCTGGAAAATCTTTTTAGCCAGCAGAGCATCAGCCCCTTTGAGGGACTCTTGTTAGGAAATAATCTAATTTGGCTACTGCTTTGTAAACAAGAAACATGTCTCGTGATTACCAACAAAATCATGTAGATTGACATAATTTTGGCTTCTTCTGGAATATCTTGAATGGGAACCTAATATTACATATGACTAGTCTGACACGGAGCCTATAACTGGCCAATCTTATACATGCCCAGTGCAATCAACTGCAGCTAATGGTATCAATCTTGAAAAATGCAAACATGAAAACAATTACAGAAAATTGAGTTGGCAGTAAAATTACTGTCTGTCAAACTAGTATAAATGCTGATCTGGCTAAGGCTTTATTAATATCAATTATTAGAAGACAAAGTTACAGGCCCTTTTTCAGTGAAATTGAGGCCAGGCAATATGGAGAAAGATGGTTTAGAGAACTCCAAATAGTGAATTTCAGTAGCTGGTCTGAGGTTGAAACAGATGGTGACTGCTGACAGTACTGTTGGACAGATCTAGATACACTTTTAAAAACAAGTATGAGCTTTTTATAATTTCTCTTTAATTTGTTTAACTAAACCCTTCAAGTCACTTTTTGTCTCCTTCTAACATTAATTCCCCACTCTATTTCTACTGTTGGTGTCTACCAAACTATGTATGAGGGTATAAATTCACATTATCCGAGACAACTTCAGTGATCTTCTATCCATCATATCAGATTCAAGGTCAAAAGGCCATGAGATTTTTGTATTGCACTTATGTGAACATGTTAACTCCAACAGAGAAGAAAATATTAGTGTTACCAATTTTTTATAAGTTGGAATTTCACAAAAATATCTGAGATGGTGTCAGTACTCTGCAGTTGAAAAGAATAAAAGGAGGGAAGAAATGACCTTCTTATGAATTTCAATCAGTAGAGTATCAGTCCCTTCATGCGACTCTTGTTATAGCCAAAACCATTTAGATGGCTGAGTCTTCCTTCCTAAGACTCTGATAAAGAACTGATGCAGAGTTGATCACACAGTTATATCACACATGCCACAGTTGGAATTTAATTGCTTGAGGTGACTACATTTTTTGCTCTACTGGTCATAGACCAGAAAGCTTCTGGGATGGCCTGTTGTCCATCATCCATGGTCTGTTGTCTGATGTCCATCCATCCGTTAGCACAAGTTTGTTCTCACTACTCCTCCTAAACTACTTGGAGGATTGCCATGAAACTTTACACACACATTCATCCCAAGGTCTAGTTCGTTCTAAATGAAAATGCTCAGATGTCCAGTATGGTCACCATAGTATCCATCTTGAAAATCTTGTTATTGCTACTCCTCCTGAATGGATGGGTATATAAAACATGGGGTTTTCACTAAAAGACATCATATGATATCTAGTTGATTTTAAATGAAAATAGTGCAGATCTGATATCCCATATGGCCACCATGAAAGCCAGCTTGAAAGTTTTGTTATCACTACTCCTGAACAGAAAGTCATATTGATTAATATGTATAGTTGGTCCTAAATGAAAATTGTGCCGATCCAACCTCCAATATGACTGCCATGGCTGCCATTTGAAAATCTTATTGCTACTCCTAGATGGATGGTGATATCAATATCAGGTTTTCACTGCAAGGCTTATGATGTCTAGTTGGTCCTAAATGAAAATGGTACCAATCTGACATACAATGTGGCCACCATGGCAACCATCTTGAAAATCTTCTGATCACTTCTGCTAAATGGAAAGTCATATCAACATGGGTTTTCACTAGAAGACTTCATATGGTGTCTAGTTGGTCCTAAATGAAAATGGTGCTAATCTGATATCCAATATGGCCACCATGGTGGGATTCTAGGATAATAATCCCTGGCCAATAACCCCCAGCCAATAAACCCCAGCCAAGAACGTCTATGTCAAATACCCCCTGAACAATAATCCCTCATGGATAATAATCCCCCAGGATAAACCCCCCTGGCCAGAACCCCTCCAGAATTAAAACAAAACTATTTTATTATAGAATAAAAACAATAAATTTAATTTTTATTCATTCTGAACACATTATTATCATTATTATTACATTTACCTTTAAAGTTTGTATTTAAAAAAATGGTTAACCAGAAAAACTGAAGCCAAGAAACTCCCATGCTGTTATTTTCTAGGATTTTAATTTGTATTGGTTTCCAGTATTTGATTCTGTGTGTAACCTATTTAGGCTTATTATTTGTATACTTATCAACCTTCTCAATCTATTGGAATTTATACTATATTACAAATGCGAGAAGGCATCAAAGGAACGACTGATTCTGAGATCACCACTGCAGCCAAGAAACCCCCAATTTATACTATATTACAAATGCGAGAAACATCAAAGGAACGACTGATTCTGAGATCACCACTGAAGCCAAGAAACCCCCAATTTATACTGTATTACAAATGCGAGAAGGCATCAAAGGAATGACTGATTCTAAGATCACCACTGCAGCCAAGATACCCCCAATTTATACTATATTACAAATGCGAGAAGGCATCAAAGGAACGACTGATTCTGAGATCACCACTGCAGCCAAGAAACCCCCAATTTACACTATATTACAGATGCGAGAAGACATCAAAGGAACGACTGATTCTGAGATCACCACTGAAGCCAAGATACCTCCAATTTATACTATATTACAAATGTGAGAAGGCATCAAATGAAGGACTGAATTTGAGATAACAATTGAAGTCAAGAAACCCCCAATTTATACTATATTACAAATGCGAGAAGGCATCAAAGGAACGACTGAATTTGAGATAACAATTGAAGCCAAGAAACCCCCAATTTATACTATATTATAAATATGAGAAGACATCAAAGGAACAACTGATACTGAGACACTAAAGTCAAGAAACCTCCAAGTTATAAATGGTATAAATAGACTAAGGTTGTTGTAAAAAAATAATTCATGTTAAAGTGTAGAATAGAATAGGTTAAGAATGGAAATAATATAAAGTCACACAAAGTTCACAAAAAAATTCTCTACGAAGGATATGAAAATATTAAGCAAAAGAATTTAGCAAACGGAGTTGTGTCCTACTAATGCGAGAAACACCGAAATGCTGCAGAATGCAGGGCAAAGTAAAAGTTGAAGGTCAATAAATGATTGGTCTTTTGCACGATCAGACTCATGCACCAGATGCTGCTTACTGCAAGAAAATGAAAGTATACCAGCAAATGAAGGAACGGGCATGGGTTTCGATGGAACCTCCTCAGCGAATCATACTGAACAGAGTTGGAAATGCGACTCCTGCAGCTTTAGTTCTGTTGCCACCCATGCCTACTGTTCGAAGGACTCACAGCAAGCAGAGGCAGGCTGCAGGAAATCCTCTTCCTGTTCCAGATAACATTCAGAATCTAGTTATTCTGGACAAATACCAGAAAACACTTGACGGAAATGGCTTCCTTTTAGTGGATTCTGGACCTGGACCAACCTGGATGTTAACATTCAGCTACTTCTTGCCTTCCCAAACTGGTTCATGGATGGCACCTTCAAAACTGCACCGCTTCTATTTGAACAATTGTGCACAGTCCATGCTCTAACTCCTGAAGGAACAGTTCCATGCGTCTACTGTCTGCTGTCAAATAAACAACAGGCTACGTACACCCAAATGTTCATGGAACTTGTGCAATTAGAATTACTACTAAATCCATCTTCTATATTGATTGAGTATGAAATGGCCGTCATCAACAGCGTCTTTCCGAACATAAACGGATGCTTTTTACATATGAGCCAAAACATATATCGTCAAATTCAAAGTTGCAGTCTACAGCATCTGTACCAAACCGAATCAGAACTGGCAATAGAACTGTAAATGATTGCAGCACTTGCTTTCATCCCTGTCGATGCCTTTGAACAACTGAAACACATTTCACCAGCTGCCGCACAAGTCTTGGATTACTTTGAGGACACATTCATAGGAAGAACAATGCGCAGAGCACTTTGACCGCCTATGTTCGATTTGAAGATGTGGAATATGTTTGAACGCAGCCAAGAAGAACTGCCAAGAACAAACAATGCCATTGAAGGATTGCATCACACTTTTCAAGCAGACATCGGAAGCTCCCAACCAAATTTCTGGTGTTATTTGAATCAACTGCAAATAGCTGGACATGTCCCTCGGATGCCTAAGAAGTGTTACACTGACAGCAATGCCAGAATATTGCAGATCATCTCTGTCTATTTGAGTGTCTATGAGGGATCAATAACAACATCTCCTATTAACACATCAGCCATAACTAAGACATCATATATTTACACAATTTCTTTAACATGAAACTTTTTTTTTTCAATTACTGACACATAACTGCACTGTGTTTATCTGTTTCATGACAGTATTCATTAGACAATACTTGTATCTGCAGTTTTTTCAATTTTAATTAGTTGAAATTATACTGGTAAATTAAATACTACCTGCCGCAAGTTGAAGTGTCCATCAGTGTTGTTTACTGTGGGTGTTCATTAGCAAGTATATTGCTTCCATTTTCATCCAAATCCGAATAACTTGTATTTGTATTAATATTTGTGTTTTGCTGTATAAACACTGTGTTTGATGCAATAAAAGTTTTGATTTAATTTGTATTTTCCCTTTCTATATGTCAGATTTAATTCCCAAGTGATATTTCCGAAGTTATCTGCCAGTGCATGTGGCTTGTAAAGACAGCGCAGCACTCACTGTGCTTTTGAAGTTGACAATCCTTTTGATCAAGCCACGTAATTTTCCCACATGATAACCCTTTGATTGAGCTGCAAGTTTGATACTTGTTCAGTAAGTATGGGGTTATTGGCAAGGGGGTTTATACCAGGTGGTTAATATTCATGGGGGTTTAAATATCGATGAGGGGTTATTTTCGGGGGGGGGGGGTATTTACCCTAGGGGGTTATTAGCCTGGGGGTTTATAGTTGGTTACTACATGGTGGCCATATTGAAAAGCTTACTATTGCTACTCCAAGAAAATGAATGGCTATATTGACATGTTAGTCCTAAATGAAAATGGTAATGATCTTACATCCAATATGACTAACACAGCAGCTAATTTTAAACTCTTGTTATTGCTCAATAATATCAGAAACAGTTTCAGTACTCCGCAGTTAGAAGAAGAAATGGTCTTGTTTTGAATTTTTGGAAATTCTTTTCAGCTGGTACAGTGTCAGTCTCTTCGTGGGACTCTTGTATTAACTGAAACCGTTACAATCCTGAAGAAAAAGCGTGTGCCATTGTCAGGATTGGACAAATTTCAAAATTAGATGGCAGCAAGCTGTACTACCAGAAAAAGAATCTTGTAGACCAGCTTGAGTTTGGTAGACCAGAGAAGGCATTTTAATATGAAACTCTTTGCTTCAAGACTTACAATTTTTTCTTGTAATTAGTTATTCATACTTATGATACACCCACTATAAGGTTTAGCGTATTATGCTATGATGTTGTCCATCTGTTACTAATTTTGTTTCCTCACAATAGCTTGAGTTCTCCACCATGTACAGTTACCAAACTTTGTCTATGGCTTGCATTTTGGGTAAGGAAGAAGCCTTTTGATTTTAGGTTCAGAAGGTTAAAGGTCAGGGTCACTGTGGCTGAAAGAAGAAACATGCTTTCTTCATAATAACATTAGTTATACATCACAGACCTAGACCAAATATTATGGATGGTTTGCACTTGGGAAATAGAAGAAGCCAATCGATTTAGGTTTTAAAAAGGTCAAAGGTCAAGGGCACTGTGACTGAATAAAGAAAAATTGTTTCTGCACAAAAATTGTAGTTCTTGACCATGTTCCTTCACAAAAGTTTGTGGATAATTTACAACTTTGGTAAAAAAGAAGCCTATTGATTTTGGGGTAAAAAGGTCCAAGATCAGAATCATTGACTGCAAGAAACAAATTCCTTTTGCATAATAACTTCAGTTCTAGAACATGTAACTTGACCAAAGTCTGTGGAGGACTTGCATTTAAGGTATGGAAGAGGCCTATCGATTTTGGGATAAAATTTCAAAGGTCTATATCATTGTGGCTCAAAGACAAATGGGTTTTGCAGAACAATTTTTATTCTAGAATAAGTTCTTTGACAAAACTTTGTGGATAGCTTGCACTTGGGGTAATATAGAAATGTTTAAATTCTGGGGTTAAAAGGTTAGATATCATAGTTATGGTAAGTCTGATAAGAAAATAATTGTTTCTGCACAGTAACTTTACTTCAAGACCACATACCTTTGCCAGATGTCCAGGTCATTGAGATCCATCGGTCAACAATCTCTAGAGTTGACCATGTCCTACTTGTGCCTTTGTAAATGATTATTAAACATCAAGCAGGCGTATAATGTGCCATTGATGGTATTTTTGTTCTTATTTGTGAAGTATTTGACAAGTTACATTCTGTAAAATTGTTGAGCAAGTCATTATATAATTTAGTAGCCTACTGGGCTACCTGAATTAATATCTAGTAGACCACATCCAGCATTCTGTTAGGCACTGGGCTCCAGTACAAGATTTGTCCAACCCTGGTCACAGTGTATCAGAAGATATCTGTGACATCACTCAGTATTAATCAATTTATACTCTGTAGCATACTGTACTCATTCTTTAGGTGTAGGTATGATTAAATTGTTAGTGTTACGATTTTGTTCTCAGCCTGGAGTCTCAATTATCTGATAGTTGTCAACTTGATTTTGGCTTCTTTTGTTTTTCAGTGTCAAGAGAAAGGGTAAATACTTGGGTAAGGGCCAACCGTGGCCCCCATTTAAGTTTCCTGGAAGGATTTTGGATACCTACAAATGTCTGTACCAGATCCTACACTGCAGAACCATGCATGCCTTTCTCTTCACTGTACTCCACAGAGTGAGTTTCTTTTATAAGCTTGGACTTTTATTTCATACCCCTCCTCTTAACTACTCTCTGTCTCAAAATCATTGATTTTCACTACCTAAATTCTGCATCCGTTTCCAGGGTGGATTGGCTGCTTTGATGTGTTCTTGGGAAATGCACTTAGCTCCCAATTTCCTCGGCATGACATAGCCAATAATATGTTAATAGAGCCATTAAAACAAACAAAACAAAACAACAAAAAAAAACAAACATATATCTGTTTCCACATTTGTGGTTCACTTTTTTATCGAGTTATGCATGCATTAGGTATCCTTGAACTGATGTGCTTAAGGTCAGTAAATGACTATTCAGTGTCATGTCTATTGTGTTCATGAATGTTTACAAGTTGAAGATATTGTTATCACAAATTCCTGATCTTTATTTTTATGTATAAAACCCGTAAGCGTGTTGGACTTTTATTTGGGGAATGCCGTTCCTTTGGGAAAGAAAGTACCCCTAGATGTGGCATCGTCCAGTGGCAATACCACTTTTATCACCTAATTATTGACAATAAATTTATCTTACTGTTTGATTTCTTTTCTTTTCATGCTTTCTTCATAATAACATTAGTTGTACATCACAAACCTGACATAACCTATTTAGCATCTTTTTACTTAAAACCTATTTACTTGGCTAAGAAAAGAAAATTGATAAAACTCGTCCAATAAATGCTGCAAAATGTTTCCAACAATTTTCTCCATCTGTTTTATGTATGTATTTACTTTTTCAGGGTTCAAAGGATGCATCTATTACAGAGGGCATTATCTTTCATGCCATCCACCTTATGGAGATAGCTGTTATGACAGCTCCAGTCAATGGAAGTTTTAGTATGAAAGTAAGGATATATTTTTACTGTAGAATACATGCAATGTATACCACATTAAATTCTTTTATATGTTATTATTTTGTTGCCAAATTTATTGTTTGAAATATTACAATGTTGTTGCTTAGAATTGACAGAAGTTACAAAAGAAAATGTGTTTTTTAACACCTAGGTAGGCAACACTCTGTACATATGTTTACATATATGGATAACTCGATTAAATACCAGTTACTGGTCCATTTAAAACCAGGTCCTTGATTTTGCATTTACCCTATCTATCTTTGCTATAGCAGCAAACTTTTATTTTATAATTGTGCAGTATCCAGATCTTTTTTTATTTAATTTGGTTTTTCATATGGACATTAGCATATAACTAATTAAGAAATCTAAAGGATAATTTCAAGGATCCCCATTAATTATCTTTTATATAGAGGACACCTGTATATTAGGAACAACATACACATATATTTGGCCCCTGTTCCTGTTTTCACTGTACATGCAGGACACTACTCTGCTAATGAAGTTTATACTTAACATGTCTTCACACCTGTTACATGTATTTAATTATTGGCTATGACTATTTTGTTGGAACTTCTACTCTTTAGTGGCTAAATGATTTTTTGCACCTTATTAAATCTTGATAATGACATACAAAAGATTTCACAGCAGACAACAGCACACACATACAGTGCACATGTATAAATTACAGACATGTCCCAGGAGAGAGTATATACTTTGTATAAAAAGGAAAACTGTCTTAAGTGAAAAATTTGTACTGTCTTTCTGGGTGCCCTCTTTAGATTGGTTTCATATCTTCTACTTGTGTGTTTCAGAGCAAGGCATTCAGTGGGAAGGTGCCAGACCGGAACTACAAGGAGTGGTTCTCAGGAGCCAGCTTTTTCAAGAATGTTTGTGAGTTGGTTCAGGAAGTGAGTGTCCCCTACCATTCCCGTCATGTGGATTTGGAACAAGAGGGAACCATGTCAGTTAATATGGACACCTCTCTGGAAGAAATGTTCCAGCTAGCCCCAAGTGTTCTTGCCAGTGAGTAGCTTTATGTTTTAATTTTATTTCACATAAGTTATTCAACAAAATTCAAACAACTTCATATACAGCCTATTCTCAGTGGTTCATATGTTTGCATGAGGTGGTTGTTGAGGTGCAGGAAACCAGAGAATCTAGGGGGAACTATGAACCTTATATGTGCAACAACTTGTTCAGCCTACTCTCAGTAATTCCGATGTTGGAATGAGGTGGTTGTTGATGTGCTGGAAACGGGAGAATCTAGAGGAAACCACTAACTTGTACAGCTAACTCTCCATGATTCTGATGTTGGCATGAGATAGTTGTTCAGGTGGAGGAAGCCAGAGAATTCTAGAGGGATCCGCCAACCTTTAATGTGCAACAACTTGTACATTCTACTCTCAGTGGTTCAGCTGCTGGAATGAGGTTGTTGTTGAGATGGAGGAAACAAGAGAATCTAGAGGGAACCACCAACCTTTGATGTGCAACAACTTGTACAGTCTACTCTCAGTGGTTCAGATGTTGGCATGAGGATGTAATTGAGGTGGAGGAAACTGGAGAATCTAGAGAAAACCATCAACATTTGATGTGCAAGCACAAACTGTGCTGTGACTAGGGATTTGGAATCTAGGTCAGCAGAGTTGCAAAGTGAGCATGTTAACACAGTCTTAGCCAGATTCCTACATGAGGTTGACCCTAACTCTTTAATTTCTTTCTGAAAGACTTAAATATACCCTTTTCCTATTTTGAAAAAGACAAAGGTTGAACTTGGAACAGGCGTTAACTATGGACATTTTCCTGGAGACCCCAACTCACTTAAATCTTTCTAAACAATTTAAATCCACCCTTTTCTTCATCCTTTTTTACCATTTTTATACACCTGTCATAAGGCGGAGCTTATTTTGTTTATGTCTGGCCAGCTGTCTGTTACCAATTTAATTTCTGTACAATAACTCATGTGTTCCACCATGTACAGATACCAAACTTTGTGGATGGCTTGCACTTGGGCTTAGGAAGAATCCTGTCAATGTTGGGGTCAAAAGGTCAAAGTTCAAGGTTTCCGCACAATAACATTAGTACTACATCATATACCTGGACCAAACTTTGTTGATGGCTTGCCGTTGTGATAAGGAAGAAGACTGAAGTTTGGGGTCAACTGTCACTGTGCCTGAGAAAAGAAAAATGGTTTCTGCACATTGACATTAGTTCTACATCACAGCCCTGATCCAAACTTTGTGGATGGCTTGCACTTGTGGAAAGGAAGAAGCCAATAGATTTTGAGCTCAACATGGCAGAATGTCAAGGTCACTGTGACTGAATGAAGAAACATGGTTTGTGCATGAAGATTTCAGTTATTAACCATGTACCTTCACCAAAGTTTGATTTTGGGGTCAATGGCCAAAGGTCAAGGTTACTGGGACGAAAAAGGAAAAATGATTTTTGCATAATTACTTTAGTTGAAGATCACATACCTTGACCAAGGTCTGTGGAGGGCATGTACATAAGGTATGGAAGAGGCCTATTGATTTGTGGGTCAAAATGTTGAAGGTCAGGGTCATTGTAGCTCAAAGAAAATTCATTTTTCAAAATAACTTTTGTTCTAGATTAAGTTTCCTGACGAAATTTTGTGGATGGCTTGCACTTAGGGTAATAAAGAAACCTATAGATTTTGGGGTCTAAAGTTCAGAGGTCATGTTCATGGTAAGTATAGTAAGAAAATAATGGTTTCTCCATATTAAGTTTAGTTCAAGACCATATAACTTAACCAAAGGTTGAGGCCATTGAGATCCATTGATAAAAAATCTCCATAGTAAACAGTTCACATCAAGTGCCTGCATAGAAGACTATTAAACAGAGCAGGCATATAATGTGCCATTCACAGCACTCTTGTTTTATTTTAGGTATATACAGGTATGTCCTTCATTTTTTGAAGGAAGTTCATACCTACTAGCAAGCATTTCCATTACATGGTAACTTAATAATTCTTTAGATGTCAAGAATGAGTATTTTAAGCCAAAGACAGTTTCCCATGTTGTAAATTAAAATTAAATTCTGCTTTTCTTTTTGTTGCATTATAATTGGTTTATCATTATTTCAGTGTCATTGTCATTTTTATCATATTTGTTATTGTTATCATCATCATAATTTTTTAAAATATTATACCCATGGCTATAAAAGCTCTAACATTCCATTGATGATACTATTGTTGTAAGATGTTGCATTGTACTTAAATTTCCCATGATTACTGTAGCTTCAAATTGGCATACCCTGTCAATAAAACTTGACAATTGGCTGATGCAATATTGTTCCACCCACTGCCACAGTGACAAGTTCAAAGCAAGTGAAAGAAACACTGCAGCTGCTTGACTAGCCCACATACTTCCCTATCAAGTTGTCCTCAGCTAGATATAATGTAGTTACAGCCATATATATACACGTCATTTGGTATTTCCTGAATGAATCAGGGCATTATTGACCAGTAGTCCAAATTTAATGCCAGTGTTCATAGCAATTCTAAGGGCCCAAAAATGATGTATGATATTAATCTGAGGTATTTAAATTACCTATGGTAAAGTCCAATCTCTAAAAAATAACATCAGATAAAAAAGAACTAGTCTTTTAAAGTAATGGTATTATTAATGTTATTATTATTATTACTATTGTCATTATTTTGTAAAATGTGTTCATTCTTTTAATTGATAATTGCATTCATCGATACATTTACATCACCTTTAAACTTAATAGATACCTTCCTTTTTACCTGATTTACATGCTCAGAAGTGCTATGGAACTATTCAGCATAAATTACTTGCCATAGAAACATTCAACATCATCAAAAGAATTTGTAATTTTGCTTCAGTTGATATAATTTTTTGGCAAGGTAAGAATGAAATTGTAGTAACACAATCAGTGTTGCATCCAGGTCCCCCCATTCTGCAAGCAACGGCCACCAAAAATACAAGTTTAAATGGGGAGAAGTTGTGCAAAAGAAATCAAATTCCCACATGTTTTATATAATGGTGTAGAATAATTATAATAAAAATGTAGTAAATTCAAGTAGTTTTATCATTTGCACCAAAATGTACCACAGTCTTCTTTCCAAAAGCCAGTACCTTTCAGCATGATTATATTTAAAATGATCATTCCCTGGAAATTAGCCAGTATGCATGTATATGTAATTGTGCCTAGAGGTGTATTGAAATTCCTACCAAATGGCTGGGATATACCAGTCGTATCTATACTTGGTACTTGTCAAGTGCTATAAATCATTAAATGAAGCAGATAACTGAGCATTTTAAGATGAAGTAATTATAGCGGTAAGGATATAAATGTCTTCCCAAAAAAGTCGGCACCTGGTGCAAATGCACCATCTGGAAATGCTCAGTTGAACTTAAAATGACTGCGGGGGTGGGGTGGATTGGACTGCTTCTGAAACAGATGAACATGGCACACTACATGAAGATGATGTTCATGTTCATGAGGAGACTGAAGATGATTGCCCCAGCAAAAACTGCTTAAAAGGTGGTGCATCAAGATCCTTTGATTATGGGGATGCTATCAGATGCTGGAGAGGGATAAAAGAAAGGAGACTTTACCCAGAATCCCCATTAAATGGTCAGGTAGGAAAAATAATGGGCTGAGGGGCAGTTTCCCCTTTCTTGTAAATTCCTGGATGCAACACTGCATAATTGATGCAGCAAATTATCTGAATATATTATAAGTTTCTCTTGGTAGATGTTTTCTGTAAAATGGAAATAAAATATCTTCCTTCTTAGCAAAGTGTATCAGTGTATTTTCAATAGAATATTCAGTGAATTTGTGGTTAAAAAACAAAGCATTGTTCATGCCAAACGCACTTGAAAAACTGCAATGGCTGCTTTAGGATAGCTATGACATAATGTGTTTACATCCAGGTCTATGCCAGAGGTACAAAGATTGATCTTGTTACTGTAGATGCTATGACTGACCTTGTTTCCTTAACGATGTAAATACAAATTATTCAAATTAAGTCAGTCTTATGTGATTGAAGCATGCTCAAAAAAACTGCAAACAATCGGAGGATATACAATTTCATAAAGTAAAGAAAATTGCAGATGAGGAGACAAAAATGAGTGAAAAGGTCTTTGGAAAATCATATTATGCAAGCTAATATCAAACAGAGTTTAGATAAACTGGACAATGCAGTTATCTGCAGAAGACAAAGATCTAAATAACAGAAACTAGCCAAACATGGTTCCAAAGATAATCAGCAATTAGGATGTGTAGAAGGTTGCATGTTAATATGGGAGATTCATTGTTTGATCAAGTTTATTCTGTGTTAACTCATCAATAGAAATGGTAAGCTAAACATCTTTCCAATTTAACTGCTCAACTTGTAAGTTCTTCAGATGAAAAGGTGGAGGTTTTGCATTCAATTTATAATATAAACCTATGAATTATAGTAAGGAATGACAGGTGATTGTATAGATCGGTCACTGTTGTTATTGTTTTGGTAGAATGACTTGTACCTCTGAGAGATGCCATCAGATGGAAGTTAATGATGTCACAGAATCTTTTCCTAATGCAAATACTTCAGGAAAACAATGTTGATTCTTTCTCTCTCTTTCTCACCCCCCCCCCCAAATTTGCACCCCCCCCCCCAAATTTGTTTAGTTGATACAAAATATTAGCAGTATATGTGACTGATCTTTTATAAAATCAATTTTGTAAATGCATGGTAGAGGGATAGCTGTAGTCATTACTAAAACAACAACCCCTGCAGGCTCAGAGATGTAGAATAGGTCCAGAGTGCCCTCCAGTGTGAGGCGAAACATGAAGGCACCTGATTGCAGTGGGATGCATCCTGTGATGATATTCCAACTGAGGTCTTTGACTTTATAAATGAGTGTGGTTTGTGAAGCAAAATTTTGACATATTTGAAGGACTTTACCCTTTTTTGCCTTTATCTTGTTTGTGTATTCCTTTTTATATATTCTTTTTTGTATTTCTTTTTCTTTTTTTTGTATTCCTTTTTATTGTATTCCTTTTTTTGTATTCCTTTTTTGTATTCTTTTTTTGTATTCCTTTTTTTGTAGTTTTTCCAACACTTGTACCTTTTACCTTGAGTCTCATGGTGCAAATTTACTTTGGCAATGTTTTTTATCTTCAACATTTTTGCTACCTAGCCATATCTCAGCACAATATAACCTGGATTTTGCTGATACGCCATTAAACCATATACATACATAGATACATACATATTAAAGAACTAAGCAGAATAAGGTCTATCATGTGACATGTATATAGATGGGCTAAAAATAAGCAGCATCCACTGGCAACACATGTGCTATATCTAAAGCGTATGTCAATGTGGTCATGTAGGTGCATTTACTCATCTTAAATTAAATATTAATTGTTGTTCTAAAATTTAATACTAATATAGTTTAGCTAAGTCTGTTCAGTCCTTATTGTTAAATGCTCTGCACATTAACTTCCAGATGAAAATTATTGATCACTATGGATTTTTAAAATGGTGGCCATTTACTAAACTGGGTTAAGAATGGAGAATGTTGGGTCTAATTGTAACAAATAACAGGGTGGTACATTTTTTTTATCAACACGCAGCTTTGATTGTGACATCACAGCATGTGACATTCAATCCAGTTTGTACTGGACCACACCTTTAAGTTGACCTCATCCAAAAATGTCCACGTACTTTAACATTGATTTTGACGTATGTATTTCTCTGTGTGTGTATATAATAACCTTCCTAGGAATATTGATGTATGAGGTTTGAAATAAAGTAAATAATCGCCATTAAGGGTATGTGTAATCAAATTCTAAAAAATTACGTCCATTACTGAAATTGTCGGTACTGAACGCCTACATGACCTGTATGACTGGTACTATAGCTGGGGACAACTTGACTGGGAAATGTGCGGGCAAGTCAAGAAGTTACAATTTTTCTTTCTGTGACTTTGAAATTGCCGTGGTAAGCCAATCAGCAAGATTTATTGATGGAGTATGCCAGTCTGAAGCTTGAGTATTCATAGGAAATTTAATTGCAATGCAATTTCCTACATCCATAATATCATCAATGTAATGTTTCAGCTTTTTTGGCTGCATGCTTATATCATACAAGTTCTTACATTTTTGCTGTTTTATTTTAGCATCAAGTGGCCCTATCACTGCAGCCCATTCAGGAATTATTCCTTCAATCACCATGGTCTCCATGGCAACAACCTCCAGTGATGCCCCAAATACTATTCACCCACTGCACTCCACAACCTCTAGTCAGACTGTTCCAAAGTATGATGGCTGTGGAGCCTCTACAGAGCATTTCTTACCTGTTAAAGTTGGTGAAAGCCTCATATCAATTCTTCTGAAACTCATTGCAAAAATGTTGTACAAATCAAGCTCATATGTACCGCTCTCTGTGTCTAGTAGAACATTGTCAAAATCAAATGTTGGGGATGGACAACACTTCATACAACGATTGTTAGATAGACTTTGCCAACAGAATCCTGACTGTGCCAAAAAAGTGGAGGAAATGTATTGCAGCCAGGCACCTAAAGAAGTAGGAAAGAAAGTTAAAACTTCTCAAGACAAAGAAGAAAGGTGGGTTTTATTAGTACATTCTTTTTAAACATATGTGATTATAGCTAAAGCTTTTTAGGCTGATTACTAGCTTTGGAATGAGCAACTGCAGTACTCACTCTTTATAACAATGTTCATGGGAGCAACTACAGAACTCACTCTTTATAACAATGTTCATTGGAGCTATAATAGTGACCCATGGTATGAATGAGGTCACTCTCTACTGAGGTATATTCCAGTGAAACTGTGTCATAAGAGAGCATAAAAACACAAAAATATGGTATTTAATCATTTGAAATCACATTATACTGTAATTAACCCAAATCGTCAGACCCTACAATTTTCAGGACACCATATTTTCAAAATTTGTAATAATTTTAAATAGTACAAACATTATCTGGACACCAAGAAAGTTATTTATTAAAAGCTGATGGACAAAAAAAATTCAAGTTGGAACACGAACAAAAAGAATATTTTATCAGTACTAAAAAAAGTGGTGATTTAATAGTCAACCCGCAGGCTATGAAACCACTTTGATTACTCTAATTATTACGTGGATTAACTGAAGGTGTTGTTAAAAGGCAGGAATAAAAACAGCTGACACACTCTACAACTCGTGATCAAACAGATCCCTAAACAAAGAGAGCCACAAAGATAAGGAAAAACAACCGTTCATCTTGAGACACTTAGTGGAATTAATTAATAAATCACTTTGATCACTGTAAAATCAGTGGTCATCAGCATTACATTAAGCTGACATGTGATTGCAGGCTTCTTTTATATTTACTGCTGACATTAGGAAATTACTCACTGCTACCTCCGAATCCAGCCCTCCCTGAAAGATGAAAAACGTCTTTCCATATATATATATATATATATATATATATATATATATATATATATATATATATATATATATATATATATATATATATATATATATATATATATATCATATAAACAAAGGGAAGTAACTTTTACCAATTAACTCCCCTTGTTCCAGCTTGGTATCCACCCATATTCCAAATCTTTACCAGTTTGAACTTTCGCTTGCAACTGTGAACAGTGCCTCCAAAGAATCTGTTGCAATTTATAATCAATTTTGACCATCCAAAATTTATTTTCAGTGGTATAGTAAGTCAAAAGGTTGGTATACCTGATGTGTACAACATTTGCGTTTTTCCCAATGAATTGATTCATATTTTTGCACTTTTTTACCGGTGTTATTGTCCACGTGATATTGATCAGTAACACTCAAGTTTTCACTGGTATAATTGCATTGCACAGTTTTTTTTTTATGGTTGTTACGCATATCTTAGGTTATCTTGGTATAACGATTTTGCCTATATGAACAATTTGCATATTTTTTGTATGGACTTGTTTGTTTTTATCTTCTCTCTGTCATTACAGAGCTGTCAATTAAGTGCTTGAAGTGCAGACACTTTAAAGTTGTTGGGGACAACCACAGGACATAACTTGCCAGCACAAAATGTTCTTCCTCACACCGATGTAGAATGTGTGCAATGTGGGCAGAAGATGTTTGGTCCAACGTCTTGAAAAAGGCAGATGAAGGGCCGCAAAAATAAAGGCATGCTCTAAATCTTTTGAGCATGAAGTATTAAGTATCTGTCAGCCCACTGGGCATAAGTCCCTATCCCTACCAGTGCATTGATTTAGGAACGTTGAAGCCAAGTATGGAGGATTACCTTCCAACTTTGCTGTCCGGACTGGCCGGCAAGTTATATATCATATGCCATACTCAATCCCAGCTGCCAACCAACTGAACAGTACATTGCTCAACAGTTCTTATAGCAATGATGTCCTACGTGCAGCAGAGTGTCCTGGCCAGCCGGCCGGCCAGACTGACCATATCCATAATGCCATTGCATGGAGGACCGGCATCAGATTTGAAACCGTCCATCCATCCATCCATCTGACCTGGACCAACTGACCACACTGGACTGGTGATCGCAAGCTGGACCAGGCTCCATGCTAGACATGAATCAGCTGGCCCTACTAGCATAACCAACAGGTAAAACCATTTTTATGCATGGTAACGATTTGGTGTCATCACTGCCGTACAGAATGGTATACCCCTGGACACAGAACATACAGGAGGAGGACAATCTCCCCCTGTTGATGAGGGGGGCAATATGAACTTGCCTGAACATTCTGATCCAACCATGGAAAAGATAGAATTCATTTTTAAGGTAGCAATCGGAGAGATATATAGTATTTTACCTCCACTGGAATGCCATTCTCCATAGGCAGTCAATACTACATACAAGGTCAAGACCTCAGTGGATGTTGATGAAGATGACAAACATCCGTCCTTCAGATTTTTACTACAGTTGTCAAAGATTGCAGAAATTACTCGATGTCTCTTGTATAAAAATAGCGACCCCGGTAATTGAGGGCCTTCTTTTCTGTGAGTCAGCTGCCTACAGCTTTCTAACCACACTGGTACAAATCAGATACCAATGTTTATCATTCAGATGTACCTAGCCTAGACAAGGTTATTATTGCCATCAACATGTCTACTCCACCCTGTTATAAAGTGGACAGACAAGTACTACGTCTAAGTTGGTCAGGAACCTCGTGTCAACTTCCTTCCTACTCAACCTGGCATCTCTTGTGATCTTTCGCTTAGCTGAGGAAGCCAGAAATGACCATACATGGGAATCAGTATGCCGGCAGTAGGGCTGCTCACAACACAATGGCAAACTCCTTGACAGCCTCTTGTAACCTCGACTTGATAAGAAGATATGTGCTCCGGCAATCTTCTCTTTAACCCCACCATGCAGCAAACCTGCGCTCCCTCCCCTTCTGTTTAGGGCTCGAATTGAGGAGGTGAGAAAGTAGGTGGCAAAGGAGTTGCACCTTCAGCTCTCTGTGCAAGGCCCTATCTTTGCACGACCCCATCAGGGGGCTTACCAGAGAAGGGATGATCATCAACAGAAAGACTGCATGGGTAATTCTCAGCAACAACTGCAACCTTTTCATGGCCAGGAGAGTTACAGGTGGCCATATGCCCTTAACTTCCACCATCCATCAATGATTTGCTGTCCCTCCCACCCGCTTGTGACCCTCCTGTGGGTGCCAGACTCCTTCTGTTCCACCAGACTTGGATCAACCTATTTTGGACAAATGATTGGGTAATCTAAGTCATTTCAGAGAGGCTCCAGATCTCATTCATCCGGCCCCCTCCATTTTTGTCATCCCCCTTCATGATGGAGATCCTAAGTGCTCCTGCAAAAGCAGACGTTTTGCATAAGGAGATATAGCTCTTGCTTGTAAAGCAGGTGGTGGAGTTAGTCTGAAAACCGGACTACCCAGGTTTCTATTCCAGACTTTTTTCAGGTTATGAAAACCAATGGAAAAGATGGAAATGGAAAGGTCTGTCTGTCTGTTTTGTGTGATGCAACAAATACATGATCAGTCTCAACCTGTCCAGTGTGTATTTTCATATACCTATTCACATGGTATAACGCAAATACCTTTGCTTTGGCTACCACAGGGTAGTATACCGATTCTACACCCATCCTTTTGGCCTGAGTCTCAGTGGATGGGCCTTTACCAAGATGTTGGACTGTGCCATATCCCACTTCAGGATGTCCTCCTCCACAGCAATGGCAGCATACCTGGACAATATACTGCAAAAACATTTGGTAATTTTGGTTTTGGTTCAGGATATGAACAACTTTCTCCACCTTGTTCACAGTTTAGGGTGGATAGTCAATGTGGAGAAGTCGGATCTTGTCCCTTTTGTTCATCTAGGTATGGAATTTCTAACTTGTATCAGACTGGTTCGTCATCCTCCCAAACACATCAACAGAACCGTTCATGTGTCAGAGAAGACGTTCGTTAGGACGTTCATTTCGACAAGGGAATTTCTTCAACTCATTAGCCTGCTCAGTGCGGTGGCAGATCTGTTATACCTAAGTCTCCTTTACATGTGCCCTCTGTAAATTGCCCCTCTGGCACAGTGGTGCCTGATCTCAGGTCTTTTAGATCACCAGATTATGATCTCAACCAAAAATCAAACACTTCCTGCTTCACTGGCAAGACAGGGAGTAGCTATCAGTGGGAATACCTTTAGAAGCCCCACAACTCAAAATCACAATCTGTTCAGATGCCAGTTTGTCAGGTTGGGGGGCACACTTGCTTTTAGACTTTGTGACGGTCAGTGGCAAGTGGTCACTGCAAGAGAAGGCTATTCACATCAATCTACTGGAATTGAAGGCCATTCTCAATGCCTCTTATGCTTGGGTGGAACGCATCCAAAAGAAGATGGTTCTGATAATGCCGGACAATCAGTCATAGTGAACTACCTCTTCAAACAAGGGGGGACAAAATCTCCAGTGTCTTGATGTGGGTTATATGGTGTAAGTTCGAGCCCTTGTCTTCCACCTCACTGAAGCAGTTATCATATAAGACTTGCTTCTTGAGAGCACTAACTTCAGCTTGCAGGGTGAGTGAGCTGCATGCACTCTCCGTGGATCTGAACTACATACAGTTCCAGTCCAATGGCTCAGTCATTCTAATGATGCAACCTAAAGCAGGTTACCATTGATATGCAACCAACAAATAACTATTTGCTCTTTCTCCTTGATTGACCCATCAAGAGAGGTGAAGCTGCAGGACCCGGTACGCACCCTCAGATGCTGTCTACTATGCCTGGAGAATGTCTGCAGTGACCGTCAAAAGCTTTTCCTACTGTTAATGCAGAAAAGCGAGACATAACCCCACAAACGCTGGATGTTTGGCTAAAGAGGGTTCTGTGTACTCTGAACTCACAAAGGATCAGATATAACTCATGAAGATTTTAGCTGATGAAATACAAGCGATTTCCAGTTCGAGACATAGTGGAGTCAGTTGGTTGGCATGCTCAGTCTACTTTCTATAGCTTTTATTTGCGTGACATGGCCATGCAAAGGAGAGAGCTGAATCTTGTCAGACCACTGGTAGCTGCCCAGACAGTTATCATGCCCTGTTCATGACAGCACAACCTCAGCCCTGGGCATGACCTTGCAATTTTTGCTGGATTCACCCAGGAAACTTTTAAATGTAAGGCAATAGCCAGGAGTGGAATCCCACAGGGATCACCTTCTCATGTGTATAAACACATAATTTTCGGTTGTGCTAGTTCCACCTTAGGAGAAGTTCATCCTTTCAGTAGAGCAGTCATTGTGCCCCTACAGGGTGATGTGGGTAGAGATTGGATGCTCAAGCATTTCCTCCTCCTCTTACCTAATCTCCTAATATCAGTGTGATTGGGTAATGTATTTGATGGAGGAAAGTTTTTAATAAATTATGTTGCTTTTAAAATACTTACCTGATCACATTACTATCATTCCTTCTCATCCTTCCCCGCAAATGCGAGCATCCTCTTGCAGGTTTCAATCAGTCTTAAACTGGTAAACATCCTGGATATATGTGGCTGCATAGCGGGAACAAGGGGAGTTGATTTGTAAGAGTTACTTCCCTATATATATATATATGGTATATAGACAAAAATATATTTTTCATCTTTCAGGGAGGACTGGATTCAGAGGTAGCAGAGAGTAATTTCCTAATGTTAATGTGACCTGGTAATTATTTTCAGAGAATCATAATTTACTAAAAAAAAAAAATTCCTTTCTCACTAAAGTGGATTAACTTGTATGATATAAAGTGTTTAAATATGTATATGAGTTATCTTTGCTTTCCCTTTTCCAGTAAACTAAACTAGGTTTACATTTATTTTTGATAAAGCGGTCAACATCTCCAACATGCAAGTTTCACTAGTTCTTGTCTCAGTTTTATTCAATGGCATATTTCCCCTTTGTTTAACCTCATTTAGGATGTAGTTGGTTCAGTCTTCATACCTATTGTCGGAGTTCAAATAATGGTATTTCCAGTAAAATTCCTGAACCAGTCTAAGTGATTTGGCTCCATCAAATATTTAGGGCAGTGATCGCCATATTTGGAGTTTTAGTGTGAAGATCACTTCAAGCCTTATTGAAGGAAAATATGGATTATCTTTCAGATTTTCAGAGGTAAGATAATATGAACAGATGTATATTATTTTGGTGATACATTCTGTTCTCAAAGAGAGTCTTTATGTTATTAAACAATATTGATGTTGGAACTGAGTCACATTCATAGACAAAGTTTCCACCCAGACTTGTCACAGCAGTACATGTACATGATGAACAGACTGTCATTGTTTCACAAACAGAAAGAAAAACAAACACCAGAATTCTTTATTTGTACAAGAAAATTGAAACATTATCATGCAAGTGTTCTTTATTGGCAAGCAAGGATATAATGCATTGTGGTTTATCTACCTAGATGTTGTACTTAACGGGTTCATTAATACACAATCATGACAATAAAGATGGTAATTTTCCAGACAATATTTGGGAAACTTGATAATTTTCTTTAGTACATGAATTATCTGGACAGAGAAAAGTAATCATGTTTTCAGTGTCCAGATATTTGGGTCAATGACATTAATTGCTTTTTATGAAGAATACACGAAAATTAAGCAGTAGGAATAATTCAAGTAGCAATGCTAAAACAAAATTCAAACATAAAAGAGGTGCAGTAATATTGTGAGAGACCTTGTACCATTGTATAAGTATTCACGTTGTCTGAGTGTAAGCTGAATATTCATTACATTGTAGAAGATTTCACAGCAGCATGACACTTTTTGGCTGAGGAATAAAAAAAAAATTAGGCTTTTGAAGTTTACTGGGTGGAAAAAAAAGGAATATTGTCTATTGGGTTACTGTACTTGCAGAAGAGCCTACCATATATACTCACAAGTCAAATCCAACTGCAAACTACACAGAACGTAGATCTGCAATAGCATAATGCACTGGCAGATCTGGGTCTATGCAGTTTATTAAGAGTAGTCAGTAGAACAAACAGCATAGACACTGATCTGTCAGTGCATTATGTGATTGCAGATCAGGGTCTATGTTTGCAGTTCAACTTGAGTTATACATGAGTATTTATGGTATATTATACCTCATTGTTATTTCCACACTTTCAAAGAAGCATGGGGATATTGTGATACAGTCTATATGATGTATGTACCTACGTATATATGTAAGTAATGTCCTTGAACTCCGCCTACACCATTAAAGGTAGACCTGAGTACTATATACAGTCAAACCTGTCTTAGTGGTCACCTGTATTCTGCAATCACCTGTGTTCAGAAGTGATTCTAATTTCCCCTTGGCAAATTTCCTATATAAATGCCCTGTATTTAATGATCACCTGCTTTCAGTGGTCAGCAGCCAGGTGTTTCTTAACCAAGCCATGGTTTCACCCTGCCTTTGGCGGTCACTGGAGCATATCAGCAGTGACCGCTTCAGGTATGCAAATTAAACACTTCTTTTGTTTGATGAGCAAGGCATTGTTTGGATAAAGGTATATCATGTGAATCGATATTTAAGCACTTCATATCTCGATTGTACTTACCGTACTCCAATCACAGTCAGTCAAACTCAAAGGTGTCAACATGACGGCTTAAAAAACAAAGTGGATTTTGTCCCTGCATGAGAGAATTGAAGCAATTTGTTTCCTGGATAGTGGACAAAGTAGGTGTGTAGTTGCAGCATAAATGGGAGTCGGGTGAACTCAGATCCAAGGGATTATTAAGCGGAAGTGAGATATTATGGCCAATTTTGAGAACAACATTAATCCGGAGTGTAAGAGATTACGTACAATCACACCATATGAGTAGAGATACATATACACTGCACTTGTGATATCTGTTATGGTTTATATGCTATTAACAATAGCCGCAGGAAGCTTCTTTTCATTACCTAATCATCAAAGATCTCACTCAAAAGTCAACTGTCTTTTGATCTCAGTGAGTTTGAGCAACTGCTTAATCCATCGATTGTTTGAAGTGTGAACATCTGTTTTCATGCCTAATTATACCAGCTGGCCTAACAAAAAGTCAGTCCTGTGTTTGACAATCACAGGTAAGCTGTCAATTAGTAATTTTATTTAGATGCTATTTATACTGATAAGTGATGATTTAATGTACATGATGGATTAAAGTGGAACTTTTTATTTTTTTCTTTTTTTTCTTTTTCTTTTTGCCCAATAGCTAAACTAAATATATGTATCTTGATAGCATACTACTACTAATAATAATAATTCTAATGCTATTCAGTGCATAGGACATGTATTTGTCATGAACCAAGTTTGAGAGCTAAACCTGCCTTCAGAGGTCACCTATCTTCAAAAGCCACTTTGGCCCTTTCCCATGGGTGACCGCTGAACACAGGTTTGACAGTACTACAATTGGGAATTTTAATTTGTTTGACATTTTAGCATGCACATTAATTCACTGAATTAGGACATATGGCTATTTAATAACTACTAAAATGCGACCTTTACAGAAACAGCTTAGCGACTTTTTATTAACAGCCCAATATGCATGCGCAAGCTTGTGACATTAGTGGGGGAACTGTGCACAATATGGATATTGATCAGTATATTTGGACAATACTAAAATCATTTCAAAAGCGTCTTTTATATTCAATACATGTGTGTTTAGGTGTAATTTATATTACACAAAGCCAACTGACATGGAGCATAGTATTTAACAGCCCCAATTGTGGCCCAGCAATAATTAATAGCGAAAGTTTCATATTTGGACAATTCTTAATTGATAATTTCAGATCCCAGCTTGGGAAAGGTGTCATATATATTACACGAAGCCATTTGACTTGGAGCCTTATATTTAACAGCCCCATTTGTGGCCCAGCAATTTACAGCAGAAGTTTGATGATTGATAATTGTCCATTAAAGCTAAATTAAATTTATTGCTCAAATGAATAATGTTGTGGGATAATTGTCATGATTCCAGGACCAATCTCTCTGTCTGTCTCTCTCTTGGATCAATGTCAGGGGTTCCCCAAGACCTGAAATTTGCAATTTTGGGTGGGGCTAGACCACCAGTCCAACCCTGCTTTGAATTCATGCATTGCTGTAGTCACCTACCTTAGCATTTCTGTATATGAGTCTCTCTATCACAAAGGAATATGAAGATTTGGTAAAGTAAATTTTCAGTTGACTTTTAGCTGATAATAAGATCAATGGTTTTTATATTCTATTTTCGTCATGTTGAGACTGCACACCCACTCATTTAGCCCCCTGCTTTAATCCTTCTCTTTTGCTATTTGTTGCCTCCATCTCTCTCTTATTCTCACAGTTTCATTTTACATCTTTTCCCAATCATGTTTAATTTATGATACCATATTTGCCGGCCTATAAGTTGATACTTTTTGATCTGACAGTCTGGGCTTTGTCTTATACTCCAAATCGACTTATATATGGATTATGTCATTGAAATTGCTCTGTAATCATCAAAATAAAAAAATCTGTAAAATCAAAAACAGGTCACACAGCTGTACCAATTCTTGTTCAATTACCATGTCAATAAATTGTTATAAACTACTATGACAGTTTTTATTTTATAAATTTTATCATTACTTTGTATACATTTGTATGTGCTTGTTTTTTCTGATTTCTCCAACAGGAAATAAAAGAAAACAATTAAAGAGTTCACAATTCACGGGCCGCATAGCACACTTACGGTCTATGCTTTATAGTGTACTGTACTTATTGAAAGCATATCGTTTGTTCCTAAAACAAAATATGAAAGGATTTTGCTTTATTCCTTCTTTTTTTTGAGCATACATCATTCTTTTTGATCACATTTTAGCCATAGGTCCATTTATAATTGAATTACCAGTATTTTATGTGATGCACTTGAACAATTACCGGAAGATCGTTTTCATTGAAATAATTGATCCTACAAAGGGATGTAATCCATATTAACAACTGGAATGTTCGATGAATATTTGATAAAATACTGTAAACACATAATTATCATATATTCACAATACTGTCATATATTCACTAAAGAATGCCCTTAATAAGCTTAGAATTCAGAAATAGAGATGGACTACTTGTAGAACATCAATGATCCATTTTTAGTTTTGCATTTCAGCTTAAAGCAAAAATGTAATGTCAACACACTACCCATATTCATTTTTAACCAGCTGTTATTTCAGCGTCTCTCTTTGATTATTCCAGTAATTGATAAATTGGTCTTTGGTTTTTGACAACAATCAAAGCCAGTTACTGCAATTATTTAAACCCTGATATTGTCTTTGGCTACTGGTAGGAGGCAATGCTGGTACCCCTTTGTTCTCTATTATTAATCCACATCAATTACGGTACCAGTTTTGCAGTCTCAAGTGGATTAAGAACAACAAGAAATGATGCCCTCTCTCTTCTATGAACATAAATAATAAAGTTAGCCAAGGGCATTGTTTTCATTGTGGTTGTACTGGTACATTTTAATGAGTTAGGCATGTTCTGATCAGTCCTTTCAGTCCTAATCATTTGTATAAATATCCCAAACAAAATCATCCAACTTATCTCACATAGATATATTTAAGAATTATAAAAAAGTGTTTTATTTATTCTTTTTATGTGACTTTTCTCTGTTTTTCGTCTCTGTCATTAATTTTCTTTACATTTCTGACTTCCCTATGGATAGCCTCATTTTCCTATTGGTAGCCTTGCTAATTTGATATCGTCTGTCGAATCTTGCCCTAAAACTGGTGTCAGCTGGAATAACCTGGCTATGTGACAATGGATATCATAATTAAAACAAGAATGAACTGTTTATTCAGAGGTGTCAATTGATATGGAATATAGTAGTGCTCTTGTACATGAGTAAGATCACAATCATCAGGTAACTGAACAATACAGATTACAATTTATACTGAAATCTCTCTCTCTCTCTTTAACTCTCTCTCTCTTTCTCTCCAAAACGAAACTGTGGAAAAAGCATGTTAGCGTCGGTGATGCAATGTCCCAGTTACAGATAATCTGGAATAGCATACAGTGATACCATTAATATTCATGAAACCGGAAGTTACGAGTGAAAAAAACTAAGCCAAGGTGTTGATATGGCCTCCTCTTATACTCCTCATTGACTTATATATGGATGAAGGCTGGAAAATGTACAAAATTAGCCAATTCGACTTATACTCCGCATCGACTTAAGGCCAACAAATATGGTACTTAAATTCACTTTTAGCTGTAACTTAGTATCATTCAGCACATTTTTCAATGACCACTCAGAACCTACTATCTCTTTCCATGTTGTGACTTGAACCTACGTTGTTTTTTTTGTTTTTTTTTTATATCCATGTAAGTATATTAATATACACGTAGCTAAGAACATCTTCACCAACAATGGAACTTTAATATCAATGTGTCTGCTTCAGACAGACGTGCTTGTGAAGAGAACCATGTTTTACCAAGACATGCTTATGAAGAGAACCACGTTTTACTAAGAGAATTTGATCAAGTTTTTTTTAAATAGTGGCTGTGTATGCAACTTTCTCATCCATTATATGGTATTGTTTATATAGGTTTTTTTTGGGGGGGGGGGAATTTGCTGTCTTCAGCAGTTGTAAGCACAATCTTACTTTATTGCTCTCTCTCTCTCTCTTTCTCTCACTCGCAAAAGAATTAAATAATTTGATACACTGCATTTTCTTTATACATTTAGCTGATAACAAAATCACTCAGTTCATGATATTCTGTTTATCATGATGTTGAGATGGCGAGTGCTTAGGTACTCATACTGCTGCATCCACCAACAACACACCTCCTTCCATGTTGAATAATGCATCCACCAACAACACACCTCCTTCCTATATTGAATAATGCATCCACCAACAACACACCTCCTTCCCATGTTGAATAATGCATGCAATCAGAAAACAATCCACAGAAACTTCACACTTGACAATGGTAGAACAATGGTGATTTGCAATGTAGGGCGGAATATTCATGACATGTACATTAAACTGAAATATCTCGATAACCATTGAGTGCATAGGGTCAAAATTTTCGGATATTTCCTAAATCATACTGAATAATTTAGAGGCATTTGACAAGGGGAACTCGGGTCTACCTTGACAGCTAGACACATGAAATTTGGGTCACTGATAGGCCTATGGGTGTAAATTGTGTCAGCGATTTTGGAATTTTGATCTCACCTCTTGGGACCGGGCTAGTGGGTAGCAGTGATTGTACCAAAATTTCAAGTAACACCCAAGTTGTATGTCTTTAATGTCTGAGAATTGGCAAATATGATAAATGAACCAAGTGTCAACACATATCAGACTGGGACCCCTGGGTGATGCATCAGGGTCTATTCATACCCTAAACCAAAATTACATAAGTTTGTTTTTGTTTTGTAGAGAAGTTGCCTTTTTTGTAATAGTAATAGTAGTACTAGTAGTTGTTGTTGTTGTTGTGTTCTTGGGTATAAAACACAATCTTATTTATAACAAGTCTTTAATATGAGACTGAGTATCTGTAGCCAACAAATTTATCTGTTTATTCATCTTGCTAAATATAAATTTAGGCTGCATCAAATAATTCTCTTTGTTACTTCTAGATGTCATTCGAATAATGGTGCTCTGTGATTGTATGGCACCTTTAGCTAGTTTAACATTGAATGAAAATTCTGTTCTTTTTTTAAGGATAGGAGTCTTTTGCATATTTACAAAGCAGATGCAAATAGACAAACTTGAATATTGAACACTGTTAAAAACTATTGCAAATGACTTTATTTTTGCAGGTATCAAATTTTGTAGTTTGGTTAAAAAATGCATATTCATGGGTATTTAATTTCATGAAGTTGTCATTTAAACAAAAATTAAAAAAAGATTTAATATTGAGTGACAATGCATAAGTCTCTATAATAGATTATACCAACATTCAATTCCATGCATTTGCAAGCAAAGGCTTCCCGTAACAGGAAACAAGGCAAATATAGCTTTTATCACGAACAAACCAGGGCTAACATTGCGAGATATTCAATCAAAAATGAAGTGGCAAAAGCAGCAAGAATGTTCAGCACTGAGCTCAAGAAGAAAGTAAGTGAAAGAACAGTATGCAGTATGCATGATCAGTTTATTGAACTCGAGAAAGCTGGTACAGAAGGCACAACAAGCCTGCCCAAAACATCCTGTGGGAACCCCTTGACCATGTCATCCAACTCAAATCACAATTTCATGACTGGTATTCGACACAGGTGATGAATATGTTAAATGAATATGAGCACAGTGGAGATGTACATTTGAATAAGGTTTCTGTCAACCTAGAAACATCTGTCCTTAAGCAAGTTCACACATACCAAATTATTGCTTCGGACAGACCTGATTTGAGTGGACTTTGAGAATGCAGGACTCATCTACTGATTCTTTATTCAGCAGTTAGTTTATATGTGCCAAAGGTAGTTACTGACAATAATAATAATGAACATTGTATTCCACATACTCATTGGAATAGTAAATACATGTGATAAAAAAAAAAAAAAAATGTAGTGAAAACTTCTTTTTTAATTCATGAAGTGACTAATGGATATATGTTGTTAAAACAAGTTTAAACTGTGCTTGGCATTTTGTCTTCTTGAACAATAATGCTTTCACATTTCTAAATGTTTTGAATTTCATTGGATTGCATGAAGTTTCAGTGAGTATTCATTATTATAAATGGATATAATATGTGCTTTTGCAAAATAAAGAGTACATTTGCATTTATTACAGTTGCTGAAAGAGTCTTAACAAATCATACAGAATTTTCATGTTCATGAAATTTTGTATTTGAATTAAATTGCTATCAATCAAGTTCAGTGTTCTTCATCATTCATATACGTATCAAAATGTTCTTCATTATTCATATACGTATCATAATGTTCTTCATCATTCATATATGTATCATAATGTTCTTCATTCATATACGTATCATAATGTTCTTCATCATTCATATACATATCATAATGTTCTTCATTCATATACGTATCATAATGTTCTTCATTCATATACGTATCATAATGTTCTTCATCATTCATATAAGTATCATGTTCTTCTTCATTCATATACGTATCATAATGTTCTTCATCATTCATATATGTATCATAATGTTCTTCATCATTTCATATACGTATCATAATGTTCTTCATTCATATACGTATCATAATGTTCTTCTTTATTCATATACGTATCATAATGTTCTTCATCATTCATATACATATCATGTTCTTCTTCATTCATATACGTATCATAATGTTCTTCATCATTCATATACATATCATAATGTTCTTCTTCATTCATATATGTATCATAATGTTCTTCATTCATATACGTATCATAATCTTTTTCATTCATATATGTATCATAATGTTCTTCATTCATATACGTATCATGTTCTTCATTCATATATGTATATTAAAGTTCTTCATCATTCATATACGTATCATAATGTTCTTCATCATTCATATACGTATCATAATATTCTTCATTCATATATGTGTCATAATGTTCTTCATTCATATACGTATCATAATGTTCTTCATCATTCATATACATATCATAATGTTCTTCTTCATTCATATACGTATCATAATGTTCTTCATCATTCATATACATATCATGTTCTTCTTCATTCATATACATATCATAATGTTCTTCATCATTCATATACATATAATGTTCTTCTTCATTCACATATGTATCATAATGTTCTTCATTCATATACGTATCATAATGTTCTTCATTCATATATGTATCATAATGTTCTTCATTCATATACATATCATGTTTTTCATTCATATATGTATATTAAAGTTCTTCATCATTCATATACGTATCATAATGTTCTTCATCATTCATATACGTATCATAATGTTCTTCATCATTCATATATGTGTCATATTGTTCTTCATTCATATACGTATCATAATGTTCTTCATCATTCATATACATATCATAATGTTCTTCATTCATATATGTATCATAATGTTCTTCATCTTTCATATACGTATCATAATGTTTTTCATCATTCATATAGGTATCATATGTTCTTCATCATTCATATATGTGTCATAATGTTCTTCATTCATATACGTATCATAATGTTCTTCATCATTCATATATGTGTCATAATGTTATTCATTCATATACGTATCATAATGTTCTTCATCATTCATATACATATCATAATGTTCTTCATTCATATATGTATCATAATGTTCTTCTTCATTCATATACGTATCATAATGTTCTTCTTCATTCATATACGTATCATAATGTATATTTCTCAGCACTAGAGATAAGATAGCCTTGGTATTAAAACAAAGAAACAGGTAATGCCTTACCATTGCATGGGGTGGGGGGAGGTAAGCCTGCATATCATTTGAATATTGGGGGGTTAATGTCTTGGTTTATATTTTGTTGTGATTTTATATTCGTGGTCTAGCTTACCTATGAAAACCACAAAAATTTGTATCCCATGAATTTAAAGTGATTCACAGTATATTCCATTTTGAACAAAAAAGCATGAAATAGAATTTCATAAAAAAGACATGATTTGGTTCATTAGAAGCAAAGTCATTGAAAAAGTCATTTAGCATTTCATGCTAGACCATGTGCTTCAAAGCATGCTTTGACAGATGAATCTCAGATTCTGTGTGCAACTTAGTCAATTCAAAGTATACAAGTTGTATTCCGTCATTACTAATATGTATTGTGAACTATCCAAACTGCTATTCAGAAAATTATTCAGATTAAGGAAGGAATACATATCCATCACAATTGCCTTTGAAAATGCATATATTTTGGAGAATCCAAATACTTACTATACATCAATACACTTAAAAACGTTGCCAAGCTTTTTTATGACTAAGATGACTTATAGTAAGGAAAAACTTAAATTATGGTTCCGACCTTGTAACACATGTTACGGATATGGATGGAATAAGGGAAAAGTTCTGGCAAGCACGATTTACAAACTTTTGATTGCAATAGTTCAGACTAAAAATGATTAGGCCACCAATGGAAACTGGCCACCAGCATGTAGCAGAATTATCCCATGATGTAAAGCTTTGCTAACAAAACAATCAAATATTACTATAGTTTATTTTAGAATTTTTGAGGTATTAGTTGCAAGAACTACAGTCATTTAACAAGCAATAAATTAAAATTCACATGGCTTTCATATATGTTTCAGGAGGAGAAAGGCTCATGAGAGACAACAGAAACTTATGGCAGATTTTGCATCCAAGCAGAAAGCTTTCATGGAACAAGCCATGGAGACAGAAGGTATGTTATGCACAACATTTTCCTTTAAAATGAGTTTACATTGCATTTTTCTTCAATCTATTAGTTTTTGTCTCCCAGGCATTAGAAGATACCATGATATAGATAGAGTGGGTCCTTCTCCCTCTTCTTATGGCTCACCCTAAGAGAGGCCACCGCTGTCAGATTTTAAAGAAATTAACCTCTTATCCTGTGTATAAAGTGCATCCAGCTGTAAACAGCATAGATCTAAAACTGCCATGATCTGTGATGCTCACTTGATCAGATCTGAGTCTATTCAGCTCACTTTAACAGATCATGGTCAATGATGCTCACTTGAACAGATCAGGGTATGTGCTGTTCATTTGATCAAATCTGGATCTATTCTGTTCACATCAACAGACCAGAATTTATGTTGTTTACTTGAACAGGTCAGGGTCTATGCTGTTCACTTGAACAGGCCAGGGTATATGCTGTTCACTTGAATAGATCAGGTCTATGCTCTTCGGTTGAACAGATCTGGGTCTTTGCTGTTCAATTAATTAGATCTGGTTCTGTTATGTTCACTCAAGATATAGGTATACTATATTCAACTCAACTGATCAGGGTCTAAACTGTTCACTTGAACAGGCCAGGGTATATGCTGTTCACTTGAAAGGGTCAGGGTCTTTGTTCTTAAGTTGAACATATCTTGGTCTTTGATGTTCACTTAATCAGATCTGGTTTTATGATGTTCACTTAAGATCTAGGTATATTATATTCAACTCAACAGATCTGGGTCTTTGCTGTTCACTTAATCAGATCTGGTTCTACGATGTTCACTTGAGATCTAGGTATATTATATTCAACTCAACAGTCTAAGCTGTTTACTTGAACAGATCTTGGTCTATGCTATTCATTGCAGAAGATAAGGGCCTATAATGTTCACCTCAACCATCTATTGTATATACTGTTCACGTGAACAGACCAGGATATGTGATGTTCACTTGAACATGCCAGGGTCTGTGCTGTTTGTTTGACCAGATCATGGTCTATTCTGTTCACTTACACAGAGAAGGTTGTCTACATGGTTCCCTTGAACAGATCATGGTCTATGTTGTTCATGTGAACAATCCCTCTGCAGGATTTGTGGATGTAGAATAGGCCCAATGTGGCCTCGCACATGTCTTAAGAGGCAACTAATAGAGACAACCTTTTTGCACTTGAATGTGTTCTGTGATGATGTTCCAGCTGAGAAGGTCCTAGACTTTGTAAAAGAGAACGGTTTATATGAAATATGGGACTTTGTATTTGAAAACTTTTGCCCATTTTTGGCTTTATCTTTCGTTTGTTTGTCTTTTTTTTTATACCTTAACTTACTCAGCACTGAATAGTCAGGATTACACTGATGTGTGTCTTTTTTTTTATACCTTAACTTACTCAGCACTGAATAGTCCGGATTACACTGATGTGCAATTAACCCTATATATACATACATACATACATACATACATACATACATACATACATACATACATACATACATACATACATACATACATACATACATACATACATACATACATACATACATACATACATACATACATACATACATCAGATCAACAGATTGGGGTATATGCAGTTCACATCTGAACAGATCAGTGTCTACCCTCTTCACTTCAACAGATGTTCACTTCAACATATCAGGCTTTAAGCAGTTCACATCAACCAATCAGACCTAATGTTGTTCACTTCAAAAGATCAACAGATTGGAGACTATGCTGTTCACATCAACATGTCAGGCTTTATGTTGTTCACATAAACTGATCAGAGTCTAATTTAAAATAGACACTGGTGAATGGATACACAATTTATTGTAATAGATTCAATGTAAAATATATGTTTATTATGAAATAATACTGAAACGAAAAAGTCCATAGTGAATATACATTTCCAGTGTAAATTGTTCTTACATTGAATAAGAACCCCACATGATTAAAACCAAATATTTACATTGGCTTTGCAGTTGTATAAATTCCCAAAGTGGCTTTTCCTGTTCAAGATATGTAAACAAAGCCAACATGTGATCAGCGGACCTATCTTTAGCATATAATACAAAATTCAAGGCCAAAATGTTGGACACAAAAAAGGCATTAGTGAAAATATAGATTTAATTCAGATTTTTTTAAAATTACATGAAATTACCTGTTTGAATCGCATTTTGTCTGATTTTACTTATAAAATACTTCCTGTCACTCTTAAGAACGCTGGTGACACAGTTGATGACATCATTATCTCAAAACAAGAGCGTTAGTTTGCGAGAAACATGGTGCACAATTGAAGGACTGTCACAAATTCAGGATGTTCGACGATATATGTTGCAGTCTTATTGTGTAATGCTAAGTTCTTAATGTTATGTGATAAAGACAAACTCTGTGTTCATTTAAAATACAATTTATGGAACTCGTTCAGTAACACAATATGCCACCCACTTACTACAAGCAGCTTGTGGCATATGTTATTCAACTCATTTAATAACTTTAATGTTGAATGAAGGACTTCAAAATATTGATTGATGTACATTTACATATTGATTGATGTACATTTACATATTACTGTCATCTGGACAGTAGATGTGTTGACCTTACACATAGTTAGTTCTGTTTATTCTGATTATTAATATAGATGAGAAATTATACAGGCAAATGTCTTTACCCCAGGGAGTCAGGATAACTGAAAACTTTACTGTATATTTAAAATTGTTGCATGTAGACTTAGAGTACTGATCAATAAAGACCGGTTTGGATAACAAATATGTGTGTGTGTGTGTGTACATACATACATACATATATACACCTCTCCCTCGATAACTCGCGCACAATGGGGTCCAAGATACCGAACCTCTGAAAGATCGTTAACAACATTAGTCCAAGCGGTTTCAACAACATGTGCAAGCGAAAACATTGTGTGAAAAACATCACTGCTTTTTGTTCACAACTACAGAGATGCTGCCAGGCCGCGAGATCGCGGGTTTCTCGCAAAAGTGATTGAGTCACGCAACTTTTAAAAGCCAATGGGGGAAAGATCGCGCAAGTTATCTGTGCTTCCCGCGATTTCTTGAACCCAATGCGCGACTTTTTATTTTTTGTTTTTTAATTAGGTTAATCAGATCGTCTTTTTTGACTTTTCTCCATGATCTCAATTAATCATATATCTATGGAGAATATTGTTTGAATACAAGCACCTTTATTATGGAGATCTGTTCGAGTATTGCAGAAACTATGGAGGTATTCCGCTTGAATTGTTTCCTGGTGCTGTGTAGTAAATTGATCTATCGATCGAAATGTCTACAGCGCGACAGTAGTGTGTTATGTTGAAACAAAATATAACAGATTTCTTTAGGAAACTCAGCAAGATGGAAAGATCATCTGTTAAGGACGAAACTAGGGAGGATGAAATATCTGACGGTTTGTTGCCAACTGAACATAGCGCAGAAAGCTGTGATACAGAAATAACCGACATGATGTCGTTTACTACTGTTTAGACCATGCAGAAATTCTGATACATCGACAGAAATATCCAAGGAACAACATGCCTGAATTGTGGAAAATTGTGTTTTGGATACCTGAAAACCAGTTCCCGAAAATATTCAGACTGGTCATAATTGCAGCAGTTCTTGCCTTTGCGAAAAACTGATTGTGAAAGGTGATTCAGTTCTCAAAGCAAAATTCACACTACTCGGCGAAATAGGGTAACCACAGACCTTTAAAACTCTATCACTGTAGTAAGAAAATGTCAGAATATCTGAGAAAAAAACAAAATAAAATCCTATAAAGATATATAATTCGGATTAAGTATTTTTTTTCCCATTTTTTTTTCTCTAAGATATTCTGACATTTTCCTACTACAGTGATAGAGTTTCAAAGGCCATTGGGCTAACATCTGGAACAATAAATAAACTGATGACTATACAGATGTGTGTGGTCCAGTAAATTATTTTCAGTTTGCAAAGCCATATTTGAAGGGCAGTGATAAGAAACAAAGAAGAATATTTACCAGCTGAGCAACAATTAGGTATGCAGCTACCTTATACATTTATTGTCAAAGAAGTGATACAAAATCATTAAATGCTTGTTTTAAATTAGGTGTTTCTACACCTTATAATAATGTTGTCACCTGTCTTCTACCATTCAGCTTAGTTTACCCTTGCCCCCCTCCCCCGATGATAACCCCCTCTGAGGGTAGGTGTGGGGGACCTCCCCCTCTTAAGAAAATTTCTGGCAGCATCTCTGCAACTAACAAGATTCCTTTTTTTAAAAACTAGGGACATTTATTTTGTGAAACAACGTCGAAACTCGATTTATTTATTGTTCTATTAATAAAATATGGATGCCGTGATTTCATATCAAGTAACAGTGAAACTTTGTCTCATCCATAAGGAAATCCCTGAGTAGCAAGTTAGAAATTTTAAGTTCAATACAAACTCCGGAACTTGCTTCTCTCTAATCTGTAAAACAAAGCCTTTTATTCTCCAAGTACTCATTTGGTTTGGTTGCCTTACTATCTTTGATCACATTTGTGAATGAGTAGGCTAATTTAAGGTAGTTTAATTATATTACTTTCATAATAATATTTATAACAGTGTTCAATTGATCAATTGAAATGAGTTGACCTGACACACAGCCGTGACTGCTAGCTCTTACGCAGGCAGGATTTGCACGCCTTTTAACTTTTCTGTTATTCCACCCCCTTTCTTTGATTTGATACAAAAGATGTAATTAACGTGATAATACAAAGCAGGTGTGCTATTAATTGAGTGTAACAACACAGCAAATACTTCTGCAAGTCAGAGATAAAAAAAAACAGTCGGCACTTAATTATGTTCTCACGGAAATCCTCGCGGCAATAGCTGGGTCAGTTGAATTATATTTTTTCACGTTTTAATACAAGAGGGCATATTGCATTTATGATGATTACACTGTAACCGAATTAAAAGATAGAACTAAAACACAAATTTCACTTGACAAAACTTATTTAATTGGTATTTATTTTTAAAGTGTTGCCACCAGTAGGTATTAGTGACGTTTTCATTGATTGAAAATTTTGTCGAATATTTTTATTTATAGTGTGCTGAGAATGTTGTTTGGAAAGAAAATTGAACAAAATATATGACTTCTTATTAAAAGTTGAAAATTTCATGATGTTGATTCAAATTTCCGGGTAGTAACAACTGTTTCTGACAATAAAACAAGCGATATATCACGGTTTCATTTACTAATTTTGATCGCGATTTTTTTCACCTTCAACAAATAGGGGCCCCTTTCTTTGTATTTTCGAGTAAAAAAAATGGGATCCACGCCTGACCCTGTGTTATAAGCAGGTTCGCGAGTTATCCGTGCCCGAGTTATCGAGGGAGCAGTATATATATATATATATATATATATATATATATATATATATATATATATATATTTCAGCTTAGAATTACTGAAAAAACAAATTAATATACAGTAAAAAGACAGTACATTAATATTTATTGCATGTGATTCTTGATTGCTACATGCCAAAAATATTTAAATGTCAGCAGGGTATTCCAAAAAACATTTTGTTTTCAAAACCATAAATCTGTGGCTGTGTAATCAGTTACATTCAGATGGTAACTTGTGCTTGTACATATTGAAATTTAGAAAAATATTTCAAAATGAAATTGTATAGCACTGATGTGTGAAGTACATGTAATTTTATAGCACTGATGTGTGAAGTACATGTATACCTGTGTCAAAAAAGGTTACCATAGCATGGCAACCTTTAAGGTTTCTTACATTTTTGAAAGAGCTAATTGCCTTTCAGATATTCATGTAAAGTGTTCAAAAATTCTAGATTTAAGACAATTGTAAAAATGTCTGATCCAGGGCAAAATCATATAATCCTAATGGTGGGTAGGTGTCATATGAAACTGATGCTCATATTGGAAAAAGGAGTTCAGTCCCCCCCACCCCCCACCCACCTTTTGCATTTACTTCTTTACAGTGAACTAATCATCAACTTAAATGGAAGTATATTTATTACAGGATATCCTGTTTTCCATCATCCATCCATCTGTTAGTACAAGTTTGTTATATCTACTCCTCCCAAACTTCTAGGAGGATTGGGATTGCCATAAAACTTGACACACATTCATCCCATGGTCTAGTTGATCCTAAATGAAAATGGTGCAGCTCAGACATTCAGTATGGCCACCATATTTAAACCATCTTTAAAATCATTGTTATTGCTACTTCGTCTAGATGGTCTTTTCAACATGGGGTTTTCACCAAAAGACTTCATATGATGTCTGTTTGGTCCAAAATGAAGATGGTGCCTATCTTACATATAATATAACCACCATGGCAGCCATGTTGAAAATTTTGTTATCACTCAAGAATATCAGAGATGGTTTCAACACTCAGCAGTTTAAAAAGCATAAATGGGCTTATCTTAGATTTCTGGAAATTCTTTTTTTGCTGGGTAGAGCATCATTTCCTTTGAAAGACTCTTGCTTACCCTAAGATCTATATCTTTACAGCTGCTGATACTTATGCAAGTTGCAGTGCTACTGGCAAGTCTGAAGAAGGATATAAAGGCAGTGTTGTAGAGGATATGTATGATTGTGTCATCTGTGGCCAGACTGCTCCCTCCACTCCTGACAAAACTTTTGGACTGGTAGTTCTGTTGCAGGCATCAAGTGGTGAGTCTTTAGTCAGTTATAAAGAAATTTGATAACAATTTTAACAGAAACTAGTCTGGAAAAGTTCAGTCTTTTTGATGGTTAATCAGAATGATAATTAGCATTGTATCTGTTTGCCTTTCCGAGGGTGACTTTGATTTGGGTTTCAGATGTCAGATATTAAGATTTTCATTTATGTTAATACAATATTATTGAATCTACATATTTAAGTTCAAATTTTTACATTTTTGCTTTATGGGGTTATAATATGATTTCACATGTTAACAACTCGAAGTAAATTTAATAGTTTAAGAAATTTGAAAAATTGATAGCTCTACTGGTCATAGTTCTGTCATCTGTCCTTTCACATAAGTTTGTTATCGCTGCTCCTCCTAAACTACTTGGAGGATTCCCATGAAACTTTACACACACAATCATCCCAAGGTATAGTTGGTCCTAAATGATAATGGTGCTGCTCAAACAGCCAATATGGCCACCAGTTGCCATCTTGAAAATCTTGTTATCGCTACTCCTCCTGCACAGAAAGTCATATCAACATTGGGTTTTCACCAGAAGACTTCTTATAATTTATGCTTGGTCCTAAATGAAAATGGTGCCACTTGAACATCAAATGTGGATGCCACAGCAGCCGTCTTGAAAATCTTGTTATCGCTACTCCTGAACAGAAAGTCATATCAACATGGGGTTTTCACCAAAAGACTTTTTATGATGTCTGGTTGGTCCTAATGAAAATAGTGCCGCTTGGACATCCAATATGGCCTTTACAGAAGACATTTTGAAAATGCTGTTATCGCTACTCCTCCAGAATGGATAGTCATATCAACATAGGGTTTTCACTAAAGACTTCTTGCGATGTCTAGTTGGTCCTAAATGAAAATGGTACTGATCTGACATCCAATATGGCCACCACATCAGCCATCTTGAAAATCCTGTCATAGTTACTCTTCCTGAATGGAAAGTCATATCAAAATGGGGTTTTCACCAAAATGATGCTGCTTGAACATCCAGTATGGTCATTACAGCAGCCAACTTAAAAATCTTGTTATTGCTACTCAATGGATGGTCATATCAGCATGGGGTTTTCACTAAAAGACTTCAAGTGATGTCAAGTTGGTCCTAAATGAAAATGATATCAATCTTGTGTCCAACATGGCCACCATGGAAGTCATCTTGAAAATCTTCTTATTGCTACTCCTCCTAAACAGAAAGTCATTTCGACATGGGGTTCTCACCAGAAGACAAATTATGATACCTAGTTGATCCTAAATGAAAATGGTGCCAGTCTGACCTCAAACATCACCACGATGGGAGCTGTCTTGAAAATCTTGCTCTAGCTTCTCCTCCTAAATGGAAAGTCATATTGGCATGGAGTTTTCACCAGAAGACTTCTTATGGTGTCTTTCTGGACCTGAATGAAACTGATGCTGATCTGACTTCTGATAAGGCCACTATGGTGGCCATCTTGAACATCTTGTTTTCGCTGCTTCTCCAGAATTGATGGCCATATCGATATAGGCTTTTCACCGAAAGACTTATGATAACTGGTTCATCCTAAATGCAAATGGTACCAATCTTATATCAAATATGGCTACCGCAATGGTCATCTTGAAAATCTTGTTATTGCTAATCCTTAGAATGGATGGTCATATTTTAACAGAGTTTTCACCAAAGTCTTCTGATGATTTCTAGTTTGTCGTAAATGATGCCGATCTTGCATCAATTATAGGTACCACAGCAGCTAATTTGAGATAGTTTCAACACTCAGCAGTAATAAGAACAAACGGTCTTATCTTGAATTCCAGTAAATTCTTTTCAGACAGTAGAGCATCACTCCTTTGGAGAGACATTGTTTATTTTTGTCCTAGTTGCAAGGTTCAACCTAGGACTCGGGAACTCGGGACCAATAGCTTCTTGACTTTTTCAAAATGGACCAGGTAGATTTTGATGAGCCAATAGTTTGTGAGGCTTATATCTCTTTTTTTTTTTTACAGAAAAATATGTTTATTTGTATTTTTGAGCAATTTCACATTATGTAATTTATAATATGATATGTATATAAATTAACATTAAAAGTTCTTTCTTTATTTGAGTTAATTCTTTGTATTTTCTGCACTCTTTGCACATTCATGGAAAATATCTATCTACAATTCAGTTCACAGCAAAATTAGATATTTATAATGCATTGACTTTGATGTGGAAAATAATCGACCCTGATGTAGAGAGGTCAAAAGTTTATTAAATTTTTATATTTAATTAAATTTAATTAGGGTGCTTAACTTTTGTGCCAGCGTTTACACTGTGGCAATGACCCACTACCACTATTCAAGAGGAAGTTCTCTTATCAATGCAACTGCAAGGTTATTGTTATGGCTGACTCTCACATGAACTGGGTAGTTCCAGTACAGCACATCTATGTTCATATGTGTACAAACAAGCAAGAAGAATTTGGAAAGTTTGGTTATTCTGCTAAGTGTCAGGTAATGCATTTTTCATTTAACTATATCAATTTATATATAGTTTTAAACAACTTGGTATCAGTATTGTTCAGCAACAAACAAGTGGAAATTGGTGGCATTATGGCATATGAGAGGTTTATACTACAGTTGATACAGCTGTCATACCTCAGATGTCGAGTTAATGCTGGTTGTAGCTCAATGACTAATTCAGCATCGCATAACGGTAAATATGTGTTTTTTTACCAGAGCATTTCCAGAATTTTAGGAGTTCTTGTGAAAGTTGTGGAGAAAATTAAGTTCAGATGCATTTCATAAAGGTAATTTACTTATGTATCTCTTGAAAGAAACTGTTGTACAATTGCATTTCATACAAATTATAGTAAACTACATTGTTTGCTTGATCAAACCTTTGTTCTGTGCTTTGACACTTTTAAAAACAATATAAGCAAATGATTTGATTGTTGACATAATCTTTCATTTGTGATTAAATGGATGTTACAGACAAGTGTAGAAAATAAGTCTGCAGATGTCAAAATCTTCATCAGTCATTGTCGATTCAACACATTAAACAGTTGCATGTTTACATTGGGCAGTAAACAGGAACTACACAGTACCTAATTGGTGTAGTTGCCATGTAGAAGTCATGAGCATTCACTCTGGATAGTGATTGATGACCATTACTCACTGCAGATGTGTTTGCTTTGCTTAGACAAAGTGTTTTTAAAAAAAGCTGAATCTGTTTTACAAAGCAAACTTTTAATGACATGTACACTGTAGATGATTGTTTTGGTGTTGTTGAGTTTAACGGCATTTTTCAGCGCATGATAGGTTATACATTGCGGCCAGTATATTTGATGGAGGAAGAACCCAGGAAAACTTGGAGAAGAACCACCAACCCACAGGAAGCTACTGTCAAGTTTTCTCACTTACCCATGTTGGTCGAGCTGAGACTCAAACTAATGCAGACAGAGGTGAGATGTGTGAGTGATCTGTAAAGGCGAGCGCCTTAGACCACATGGTCACCTGGGGTCCCACACTGTAGATGAGAATCACTTCATATGTGACTGTCTAGTGTGATAATTCTAAAATTACCAAATTGTAATTGTACTGCCATTGCATCGAGAGAGTGAGAGATATATAGAGGATATTTGCCTGTATTGAATGAATAATATATCTCATTGAGTGGTTGACAAATTCTCTATTTTCACAAGTAGCGACGCCACAAATGAAAATACTCAAGTTTTTCACCCACAAGATCCTCTTTATACTGTCAGGATCCAAGAAGCTGATCCTCAAGTTATTCGAGACCATGAAACCATGTTATTCAACAAGTAAAGCTGATAACTCTATACTGTTGACTTGTTATGTTTCATTCTTACCCAGATATGGTTGTAATTGACCCTGAACATACCATAAAGATTATTTACGATTGTAACAAGGATCGACCGAGTGGGTTTGGATTTAGTGAAGATGCAAAGTCCAGTTATGAAAATTATACATTTATTTACAATGTTTGTATGTATGGTAATGAATTCAGTCTTACTCAAACATATGCAACTCTGACACCCCTAGCTATACAATCATATTTCAATATTGTACTCAATCTACACATGCACTAATTACTGCTATTCAGTGACAAGATGAATTCCAAATGAAGTATTGGGAAGTTTTCCACATATAACCCATTTAACTATATACATTAGCATGTGCAAATAACAGGTTGCCCATTTAACTATACACATTAGTGTGTGCAAATAACAGGTTGCCCATTTAACTATACACATTAGTGTGTGCAAATAACAGGTTCCCCATTTAACTATATGCATTAGTGTGTGCAAATAACAGGTTGCCCATTTAACTATACACATTAGTGTGTGCAAATAACAGGTTGCCCATTTAACTATACACATTAGTGTGTGCAAATAAGAGATTGCCCATTTAACTATATGGATTAGTGTGTGCAAATAACAGGTTGCCCATTTAACTATACACATTAGTGTGTGCAAATAACAGGTTGCCCATTTAACTATGCACATTAGTGTGTGCAAATAACAGGTTGCCATTTAACTATACACATTAGTTTGTGCAAATAACAGGTTGCCCACCTAACTGTACAAATGAGTGTGTGCAAATAACAGGTTGCCCATTTAACTATACACATTAGTGTGTGCAAATGACAGGTTGCCCACTTAACTGTACAAATGAGTGTGTGCAAATAACAGGTTGCCCAGTTAACTATACACATTAGTGTCTGTAAAGAACAAACATGGAATATTATATTCTGTTAACATAACAGACATGAAATTGTTCTGTTCACTAAAACAGATATATAACTGTTTTGTTCATTTAGTGAAATTGTGAGTCTATGCTGATGTCATGAGATTAAGATGCATTGATATTCACAAATTAAACACGCATCTATGAAATTGTGATGTTTGCAAACCATATGAATATATGAATATATGAGAATATACCATCCAACAATGGATATTGAAGTTGAAATTTTCAAAAGACAGGAATATGTGAATATATGAGAACATACCGTCCAATAACAGATATGAAGTTGTAGTGTCATGTCATTCATACAACAAGCATGAAATTACTGTGATATACCATCCAGCAACAGAGATGAAGTTGCCCTATTTCACTATAATAAGTCATATGCAAGGAATGCTTCCATATATTACATTTCATTCCCATCTAGGACCCTTACTTCTGCAGAGACACAGGTTGAAGTATTTACCATTGACACCCCCACCCCCTCTATGCTGAGAGTCTGCCAACACCACTGGTTTAAAACACTATCTATCTGGAATCAGAGCTAAAAATATACACAACTGAACCATGTAATACACGAGCCATCAACCATAAACTCTAGCATGTTTTTGTACATTCACAACAATGCATGTTATGTATGCGTATAGAAGAAAATACCTGGTTAAACATAAAAACTGTTCTATATTGAGAATAACTAAATGGGATTACATAATAGCCAAATTCATACATGAATCTCTCTGCAGCAAGAATAATCACACAGGATTATGAAAAGCTAGAATGTTTCTCATTGTTTACTATATACAACATACATAATTTGACCCAGCTTGTTGATTTGGATAAAAGTACGACTGTGACATGAAATAGTCTATATTAAATCTGATAGCATTGTGTTATATGAAATTTGTCTGACCTAGTCGAAACTTAAGATAAATTCTGAAAGATTTTATTGTAGGAAACTATTCTATCAAACACAGATGATAGAAAGAAAAGAAGAATGTGTACAACTGTTATATACCTTTACAGCTAAAAGATCAATGATGACAGCTTCCTGACAGTGCATCAATGCAGTGTTACTATAAGCAGAAAAATAAACACTCTATTTACCCATACATGGGGGGAGACCTTGGACAGGAAACATGACATGAGTTCCTACCATCAGCACTTTGCTTGTGCTACAGTAAATCAGTCGACCAAGTGAGTAAAAGCAACAAGACCCATGCTATATTGACATTACAATACAGTGGCAAATTTGTGCACAAAATTCCATGACAACAATGACATGGTTATGTTTTAAATGTAAAATAAATAATTAAAATTCATATTGATGCAGATGCATAAAAAAAACTTGAATAAAACAAATGGTTCATTCCACTCTGTTATTTAGGAAGCTATATTGGTGTTGTAAATGCACAAAAGTTCCTCCATGTAAAAGTTCCCAGTTCCATTTACTTTCTGATCAACTTTATTCCCCTTCATTCTCTGATGTGTGCTGTGCCTGGCAAGGTTACTAAACAGCACTGAATTGATGTTGCCATGACTGACAGGAACACTTACTAAAAGTATTTAAAACTGGATCTGGGGTGCATTGATGCTTCTGCACAGCTAGTGTCACATGATCCTACATAATGACAATATAGCAATCTTAAAAGAGAGTCATCATTAATTGTGGCATTGTTATTTAAATCAGAGATTCTCAATGTATGTTTGTCAAATGGAAGACATAGAAGAAAGTAACCATTTACTTGAAATAAAAGCTTTTTTAACAATTTCTTTTCCAGATAACTTGAGAACAATTTGGAGCCATGTCTATAAAGTGTTATATTGGATACTGTTTTTCAAAGAACAACCAGTTAGATAGTCCTGTGTGTACTTTGAAAAGTCCATCAAAAAGTTAGTCAGTCCAACAGGTGGCTGCTTGAGGAAAGTTGTACTATATGTTGGAGTCATGACTGCTCTCATTCCTAGTCATTCTCTGTTTCAGTGCTGGGCCATAGACCTCAGACAGATCTGAGAAGAGTGCTGTCCCTTAGTGACAAGCAAAGAAACCGTTACAACACATGTGCTTGCATCCAGACAAAGAGACTGGAGTCCCTGCTGAGGCATTTTGAAGAGGTATGAGAACATGCGTTCTTGTCTCAACTACATGTCTTACTCAAGTTAGCTTTTCTGTGTCACTTTTGTAGGTATATTACCATCAGGAATATTCTGAATTAGAATACAAAACATAATGTGTGAATCATTTGATAGGAACAGGCATTCGTGTTAAGAAGAAACAATTAGAAAGATATATATTAAATGACATTACTTCCTATCAAAATCTGTGTTATATATGTAATTTTTGCACAGTTTGAGGGGCATTTGAAAAAAAATGGAGTATTATATATGTAACCTTGTACAGTGTGATAGGTATTTGAAAATTGGAGTGTTATATATATTGTCATCATACAGTATTTGAAAAAATGGAGTATTATATATGTAACCTTTGTACAGTATGATGGGTATTTGAAAAGTGGAGTGTTTTATATTATATAATTTTTTTATGGTAAATTTGAGTAGGATTCAAAGCAGACATGAAATTTAAAGATTGTAAGAAATTCAAGAGAATAAAAAGGAATAAAAAAATGGGTTCAAAAAATCCTGTTGTAGCAGCCAATGAAATAAGAGACACCACGTTATAAGAAGTAAGTACACAACACAGTTTCCTTTGAAGTTTTGAATTAATTAGGTCTCTAACTTTGAATATTACTAAATTTGATTTGTGGAGGAAGTGCTCTATTACAGGCTTCTTAATCTATCCCCATCCTTCATATCTAACCATCTGCATACCTACCAACCTTCATATATATATAGTACATATATCCACACAAATTTTGCCCACAATCATCCTGACATAGAGATCTATTCTTTGTTCCTTTACCTAGTTTCACATCAATACATCAACAATCTGTTTAACCCTTTCTGGTAGTTTTTTACGGAGCTGCAGTGGGTAAGTGGTAAATGTCTTTACTCACAGTCAGTGGGTTGCAGTTTCAAATCCTACTCAGACCACCCCTGCTTTGGCTGCCATGGTGTGTCTGTGGGCAAGGCACTTACACCTGTTGCCTTGACAATAAGTAGTCTTTCATGTACTGATGTGCTGTTAAACATTAATCAACCAGTCAATTGATTGGGTCTTTTCTGTACCAAATTCTGTCAATGTAATGTTTTTAGTGGGGTTCCAAGTTTTGTAGATTCCTTGGTTGCTACAAACCATGAATCTGAAGACCAGCTACAATAATTTTTCTGTGTAAATAATAAGACCTGTTCCCCAGTACATGAAATTAAGTATCAACAAAAAGGTTATTTTTCACTAAAACCACAAAAATGGATACCCGTAAAAAGAAACTAATTCATTGTACTTACATTTGCAATCCACACAGGGTTCCTGTCAGATGTCTGTCAACATTGGCTGGGAGGGAGGAGTTTTGGTCCAGACCTGTGGTCACTATCTCCACCTAGACTGCCACAGTTCCTACATGACGTCCCTCAGAGTAAGTATTTCTTATATACTTGTGTTTGGTTTAAAATTTTTAATAGAGTGAAGGTGAAAAGTAGGTTAAAGTCTTAAGCAGATTACTCGTGGCTCCTGAAACCACTGCCTGTCTCTGTTCCCATGATATGAAAGAACTCGGAGTGCATTACTAATCCAGGATGGGATACCAGTCCATTGCAGGTCAACCCTGCAGTTGTTGCTGTTACCTGTAAACTGCTGGGTTAAAAGGCAAGGTCAAGTGCCTTGCTCAAGGGGTACACCAACATAGCCATGGCATGATTCTAATCTCAATCCTGGATATCCAGGACTGATGAATTCTGTTTCTTTTCTTTCAGCACCCCTTGGTACAGTCAGAAGTAAACTGTGGGGACTGATCAATAATTAATTAAACCTGTTCAGCTTTATCTATCTTGAGTAAACTGCATTTTCTTATCTCACTAAAAAGAGTACCGTATTTACTATGAAAGGTTTGATTAGCTAATCTGTTTTCTATGTCATCTTGTGAATATTTGTGTAAACCAAGGTTTTGCCAGGAAATATACTCAGGGCTAATGATGTATAGAAATATATTTTGTTGGCATGGGTATCTGAAGATGCTAAGGCCCATGACTTTCTAATACTGCATCTGCAACCTACTGTTAAACCTCTTCATTAGATTTTAAATCACATTAAATTCTATAAATTGTATTTTGGTTGCACACAATTTCTAACAGCTTATTAAACTTGTGGCGTAAAACATTTTCTTTAGGTGGAGGAAATTAGATTACCATAAACAAATTATCAACCATAGGTTTGTAACCTTTGACCCATGCTCATGACATAGCCAGGAAATTAACCCAGAATCCCCAAATTGTGTAATTAGTGTACTTACCATTGTACTGTCTAGGCTAATATAATTCATTTAAACAGTGAATAGAAACTACTTGTTAGAACCAGATTTCATCATAATATAACCATGTATAGTGAAGTCACTGTTTTCTTCAAATACATTACTTGATCATAATAAGTTGGGAGAACATCCACTACCTTGCAAATCTTGCCCTCCTCAGCTAAAAAAAAAAGATGTTAACCACATCCTTTGGCTTGTTTTAGCAATAAAAGTGCTAAAAAGTCGTCTGCTTGCTGAGATGGATATCAGAGAGTAATTGGCACCAAATGCCATCATTCTTTAGTTTCTTCTCTGATAATGCCTGGTCAGCATGCTTTCTTAAGAGGCTTTGCAAATACCTCAAATTTTGAGCCTTTTCACAAGTTTGAGTGATCCTTAGGAGTTTGTTCATCATGGGGCAGTATACTCCAATTATTGTCTTTCTGAATTTCGCTCTGTTCTCATAATTGACAAATATCTTGCACTTCAGTGGCCTTTTTCATTACAAGATGATCCTAACCATCATCATCTTAATTAACCATTAAAAGTGGTAAGTAGTGCATACAATACATCTCAGTACTTGACCTTTATTGCATTTTCTTCCAAGTAAATGAATATTTTATTCTCAGTACTTAGATCATCAGTCTGTAATTTGCTCTGCCATTTATTCCATTTCTTACTGTTGACATCAATACAAGCCTAGCACAATGCTTGACTGATTTGGCCTGTATATGCCATTGTTTTGTCCTCTTTAATTACAGCTAGCAGTGGGAAAGATTAAATATGGGGTATGTGAACAGTTTAAGCTGGCTGAAAATAATTATCCCATCTGCATGACCTGTATGGGACATTGTTCAGACTTTTCGTGTGAAATCTTCTGACTGACAGCTGTCCCAAAGGCTGTGGACACCATTAGCCTTGCTGCCAGTGATGCCTCAGTTGTGAACTTCTTAGTGTCATAGTCACTTGAAACTGAGATGTGGTCAATCAAGAAAAAGGCCAACAATCTTTGCCACAACAGGTTTCCTACACTGCCACGGCAATATCATCACCCAGTTTGCTTTGATGATTGCTCTCATGGTATCTTTTATCCTCTTGGAAGGTTGAATATCAAGCCAGGAACCCCTCCACACGTCTTAAGTTATACCCACCTCATGCTGCCCACAAATGAGAAACCATTTGATAATCCTTTTGTTTCAGTGGCAGCAGACCAAACTAGATCAAATGATTAAAGCTTTGAACTACATGAGGCCCCATCACACCAAATGGGAGGACCTGTCATAGCTTATAGTGGGTTCACACTGACACCAGTACAACTGGCTAGGGTGCCCTTGTTATGACTGCCTGTGAGTTTTAGTCCCTTCAGGAGCAATTCATGCACACTATTCTCCTGAAGATAAAAGCCACAGCAAATGCTTCTGATAGAGGCATGAGACAAAATCTGGAAAGGGCATTCTGATTCCTTTCGACACCTCTGCTCATGTCAGTTACTGCCAAAGGCAAATGGGAATCATGTTCTCAGATCTCTGCCTTCTTGCTTGGGATTTTCTTGGGATGTCATCAACAAACCCACATTCAATTCTGCAACATGGCAGTCAGGATGAACACCCCAGCGGACTTAGTGTCATGACAAAATCGAGCATTTTACATAGGATGGTCCATTCAGATACACATACAGCCCTTTCTCTGAGATGAAACACCAAGCTCTCAACCCTTGTCTATCTGCTCACAGATCCAATGGTCTGGTCAGTTGACACCATTTCTCTGATCAGGAACAGTCTCATTGCATATACCCCTCCCCAATGCCCCTCACATTCTTAAGGCCTTTCAGACAGTAAAAGAATCCAAGTGTGGACTAATCTTGATTACTACATTCAAGCAGAAAAATCAGGATCAGCAACCTCCTGAACCTAATGGCAGATATTCCCAGGAAAGTCCTGCTTACTCCTGGCCTGCTGAAACAACCATGCATGCTGGATTTCCATCCCAATCCAGAAATTCTGATTCTGCAGGCATGGCTCAAATCAAACAAGTCCTCAGAAATAAACACTTATGTGTACAAGTGGTGGGCAGAATTACTAAGGCCTACCATTCAGAAAGCCTTTGAGGAGAAATGGAGAGTCTTCTCCCAGTTGTGAAAGCAGAAAACCTCCCCTTTAAAAGCTTCAGTACCGCAGATAGCTAACTTTTTCTAATGGTTTTTCAAGCAGAAGAAGTTAGCCACAGTCATGATAAAGGGCTACCATTCCAGAATGAAGATCTCTCTTTCTAGCCAATTTTGATTTTCTCAACTGAAGGCCTAAGCACTTTGTTAGAAATGGAACCTATCATTGATATTGACATAGTTGAGCAAAGGACTTTCTGAGCGACTGTTTAAAGCCTCTCTCATCTAGTTATCTTTGCATTAACAGGCATACAGAATCAGTGAAATTCATGCCATATCAGTTGACCTGAACTATCAGCAGTTCTGCCATGTTGGTTTGGTTTCTCTCATGATGGTACCTGAGAATGGGTTCCTGCTCATGGGAAATCAGTCTTTCATTTTGAAACCCCTGACTTCATTGGACTCTTCTTGCCAAGGGCATCTCCAGGACCCCATCAGAACATTGAACTGGTACCTGAAATGTACTGAGCTGATCAAAAGAGTGAGACCTCGCTTGTTCTTACCACTTAAAGAAGGAAGGGATAATATTTCCACTCTGACTCTTTCATCTTGGATCCATTAGGTCGTCTGCTCAGTCTACAAGGATTTAACACAAGACAACATCAATTTCTTACACACATCAACTCATTTGAGTGAAACTGTTCCTAACTAACATTAATCAGGCTGTGGAATAGCCATCTGATACAACATTCTTAAGCTTCTATCTGAGAGACCTGTCATCTCAAAGGGCTAAATTTGACCTTGTGGAACTGATTTCAGCAGCATAGCAGGCTGTGTTCCCGGTTCACTTGGCAGCTTCATAACTACATGGATTGCTCCTCTGGATTTGTGGGAGCAAACATTTTTTCTTAAGACCACATTCATTCATTGTTTCATGCCAACCATAGCCCGTATCTCATATGAGACTCAAAACTGCTGTGAATACGTTGGAAGACTAGAGTCAGAGCTATCTCCAGGTTAAGGGGATTCAGCTCCTTACTGCTTAACCTATTCTCCTAACATAATATAATCAGGTAATGTGTTTGAAGAAGAAAAGAATTTTTGGAGCAAAAAATGTTTCTTCATTTATACTTACCTGATAATAATATTGGCACTCATCCCAAGCCAGGGATATAGCCCATAGCTCTTTCCCATTAGTGTCTATTTGTCAGATGTTCTTTATGTCTCTCCATGTGTGCTCGGGGATTTAGAATAGGCCCAATTCATGCCACCATTACATGGCATAAGAGTTGACTAAAGGAAGCAACTTGTTTTCCATGGATTGCATTCATTGTCAGTGTTGGAGAGGTTCTTGGTACTTGTGCAATAGGAGAGGCCAGTTGTTGCCACAGACAGTAACAGAATCCAAGATACTGTTTATGTCAAAGGTCTTGACTTAGGGTTTTTAGCTGTACTGGCTTGTGAACTTGATAATACAGACAAGTATGAATGAATATTTATCAAATCCAGTTTTTTGACATACTTTAGTATTGTTTATTTTCATGGGTCTCAATTTTTGTGGTTTTGTAAAAAAAAAAAAAAAAAAAAATTTTCATCGGTAATTAAATTTGTGGTTTAGCCTGTCAAAGTTTGCATATTGGTAGGTATTTAATTTTGTGGAATAACCTTTACAAATACCCCAAATAAAGAATTCAAAAGAACAAAACTATGCAGACAACAAACGGTGGTCACTTAAATGGTTAAAACAATACTACCACCTGTATGAACACAAATCAAAGATTAATCACTTACATTCAACATCAAAGGGAGTCAATGCAACCAACAACACTAAGCTAATCGGTTATTAAAGTACATGTATATGATCTCTTCCAAAAAAACACTGTCCATAAGGTGCAATTTCTAATGACCATGGCATTAACACAGAGGCTTAAGATTGGTAAAATTCAACTTATATCCCCATCATTATGAATTATGTCATCATTCCATATGTGAACCAAACGTGACCATCTGCCCTTGGTCAATGCAGTTAGCAAGCAAGGTACACATTTGATGTGTTCAGAGCCCATCAAAGTGCAAAGATACTAACTAAATTAAAAAACAATGGAATCACTCCTTTGTTTGAGCATGCCGCATGTGCGAACCAACTTCAACCACTAGACTTTATAATAAATAAATACTACAAAGGAATATGTTACTGGTGAAGATCAGTGTAATGTATTAGTGGACCTTAAAACCTGATCAATCAAGCTGATTCATGCTGAATGGATAATTGTGGCTCACAAAAATGTGTGAAAGATTGGATCTAATTATCTGTGGTTTTGAGAAAGCTGAACTTGTTTAATTCAACTATTTCAGGATTATTTACCTGACAAACATTTGTTTACCAGCAGACTTGATTGACACGATGTTGATTCAGTGGTTTTGTCCAAGAATCAGTGAAGCATGAGCTTCAATACTCTGTTGAAATTAGTGTATATACATAGTGTTTCATTAGTAATAGTTCTAGTTTTACAGCCATGTTCTTCATTGTGATTAAGCATGCATGGATAAAATGAGATGTGCTTTCACGAGGATTTTTATTTTTCAAAAACATTTTCTCTTGAATGAAGAATGGGTTTGAATAAGTATTAAATCTAATTTTCATATACTAGTATCATTTATTCTTTCTTTCATTTTCAGTAATGCTTTTTTTTTTTTTTTAAGGCCAAACACATGTTAAAGCTAATATTTTATTACCAGATTATAGAAATTAGATAGCTTTGTTGATCTCTAGGAATGAAACACAATAAGAAAATGGGGGGGGGGGGTATTTTTTTATCATATGTGGCTAATTTTTCATTGAGTCTTTACATTCGTGGTTCGGGGTAATAATGAAATCCACAAAAATTGGTACCCCACAAAAATTAGTGATACTACAATATCTGATGTAAACTTTGATTGATGCCACTTAAATAATTTATTTTGTTTTAAACATAATATTTTAAATTATAGATTTAACCAAACTTAGGATGTAGGTACATCTTGGAATTGTCTCAGACAAGTTCAGTGATTTTCTATCCATGATATCAGGTTCAAGGTCAAAGGCAAAGATAGAATTTTATGCTGCACTTACTGGTACCTTTTGAAAATGGCAACTCAGAAATGTAAGAAAATATTTTCGTTAACAGATTTTTATTTTGTATGTTGGACTTTCTGAAGAATATCAGAGATAGTTTCTATACTCAACATTAAAAAAGAATTAAAACAATCCTGGAAATTGTTAATGACCAGTGGAGCATACATCCTTTTGAGGGACTTTTCTTGCTTTTCAGAACTTAATTTTTAATTGGTACCATGTAGCCATTATTGTGCTGACATGCTGTTACACATGGCTGTAGGTGCAAAAAATTTGAAATTAGTACTACTCATTATAAGAATCAAGAACACACAAAGGACTTAAGTTTCTGAATGTTTTGGATAGTTTTAGTTCAAGACATCGTAGGGAAAAATAAATAGCATTTTGAAGTCCAGTATTAAAACGTATTTTTAATTATTAGCTTACAGTGAATATTATATGGAATATCATCTAGCGAAATGTATGATTTTGGTACAGTTTTATAAAAATATTGCTTTGTTTTTGTCTCCCACTTATCATGGGGGAGGGGGGGGGCATTAAATTGGGCCTGTCTGTTTTTCATTCTGTCTATTCTTCCTTCAGTCTATCCATCACACTTTTGTTTTCACACAGTAACTCACTTAATTATTATTGGATTTTAAGCAAATTTGGATATTTGATATGCAGCTAGATATTGATGACACCTTGGCAGAGTTTGATTGTCAGCATTCTACATCATCAAGTAGCAGAGTTATAGTCCCTTGATTGTCAGATCCAGCCACTTTTATTTCTGCACAGTAACTCCCTTATTTATTATTGGATTGCATCCAGATGTGGTATGCATCTTGTTTTTGGTGAAATCTTGGCTGGGTTTGATTTTTAGCCTATTACATCTTCATTTAGCAATATTATAGCCCCTTTATTTTCACTTACTTTCTTTCCTGCACAATCAAACCCATTATTATTATTTGATTTCAACAAGAATTTGATATACTGCCTAATATTGTTGAAACCATGGCTGATTTTATAGGCCCTTAAAATTTTAATCATAACAAAAATACTTATTACAGTTCTGTTCCCCCTTTCAAATGTGATATTTTATTACCACAGAAGCATAAAATAATTACTTTCATTTTTCTATTGCACTAACCATAATTTTTGCCACATAGGACCATATTTTTTTCCAGGAAACTTATGCGTATGACATGTGCTGGAAGCAGCCAATAAATAGTTCTTTCTGCATCCTGAGTTGTGACTTGTACATTTATGGTAACTGTATTTTGTATTTTCCAGAGGTGTGACAATTCTATTTACCAACAATTAATCACAAAAATTTATCTCAGAAATTATTACTTTGCATCAAATAAGGGTAACGTGAATTCAATTAATTTATTTAAGATAAAAAATAAATAAGCAGTATGGGAAATCACCAGCACTCTGTGGTTGCACTTTGTTCTTGTTCTAATGGTACCCAAGGCTGCATGAACACATTTCTTCACTTACCCCTTGATTAAAATAATACAGCATTGATTACATGCATTGTGTGAACTGTCACAAAATTTACTGTGACTAATGTCAAATAAGTTTTCATCATTCTGTTTGTGAAAGATTGCTGATCTTTTAATGATACCCTGAACACAAGGTTACATGTTAATCAAGCACACCCACAGGAATTGGTTTCTTTCATGAAATGTGATTGATTGCAACAAAATTACAAATGGCAGCAACCTGCCCTATTATCAACTTCGGTTAGTCAATGCAAAAATAAATATGTATGTCCATTTACATTTATTAAACTTTTTTTTTGAACTGTGATTAATTCATTGTACTTCAGAAACATTCATAAAGTGATACAGGTCTTCTAAGTGCTGCACCAAACATAAATTGGCTTGTTTAAAGTAGATTGATCATGAAGGGGTCATACAGTCTAATGCCAAAGTGCTCTACTTGTCTAAGCCTATATAGGAATCAGACCACTAATTAATTTCCCATAAAACTTAATGTTAATATATTACAAAATAAAAATAAATTCTTCACTAGCTTGGTATACAAACCACACATTTATCCATTCATTAAAATTAGAGACATTTTTTCAGCCTTAAAAAACAGGAGCTTCACAGCATTTTTTCGAGTCACGTGATGCTATGCAGGGGGAATCCCAGGTCCGCATCTAACAACATAGCCTCGCACCAAGAGTACAAATGCTATTTTGTCAGTAGGAAATTAAATACAGGATGTCAGCTATAGTACATAGATTGAACTTTGTGAAATTAATAATGGGACAAAATTGAACCCATTTATTACCCAATGGGCGCATCTCAAAATATTTAGTACTCTGTTTTTTATTCCCCCACCAGTAGACTGGTTCCCTGGCTGTAAAATAATTAGTGGTCCGATACCTATATGTGGCATTACTGCCGCTATCACCCAACATTATGGAAAATGTGAAATACATTATAACAGGGACAGTTTATAACACCAAGATTGGAAACTTCAGAGCTGCCAGATATCACCCATATTAACATTTGTGTCTTCCTTTACAAATGTTCCTTTACTCATTTACTACATCGCTAACATCACCTACCCTCTTTCCTCTAGAAAACTACACTCCTCTACTTTCAGTGCTTGAATTTAACTTTTTTTATTACTTGCATTTTTTCACGAGTGGAGAAATACAATTCTGTTTCTACTTGCAATTCTTTTTTTCTCACCACCTATACTGCAGTCAGTGAGTTTGGGAATAAGAAGCAACTGCAATACTTTTCTATCAGTTTCAATTGTAATTTGTATTAGGGTGTGCATCAGTGCCTGTCATTTTGCCCAGGTACACATAGAAAGTGATGTTGACTTTGCCTTTTTTTTCACATAGACATCGTCACACACCCTTTTTTTGCCATTGAGTGTTTTAGTAACAATAGAGTAACAATATCAACTCTTTCTTTTTGTATCTATTCAAAGAGCTGTGTAAAACAGTTGCAACATAGTATTGTCATGCCTTTGTGTCAATTTAAATGATTATTTATGTCTACAATTACATTCAGTAAATGAGATTCCTGCTGAAAATTCACACATAAAGCTAGAAGTTAGTGAAATTCCATGCATTTGTAGCCTAATGAAGAGAAAATTATTTTGCAATGGAGGTTTGTAAGCCTATTGCTAATAAAGATCAACAAGTTTATTGCATGTTTCATCATTTAAAAGTCTGAATAAAAGACTTGTTTCTCAATATCTATCTCCTGTTTTTGATAGAAACCTATTTTACAGGTTAATTTCTTCAGCAAAAACAAAGTAAAAAAAACATTTTCTGCGTCAAACTAAGAAAAAGAATGAATATTTTCATAAAGCTTAACGTATGTATATTCCTTCTGTTTTTGTACTATTTTGGCTCAAAGGTTTAATAAAACAGCTTTTTTAAGCAACAGTTTTAAAAATTTTTAATCCTGACCACTCTACACTCCTTTCTATTTTCTCAACTTCACCCTATTCTGATGGGAGAGAGTAAATACTACAATAAAATTGTGAGTAATGCGTGGGCTCTGTACATGCACAGCAAAATTGTCTTTCTTGTTTATAACCATTTTGTGATTTATACATGTCAAAGTTTGTATTTTGAATGTTCATGAACAATCAGTCTCACCAAGATTGTATTAGGGACAACCATTTCATATTTTGGGGATAGTCACTATATTACGTGACACAAATATCTCTGATCGGTCATCCTAAAAAAAAAAAAAAAATATGCAGAGCAGGTCATCAGAGGAGACATGTCAACAGATTTTACCTAATATTGGAGAAACATTTTTGTATTTTTGATGAAATGGTTGGACAAGAAAGTGTTATTCAGTTTTCCCTTGATAACATAATGGTTGTGCTCAAGTCCACTGTGTATTATTAATAGGTACATGCATGGGCACATTATGGGGCTACAACCTAAACAAGCATACTGTATCTCACAGTAAAGGAATTAATACCAAAATAAAGTTTGTTTTACTTTTTGGAATTATGCTTTTTTTTTTCTTTCTGAATTTACATACATTAGTGATTTTATTATTAATTTGCTGTATATCATTGGAAACTTTAGCACAAAAAAAATGCAAGAGCTTTAAAATCTCAATTAACATTTTCCACAAATAACATTTTGCTAGCATTAAATTTAAGCCCTGACTTCAAGCAAAAAGCAGGTGACATCAATTCCTTGAATTTGCTTCTTATTCCTAAAATTACATTTTGAAGGGGACTTTTGATCAAGCTACTTTTCAAGATAAACATGTACTTGGAAACAAAAACAACAACCAAACAAATGAAAAATTTCACATGCAATATGCACATCAGTGTTGTGATATATTCTTCTGTTTATTGTCGTATTTTTGGGCCTGGATAACCATGGTAATACCTTTACTTTGCATCTTTGTGGTTCTAGGTTAGAGCCCCAGGTCTGACATTTGCAAAAGAAACAATACACGGTCACTCACCCATGTCCGTGGTAGGGGTGAAATGATTCATTGATATATTGATGTATCAATACTTTTTCCATATCGATACCCATATCGCTACAAGAGGTGAACAATTGATACAAAACGATACTTGCCCTATAAAAGTTACTTTAATTTTCGGTAGTCATGAATAATTACTAGTCGTTTGCCTTTTTATTCTTTAAATTGAGTATTCATCTGAGATGGCTGTAGCAGGCACATGCACTCATTTCTGTCAGTAAAAAGAAAAACTATTGACAACACCTACTCGCTTTCTGCTGATTAACACAATGTGACTAACTCACGTGGTTCAAAATCTGCCCCCCCCCCCCCCATGAATTCCATGGTAATTATTTTATTATGTCAGCATGTTCAGCCACTGATAACATATATCAAGGTAAAGAAGACATTCCAGATTTGTTCCTCATGTATGACTTAAGTATTTTACTGATCATTTAATAACCCCTTTTATGCGAAGTTTCTCTGTTGCTTCGCATCTTGTCTACTTGGATCGAATTTGAAGGATACACTTCAGGTGTCATGCAATGAAATATGTTACATTCAATTCTGATTTGTGGTTATTGTTCATTCAAGTCCAGAGTAAAACAATAACCACCAATCAGAACTTACAGTAGCTTATTCACTGCGTGACACACCGGAAGTATTGGCATCCAAACTCAATCCAAATATATACAAAGCAACAGAGAATTTTCGCGCAAAAGTGGCTATTAAATGATCTGTAAAGTACTTAAATCATACATGGGGAACAAGTTTGAAATGTCTCCTCTAACGCTGATATATGTAATCAACAACTGAATGTGGCAACAGGATACAAAACAAATTAGCACAGAATCAGCAAGGGGGCAGATTCCAAACCACACGAGTTATAGTCACTTTGCTAATTTGTAGAAGGGGAGTGTGTGTTGTCAAAAATTTTGTTTTTCACTGATAGAAACGAGTGCCTGTGGCTGTAGCCAATTTTTTTCATCAGCAGGAAGTACACTGTGAAGGATTTGGTTGTTAGTCATCTCCACTCCCACACTCGGACTTGTTCTAGATAAGATTTTCCTTGCACCAGGAAATTACGCTAATTCTTCTGTTTTGAAGATAACACCTTAATGCCTTCCAAATTTACGTGAAGACATGACATGGTAATAAGATATTTTTAAAGCATTCATGCAGTCTAAAACAAAGGGCATGGTAACCAACATGAGTCCTGCATCTGATCCAATGAAGCAGCCTGAAATGGCCTAAAGGTTGAATTAAAATCACTGACAACTAACAGGTAGTCAGTTTGGAAGTACCTTTTTTTTTTTTATCCTGTCAAGGATGAAAATGGCATATGAACAGATGATAAGTCTATGTATGTCTGTAATCGGCATACTGGAAATACAACTAATATGTCAACACATAAAAAATGGCACCACCCTACCATTAAGAGACCTCCTAAAGATGAAAAGACCAAGTTGATATGTGTCAATAATGTATTGTATTGTAGGCTGTGTAAAGTGAATCATATCGAGGTGTATCATTTCACCCTTAGTCTGTGGTAACCCCTATGGTCTGTAGTTTTCTGCACCTCAGAGATCACATTATGGCAACATCTGAGCAATATAGAGTACTTTGTATAAGCTGTAAACTTGTAGTACAATCTACTTAAAACTAAATAACACAGAAACTAAACTAAACTTACTATTGTTGAATATTACAGACTGCACATAACACTCAGAATCTGCAGGTGAGCAAGGGAGAGTACTCCTGTCCACTCTGTCTCCAGCTGGCCAACTCTGTGGTCCCTATACTACCAGAGGAGAACAAGTTCACCCTCACTAAACCTGTCTCACATGACCAAACTCAGATGGTACTGGACATTGCTGAAATGATGGTCAAAAGGCCAATCACACCGGTAAGAAATCGATTCAAAACATTTTGTAGATGGTAACTTTAGAATTCTGAAAAACCAACAATGATTTCGACAATTGGTCATCATATTCACAATTGGCCATGAAATTTCATTTGCCAAACCAAAGAGAAATAAATTTGGGAACCAGTAAAATGTGTGGTATAAGCATTGCAGCTGCTTTTGTCATGGCTCAGTTTTTGTTGAGTTCCACTGTTATGGTTCCTTTTTTGTCCCTTTTTTCAATCAGTATCTGCCAGACACTGTATCTGTCTGTATCTGTAAATATCAAGTATGCTAACCACATCTGTTGTTCATCTCCAGGTCTTTCTCTCTGCTTGTTAGGGGTTTTCTTTCAGTATAATTTTATTTGAAGCTCTGACTCTCCATTGTTTTTTGTCTTGTTGGCATTATGTTTCTATTTCTCTGTCAGACTGTCTGTATTTGCCTCACATTTGTTCTGTCTCTCTTGCATTTCTTCCTTGTTGTGTCTAATTCTACCACTATCTCTCATTCTTTCTGGCTCTAACTGTCTGTTTTTATGTCTATCTTTCTCACTTATTTTTAAATTTGTAGCTCTTTCATTTGTCCAAATATATGTACTTAATATATTCTTTGAATGTTTGGTATGAAGCAGTCTCTATATTGGTAACTGATCGCACTTGCTATTATTAATTCAGTCACTGACACATTTTTAGCTCTACTGGTCAGAGACCACATGAACTTATATGATGGTCTGTTGTTAGTCGTCCATCTATCAGTTAGCACAAGTTTGTTATCACGTCTCCTAAACTACTTGGAGGATTGCCATGAAACTTTACACACACATTCATCCCATGATCTAGTTTGTCCTAAATGAAAATTGTGATGATCGGACATCCAATGTGGCCATGACAGTGGCCATCTTGAAAATATTGTTATTGCTACTCCTCCTGAATGGATGGTTGTATCAACATGGGGTTTTCACTAAAAGATTTCTTATGATATCTAGTTGGTCCTAAATGAAAATGGGGCTGATCTGATGTCCAATATGGCCACCACTGTGGCCATCTTGAAAATCTTCTTATCACTACTTCTCCTGAATGACATGTAATATTGCCATGGGGTTTTCACCAGAAGAGTTCTTATGATGTCTACTTGGTCCTTAATGAAAATAGTGCCGATCTGATGTCCGATATCGGCGCCACAGTGGCCATCTTGGAAATCTTTTTATTGCTAATCCTCCTGAATGAAAAGTAATATTGCCAAGGGGTTTTCACCTGAAGACTTCTTATGATATAGTTCATACAAAATGAAAATGGTCTTGATCTAATGTCCGATATGGCCACTGCAGCAGCCATCTTGAAAATAATGTTATCACTACTCCACCTGAATGGATGGTCTTATCAACATGGGGTTTTTACTGAACAATGTCCTATGATGCCCAGTTGGTCCTAATGGTGCCATTTAGACATTCATTATGCCTGCCATGGTGGCCATCTTGAAAATCATGTTATCACTATTTATCCTGAATGAATGACCTTATTAGCATTAGGGTTTTCACTGAAAGACTTCTTATGATGTCTAGTTGGCCATAAATGAAAATGGTGCCGATCCAACTTCTAATATGACTGCCACAGTGGCCATCTTGAAAAGCTTATAACTACTTCTTCTAGATGGCTGGTCATGTCGACATTGTTCTTTCACCAAAAGACTTCTTATGATGTCTAGTTGGTACTAAATAGAAATGCTGCCAATGATATCAAATATGGTCACTATGGCATCCATCTTGAAAATCTTGTTATTATTGCTCCTCCCAAACAGAAAGTCATATCAACATGGGGTTTCCACCAGAAGACTTCTTATGATGTCTTGTTGGTCCTAAATGAAAATGATCCCAAGCTGACATCCAATTTGTCCACACAGCAGCTAATTTGAAAATCTTGTTATTGCTGAAGAATATCAAAGATGGTTTCAACACTTGGCAGTTAAAAGGAAGAAATGGTCTTATCTTAAATTCCTGGAAATTCTTTTCAATCATTAGAGCATCAGTCTCTTCAAGGGACTCTTGTTACATTTCTCAAGGTTTTCATATAAAAAGATATAAAAAATTGTCTTAATTTTAAAACTTTGCCCTCCAATAAATAGTACATTTTACTTGCAGATCGTGACATGTTTCATTGCATTTTATGAGTCAAGTTAATTTCCTAGAATCATTTTCAGAAAAACTGTCTTTTTCTTTTTTAGAGATCTGCATCAGTAACGAAAGCTATGGGAGCCATGATGGAAGACTTGACAAATGCCACCTATGGACAGTACAAGACATTCACACGATCCCAGACTTCAGAGAGTGTGCTGCTGTTTGTATGCTCTGTAGCCAGGTGAGGCACAGGACATGCTCACTGATTTTAGTTCAGCCAAATTAACCTGTCAGTTAAATATTGCAGGGAAAATTCATAGGGCTCTCCCAAAAATAAAGGGGGGTGGGGAGGGAGCAGATGGCATGTTTCTTTAAAACCCCACCATCCATCAAATTTTAAATTGGATTAGTCAAGACAGAACACTATGGTTAGTCTGAATTACCTGCCAACACCTGTATACCCATGGTTGAAATAGTTTAAACTTTGAGATGAAGCACTCCACCAAGATGCATGCTACGTAAGCCATCTGTATTGTTCATTGCATGTGTCTGACCTCTCAAGACTGACAATTCTCTGCAGCACAGCTGAGGTGAGGTTCACAAAAGAAAGGAACTTAATGAAATTTGCAGGATTAACACATGCATGGAAAGGAACAGAAGATCAGGGCATCTTACGTTGATGAGTGTTTCATGGGAAGTTAACACTGTTTGGTCCATTGTCTTTTATAATTAGGTGAGTGTTTCATGGGAAGTTTACACTGTTTGGTCCATGGTCTTGTATAGTTAGGTGAGTGTTTCATGGGACGTTTACACTGTTTGGGCCATGGTCTTGTATAATTAGATGAGTGTTTCATGGGAAGTTAACACTGTTTGGGCCATGGTCTTGTATAATTAGATGAGTGTTTCATGGGAAGTTAACACTGTTTGGACCATTGTCTTGTATAATTACAAATAACTGCCTTCTGACTCAGATGCGTTTTTTTTCTGAAACATTCCTTAGAACCAGTTCCACAAATAGTAAGTATTACAGTACTTATGTGGGTGTTATTGACAAATTATATTTTTGATACTAAGCATGTATAATGCACACTTATATACCTATTTTTTGGCCTCCAACATATTCTTTGGAGGTGACATACAGTGTCACCCATATCCATCTGTACATCGTATCACAGCTCATCATTTTGTGTCACGTCATGTCCATTACAGATTTAGTTTTCACTCAGTCACTGTTAAAGGACTTTGTGGATTTAAACCAAATTTGGCATGAAGCTTTATATTGAAAAAACATAGGTCAAGTTCATATTTCAAGATTTTGTGATGAAATTGAGTAATGGCTCTTGTTTGACTTTGTCCTCGCATATTGAACGAAACTTTCTTCACTTGCATACTTCATATGGGCATATTTCTTGTTAATTTCTAAGAAGGCCTAACAAATATCCTTATGAAAATTGAAAAAACCAGGTCACTTTGGTTGAGCTACATAAACTATTTAGTAAAAAAATTTCAATAATTAGGCCTCTTTTATAGATGACAAAAAAATATTGATTTATTGATCTGTATATGTTCATGAATTCAATAAAATCAGTATATTCAAGATGACATTTTTGTGATTTGCTAATTGACAATATAATATTATATTAAGTATGCTGTCATCCATGAAAAATAAGATTTTTGCCAGTTTACAACATTCCATCTTCATAATACCATTTATGGGAGTGATCAAAGACACCCACATTTTATGTTGGGTAACACTATACTGAGATATGTTCCAATAAGGTTGTCATAATACAGACCTGTTAACCCTAAGAGAAGCCTGTAAGTAGTTTGCCATAAGCCCATAGATCAGGCATTTAAAAATAGGTCCCTCTTCATAATACCATTATGGGAGAGATCAAAGAAATCTATATTGTATGTTTGGTCACTCTATACTGAAGTATTTTCCAACAAGACTATGTCATAATACAGATCTGTTAACCCTAAGAGAAGTCTATCAGTAGTTTGCCATCAGCCCCATAGTCTGCCATCTCAACACAATGACTGATCCAAAGTCAACATTTTTGTAGTACCTCCTAGAGTATCTCTGTGTTTATTGCTAGTGTTAGCTTATCCACTTCTAATCAAAACCACTCCTCTTGCTAATCAATTCTGCTAATGCAGTATCATACTTCATAGTACAAAATGTTAATTATTTTTTAAGACTATCTCAACTTTAACTTAGAATGGTTGCTTGATTTTTCTTGTACACAGCTCATTTGAACTCCAAACTTGCAGATTTTAGGGGTGTCTTTGGGTGAGGCACAAGAACAATGTTCTTGACATGAGAACAATGTTCTTGTGGTTATTCTGACCCAAACATCAAGAACCTTGTTTGAGAACCATCAAGAACCTAGTTCAGGTGTTGAGAACTCTTACCACTACTGAAGCTGGAGTGGACAAGAACAAATATGGCAGAACACAGTGAGTGTTGATGCACCATCAGTTTTGTTCTAGGATAAACTGTAGTTGTTAGGGTGAGCACAATCAAGAACATCCGAGAATGTGTACTTGGCATTGGGGACTGAATCCCAAATAGGTCACCCAGTTTGGCCTTTGTGATCAACAGTAATCTTCTCATTCATAGTCATATGGATACTTGGTTTTGACCCCTTATAGCACTATCAAGTACTTCAGTGATACAGTTGATTAGACTAATTGATGGCTAGAACTCTGGCATGCTACATCATTGTGCAAAAAAGACCGCCTGTAAACTTGGTGCCTTGAATTTTAATGCATATTTTTATGGAAATTTTGGTGGAAAATAGAGCAACAAATGTAGAAGTAAACAGCTCTGTAATACCTCACAAAAGACAAAAATAGGGAATGTTATGATGTGAAACCATATTATATTTGGTTCTCACCAGCCAAGAACTAAATTCAGCAGCAATAAAATAACAGAATTTAACATTTGTATTGGATCCTTGGTCATACCTATGTTAAAACAGGAGCAATGTTACACTCTGGGGCTTTATAGCCAGGGATAATTGTACATTTTTATTGGATCCTTGGCCATACCTGTGTTAAAACAGGAGCAGTGGTACACTCGGGGTCTTTACAGCCAGGGATAATTCTACATTTTGATTGGATCATTGACCATATCTGTGTTACAAAAGGGACAGTGGTACACTCAGGGTCTTTACAGCCAGGGATAATTGTACATTTTGATTGGATCATTGACCATATCTGTGTTACAAAAGGGACAGTGGTACACTCAGGGTCTTTACAACCAGGGGTAATTGTACATTTTTATTGGATTCTTGGCCATACCTGTGTTAAAACAGGAGCAGTGGTACACTCGGGGTCTTTACAGCCAGGGATAATTGTACATTTTGATTGGATCATTAACCATATCTGTTTTACAAAAGGGACAGTGGTACACTCGGTGGCTTTATAGCCAGGAATAATTGTAGTTGTCATGCTAAATTCATGAAAACTTTGTGCTCTTACAAATTTGGTTATGTACAGTACATTGTAGGTACCATGTTCTGTTTTTGCTGTGTCAGAAGAACCAAGAAGCTTACTCCTGTTATGTAAGATCTTTATTAGGCTTTTTGTCTCTCTTTGGTACTAAAAGTCCAGCATTAAGAATTTTTTAATGGTTCAGTAAAACCTGTCTTGAATGACCACCAACATTGAAAGACCACCTGTTTTGAGAGACTTTATTCTCAGTGCACAGATTGAATGAATATATAGTGTTATGACCTGTCATGAGAGACTTCCTATGTTGAGAGACCATGATTTTTTGGCAGAAGGGGTGGTCTTTCAAGACAGGTTCTACTGTATATTGGTGTTAATGGCATATGTGTTTATACATACAGATTTATATTCATCTCTTGTTTCTTGTTATGCCTCAACCCTCAGACATATGTACATGTATATGAAATCCTTGCTGCATATAAGCTTTAAGGTTTTAGGAACAGTGCAGTTAGTTATTAGAATATAGTATACATCATGTAGCATGTAGATGGTAAACATTCCAGCTGTTTGACTTTCTGGATTTTTCTCCAGGTGCACTTGTACATGTAAACTTGCCATAGTGGACATCTTCCATAGCAGAGGTCCAGAAGATTTGTGAACTGTTGTCAGGCATTCTTTCCATCAAGAGCAGTTGTAGTAAATTCCACATACTCTCAGGCCACCATCACTTAATTCATATTACCTCAGAAAGTGAACTTCAGTACATATCAACATTTGCTTTTCAGTCAAATTTTGAAATCATTATAAAGCTATAAAATCACAATATGCCTAAAATATAATACAATCCTTTTTAAAAATTTTTTTACAATGTGGCCAGTGAAGCAGAAGTCAAGCTTCATATCACTCAGATGAACATGGGCCAGTTGACATTATACTATTAGGATAGGTTAAATCTAGTTTAGCTTGACAATGACTTTAGAACAGAACCATTAAGTTGCAGAGATGGAGGGGTTTGCTGTTACAGTTGGACTCGCTACTCTCTGTTTTTACTGTGCATTTGTACAAAGCCATAGTTATCAAGATAAATTTATATTGTGTAGGGATTCTTTCACTTTTTTCCTTTTCTCAGTCATTTTTAAACTGACACCATATATACTTGCTTATAAGTCGAGTCCAACTGCAAATAACATAGACCCTGATCTGCCATCACATAATGTGCCAGCGGATCAGGGTCTATGTTGTTTGTTCTACTGATTACTCCTAACAAACTGCATAGAACCAGATCTGCCAGCGCATTATGCGATGGCAGATCTTGGTCTGTGCAGTTTGCAGTTGAACTTAACTTATAAGCAAGTATAGATGGTAAATGTTTGTTACGCTGCCTCTTTACTTATGTAATTTAATGGTTTACTCGCAGACTTGGTTGAGACGGGGGAACTAATTCCCTGGCAGATGTTAGACTCTACCATTTATAGAAGCTCAAAGGCAATTTTAACACTTGTTGCAGTGTACATAAGATGAGGTCAGTACCCATGTCTCAATACAAGTTTCTGAGCAGAAACTCCAATTGTCTGATTTGGAAATTGTACAGTTGATCAAAACATCAGTCCTATCTGTTATGTCTGGCGTATGTGACCAATTCCAGAGGCCTGCTACATATAAAGGATACCTGTCCATAAAGGACCACATTTTCTGAACCCCTTTCTTAATGTTACATATAAATTGTTCCTGCATAGAGAGCAGATCTAACCATAGAAACAAAACTATTTTTGGTCCCTTGAGTGTCATTTATAGACAGTTTTTTGTTTGTTTTGTTTTGTTGGTTTTAATAGCACTTTTAACACATTATTGACTATATCATGCCTAGGAAATGGGAGCTAAGTGCCTTTACCAAGGCTGGCCTGGGTGGTTATTGAACCGCACAACCCTTGGATTATGAGTTCAATGTGCTCTCAACTGAACTCCCGCATCTCCCATTTATAGACCGATGTTACTGTACTTTTTTCCTCATCTCTGTTTTGTACAACTCGGTTTCCTGTGATCTCTGATGGAACAGATCGTGATATATTTATAATTTTGTTTCTACAGGACTAATCTAGAGATTGAACTGTTACAGAGAGGTGGAGATCTGAGTAAACAGATATCATCTTCAAGAAAGCCCTGCTTTTGTAAGTCCTTTTACCTTTAGCGTTATCTTTGTTAGAAATTGTGTTTCATTTGTGTAATTGACATAGTCAGTATTTTAGATATCAGGATCCATTTTCAGTGAACTATTTTGCATTAAACACAGTAATAAATATTTAAAAAAACATACAGAAATTTGGTCATGTGTTTGTAATTTTTCTTGGCTAATTCATTCACAAGGCATATTTTCATTCATTAATGGGTACATATTGGTCTAGGAATACTTTGATTTTGGAATACTTCATAGGTTTAATCTTTTCAAGAAGGCATTCTTTGATGTGAAAATCTTTAACAAGGATTACAAAAAGTGTGGAACTCAAAGGTTTCTAATAATGTTTTTGTCAAGCAGAAACTGCTTGAAATTTCAAAAACTTGCCTGGTCTTGGAGATATGAAAGCTAATGGAATAAATGATGACGGTTTTAATATTGAGTGAGTTCTTCTGACAGTGTAATGTGGTTTAGACATTTTGTCAAGTGTTTATGCATAAAGGTGTCATGCATCTTGAACTTTTTGGCTTCTTTTGATAAGAAGGCATTTATGTTTGGATGAAAGACTAATTGTTAAACTTATCTTAGATTAATGATACAAAGATGGAATTAAAATAGAACATAAAATTTCATAGTAGAACTAGTAAATATAATTATTATGTAAGTTTTGTATTTGATGTAATTCTTTTGGTTATCATTTTCTTTTCAAAGTATCCAACAGTTCTGTATTGGAAATTATGTGTAGTTTAACTGCATTTTCCAATACCACAGGTACTTGACTTGAAAGTGGTTGAGATGCCCTGTAAAATGGGCTGTTCATCATCAAATGTTTTTGCCTACACTTATCTATTAAAATTTGTAAGAGGGAATGGTTTTGGGGATGTAAAAATCAGTGTTGCATGTAATATATTTCAAAATGTAGCTGCTAAAACCCAGCATTAACCCCTGCGATCAATATCAGCCTGTCAAAATTGTTAGCTGGTGTTGTTGCTAGTTTATTGGAGCCATGTGTTACTGAGTGAGTATGTAGGGTTCTACATGCTGCAGCATCAGTATCAGGGATCTGTTAGAAATTCTCCAGCCAAAGACTTTTTGTCACATAATCAACATTCAATAACAAATTTAAAAGACATAAAAAAATGTTGATAAAATTTTTGTTTATGCTAGCTGTATTTTACTCACTTAATTTTGAGTACTCAAAATATTAACAGATGAACTTTCTCCTTATTGGTTGTGTTATCTCAGATTTGTACAGTGCCCTAGTTTGTTGTTGCATTTTTCATATTTTGGCCAGATTTTAGAAATGCAGGTTTTAATTTTACAGATTTTGAAAATATGCTAAGATGTTAGCTTTTAGAAGAAGAAAAAAATGTACTTCAGGGTATGTAGTACAAACCTTTGGGCAGATGAAAAAATACTTTTTATGCAAGGGATTTTTTGTGTTTAATGGAGCTACAGTTTACATGTGGGTTTAAAATGATACTGAAAATTCACTTTTTGTCATGGTTTAACAGTTTTTGTGGTTGCTACAATAACCGTGAATTTAACATGCCATGAACAATTATTCTTCTATGGGAAAAAACCCCAACCCATTCCCTAATCCATTAATTCAAATACCAATAAATAAGTCATTTTTCTGGAAACCACCAAAATTGACACCCGCAAAAATAAATAATTCATAGTAGTTGTTAAAATCAGATACTGGCTGGTTGTGAGAGGTTTCTCTTGATAGCATATAACTTTCATGTTAATTTGGATAAAATTAATTGTTCACTGTACCTTTATTTCAATGTACCTTTATTTTGGTGTACCTTAATTTCACTGTCCCTTTATTTCAGTGCCCCTGATGCATGTGCTGGGCATGCATAGTAAGATTCTGACAACCAAACCTTACACAGATATCTGGTCTCACTTGACAGGAATCCCATGCACAGATGAGTCAACCAGGTTAGATGAGTGACTTTATGGTATACACTGTTTTCAGGAGCATAATTTTCATATGTAAATTTAGCATGAAAACTATATTTGGAAAAATTGAATGATGCTTAAATATAAATTATGGTACTATAAATTGACATTTATTTGTGGCTATTAAATTTTACTGTTTCTGAATATGAAACTATTTTGCTGTAATTATATTTTTGGGAGCAGCAGCTTTCCCTATTTCCATATTTTTAAAAATAGCACATGAATAAAAGCAGCTTTGCAGATTTGGGTCTATGCACTTTGTTAGGAGTAATCAGTAGAACAAAAAACAAAAACCCTGATCTACTGGTACATTATACGACAGCAGATCATGGTCTGTGTTGTTTGCAGTTGGACCAGACTTATGAGCAAGTATATATGGTATATATGTAAACAGGTGGAGAGAGTGGTTTAACTTAAGAGATAATTATTCTAAACTGTATGTGAAAATCAAATCGTAAAGTCTTGCATTACTTAACATAAACATATTTGTCATTTATGTAATGCTGAAATTATAAGTATTAATATTTAAAATTATTTCAGGTTCATGTGATGTACCTGAGTAACTTTAGATACACCAGAAATCATTTTCTTATGGAACAACTACCAAGATTTTTACTCAAAATACACGATGTCCTTCAAAATAAAAATCTAAACAATAATTAGTAATGATTAATATAATCTTGGTATATTTGCAAACTTTTATGATATTTCATTACAAAGATAAACAGCCAGATAACTTTGGTCAAGTTCTATTTGAAAGTCATTACCTTGTGTGCTCTTGTGCCTTCTCTTACATTCATATACTGTATCATGGGTATTTTCTATGTGCTTCTTATTTTCACAAATTTTTACTTGTCCTTCCATTAAAAAAACCCCACATTCATGTGTTTTATTAAATATTATTATTATAGTCTCCATACCTCAAATAATATAGATATGTAAATATCAAATTATCCATTTTTGCTTTGATTCTGTAAAGATTTACAGCAACAAATACCACCCATTGTAAAATATGTGTTTACAGATTGCGGTGGACATGACTGTACTTCTTTTTTTTTAGGTACCTGACAGTATAAAACTGTACCTTTTTAAAACTGTAGTCATGGAGCCCATTTCATTATTTAATAGTTATTTAAAACATGGTCCTCATGTATGACTCCCATTGTCACAGGATTTTATTATGAAAGTTTAGACAAGTCTTGGGACAAAGAAATGACACTATATTAATAAGATGTATTGTCTCCACAATCAAGTCTGAAAATAGACACATTGTGATCTGTAGGATCTTCGTAATAAATATGAACAAAAACAGTGCATCCGTTACAAGCTCAAAATGTTTATTCTTAACAATGATTGTCAACATACTTTCAATAATAATATGGACATCTAATGAATTCACTCATTTAAATGTACAAGTGAAGATAGACATTTGCAATATATCTGTTTCATATCAGACTTCTAGCCAAGCAATATTTCAATACAAAATAGAAAAATATCCTTCATATAAAGCAATTTTAAAGTATTACATCAGGCATGTAATGCACAATAAGGAATGAATGAAGAAATAATAAACAAACTATCATAATTATGTGCAAGAAATACAAATTAATCTGTACATCAAAACATTTCTACGATTATAAGATCACATTTCAAACAGTTCATAGGATACTTACTTGAAAATAGATATATGATGATCTTGTTGGATCTTCATGAAAAATATGATTGATGGATGAAGACAATGCATCCATCACAAGTGCAAAGTGCCTGATGACATTGATAGGAAAAGGAGAGATGTACTTCCATGGGCACAATGTGCACGACCATGGGTAAAATGAATAATTATGCACAATCACGTGTTAAGAGGTCAAAATGAACATAGATTAATAATGTGCAAGTACCGTATGTACCCAAATCTAGGTATCCCTGTGACTCCATGAGAAGCATGATAGTCAGGGTGTTATATACTTTGTATTTAGAAGTTTAAAATTTATATGTTTTCAGTGTATTGCTGTAATTAGAATTTTAAAATTTATATTTTTTCAGTGTATTGCTTTACCAGAAAGAGGTGCCACTACTTCTGAAAGACCCCAGTGCTCTGTTGATACAGCTGGTTCTCACATTACCCACCATTATTGAAGAAGGTGAGGAAAAGTTAGCTAGTTGTCTCCCCTTCATCAGATGACAGCGAGACATGGATATTACCTCTCTGTGGTGACTAGATAGTGTTGTCATCAACTATTTTAGGTTTATGTTAAAGTTTAAAAATTTCATATACATTCAAACGCAGACTGCCAGCACATGAAAGTTTTGTGTATAAACGTTAATATGTATGTACATCAGAATTTCATTTACAAGATACAGAGATTATAATTTAATTAGATTGATAAACAATGAACAATAATGTATTATTAAAAATGTTCTAGAGAAAATAATAATAGTAATTGAAATTTAAATTATATTCATATCGACGGATAGATTTTGACATAATTCAGACTTTGTTTACCATAACAGTTTATGTGAACACTGGTAGTAATGGCCAAAGGTCACACTTGTAAAAAGCACACACTTTGCCTTTGTAAGTAGTATCTTCTGTTAAGATTAATAGATTTTCTAGATAGAACAGAAGTAGTTGCAGTCATAAAATGTCATCATCCTTTCATAGTTGACACTACCTATCTATCTATCTGTCTGTCTATCTATCTATCTATCTATTTTATCTATCTATCTTAATATATGTTTATTTATATAGACATTTTCAAATTTTATTTACAGGTAATTCAGTTAGTGACATTTTTATATTTTGGCCTGTGTGAGGATTCCTTATGTCAATTTGTCTGCCCTTCAATCCATCACAGAAAAATCTTGTGACTGCAGCTATTCTTGCAGTTTTCGATAGATTGTTTTTAAACTTGGTACATTCATTCTCATCATCTGATGATGTGCATATTATTAAAATTGTGTGTTTTCAAAATTTTCCTATGTGGACTAAAAGGCAGAGTGTATTTTGATATCCATCTGTCCATCCATCCATATGTTACCAATTTAGTTTCAGCACAATAACTCTAGTTCTCTTTCGCATCACACTTTGTGGATGGATTGCACTTTTGGTAAGGAAGTAGTTTGTTTTGAGGTCCATAGATCAAGGTTAATGTAACTGCAGTAAAGCTCAACAGTTTTCACAACATTTCACTCCCTTACATGTATGAAATCAGCATGATGTTTAATCTTTCAAACAAAAATTATCTATCTGTCTAGTTTATGGTTTTATCATATTTTTGAAAGTCAGAATTATTCTGCACCCATTTAAACCAGCTTGTGAATTGCAAAAGTGCATCAAAAATATCCCAAATTCAGTATTTTTGCCCTGTACCTGTTCTGACAAATTTTCCTACCAGAATTTGCCTTTCTGTATACAAAATTTGAAGAAAATCTGATTGGCTAAACTTTTTTAATTTCATTTCAAAATATATGACACATTTTTGCTTTTAAAACCAGACATTCTCTCTGAGTGCATAGTTTCAGATTCAGATACTATGGTAATTATAGTGATCTAGATATATGCATCATCTAGTACATATTGAATGCCTAGACATACCTGATTCACACCAACATAAGAATTTCTGGGTTCTACTTTAAATAACACATGATCCTATTGTTCAAATCTCTGGATTCACTTTTTATTTTGAAATTCACCACTCAGCAAAATATGACACAGTGGAGTGGAATCTGAAGGAAATAAATTTATTTCTGCAGAAAAATTTCATTTCTGGACCATGTACCTTCACCAAAGTTTGTGGATGCTTACACATTGGGTAAGAAAGAAGCCTATTGATTTTAGGCGTCAAAAGGTCAACAGGTTAAGACCATGGTAGCTAAAAGAAGAAAAATTACCTTTGCATAATAACTTTTGTTCTGGACCATATACCTGTGGAGGGCTTGCACATAAGGTATGGAAGAGTACTATTGATTTGGTGATCAAAAGGTCAAAGGTTATTATAACTCAAGGAAAAATTAGTTTTGCAGAATAACTTGTTCTTGAGAAGTTCCTTAATGAAACTTTTGATGGCTTGTACTTGGGTAATAAAGAAACCTATAGATTCTGGGGTCCAAAGGTTAGAGGTCACAGTCACAGTAAGTCAGATAGGAAAATAATGGTTTCTGCACAGTAAGTTTAGTTGGAAAATCACATACCTTGGCCAAAGGTCTAGCTGAATGAGACCCATTGGTCAATAATCTCCAGTCAACCATGCCCACATGGAGGACTGTTAAATATGGGGTGGGCATATAATGTGCCATGCATAGTACTCTTGTTGATTGATTGCTGTGAAACTACCACAACTGGTCTCACAGTTTTGTTATTGATTGATTGATACTAAGTACATATTATGATCATTAGCTGAAGATGAGCATATTGACCAATCACTGTGCTTGCACAGTTTATTAAAGAGTTGTTGCTACTTTTTTTTCCTACTTGATGCAATATATGATACAATCTTGTGACTTGCACCTATGGATTGCTGTGAAACTTGCTGCAAACTGTATTATAATTATTATCTGAAGATGTGCATATTGACCAGTCACTGTACTCCCATAATTTGTGTCCCTTTTTGACCTCACCTGGAAGCAGTATATGATTCAGTCTTGTAATGGCAACTAATCTTGCAGTTATCAATGAATTTCATTAATATTTCTTACCTATTCAGATCATCATCTGAAGATGTGCATATAGATAAATCCCTAGAGTTCAAATGATTTTCATCTGAGTTATTACCCTTTAAAATTAGAGTTTTCACTGGAGACAGTAAAATAGACTCATTTCCATCATGGACATAGGGGTGAGATGTGGGAGACAGTAAGATAGACTCATTTCCATCATGGACATAAGGGTGGGATGTGGCAAACAGTAAGATAGACTTATTTCCATCATGGATATAACTGTGGGATGTGGCATACAGTAAGATAGACTCATTTCCATCATGGACATAAGGGTGGGATGTGGCAGACAGTAAGATAGACTCATTTCCTTAACAGACATAAGGGTGGGATGTGGCAGACTGTAAGATGGACTCATTTCCATAATAGACATAAGAATGGGATGTGGGAGAGAGTAAAATAGACTTATTTCCATAATAGACATAAGGGTGGGATGTGGGAGAGGTGGTCTGTATATACAAGAACATTTAGATCAGTATTCCTCTACTTACATGTCCAAACTACATCATCTTGGTAAACATACAGAGGAAATATGATCATCATTGCTGTTTCCAACTAGATAGAGTAGTGATTGACACAAGAAATACACTACACACACACAACACACACAAACACACACACACACACACACACACACACACACACACATATATATATAATGACAACAAATGATAATAGCACAAATACAAAACAGTTTCCCAATGTTTCGAGCTAAACAAGCTCTTCATCAGGGGAAGAAACAATTTACATCCACAAAACAAAAACTAAACACAAAAGCCAAGAAGAATGTTTAAATGATGGGAAATAAACAAACAAAGGATAAACAATAGAAGAAAGAAAGAAGACAAAATTAAAAAAAGGTCTAAATTGGGTAAACTACATAATCTATGTTATGCTGCCATCATCCCAACGAAGTTGTGTTAAAGAAATTCAAAGAAGTGTTTATCATGCAGAGGACCAAAGTGTTTGGACCTTATTCCAGGCTTAGAACAAAGGACTGACAACATGCATGGCAATAAATCAATACCATCATCAAAATGTGCAAAGGAAATTTTATCCCAGTAAAGTAATGCATGGAGGTACTACAGAAGTATGTCAGGAGCATGGTATAGTGGGATAATGGACAAGACTTCAAATAATAATAGTAATAATAATAATAATAATAATAATAATAATAATAATGATAATAATAATAATAAAAATGATGATAATAATAGCAATACTAATAATAATAATTATAAGAAGAAGAAGAAGAATACCAATAATACATGTGAAGAGTTATGGAATATTTACTGTATATATATATTTTTTTTTAATTTGACAGGACATTATCACTTCATGTTGAAGATGATATACAACATGGTGTTCCTCCAGGCACTTGTGATGATGAGCTGCAGGTTCACAGAAGAGGAGAGAGAAGCTTGGAGAAAGATGGGAGCTTTGGTGGGCTATATTTATCCTGTTATTATGAAATCAAAATGAAAAAAAAAATGTACATAATATATGCACACAAACATAGACTGTATATGAGTGATTGAGAGAAAGATACAGAGTTTGGCTTTCTTTCTTGTTGAAAATGTTGTGATTTTGTTCTCAACATAATTTTACCAATGAAAGAAAGTAGTTATGTCCAAATTTAAAGAAAGTACTATAATTGGTGACATAAAGAAAAGCTGACATTGTTTTCAGTCAGAGTTCTTAATTTTATTTAATAAGACAATATTCCACCGGAGTTTCAGTTAACTCTTCCAAAACTCAGGAGCTTCTGGTCTTGTATCTTTCATAGTACACTTTAGTACAATGTGCACATTCATGCTTTTCCTTCATTTTTTTACAAAATGTGTGTTTATTTCATTAAGCCCAGGTTTTAAAAGGCTTTAGATAATGGCTAAATTTACTTACCATTAAATTTGTAGTATTTCTTGATCATAATCTATCAATTGACCATATTTTCAGCTATGTTGTATAGTATAACAAGCACGATGAAATACATTTTTTCCTTTAAGAATTCTTAACTACACTTTCACACAAAGAAATATTCAAATTACTAATTTCTGGGATTGGTGTGTTCATGTTGAAAGTGATTGAATCCTAAGGATTGTGTGTGGGGTCCTTTCCTATAACATTTGTCTGAAATTATAGATTATTTCTTCTTCAAATATGTTCCCCAATCACATTAACATTAGGGATATAAGCCTGCCACTTCCTGAATCCAGCCCTACTTAAAGACAAAAATTTGTCTTTTCTGTCTATATCATATATAGACAAAGGGCAATAACTTTTGTGCATTAACTCCCCTTGCCATCACTAGATGTCGCTAGTTTTTAAGCTTCACTGAAACCTCCCGTCAGTCCAAGTCAAATTTGTGTTAAATTCAAACCATCCATACAGGATTTTGAATTTATTTGGATTAATATTCATTCCTGAACAGGCAATAAATATTATTTTGTGAAATTTTTCACTTTCTCAGACTTGGTCAATTTTAGACCACATGGTACAACACGCTATCATTGATGCATGTTGTTATTCACGGTTTCGCAGACACTGCCTATTGCTTGCTCACCCAGTTAGTAGCAGGTGTTGTTTTAGCAACTGATTAACACGCTGCATCATAAATTTATAACATTTTGTGATTTGTTTTAGCTTGTCGTTTCAGTGAAACCTGTCAACAAAGTGTAATAAATGCAACAAGTTCATGGCAAAGGAAGACACACATGAGTCGTGCCTTGTGTGTACAAAATGTACTTCATTTGTGCCATGCAGTGTGTGCGCCATATGCTCCGAGAGTGTATGGATTACGGTTTTGCAAAAATTGACCAAGGCAAAGAAAGAGGGTGACAACAACGCACATTGTTTTTAGGCGGCCCAGGTGGCATAAGTCCCCCAACATGTCCAAGCATGGCCTCTGGGCCTGTAAGTCTGGGCACATGGGTTTTTTAATGGATCAAATGGATCCATTATATACTACATTATAGCGTCTGGAGCGGTCCGCGATTGTACAATTAGTTGAGCTGGCTGTCCAGCCAGTCCAGCCATCTTACTGAAAGATCTGCCCGTCTTGCCAGGTCGACAGCTTCATTTTTCTACAATTATGGAGATCTTATTGATAGATCTATTCGTCCTACCATGCTATGGTTACATACAATTACAATTACAGGGATCTTGGTGATAGATCCGTCTATCTTGCCATGTCTACAGCTTCATCTCTCTACAATTATAGAGAACTTAATGATAGATCTGTACATCCTAACATGCTTATGGCTACATAATATTACAATTACAGGGATCTTAGTGATAGATCTGTCCATCCAGTCATGCCCACGGCACGGCAGGTACTGGCACCAACCGGACCTCCTTCCACACGGCCATAACCGTGTCGACCATACTCCTGTCATACCTGCCAATCATACCGGTACAACAGAATTGGCTGGCAGAGCCGGCTTGTCCTAGATTCACTGCTTACCCACAGTGTATTGCCCATGAATTATATAAAGACGACGTTGCATCATCGTTGCCACAGGGAATGATGTATGCCAAAAGGGAAGCAGACCATAAACAGAATACTTCTCACAGTGAGTGTGAAGATACTCCTGAGCAAAAGTGCTACTCTAATCTGACCCTGGAGAGGGTGGAGTTGAGTTTTAAGGCTGCGGTCAAGGAGATATACTGGGTGTTGCCGGCTTTGGAATGCCCTCCACCCCTACCACCACGCATGATTATAAAAGTCAAAGTGTTCGTCGACATCAACAATTAAGAAGTCTCCATTCTTCTGGCTGCTTCCCCAGTCAACAGAAATTAAGGAGATTAATGATAGGCTATCGGGATGTATCTGTGACCTGACGATTGTTAAGGTTTTCTTTTATAGGAGTTGAATACCAGCGACATTTTCATTGTGCTGATAAAAAACACATTCCACCACCTACCATACTGAACTTCCAGTGTTTGATAAAAATTTAGCAGCTGTTAACATATCTGCCCCACTTTTCATCAAGTGAGTAAAAATGTGTTTCTTGTCACATTGAAGAGGGTTAGGAACACTGTCACCATGTCTTCAATGTTATATTTGGTTTCCTTGTCAATTTTTCAACTAGCGGAAAAATTGGCCAACCAACGTGCCTGGGAGTCAACAGTCAGAATTGCTCGGGTCATTAACAGAATAGTTAACCATTCAGTGGCGAATGCGTTGACTGCTTCTACCAATGTTGACTATATATGCCGTGATGCGTCACTCTCTGGCTTTAAGGATCATTCCATTTGGCTTGCCATTGCTGTTTGGCAGAAATATTGAAGAAGTTCGGAGGAGGGATGATAAGCGAGCCAAGAAAAAGGGATCTTTTACATCCCAAGTGCCGTTCAGATCTAAATTTTATGCCAGCATACAATAGTGGAACCAGTCTATGAGGCACCCTTACAGGGGAGATAAGAAACCAAGTTTTTCCATCCTCAAGCCTCCTGTCTCCCATCAGACAGTCTTCCAAAGAGCGCCTGTCTCCTGCAATTCCGATCATGTTGGATCAACCTATTTTCCCAAAATGAATTGGTGATCCAAATCATTTCGGACTGGCTTCAGATTTTGTTTATCCAACCCCTCCTCTTTCTTCCTCTCTCCTTCTAACGGATGTGTCGTCAGATTGGGAGAAGGACGATATTCTTCAGCAGAAGATAGTCACTCATCAACAAACAGAAGGTGGAGATTGTATGAAAACCACGATCTCCGAGGTTCTATTCATGGCTGTTCCTTACCAAAAAGACCAACGTCAAGTTGAGACCGATTATAGACTTGAGTCGCATCAAAGAATTCATTGTTCCACCCAGGTTCAAGATAGAGACGGAGAGATCTGTACGACTCTCCATCCGAGGGGACAAATATGCCATCAGTCTTGATTTCACAGATGCCAACTTTAATGTCCCTATTCAGCCAGCATCGCAAAAATTTATTCGGTTTGCTTACCGCTACAAGTTTACCAATTTCGAGTCCCTCTGTTCAATCTAATACCAACCCATGGGTCTTGACCAAATTATGGATTGCATCATCACTCTTTTCCAGTGGACTTCCTCTATGGCAATGGCAGCGTATCTGGATGATCTCCAGAAACATATGGCAAGTTTTTATTCTCCTCAAGGGCAGAAATAATTTATCCCTTTTGAATAATCTTGGTTTTCTCTTGAATTGGGAAAAATCTTACCTCAACCCATCCCAGTGTTTTGTCCAGCTGGGTATGGAGTTTATAACCAATTTCAATCTTTCTGTCATGTTCGCGTCATACAGATCGTCAGATTCATAGAGTGCATTTCCAACAGGACATGGATTTCAGTGTAAGTGTCTTGCAACTCCTTGGATTATTCAGTGTGTTGGCAGACTTATCCCACTCAGCCGTCTTTTTATGCACCCCATACAGATGATGTTGCTAACCCAATGGTGCCCCTTTTTCAAGTCATCAAAAGTCATGATCACACCCGAGATACGATCATTCATGTGTGAGTGGCGCAACCCAGGTTGACTGACAATGGAAATGACATTATGTACTGATGCCAGTAAGTACAGTTGGGGTCCCCACACATTGCCGGACTTCGCTACTGTCAGTGGCACATGGGAGCCAGGAAATTGGCCTCTTCACATCAGCCTTCTAGAAATGAAGGTTGTCACCTTTCAGTTCTGGAACGATTGACTTGGGCAAAACTGTCCAAACTGTAGTGATGACCTACCTCCTCAAACAGGGGGGCACCAAATCATCCGACCTGTGCGTTCTGATTTGGCAGTTTCTGCGTTGGTATGACAGCTCAATATTAACATACAAATCAAGCACATTCCTGGCTGACACTCTATCCAGAAAGGGTAAAGTAATTCACACGGAATGGTCTCTCCATCAGTCAGTCTTTGTTAGGATTTGCGCACTTTGGGGGCGTCTGATGATTGATCTTTTTGCGACAAGATGGAAGTTGCCCACCTTTGTCTCTCCAGTTCCAGACTTAGAATTTAAACCTTGGATTGTGGAGAGAATCTTGTGAGCAATAAGGCCCTCCACTCTGAAGGCTTATGAGGGAAAGTGGTATGTTTTCAGGGACTGGTGACAAATCAATAACATCGTCCCTTTGAGTGTCTCAATCCCTCAACTGACCAACTTTTATATATATATATATATATATATATATATATATATATATATATATATATATATATATATATATATATGTTTCTTCGATGAGAAACAGTTGGCTCCAGTTACTATCAAAGGCTACCACTCCATGATATCTGACACATTTCGATATCATGGATGATGCGATATCAGTCATGATAAAGATCTATCATATCTTTTAGCCAATTTTGATTTGAATCGGCCAGAATCCCTCACCCTGTTTCCAAAATGGAATTTGTAGTGTTCTTTAACCTGGCTCAATTCAAATAAATTTGAGCCTTTAGCCCGCACTTCGCTGAAGCTACTATCCTATAAAACACGTTTCCTCATAGCCATAACTATCTTGAGTTCAGATCAGATGGTTCAGTGGTTCTCTTGACACAACCAGACTCTGTAGAGGTAGAGGTACTAATTAGTACTATTTATATTACTATATTTGTCAATGAAGGAGGTAGAGGTACTAATATTAGTACTATTTATAATAGTGTATATGTCAATGAATGAAGTAGAGTTACTAATATCAGTACTGTTTATAATTATATATGTCAATGATGGAGGTAGAGGTACTAATATTAGTACTATTTATATTACTGTATATGTTGATGAAGGAAGGAGAGGTACTAGTATTAGTACTATTTATAATACTCTATATGTCTATGAAGGAGGTAGAGGTACTAATATTAGTACTATTTATAATACTGTATGTTATTTATGGTACTGTATATGTGCTGAAATGGTTACATAATATAAAAAAATTACAGATTTGTTTCTAAAAGAATTGGAGGAAGTAGACTCACTTTCAGTATATGGTTAATATATGTCACAACATGTGTGATGTATTCATGTATTTTATGTTCATCATGTGCATTTGTCTGTTATATTTAGGTCAGACTGTAAGCAAAATATTTGACATGTCAATCATCAAAGACATTGTTTGCATATTGTATCTGTAAGCATCTGCTATTCTATTTTATTTTGTCTGTGTTTCATGCCACCACTGTCCACTCCATATTTCACAATTTTATAGAGCTTTGTGATAATTTGTTACCAACCACTTTTTAATTATTTTTTTAACCAAAAGTGTAGCGTGTGCCAGCCTCACTTAATTATTGGCACATGATCACCACTCCTGATTATGATTGATTAGGCATGAAAGGAAATAGGCTGAACATTTATGGTTCTCTTTGATGGAGATTAAATCATGTGTCAGGCAGGGACTTTCATTGATGCTGAATCAGAAAAAGCAAACATCTTCTAGACTTAGACCAATCTGTATTGAATGGTAGAAGACACTAGAGGAACTGCATCAGTTGCCACATGGAACTAGTGACTGCACAGTCAATATTTATTCTTGACTCTGTGCAGTGTATTTTGAACTAGCAGAGGAAACAATTAACAAAAGGTAAATTTTGTGTTTGCAACTAACAAAAATACTGCATAGAATTTTAAATAATTAACAATCATGCAATAACTGATTCCATGCAGTAACTGGCACAGACCCTCTAATCTTAATTAGATAAATTGTTTTTGATAGAATACAGCAATGAATTAAAAACTACTTTTCAAACATTGCCAGCTACCGGCTTCTGTTGAAACCTGTATAACAGTGGACATTTTCTGCAACATTTTTCCATGTTCATACTTTTCTTAAGTAATCACTGGTATGTACAGTGCTTATTTATGCAACCCAATGATGCATCCCTTGTTCCCTTTCAGGCACCCCTCAGTACCTTAGAGGGCATGATGACCCATGTGATAACACGTCTGGGAAAGAGCTGGCTGTATGACAAAGACTGTGATACTGAGCAAGGACTACCTGCTGTAAGTAGCTTTTGATGCAGGTACATACTTGAATCTCACATGGCCACTGTTGGCAGCGAGTTTTGTGAGCCTACCCTATATACTTGCGTATAAGCCAGGTCCAAATGCAAACAACATAAACCCTGATCTGCTGTCGCATAATGTGTTGGCAGATCAGGGTCTATGTTGTTTGTTCTACTGATTCATTTTTTTCATTTATCCCGTAACCTTGCTGGTCGTAGGGGTGCCACTGATGACTTTGCGACAATCTCTCTCCGTTTTGCCCTGTTCTCCACTGCTCTTTGGAACTTCGCAAAGTCCATGCCTGTCCACTCTTTAATATTGTCTTCCCATCTCTTCTTCTGTCTGCCTCGTTTTCTCTTTCCTCTCACTGTACCCTGTAGGATTGTCTTTGACAGGTCAGTTGAGTGTGAGACGTGACCATACCATCTTAGTTTGCATTTCTTTATAGTGGTGAGCAGATCTTCATAAGGTCCAATTGCACCTTGGATTTTAGTGCGCACCTCCGCATTAGAGACGTGGTCTAAGTATGAGATTTTCAGGATCCTTCGATAACATCTCATCTCGAAGGCATGGATTCTTCTCTCTAATTCTGCTGTTAGGGTCCATGTCTTACATGCAAATAGGAATATGGACATGATGAGGGAGCGCATAAGCTTGATCTTGGACCCAAGCGTGATGTTGCTGTCTTTCCAAATAGGCTTCAGCCTAGCCAGAGCAGCTGTTGTCTGCGCAATCCTGGAAAGAACCTCAGGTTTTGAACCTTTGTCAGAGGCGATAGCACCTAGGTACTTGAAGCTTGTTACTGTGCCCAGCTTCTGTCCATTCACTCTTATTTCCTTTTGGATGCCACTCGGGTTGTTTGTCATTAGGTTTGTCTTCTTCAGCGTTGATCTTAGTGATGCTTGATTGAGACATTCACTAAGGTTTCCATTTCTTCATCTCCTGCTAAGCCATCGATATCATCAGCGAAGTGCAGGTTGGTGATTGTTCTGCCTCCAACACTGACACTGCCCTCATGGTCTTCCAAGGCGTCGGACATGATCCTTTCCAGGTAGATGTTGAAGAGAGTGGGTGAGAGAAGGCACCCTTGTCTGACTCCGACTGTGGTTCTGAACCAGTCTCCTATGTTGCCATTGACGAGAACTGTACTAGTCGCCTTGTCATACAGGGTTTCTATAGTGCAGATTAGTTTTGCGTTTATGTTGTATATCCGCCCACAAGGCTGCATGCCATACCTTGTCGAAAGCCTTCTTGAAGTCAGTGAAGACATGATATTTTTCACAGAGGATTCTAAGATTGAAGATCTGTTCTGTAGTGCTACATCCTGCTCTGAAACCTGCCTGTTCTTCTGCAATGATGTGCTCTGCTTGGGGTTTCAGTCTGTTGAGGATGATCTTAAGCATAACCTTGCGTGGGTGACTGATGAGACTGATTTTTCGGTAGTTCTGGCACAATTGTAGATTCCCTTTTTTAGGAATAGTCACGATCAGAGACTGGGTCCATGGGGTGAGCCATTCTCCTGTTTGCCAGATTTGGTTGCAGATTGTTGTGAGGACATATATCATGGAAGTTCCTCCTGCTTAAACAAGTTCTGCTGGTATATTGTCTACCTCAGCTGACTTCCCTTTCCTTAGTGCCTTTACTGCAGCCTCTACTTCATCCCTGAGGATCGGGTGGTCAACCTCTGTTGTGGTCAGTGGTACGTTTAGTACAGCTTGGTCTTTAGAAGTCTCCTGGTTGTAAAGCTCCAAACAGTATTCCGTCCATCTGTTAAGAATGTCTTGTTTTCTGTCAGACTCTTACCGGCCTTGTCCTGAATCGCATTAGATCTCCCCTGTTTCTCTATTGTCAGATCTATCACCAACTGGTATGCCCTTTTAGTGTCATTCTGGTTCAGGCTTTTCTCGACTTCCTTGCATTGGTCCTCTAACCAGCTTTCTTTTGCTTTCTTTGTGCTCTTCTTAATCCTGTTTTAATCTCATTGTATTTTTTTGCTCCTTCATGGTCTCCTCGCTTACTCCTCAGTTTTCTCCTCACATCGCAGAGGTCGAGTATATCTGCTGTGACCCCAGGCTTCTTTATTCTACGATGCTTGCCAAGGATCTCTCCAGATGTGTCTATTACTGCCTTGTTGAAGGTGATGATCAAGGAGTCTAGGTTTATTTCTTCATGTCCCAGAATTGTGAGTGGTGCAAATTTGCCGCCTATTGATGCTTGAAATGCTTGTGCCATGCTTGGATCTTTAAGTTTTTTAAGGTCGAACCTGATCCTAAATTGTCTTGGCTTATTGGTCTTCCTCAGACAAAGTTTGATAGTCATCATCAGCAAGTCATGGTCGATTTCTGTATCAGCTCCTGGGAAGCTGCATATTCTGGCAATGTTTACGCTAGACCGGAAGCGCTTTCTCACCAAGATGTAGTCAGTCTGGTTGTGATGTTTTCCGTCTGGGCTGTGCCAAGTCCATCTTCTGGGTAGTTTGTGGGGGCCAAGGGTATTCGTTAGCACTAGGTTATTGTATGTGGCGAAGTCCAGGAGCTTGAGTCCTCTCTCATTGGTCTGCTTATTACAGTATGAACCACAGACTTCTCGCCAGTCTGCTTGTGCGTCTTCTCCTATCTTAACATTCCAGTCTCCTTGAATAACCAGAATATCCTTCTTGGGTGTCTGGTCTATGAGAGTTTGAAGCTGGTCGTAGAACTCATCCAATTCCTCGTCATCATGGTCAGATGTTGGGGCATAGACCTGTATGATAGTGATGTTAAAGGGAGATGCGCTTACGCTGATTGTAATCATCCTGTTAGACACTGGTTGACAACCCATGATTGTACTCACAATGTGCTTGTGTACCATAAACCTGACTCCATATTCATGCTTGTTCTCATGCCCACTGAAGTAGATCCTGTGTCCGTCATCTTTTGATCTCTCTCCGAAATTTTTCCAGCGCATCTCGCAGAGTCCAAGGATGTGCCATTGGTATCTTCTCATCTCATGGGTGAGCTCCTCGAATTTCCCTGCTGGTCTTAATGTCCTGACATTCCATGTTCCAATGGTGATGTTATCTCTTCCCCGTACTTTTGATGGTAGTTGCACCAGTAGCATACTTGTCACCTCCGTCCTGGTGTCCAGCAGATGGCGTGGTCATTATTGGTAACCCGGGCTGCGACTGATCCAGTATGTGAAATCTATTTATTGTCATTTCGTCTTTATTGGCATATCATAGACCGTTTCAACCTGGCGGCACCAGGTTCTACTGATTAGTCCTTACAAACTGCATAGACCCAGATAATGCGCCGGCAGATCTGGGTCTATGCAGTTGGTATTGGCTTGTACGCGAGTATAGATGGTATTTTATATGGCAGCCACAAAATTTTGTGGTTTTCCAGTGTCAAACTATTTTGTGACTATTTAATTTTTTATATGGATAATTCTGATTTGCAGCTGTTTAATTTTACTGATAGATTCCCCTTGCAAATTAAATGAAAAAAAATAGTATGCAAAAAAAAGTAGATTCTATTTAATGGTAGCACAAAATAGTTTTTGGCCATGGCTACACTCTAGGATGTACCCTCGCATCTTTGAATCCACCCACTATAAAATGTTTAGATACCCAAGAGGAATAAAGAAAAAAGAAAGACTTTATATGTCGCAAGTTTTTTAATGGCTGTTGTAATTTGATTTTATGATTTTTTAAGATTATTCAGAGGTAATGAAAGTATGATAGAATCTGTGCATTTCTGTGTTTTTCCTACAGATTTGCCAGAGTGTATGGTCCCCTCAAAGTGTTGAGTACATTATACAGGATTATTTCTGCCCATTCCTGAAGATTTGTGCTCTCATCAAACATCACCTCTTCCAAAAAGAGTTTCCAGCAAAAGAGGTAATTTATAAGCTTCATCACATGATGGTAAGATTAAAGGTTATATAGAAGGGCCTTTCATGTGCCAGACCTTGGGTTAAATGTGATTAATTACATTAAAATTATGTTTTAAAGTTTTTATTACAATTACTAACTTTTGGCCAAAAGAACTTATTAAATTACATTACTTCACTGAAATCAGTGACTTTTTTAAAATCTACTGGATATATACTAGAAGAGTATGCAATCGCTTTTCATTTGTTGCCCGATGTCCATTATCTGTTAGCACAAGTTCGTTGTTGTTACTTCACCTAAACTACAGATAGGATTGCCACAAATTTTTTCAAAACACATTCATCCCTTGGACATTCATTATGGCTACTGCGGCAGCCATCTTCAAAATCTTGTTATCACTACTACTCCTGAATGGACCAGGGTTCTCCGGGACACTGAAATATGTATACAAATACACTTTTTTAAAATTATGGATGAAAGAAAATTCCAGTAGGCAAGTCCTTGATAAACATGATTTTTTTCAGCAAACTTGTATTATGTTTGATTTGTTCCTGCAAAGCGAGTATCAGTCTTGTAGTGTCCAGGTTATCATAAAGAGTCCAAGTGATTGAAAATGGATTAGGTGGTTATACAGGCCAAATCTTGGTAAATAATGAGATTAAACACCTGTTAATTGATTGTCAGTACCTTATCATCACATTGATCATTATAGACTAATTACACGCATGTGTGCTTTGACACCTCACTTTGATAAGCACCATTCAGCACATTTTGATCCATTATGCAGTAGATCCTTCTGCGATGTTTGGAACACTTGTATTTTATCATATACAGCTCTCTTCATTATAACACGCCTCATTATAACACGATTCTGGACGTAGCACGGTACTACTGTGGACCCCATGACCAAAATCATACCAATGTATAACAAAATGGATTTAAAGAAAACAATGTGCTATTTTCATTATATTGAGGTTCAATACATAATGCAGTTCTCTCTATATCGCGGTTCGGTACGTAATACAGTCAGCAGTTATGGATCCCAACTTCCATGTTATAACAAGGGAGAGCTTTACCATATTTAGAAAAATAGTGCTTGGATAATAGTATTTCTCTGTATTCTTCCCTATAATCTAATTGATTTTTTTTTTTTTTTTTTTGTCTGACAAATAAGAGTTCCTATGTAATAGTTATCATATCAGCAGTTCTTTGGTGTCATGTGCAGATATATCTTCATGTTAGAGTCATTATCAAATGTCTGCTTTTCCAGTGGCAGCTTTACATACTGTCTTTGCTACCAAGCACAAGGCTGCAGATAAACCTGATTCTCATGAAACTTGCATACAGAAAATAGATAAAGGATCCAATTCTGATAAAGAAAACAAAACACCTTAGAAACAGAGATTTGTGGAAAGAATAATGAAATGGACATTCCCATGGGACACAAAATTAAAAAACAATGGGACATTATTAGCTACATGTTTGTGCACATTGTGTTGTGACTGGAAGGCAAAATGAAATGGCAACAAAGAAATTTTAGTCTCATGTTTTATTCCTTCTTGTTGCAAACAAAATGAAAGAATATCAATTATCACAGTTCTCATTTGCCTTAGATTTTCATTCTTTTAAAATAATAATAAATGTTTCACAATTAGCAAAAACACCCTGTTGACATTTATTTTGGTGACACAATACACACAGAATGCACAAAATTTTTGCAAAGGAAAAAAGGTCTCATTATTGGGACTCCTATCTTTAGGACTAGAACTAACTTTTTTAACTAAGGAGTCCTGGACTCCAACTTTAAAAATCCTAGCGATAACACTGATGGATGGTCATATCGAAATGGGGTTTTCACTACAAGCTTTTTATGCTGTCTAGTTGGACCTATATGAAAATGGTACTAATCTGACAACCAATATGGCTGTTTTGAAAATCTTATTATCACTACTAATCCTGCACGGATGGTTGTATTGATATGGGGTTATCACTAAAAGACTTCATATGATATCTAGTTGGTCCTGAATGAAAATGGTGCCCCTCAGATATCCAGTATAGCCACCATGGTGGACATCTTGAAAATCTTGTTATTGCTGCTCCTCCTGAATGGATGTTTATATCCACATGGGGTTTTCACTAAAAGACTTCTTAAGATCTCTAGTGGTCCTAAAGGAAAATGGTACCAATCTTACAACCAATATGGCTGCGATGGCATACATGTTCAGAGCTTGAAATTATGATTATTTTTTTTTTTTTACACTGATCCACAGGATCACCATAATAACATTTTTACTGGTCATACCTAAATTTCACTGATCCTAGTAACATCACAAGCATCAAAGAATGAAGTACCCCATGCACTTGTGTATTTTTCCGAATACTCAATGCAGAAAGTACACATCGCATCCTTTTCTGGATTATATTTCAGCCATTTGTTTTACCATGATTTCTGGTACATTCGCACTCTATTCTCTTGATCATTTACGATTGTGCTTTTTCTTGTCATCGTCTTATTTCCAACATTTTGCAGCAGCTGTGCAAAGTTGCAAGAACTAACACGGCTTCCCACCATGCAGTGAATGTTTATCATCAACTGTCTGAAAAAACCTGTAAATTGGTATAATTCTATAATTATTCTTGAAAAAACCTGTTAATTGGTATAATTCTATAATTTTTCTGAAAAAAAACCTGTTAATTGGTATAATTCTATAATTCACTGTGGCTTAGTGGTTGGCCTGCTGGACTAGCAAATGGAATGGTGTGGATTCGAATCCTTATCAGATCAGCCTGGGTCTGCTTTCATGGTGTGTCCTTGAGCAAGGCACTTTACTCCAGTTGCCTACACACTAAATAACCTACTTGAATTGCTGTACCATAAAACACCCAACACCTTAAACACCTGATTTTTTTATTTGGTCAGCCAGCATGACCTTTTCCGATTAGCCAAGTTATGACACTAGCCAGACAACCTGTATCAATTTATATTGACATGGTCCCCCTCTTATAAAGCCACCGCTCCTGCAGCAGGAAAGTGGCCTTACAAGAGGGGTGGCCTTTCTAGAAGGGGATCACACTGACGTTAGTAATACTACCGTATTTGCCGGCCTATAAGTCAATACTTTTTTACCTGGAAGTTTGGGCTTCATCTTATACTCCGAATCGACTTATATATGAATTAAGTCATTGAAATTGCTTTACGTAAAAAAAAAAAAAAAAAAATTCAAATTACGAAAAGTCTAGTGTAAAAAAATAATTATCATTTTTGGGAAGAGATCGTGTGCACAAAAATATAGGACCCGACATGGAGAAGGATTCCGAAATATTTACGTGATTGTCAGTATTAAATTCATGTGCATCAGACGTAATTGTGCTAAAGCAGCATGCACTAGTAATATATGTTGTTTGAGTTTGCTTACATATGTGTGTAGTAGAATAGACAAGTTAGAAAACGGATAACCATGACATGGACATGGGTATTCCATTGCACATTTTTCTTATTGCATCTTGTAATCGAAAAAAAAGAGACAGACAGACAGACAGAGATTTCAGCCCTTCTTCATGCTATTTTGCTTAATGTACCTTAGTGACCCCTTTTAGCTGAAGCTTTTGTCAAAGAGAGAAAACAGTAATGAAATAGTCAATGGAAGTTAAAACAATACATACCATACTCCTTCAGTTTCAAAGATATATAATTTATATTTAAATATTCACAATATTTATATTCATATAGACTCCATTTAGTATAAATCCCAAGATGACCATTTAGCATGCTGTTTTTTTTTTTTTTTTTTTTTTTTTTTTTGCAAATACAATGAACTCTATATTCCCATGAAATAAAATTACCCTTTATCAGTAAGTGCATGTACACTTCCTGTAGTTAGGCGGCATTTTGGTTTGATCTTTGCTCATGAATTCAAAGCTCTGACACTTCTGTCGGCGAGATCAAAAGATGTCACTGGTTGAGAAACTTACATGAGCAAGCACCTGGCATTACAGGTCATTACACAGTCCTGCATACATTAACATGCTTTACAGGATCGATTACAATACCCTATGGGTAGCCTCATTTCCCTATTGTTAGCCTCACTGATTTGATCACATCTACTGGAATGACCTGGCCAAAGCTGTAGGTATATTTAATTAGAATGTAAATAACACTGCAAAGCCAGTTGGTTCTTTATGATAATGGATATAAAAACAAGAATGAACTGTTTATTCAGAGATATTAATTGATAATGGAATACAGTAATGCTCCTGTACATGAGTAAGATCACAATCATCAGGTAACTCAACAATACATATTACAATCATCCTGTAACCTCTCTCTCTCTCTCCAAAAGCTACAAGTAAAAACTGCTCTGAATGCATACGTTCTTACACACTGACATAGCGTTGTTTCATCCTCTCTCTCTCTCACACACATTCACACAGACACACATACATGCATTCACTAAAAACAACAAGTCTTAATCGAGTTCTTTTAGTTTTTATTGTACATATAATTTGATAATGCGGTTACTGTTGCTGTAAGAATACAAGTTGTACTTATTTTTTTACAACAGGAGTTCATATCATTGCATAAAATGTGCCAATAAATAATACATGTACAGACCATCTTAATCATTTTCCCAATTAATCTGGAATAGCATAGTGATACCATTAATATTCATGAAACCGGAAGTTACTAGCGAAAGTGACGAAGCCAAGGTGTTGATCTGGCTTCATCTTATACTCCGCATCGACTTATATATGGATGAAGGATTGAAAATTGACGAAATTAGCGAATTCGACTTATACTCAGCATCAACTTATAGGTCGGCAAATACGGTACATATAAAGTATAATTTTTTATATATTTAGTATTTTCATTTAAAAATCACAGGAATATTATCAGGTTATGGACTTAATGTGATAAAACTAATATCAATGTTTTTTTTTTTTTTTAAATTATGAATAATCATCAATCATGGTGCAAAACCACCAAGTTAGTAAAATCTGGGCACAAACATTTGGTTGTAACTATCCCTGTACATCCATCAATTCCGTTTTCCCACACACTGCAGTTGAATGCATATCGACGATGTTTATTTGAATCTTTCTGACATAAAATTTCTCAGTGATCAAAGGACTCTCCCTCTTTTCATTTAGTCTAATTGCTTTCACTTTTCGTTCTAAACTGAGAATGTCTGATGACATTTTGTACTTTTGCGACAACTTATTCCTTCATGGGCAATATGTAGTAATCAATGAGATGCTCAATGTTTACAAAGGAAGTGAGCTTGCTACATGATCAACTTTTTTTTTCTTCCCTCCAGTCTGTTAAGTACATTTCATAGTCTGTGAGAGGGAAGCCAGAAAGGCTAACATACCATTGTACTATCTGGCGACCGGATATCACGCTGACTTGAGTTGAACAATACTGTGCTTCTCAGCGGTTAGCTTTTGTCATCTTGATAATTATCAGTGGTTATACTAGCCAGTAATTATCAAAGTGACAAAAGCTAACATCTAAGGAACACACGGCAGTAAGGATAATTGGATTACTTACCTCTTTGTGTGGATTAAAGTTACTTTATCGGCATGTTGGAACAAATGTCCATGTGTTGAGAAATTCAAAAATATTAGTGACATTTCAATCTTAACCATTATGTGGCCACTTGCGATGGCTAAATTTGACAGTTTTTACACTAAAATGCCAGCCACTGGTCACATTAAAGGGGTGGCCATCTTTGAGGGGTACTTTTGAACACAAACTCATCAGTGCCAAGGGATTCTGGATGTATAAAGTGGGTGGCTGCTGGTCGGGGGGGGGGGCATTCAAGAGGGAGACTATTGTATTGAAATTAGTGGATTGGACCTGGATACCAGGCTAGTTCAGCATGTGTCCTGACTGTTTTGACAATCAGCACCCTTATTTACTTTATGCATGGAAGAACACATCACTGTTTTCTACGATAGGCATTCATTGTACCTTATCAAATACAGCATCTTGGCAGGTGCTTGGTTAACATAGTAAATGGGTCAATTAACCATAAAAAGGAATGCCATCCTATGTTTTTTTCAATACATCAGACACAAGACCACTTGTTAACCTATGATGGTGAGTGGCAGAAATTTTACTGATTTAACAGATTTGCAAGGGCTGGGATTTAGTGACCTGTTGGCAAATTTACTGATCTCGTAGTAGTAATTACAAGTCCTGCATCTTGGAAATCTTGTTATTACTACTCATCATGAACAAATGGTCATCTCGACATAGGGCTTTCACCAAAGTACTTCTTATGATTTTTGTTGGTCCTAAATGAAAATGGTGCCCATAGGACATGCCGTTGGATATCCAGTATGACTGAAATGGTGGCCAGCTTGAAAATCTTATCACTACTCATCCTGAACATATGGTTGTATCAACATGTGGTTTTCACTAAAAGATTTGATATGATGTCTTGTTGGTCCTAGATGAAAAAATGTTTATTATATGTGGCATGGAAATTTTCCTTTCCTTTCCTTCTTTTTTTTTTTTTTTTTTTTTCTCCCTTCTTTTCTTTTGCAAGTTTGTGTGCCTTGGATTCCATCTTCTATCAGTTTATGTATATATTGGAGGGATATATTATGTTTTTCACAAAAAATTATTTCCAGTTTGTTATACATCAAATGGATGCCATATATGGAGATTGTATAGTCTCTAAAGAGTTTAGTCTTTTCATCTAAACACTTTATTTGAACTGTGTGGCATAACAACCAGTTGAGATCTGATGAATGATGAAATTTGCTTTGTAACTCATGGCTTTCATTGTACTTTTTGGAGGAATTGTAAATTTTATTTACCTCATTTTTTCAAGGTCACACATGAAGTTCACAAATGTGTTTTCAATAGTTGTTTGTACTTAAGTATATATGTAGGAGCTAACTTAATGTTACGTAGTTTTCTTAATGAGCTTTGCATCTAAAAAGCATTGATAAAAGCCAACTTTCAGGAATTCCTTATCTCTCTTCATGACAGGAATGTAATTTTGTTTAGCTTAGACGCAAAATAATATATAAATTACACAGATTTGACAAAGGTGATGCGGGATATGGTTTCATTGTGCGTGTTATTGATGCAAAAATCAAACCAAGGTTCTGGCCCAGAAATATATGATGAAGAAAAGTTTCAAGGCTTTCCCAGCTTTGCTGATCATCATGTGGATTTTTTTTTTCTTCCTGTGTTCAATTGCTGACATCCATCTAGGTGAGTATTGACAAAATACCACACATTAGTGATATTTATAGCTGGCCTATTTCACTATCACTGTCAGTTATTTGCCAATGTTCCTCTAGGTGGGTATTGAACAAACACCACGCGATAACGATATTTTAGCAACTCTACTCCACTGTTTGACTGTCAATCAATTTCCATATCCCTCTGGACAAGTTTGGGGAAAAACAATGTTTTAATACCTTATTTCTCAGGTATAATCAGCTCACGCTACTGCAAGCAGAGTACACATGAATGCAGCTTCTGTAGAAAACAAAATGAGACTTATTCATGCAAAGAACCAAGCAAACTTTGACAGGGAAGACAAACTGAACAGGCCAGTTAATCAGTTTGAGCATAATGCAGCCAGAAGAAAGTAAATTGTTTAATTGTTGGGTGAATAAAGCTAAATAAAACATCTGCTTTTTAGGTCTTAGTTTTCTTAATTTATATTTTTAATGAAAGTAAACACATAACACTATAACAGACAAAGTAACATATACATAAACAAACACCTAAGGCAACATTAAATAATTGATACTGACAATTTTCTATTTATTTTCTTCTGGAAAATCCCATGTTTTACACTCTGACACAATTAGTATCAGTCCTCAGCATTGATTCCTACAAATCAAAATGTGACTCCTGAACCTGATAATTTATGGGTCAATTGACTCCTAATGTGGAATTGTAGTGGGAGCTATGAGAGTAAATAAGTTAGACCCTCAGAGATTTCATCTTAAAGCTTTTACTGCAGCATTTTCTGGGTTTCGTACATAAAAATACAAAACCCATTGGTAGTGTAGTCATTTACCTTTTTTGTGATTTTATTTAATAACAGTAGTCAAACCTGTCCTAATGGTCACCTTTATATAGCAGTCACCTGGTCTTGACGGCCATTCCCATTTCCCCGTCTCCCCTTTGCCCATGATAATTTCCTTCATAAAAGTCATGTATTAAATGGTGACCTGCTTTCTGTGGTCAATGGCCAGGTATTTCCTAATCAAATAGTGGTTTCTTACTGCTTAAAGTGGTCACTCAAGTCTATTGACCTTGTAAATGAAATGTTTGAACTAAAGTATTCATCAGACAAGATTAATAGAGAACTAATTTTACCCCAAATTTGCTTTAGTTTATCAAATTTGATCTATTCAACAATTTCTTTCAGTGTTTACTGTATAATAATAGTTTGGGGATCAAGATCATGGTAAGCTATTCCTACATATTGTTTATAATGCAAAAAATCAAATTAAGCTTTCAAACACTGCTGATTTCTGTCAGATAAGTGGATTGTAATTATTGTAAACAAGAAAGAAGACAAAAAAGTGTTATAATAGTATAGAAAAGTCTGCATAAATCTGTCGGTTCTGAATGTATTGTGGTCCAAGAAAAACAACAGATGGTCACAATGTACATGCTGTATGTTCATTAAATATCCATCCATGTTTGAGATGAAAATGTTAACAGACATTTAATCATTAGGTCACTCCTTTTAATCCAAGAATAGATAATGGCCCAACACTACATTTGCTATTTCATATAAGCTATTCTGTTGATTCAAAATTTTCAAGGAATGCTATGCAAAATTCTGCAAGAACCCAGAACTGCAGATGAAAACTTTTGCACATTTCATGTTAAATACTTGATGGGAACAGTGTTTCTGCTTACAAAGCATTACAAGTCTTTTAACAAAGGTGACATGTCAGACACTGGGTTGACACTTTCTATATTTGGCCTATGTCAGTTACTTCTAAGACAGCCAAACTCCAGGTGCAATTTACAAGCAGATGAGCAAGCTACCTTCTTAACACATAAAAGCAATAATGTACATGAAAAATAGACCACTTGAAGAAGTCTATGAATGAAACCCATTTTCACCAGAATTTGATAACGCTAAATTTATATGATGAATTGTTTGAACAGGAAATGATGCCAATTGCATGAAATAATAATAATAATAATGGCATTCGGGACATGGTATTTATTCAATTATTATACTTCAGGATCTAACAGAATTCCAGTACCTGTGCTCTTACCTACACTTAAATGTGCAGGGAAGTACCACAGTCAAGCCAGACAGAATGACCACTGCTGTATCGTGTCTTTACTGGACTGTAAGTGAGCCACATACCTTAACTAGGGCCTGGTTAACTGACCTGGGCAACTTCATTGACAAAGTTCCTGGTGATGGGAAGGTAAAAAGCTAAAAACTTTTTTTTTTACAGATAATTAGTAATTGCTAAGATTTATTTTTTAAATAGTGGAAGTTAATTTCTTAAAGCAACACAATTGGAGCTACATGTGGAAAAAAAAGCACTTGAAGCAAAACCTGCATTAAAAAATGCTTCTTTTAAAATTAGACCCAGCTGTAAAGGACCATTTTATAATCCCCAATTTTAATTCTACGATTTATTTTTCAACTTGAGTATGTATTCAACTCTAAATTTTTGTCCCTCAATAAAATCATTGGAAATTTCAATCAACAGACAGTTTGTTAATGCAATTATAAGAAACCAAGAGCCTGTTCTAAGGTAATCATAAATTGTAACATTTCTTTTGTAATTTCCAAATATGGAGTCTTGTAACACTAAGCTGAGTGTGTAATCAAGTTGAAACAATTTGTGAAAGTGGAATCAGAACACATACGGTATATGACCAACACAGACGCACTTAATTTTATCCAGAATTTCCATCCTTACTGCATATAAAGAACACTTTAACTCTTTAATGAAAGCAGTGAATTTCTCATTTAAAAATATTGTACACATGTATTTATTTACTTTAAAAATGTTTGGACTTTGACTAGTAACAAAGTACATGAAATATTTCTTATACACCAGAATTGGATTTAAAGTTATTACAAATTTTAAAGTAAATTATTGTTACAAAAATAAATAAACCATAAAGAAATAATAATAATAATAATAATAATAATAATAATAAATACTTTATTTTATGAGGGTAACTCAGTTATAATACATTGTTCTCCCCTGAGGCCCATAGGATGAATGAACTATTATAAATAAATATAAAAAAAAAAACCCATAAAGATACACATACATGTACAATAATAATAAAGCATGCTGAAATACACACATATTGATAATAAAGCATGTTTAAATACATATATATTAATAATAAAGCATGCTTAAATACATATATATTAATAATAAAGCATATTTAAATACATATATATTAATAATAAAGCATGCTTAAATACATATATATTAATAATAAAGCATGTTTAAATACATATATATTAATAATGAAGCATGCTTAAATACATATATATTAATAATAAAGCATGCTTAAATACATATATATTAATACTAAAGCATGCTGAAATACATATATAATAATAATAAAGCATGCTGAAATACATATAAAAGCACAAAGTGTATATGAAAGAAAGAAGACCATAATGTAGCAGTGCCACTTGTCCACAATATGAAAGAAAGAAGACCACAATGTAGCAGTGCCACTAGTCCACAATATGAAAGAAAGAAGAGCATAATGTAGCAGTGCCACTTGTCCACAATATGAAAGGAAGAAGAGCACAATGTAGCAGTGCTACTTGTCCACAATGTGAAAGAAAGAAGAATGTAATGTAGCAATGCCACTTGTCCACAATATGAAAGAAAGAAGACCACAATGTAGCAGTGCCACTTGTCTGCAATATGAAAGAAAGAAGACCATAATGTAGCAGTGCCACTTGTCTGCAATATGATAAAAAGAAGACCACAATATAGCAATGCCACTTGTCCACAATAGGATAGAAAGAAGACCATAATGTAGCAATGCCACTTGTCCACAATATGAAAGAAAGAGGACCATAATATAGCAGTGCCACTTGTCCACAATATGAAAGAAAGAAGACCATAATGTAGCAGTGCCACTTGTCTGCAATATGAAAGAAAGAAGACCGCAATGTAGCAGTGCCACTTGTCCACAATGTGAAAGAAAGAAGACCGGAATGTAGCAATGCCACTTGTCTGCAATATGAAAGAAATAAGACCACAATGTAGTAGTGCCATTTGTCGGCAATATGAAAGAAAGAAGTCCATAATGTAGCAATGCCACTTGTCTGCAGTATGAAAGAAAGAAGTCCATAATGTAGCAACGCCACTTGTCCACAATATGAAAGAAAGAAGACCATAATGTAGCAGTGCCACTTGTCCACAATATGAAAGAAAGAAGACCATAATGTAGCAGTGCCACTTGTCCACAATATGAAAGAAAGAAGACCACAATGTAGCAGTGCCACTTGTCCACAATATGAAAGAAAGAAGACCATAATGCGGTAGTGCCACTTGTCTTCAATATGAAAGAAAGAAGACCACAATGTAGCAGTGCCACATGTCCACACTATGAAAGAAAGAAGACCATAATGTAGCAGTGCCACTTGTCCACAATATGAAAGAAAGAAGACCATAATGTAGCAATGCCACTTGTCCACAATAGACCAGATACATTACACTTAAGTTTACTTGTCCGAGTTGAAGTAAATCTTTTATCCATCAAGTTGATGAATAATAAAGGCCTTTTTATGCTTTTATGTCCTCCCACCCCCACCAAGCACACACTCAAGGGTGCAAGACATATTAGTTTGTGCTATCCATCCATCACACTTACCTTGTAAGCTCAGTATCTCAAATCTGTTGGGCCAAACCAGACCAAATTATATCTTTAGATACCTTGAATGGGTCCCAATACCTGATTATTTTTTGGTGACTATAACCTTTTATCTTTCATTTTTTTTCTTCATATTTATGAACTAATTAAAAAATAAAAACCATGTAAGCAAAATTAGGTGAAAATCACTTGAGCTAGACAAATGTCATTTAGTAGGCATGTTCATATTAATATGCAGATAAACTGATTAGATTTTTCAGGCAATTGTAGTAATTTTTTTACTTTTCGTTTTACACATTTTTAAAAAAATAAGTTAGTTGCTTGGATTTTTGCTTGACAAAAGCCACTTGTGGTAGACAAATAAAATTTGGTAGGCATATTTTGTAGTTACATGTATATTACCTGATTAGATTTTCAGGCCATTACAGCAGTTTTTCCTTCTTTCTTTTTTACACATTTGAAAAATCTTTTTGAAATGGCTTTTTTCTAAAATACAAAAACCTTGTTTACACTTACCAGTACCTTGTAAGCAAGATATCTCAGGAACTATTGAGCCAAACCAAACCAAATTGTACATTTAGACACCTTAAATAAGTCCCATGACCCAGTGTGATTTTGGCAACCAGGATCTTATTTTTCCCTTTTTTAAAAGCATTTTTGTACTTTTTTAAGAAAACTTTTTTTTACATGTACATTGTTAGCACAATATCTCAAAAGCTATTGAGCCAGACTGGACCAAATTTGGATATTGAGCTACCTTGGGTGAGTTTGAATACCTGATTAGGTTTTTGGTAATTGTTGCGTAATTTTTCAATGTTTCAAATTTTTTAAGCCTCATGGAGTTAAAAACTTTTTGCCAAAAACTTATTTAGTACAATTGAGTCAAAAGTACTTGAGACAGACAAATTTAATTTGATAGGATTATTTGTACTTATTTGTAATTGGATGGCATGATTAGGTTTTCATGCCATTATAGGGATTTTTTTTACACAATTTAGAACTGTTTAGACTTTTTAAAGAAACCTTTGTCTGCACAATTTAGCAAAAACCACTTGCAGTAGCCAACCAAAATAGGTATACTTGTTGTATGCATATATAGATGATTTCATAAGATTTTCATGCTATTGCAGCAATTTTTAGCTCTACTGGTCATAGACCAGAAGAGCTTATGGGATGGTCTGTTCTCCGTCATTTGTCATCCATCTGTTCATTAGCACAAGTTTGTTATCGCTACTGCTCCTAAACTACTTGGAGAATTGCTATGAAACTTTACACACACATTCATCCCATGGTTTAGTTGGTCCCCCATGTTGATATGACCATCCATTCGGGAGGAGTAGTGATAACAAGATTTACAAGATATGACTTTCCATTCAGGAGGAGTAGCAATAACAAGATTTTCAAGATGGATGTTGTGGCAGCCATATTAGACATCAGATCAGCACCATTTTCATTTAAGACCAACTTGGTCTAATTTTTTTCTTTTTCTTCTGTCAATTACAGTCGCAGAATGACGTTAATTTTCAAAAACAAGTTTCTTTTATTGCTTTATTTATTTATTTAAATCTGTATATTTATTAATTTATTGGTGAATATTTGTTTTCTTTTTTTTGTTTTGTTTTTAAATCAAGGGTCACTCATAATCTGAGAATGAAAATTATGTTTCCTGTTGAGTCACATGTGGTAAACTTGTCTCATTGGAGAAGAATGTTACATTTTCTCTTGGGAAATTCAGAAATGTATTCCCATAGTGTACGACTGTAATGCACACAAATTAACACTTGAATTTGATTCTCAAAATATTTTGTTATGTTTTGGCAAGTTCCAACTAATCACATATGAAATCCCCAATTATTTCCTTAGTCACATAATCAATGCAAAGCATTTCTCTTCTCTTCTACTGTTAAACATGACAGCTAAATGTTTCAAGCCATATGACAAACATCCTTTTTATTGCTGAAATGTTCTGAATGTCTTATTCTGTGATTGATTTTTTAGATCTTTACTTCAACTGAAATATAGAAAATTTCAGAATTTGAGCAAGTGGAAACATAATTTATTGAGTAACTACAGCTTGAAGTTGCAATTTATTTCTTTCAATGTAATTGAGCTTGTGGAACTAAATCTAAAATTACATTGCATCCTGTGATCTATAATAACAAGTATTATCTAATAGCACATACACAAACACACAACCTTAATGCTGACTCTACCCACCTGTCAGTCAAACATGACACATTCCAACTTATATTGGCCCACTGACCACTGCTATCGCTGGTTAGGTGTAAGTTTTATGTAATCACAACCAGGCTCAAAACTTGTTGTCTGGCTTGTTGGAGCAGCTGAAACATTGATGAGTATCACTGAATAACATATACAAATTCAGTTATTATAATTTCAAAATTGTATCCTTTATTTTTGCGAAAATTTCATTAAATACCGAAAATTCATTCTTCTTTTAAGGGAAGTTTTTGCCATAATGAAGACTTAAGCATATGTGCTTAGTTTTGAACCTTGGTTGTATTTTGTTTAAATTTATACATGGTGATATTATCACTGTTTAAATATTTTTAAGGGATGTATATTTATGCTTATCAACCAAAGAACATAGTACCTAAAGAAATGTTATGAAAGAAAGAAAAGATTGTATAAATGGAAAGAAATGATCAAAACAGTAAATAAAGTTATGCTAATCACTTCATTTGAAACAGAACAATTGTATTAAGAATAAATGTTAAATCTTAGTCTTTGTTTTTCTTTTACACACATGTTCAGGGTCCACAGGATGGACAATTCTGGCAACTTAGTTGCCCTTGAGTCTGACATTCTACCTAAACATGCCTGAAAAGGAAAGTTCACTTTTCTTTGCCTTGATTTCATGCCAGTCCCTCCACCCACTTTTGTTTTAATATAATGCATTAATAATCAAGTAAACATTGAATCAGTTTTCCATTTTAAAGTGGAATGTGGAAAGTAAGAAAAATAAGTTTCATGCTCTGTAGTCATCTTTGGTGCTAATTTGTATTCCACAAATTACAGAAATTACATTATTATCTTCAGAATTTCCCCCAGAAATTCACATGTGATCCTTGAAAACAAATTATTTCAAAATTGAATTTTTGTAGTCCAATTAGAAGCAAATGATGACTCTGTGGATGTATTGTCATTGTATTCAATATTTCATACAATAAACATATGCAAAGATGACCTCTGCTTTGGAAGCAGTTGCTGATTTTTGACTGTACTATCTTTTACAAAAACAGTGGTGAAGCAAAATAAGAAAAGTTAATATTTTTATAAAGTTTTAATAGTATTTCATTGGTATTTTAATCGTCTGGCATGAAACTATACAAAAACAGAAGTTTAAAGCGACTGTTTTGAACATTATAAATTTTGAACTTTCTATGGTCACTTCTCCCTATTTTCACCAAATTTGTTCACCTCTGGCTGCATAGAGTACCAGTAGTCATTCACCCAAATATTAGAGTCCAACATGGACCCTGCATGTGTATGTGTATTTTTGCTAAGCAAATGCATTAAGGTCCATGTGGGTTTATTTTCTGTATATTTTTTTTTTTGTCAAACCAGATTTACCATTATACTGCTACTGCATTTCATGTATTTTTTCGTACCCTTTAATTTTTCGTACATAGCACTTCGTATTTTTTGTCAAAACCTTTACATTTTCGTACATAAAAGTTCTACTGAAAAGATTTACGTTTGCAAAAATGATTGAAAATATTGCCAATTTTTTTGGTACAAAAAAAGAATAAGAGATTAAAATCGTATATAATTAAGGTGTTTTTGTTGTTTTTTATGTTTGTATTATTTTTTAACCTTGTATTTTGATGTTGTTGAAATTGAAGAGAGGTCCCATTTAAAACGACTTCAAAAATATATTGAGGTACAATTTAGACATGTCCAATGACTAAAGTATTGTTTTGCTAAGCATATGTTATAAATGGTGATTAACTTTGGGTCATTCTTAATTGAGACATCGAATAACGAAAGGGGAGATTAAAAAATAAAAGAATCACCATTTATTATCGTGCAGAAAGGTCACTGATCATTTTTCATTCTGTTATTTTTTTAAACTACATATTTTGATGTTTTTTATTTTAATCAAGAAGAGAAGTTCATGTTTTAAACGGCTTCGAAAAAATACCAATGTACGATGTAGAAAAGTCAAACGACAAATGTATTGTTTGCTGAGTATGTTTGATATAATCCCATATGAAAAACATAATTATTTGTTGCCTCAAATAAAAACTTGCCAGAACTATTTAACTTCACAGAAAGTTTTAATTGAGGCATCGAATCATGAAACGGGAGATTAAGAAATAAAAGAATCACCATTTATAATCGTGCAGAAAGGTCACTGATCATTTCATTCTTTTATTATTATTTTTAACCGCACATTTGATGTTTTTATTTGAATCAAGAAAAGAAGTTCACATTTCAAACGGCTTAAAAAAAACTGATGTACGATTTAGATATGTCTAACGAGCAATGTATTGTTTGCTGAGTATATGTATGATATAATCCCATATGAAAAACAACTATTTGTTGCCTCCATTAAATACTTACCCGAACTATTTGTTAACTTCGCGTAAATTTTTAATTGAGGCATCAAATAATGAAACAGAGATCAAGAAATTAAGACATAATCACCATTTATAATCATGCAGAAAGGCTTTTGATCATCCCATTTTTAAAGGGTAATTTTGTTTTGTTAATTGAGAATCTATTCTCATTCATCGATCTGTCCTTCTTTGTCATCTTTATCAGCGAGAAAACATAATGATTGATGCATATGATCTCTTGTCATTACAATATCTACTGCTCTGCATTAACTGGACAATGGTCTTTACAGCACATAATCCTTAAACAATATCGTTAATGAGATATCTTTATTAAGATGGTCACTGCAACAAAGCGTTTTAAAACGAGTTCGGAAGCATTTTTTTGTTTTTTCTTATCCAGCAAAAATTATATCTCAGTACATGATAAAGTGAAGACCACAGACCATTGGTCAAATTAGTCTTATTGTTTCATTATAGTATTACGAAAACAAAATATAAAAACCTTGTCATTTTCTATCATAAATGTGAAAGTCACTGACTCGGTGAATTTGATTCTTATATAATATCATTTAAGTGCTTGTACTGTTTTTACTTGGAGATGTCTTCATTAGAAAGTTCTTGTTTTCAGTCCTTAAACAATATGGTTAATGATTACTCTTTACTAAGGCCATCACTGTCACAAAGCACCACAGTATATGGTAGCTCGCGAGTTTTAAAACAAGTGTTGTGACGCCATTTGATGTTTTCTCATCAAATTAACATTTTATTGAGAATCTATTCTTCAATACATTCCTCTTTTGTTATCTTTATTGGTGAGTACGAATAACAAGTGATGCATGTGATCGCTGTTGATTACAATATCTACTGCTGTTTGGACAATGGCCTTCATATATGAAGCTCATTGACAGATTTTAATTTCCCTTTGGTTAGCCTCCTTTCCCTCCTGTTAGCCTCACAAATTTGATCTCATCTGTCGAATCTTGCCCTCAGTTTGGTGTCAACTGGAATAACCTGGCCAAAGGCCTAGGATTATTTAATTAGCATGTAAATAACACTAGCAGTGTGGTTTTTGTGACAATGGATATCATAATTAAAACGAGAATGAATTGTTTATTCAGAGGTGTTAATTGGTAATGGAATATAATAGTGCCCTTGTACGTCAGGTAACAGAACAATACAGATTACACTTGCCCTGTAACCTCTCTCTTTCTCTTTCTCCAAAAGCTATAAATAAAAACTGCTCCGAATACATATGATCTTACACACTGACATGTTGTTTCATATATCTCTCTCTCTCTCTCTCTCTCTCTCTCTCTCTCTCTCTCTCTCTCTCTCTCTCTCTCTCTCACACATACACACATACACATTCGCTTAAAACAACAAGTATTTTTGAATTCTTTTATTTTATTTTTTTTAAAATTTGATAATGATGTTACTGTTGCTGTAAGAATACAAGTTGCACTTAACTTTTTGACAACAGGGGCTCATATCGTATCGTACAATTTACCGATAAACAATACCTATAAATAATACATGTACAGACCATCTTAATCATTTTGCCAACATGACACACCGTAACAGCTACAAATAAGTATGATCTGAATACACATGATCTTGCACACTGTCACAACATTATCGTTTCAGCCATTTCTCCTCTCTCTCTCGTTCGGTCACTAATAACAACAAAAGTCTTTTTGAGTACTTGTATATTAATTGTAATTGGATCCTTGAGTTGAGAGCAGAATGAGACAACAGTTTTATGTTAATTTTGTACGTTAGTACAGTTAGGCCATCGAGTATCGCGTGTCACGTAGACCTTGTTCAGGGTTCGATCCCTTTATTTTTCGTACATGGTCAGTACTCCAAAATTATTATTTATTTTATATATAATTTTTCATACTCTGAAATGAATAATTAATTTTTCCTGTTAAAAAAAATACATGAAATACTGTATGCTAAAAATTAGGTAGAACTATTTATTCTATAGCTATATATGAATTGTCTTTTTGATGCTAAAATCCTGACTTTCGTTATTTTCTTTTTTACAGAACTTACTGATGACAAATCCTGTTTGGTATCCTCCTCACCTGATCATGTTACCTGGGCAGTATTACAAGATTTTCCAGGCCTACAGAGACAAACAATGTCCTGTGTGCAGCAGTGTTCCGAAAGATCCATGTGTCTGCCTGATCTGTGGAACATTTCTCTGTTTTCGTGATCAGTGCTGTCAACAACAGCATCAGTTTGAATGTGTACATGTAAGTGAATACTGTGAGAACATTTTCATCTTGGAAACCTTGTTACCACTATTTCTCCTAAACGGAAAGTCATATTGATATGGGGTTTTCACCAGAAGAAATCTTGTGATGTCTAGTTGGTCCTAAATGAAAATGGTGCTGATCTGATGTCCAATATGGCCACCACAGTGGTGATCTTGAAACTCTTGTTATTGCTAATCCTCCTGAATGAACAGTAATATTGCCATGTGGTTTTCAGCAGAAGACTTCTTATGATGTATAGTTGGTCCAAAATGAAAATGGTGTCGATCTGATGTCCAATATGGCCACCACAGTGGCCATATTGAAAATATTTACTAAACAACTTCTTATGATGTCCAGTTGGTCCTGATGATGCCATTTGGACATTCAGTATGCCTGCCACAGTGGTCATCTTGAAAATTTTGTTATCACTATTTCTCCTGAATGAATGGCCATATAAGAATGGAGTTTCACTGAAAGACTTCTTATGGTGTCTAGTTTTTCATAAATGAAAATGGTGCCAATCTGACTTCTAATAAGACTGCCACAATGGCCAGCTTGAAAATCTTGTTACCACTACTTCTCCTAGATGGCTGGTCATATCAACATTGTGCTTTAACCAAAGACTTCTTATGATGTCTAGTTGGTTCTAAATAGAAATGGTGCCAATCTGATATAGAATATGACCACCATGGCATCAATCTTGGAAATTCTTGTTATTATTGCTTCTCCAAAATGGAAAGTCATATCAACATGCGGTTTCCACCAGAAGACTTCTTATGATGTCTTGTTGTCCTAAATGAAAATGGTGCCAAGCTGACATCCAATATGTCCACCACAGCAGCTGATTTGAAATTTTTTTATCACTGAAGAATATCAAATACAGTTTCAACATTCAGCAGTTAAAAGGAAGAAATAGTCTTATCTTGAATTCCTGGAATTTTTTTTCATGCAGTAGAGCATCAGTCCTTTCAATGGATTCTTGTTTGAATATGTATAAACATTGTATATGACAAATGATTTGAAACAGTTGAGTCATTTTTGTTTTCACAGAATGCATATTGTCCATCAATTTGAAATTTGTATAAATTATAATAAATTATACATTTTAGGTAGAGTAAGTATTGGTAGTGAGTATTTATACAGTTCAGTCATTAACATTATTTTGACTTTGCCATTATATAGTCTAGAAACTAAGTCCTTATATGTAGAACTTAGTTTCCAGGCCATATAATGAAACTTATCTTTGGAATTTTACAACTCTTCATTTTTTAAGTTAACTTTTGCAGGGTCATACAGGTCCTCGAAAACCTTGAAAGTGCTTGAATTCTAAGATGGCAAAATCAAGGTTTTGAAAGTGCTTGAAAACTAACATATTACCTAAAAGCTGCTCGAAAGTCCATGAATTTTTTAGAGGAGGGTCAAATGTTATTTGCATAATTTTCAGAAACAGTTACAGTAAAAATGATCACTTGCATTGATAAAAGCAGATACGGCATATATTCTAAACTAAATATGTTTTACTGAGAGTGTAGCTAAGGTAAATAGGTAGATAATTCATCTATAATTTGTTGTTTTAGAAGTATATGAAGCAAAATTATTTTGTCTCATGATATGTCATGAATTAGGTCATGAAAATTTGTATACTGGTCTTGGTAGGTCCTTAAAAAGTCCTGAATTTTGTACTTCCAAGCTTTATGAACCCTGAATTTTGACAGTTATTCCCCTTTTCCCATCAATTTAAAAAAAAAAAATCTGCACAGATCCATGTAATCAGCATAGCTCAGGAACCATTCAACTTATTCTGATGCAATTTGGGGTGTACATTAACTCATAGACCTAGATGTGCCTTTTATGGGTTTTGTCTTGTCAACTTCATTTTGGATAGTTACAGCCCATGATAATTAACTTAATATCTTCACATGGGATGTTGATTGTAACCAGCTGAGCTCAGGAAACATTCAACATATTCTAGTCAGATTTGATATGAACATTGTCTTGCAGGCTTGTATGTACCTATTATGGATTTGGTCTTGTTCATTTTGGAGAGAGTTGTGATCTTTTTTTTAATGTTTTGCTTCAGTGTGGGTCCCTGTGTGGCTCATCACTCTTTCTAGACATACCTCATTTATTTATCTGTTTTGACAGCATTCAATGGAGTGTGGTGCTGGAACAGGAATATTCCTGCTCATTAATTCCAGTATTGTGGTGGTGATCCGTGGGCCACGAGCCACATTGTGGGGCTCTGTATATCTAGATGAGCATGGGGAAGAGGACAGAGATCTCAAGTAAGTTTCACTCATTTGGTAAAGAATTCAAGCATGGAGAAAAGTTTTAGAATTGATCATACTTAACCAGTTGTATTCCCCCATGAACCATATTGTCCAGAGAATTTTCCAAGGCAGAACCCTTAATACTCTTCACCACCATCACCACCCCTCCTTTTTAACTCAACTGTGCAAAGTACAGGAGTGCTTATGCTATGACCTCTGTATCATTATATGTAGACAACAGGTTACAGTTTGCATTTAAGATTTTGATTATAACTCGTCTGAAGGAACTATACGTTTAAATTTCACTTCAATCTGTGTGTTTATTACCATATGCTAGACCATATTTAATACTGTTTTTTAATCCAAATTTACTGATTGTTGGCTTGGAGGGATTGAAATCCCTACCACCAAAAACACCAAAAACAAATCCCTTCTCTGTGACTTTTTTCAGTCTCAACAATCCATCCCTAACATGCTGTATACTCTCCTGTTACTGTGAATATTTTGTGCTTCTTATAGTGAGGTGCTTTCTATATTTAGGTATTTGAGCCTTTTAGCCTTTATAAGGCAGTCAAGCTTTCTAAAGGGACATAACTCAGATTATAATCATAGAGGAATGGATTATACTCGGGGTGACTACATCCCTTAAGACTGCTTCTTTAGAGAATCATTTCAGTATTAAATGCTCATAAAAGGTAATTGCATCAATAATTTTTTTCTCACAAAATATTTTATGGATTTTTAATATAAATTCTCATTAAGAAATGAAAAGAAAAGAAAAGACTTGAAACAGTTATAATTCAGATTGCATGCATTTAAAGGCATATTGGTATTGGATTTTGATCATAAAAACAAACATGATGATCATTGTCCCACAATTTATGTTCATCCCTTTGATCCTGTGTAATCTACCATAATACCAAAACCCTCCAAGTCATGAATATTCTCAATTCTTTGATGATTTTCTTTTGCAATTTATGGGGAAAAGTTAGGTTTTAAAGTTTTTGTTTAAAGTGTGCTCCTTGTAGACAACATGTTGAAGTTTGTATTTAAGGTTTTGTTTATGGCTCGTAAGAAGGAATTGTGCATTTAAATTTTACTTTGGTGTGTTGATCAGAATATGTCTCATATCGTTGTTTGCTTTATGATACAGTTTTAATAATTTTTTTGCAAATTTGTAAAGAAAAGTTTGAAGTTAAAGTTTGCGTTTTAAGATTTGTTATATGTAGACAGCATGATAAAGTTTGGGTTTAAGGTTTTGGTTATGGCTGATATGAAGGAACTATGCATTTAAATTTCACTTGTGTGTTAAATAGCATGTACCTGGCATTGTTGGTTATTTTTTATACAGATTTGCCAATAAAAGAATGAAAGATGATCAACAATGTATCCAAGCACATGCAAGACACAAGAATTGTCAGAAGACAGTATAGTTTGCCTGTACACCAGTGTCAACCATTAACACCAATCACCAACACCAAATTGTTCAAGTTTCCAAGAAAATCCTATCTTGCTAGGCAATATACTTTTTAACTTTATGTTTTGATAATAAAGCATCATAAAATGCAAATGACATGATTGTTTGTCTTTTGGGGTGCAATAAGCTATTAATTTTGTACTGGAATTTCAGCAAATATTAGATATAGGTGAATGAGATATTATAAACCAAGCACTGTCTTAATGGGTTATTTACATGATTACTACAAACTATACTCTCGTATAAGTCGATACCAACTGCAAACTGCATAGACCTAGATCTGCCGTCGCATAATGTGCCAGCAGATCTGGGTCTATGCAGTTTGTAAGGACTAATCAGTAGAACAAACAACATAGACCCTGATCTGCCAGCACATTATGTGATGGCAGATCAGGGTCTATGTTGTTTGCATTTGGACCCGGCTTATATGCGACTATTAACTGTACTCACCATGATCAATGAATGGACATATACATTAACCTATTGAGTCAGTAGTACACTAAAAGTATTTTGTTTAAATAAGATTGTTGTGCACTATTGCTCGACAGGTTAATGTGCTTTGTTTGTAATATCTCAATCGTATATAAGCTGTGTTGCAACTCTTTAAGATTGTGAATCAATTGAAGAGAAAACAATCTGGTTTAGTATTTTACTAAAACTTTTACATTTGACATACACCTGATATTTAGAATTATTAAAATCCCAGTCTACCCGAGTTAACGTATTACTTCTCTGTTTAGGTAAATGAAGTTAATCATATATTTGTAACAGAAAACGTTTTTCTTTTACATTTAAATAAAGGAGAGTGTGAAACTATTTGATGCTCAAACATGGTTAGTGTTCACCCTGCTGAACATCATCCAACCCATTCAGATATCAGCATGAAGTCTAACTTGCAACAATAACTCAATGCAGTAATACTCGCACCACATGTTGACAACTCATGCTACTTTATCAGTAGTCCATTACAGCACAAGTGCTGATTGGATAATTGTTCAGTTTGTATGAAAATGGCAGCACACATCACAGTGGGCCATACTCGGAACTATAACTGCAGAAAATTTGAATAAAGGAAGCAGTATTTCTCAGATTTTCGGCATGAAGGCTGTAGTATTCTTTGACGGTCTTTTTTCATCCTTCCAATTAAGCTGAAGCAGTTTAAATGCACAGCAGTTCAGAAACTTGAACATCACTGATATTTCTGACTATTGCTTTGATGTACCATCGATACTTGCTTATAAGTTGTGTCGAAGTGCAAGCAACATAGACCCTGAGCTGTCACATCATATTACACAGACAGTTCAGGGTCTGTGTTGTTTGTTCTGCTGATTACTCCTGACAAACTGCATAGACCCACATCTGCTGGTGCATTATGTGATGGCAGATCTGGGTCTGTGAAGTTTGCAGTTGGACTCAACTTATAAGCGAGTACATATGGTTAATATTTCTTATTTAGAAATAAATCGCACTTCCATGAAAGACATCAAAAGCAATTGATATATAGGTTACAAAGATATTGATTTCGTTGTATCAATTAATAATTGATCCACTTCAGAAACAAATTTGGACATTGGTCTTGCCCCACTCCAACCCCAACTCTAAGTTTTTGGACAGTTTTGTTGGAAATTATTGTCTTTGCCCCAAAGTTTTTGGACATCAATAAAGGCAGTTATTTTTTGCATCCAAAAACATGGGGTGAAAACATATGTACAGTTATTCAGACTGAAATGAACCAAGGATACTCTTATGTAAATTTCTCACAGGTTAGTGTTTTCTTATTTTTTCAGGCGAGGGAAACCACTTTACCTCAGTAAAGACCGCTATGATCTCCTAGAGCAACAGTGGATTTCACACAACTTTGATCATGCATGTAAGCGCTGGATCTGGCACCAAGACCGTCTTTAGTGGTACCTCAGCATCACTAGGGAGACATTTTGGACCTTAGAGACATTAGAGTTATATCCTGTGTTTATGCAAGATCTCACTTTTTGTGCTTGATTTGTTTAGTCCCAAACAAGACACTTGGAAGATTTATTTTCAAAACTTCCCCCAAAAAGTACTTGTTGTTAGCAGATATTTAAGATGAAGTTTTTCGTCTATTTATTGCACTTTATTCATCTTACACAGCTCTGCTAAGTATTTGTGTGTCAAGTATAAGTGTGCAGTGCACCTTGCATGTAATATACCATGAGAAATTTACTCTTAATTAGGGCCCTTAAGATAGTAATTTGAACCTAGATGCTTAGTTGCATTATGCACTGAGAGATCAGTGTTCATGTTGTATATCTATTTGATGTGTTGACTTTAATCCACAAGTTAATGCTTTTGGACAAAAAGTTTTCTAATGAGGAGAGTAACATGTTAATTGCAATAGCATGTTATTTGAAAAAAATTAAGAATTTTGCATATTGTTTTTTTTTCATTCTCCAATATAAATAGTTTGTCAAAAATGTGTTCGAACAGATCTGATGTTTTTAACCTCTTTTTGATCAGATTGCAACGTATTAAGCTGCCATCTGTAATTGCAGTGCTATGTAAGTCTGAAAATGTTCTGTATTTGTATGCCTCCACTACAGTACAAGAATGGTGCAAATTGTTTTGCAGCTGTCCATCCATATGTCTGTGTTTGCACATCTGTCCCGAATAATTTTTAGCATTATAACACCAAAAAACGTTTAATTTAGAGCCATGAAATTTTATGCACTATCATGGTCATAAGTATGACCTGGTAAGATTTTCAAACTATTAAAGCAATTTTTCTATTTTTGTAAAAAAAAAAAATTGTTTTACTTTTTGGACTTGATTTGTTTTGCAAACACCTTGCTAGCATGATTAAGAAAAAACTACTTGCTGTAAACAGATTATATTTAGTTGGTATATTTGTATTGTTATGTAAATGACTTGAATAAAATTTAGTCCATTTCAAGAATTTTTTAATTTTTTTTTAACATATGTTGTAACTTTTTAGACTTGGACTATTTTTTTACACAGACCTTGTTAGCATGATTAAACAAAAACCACTTGAAGTAGACAAATGAAATTTGATTTAATATTTCTTTTTATGTAGATGAGCTGATTAGGTTTTCATGCCATGACAAAAAATTTTCATTTTCTTAAAACATACATTGTCAACTTTTTGGACCTAGATATTTTGTTTTTACCAAAAGCTAGTTAGCGCAGTTAAGTAATAACCACTTGAGTTAGACACATCAAATTTGGCATCCACTGTTTATATCAATATTAAAAGAACCTGATTAAATTTCCAGGCCAATTATAGCAATTTTTCAATTTTTTTAAAACAAATTTTGACTTGGACCTTTTTGGTCTGCAGAGCAGTCTTCTAACAACGTTACAGCAATGGGGGTATTCAGTTTCTGGTTATTTTAAGTATGCCTGCTCAACATTCTTATAATGTACTTGGGATATTAATGATAATTGCAGATGGACCCTGATTTATTATTTAGAGTACAATTTCGTTCCATAGAAAATTTAACATAGTACAATGAAATAGATTTTGTCTCAGTTGAACATTTGTTTTGTTCTGAAGTCTAGGATGTTACATCAATACTTAAGACCTAATTCAAATGTTAAAATGACTAGGTATATTTCAACTGTGCATGTCAATTCAGTTACACAAGCTTTGACTCATAGTATTGACAGATACTGTCTTTTGATGTTGATATGTGATTTTCCAGACTTAATTTATTTAATATATCTTTATGAGATGGTGGGATTATGAATGTTTCCATTTCAAGAATGTAATTTGTTTGGTTATTGTTTTCCTTGTATATAAAATTTTGGAAGCTTTTATCACAGTGGAACTCACCAACACCTTTTTAGTATACAAATGTCATTGGTGCACTGCGGGTCAGCTGGTTCCCTGTTTCACAAGTTTTGCTCATGAACAAAGCCTTCTGAAACAGATAACCGGTCTAGAAATCTCATTACTATGCATCATGTAGCAACAGATCACTTGTATTATGTAGCAACAGATCAGATTGGTTGATGAGTTCCATAAGGACTGATGGTTGCATGATGACTGCCAGCATAACTGTTCTGATTCACACATATCTTTCTCCCAGTTGTTTTAGTTTTAGAATTATAGGTTACTGCATTTGTATGGGAAAATATGAACGAGTTTTCTGAGTTATACTGCACAACGTCAGGAGTGCAGTATAGCTCAGAAAAAACGAGTTCATATTTTCCCATACAAATGCAGTAACCTGTTTATTATATACTCATTTTGCTTTTCTACCTAAGGCTGAATAAAAAAAGAACACACTACAAGAAACAAAGTAACTGAATTTCTGCTATATTCTAAAGTAAATACATAACCGAAGTTAAACCAATACACAGTAACAGTATTCATGCGCACATGGCACCGCCCAGTGACCTTTGAACTTGGTAGAGTACCGCGCTCAGTGATTTGTTTCAAAAAGAAATCTCATTTTGGTCTACTTAAAATTGAAATTTTGAGTCATATTGTGAATGACTGCGCCTTGGAACAACTTTCCCAGTTGATCTGGAATGGAGGGATTTTGTTTTTCTGTTGATTCAACTAAATTCTGCTCTTTTAGTTTTTAGCTGGTTCTGTTACGTACGATGTACGTGTAGCTAGAGGGACTTGCCTCGACAGCAAGCTAGCTTACACATGTGTTACTGTCCTGTCATTGATAGTTTGGAATCATAATGTGGACAAAATATGAAATTCTTTTAAGTGAAATTCTCAAGAAGATGCAGGATTAAATATTTTTGTTAGGGAATATCAAATTCATTTCCTTTTGGAGTGCAGTATATTCTCCTTTGGAATGTGATTTCTGTTGGAAATGTAGTCTAGATTGCAGTGCAATTTCGCGCCGTGGATCAGAAAGTACATTTTGAAGAAATTCAAGATGCAGAAAAGTAAGTACATTTATTGCCATTCTTATTGCCAGCTATAGATGACATATTTATAGGTACTATCATAATAAATCCAAAAATTTCTCCAAAAAAACAACAACAAAAAAACGGCAAAATTGCAAAGCGACTGGGGTGTGAGAGCCCATTTCGTCAGTGGAAAATTAGGCTTCTTCGTTATCGTGGCTTCTTGGCTCCGATGCACTTGCTTTTACACCAAAACCCGCCTTCTTTAGTTGTATTTTTTCGAATTTAGTGCTTGGACTGGCTTGTAAAATTGACGGTCTCTGAGAGAAACGGAATATCATTTGGTCATAAGATGCCTTTTTATGCTATTTCTTTTATAGACTCTAAAGAGCACGGTTCATAGTCTGAATTTTGGCTAAATAAGTGTTTAAATGATCAGAATGATATTTTCAATACTACATGTCTCACGTTTGTTGTCATAAAGCCACCGCTGTACATTGTGAATATCACGTTCAGTCACTTGCTTGGTTGAAAGATTCTTTTGTGACTCAGTGAATTCATCCACATCGTCAGCTTTATCATCTCTACTCTCAAACAGCTTGTTTAGTTCATCCACAGACTAATCTAAAAAAGCAAAGCTCTGGTGTCTGCTACATTTGCGTACATTGTTTGTTTACAATAAAAAGTAGTTCCTAACACGCGATACTATTTTTAGACACGTGTCGTGCAGTATGGAGAAATACTGCACGATTCTGACAATGCAAAGTTAATGGAGAATAAAATGAGTATATAATAATTGGAGGTCCTACACAAAAAACAATTAAGTTTTTTCTGTTTTCAAAATTAAGGTATACTGTACTTTTGATCATATGCATGACTGGCTCTCATCTACAACTTTAAAAATTAAGAATATCATTATTTTAAGTTTCAAACTTAATGGTAGACTGTATCCCTGTTGAAAAGAGTCATTTCTTATCAGCACTTGTCTAAATTTACAAGCTCAGTTTATTTGTACCTTGCTTTTAGTTGTAAGTATATATAGTTAGTAAATATAGATAGTTATCATTTTGCTTTTGTTACCAAATTTGCTCATATAGTTTTCACTTTTGGTTTCACATTTTTTTATCTGTCTTCATACATGCATGTATAAACTGTTTAAAAGCTGGTTTGAGCTGCAAGGACAGTTGATTGTATTGTGATATCATTTTTCACCTCAGGTTTGTTTTACCTTATTTCTGATTGTTTGCACACTGTTGTTACTTTTCTTTTGGTATGTTTGAAACATGCAGCTTCATTTTGTTGTTCATATATATGTAGTTTTGTACAATATATGGGACAGCAAGTTTCATATGTAGAAGTAAAAAAGCATCCTTTTATTCTATTATATTTTTTATCATTAGTATCCATGTATTTTACTTTTTTGGTTATTTACCTTCTGTTATTGTTATGTATAATGTATAGGTCCTGCCTAAATCTAAGGTTTTTCTTTTGTATTCTTCTTATCATGTAGTTGTTTCAGTCAGAATAACTGCCTAACTGAGCAACTTTCCATTCTGTACAACTGCATTTATGTATAGCAGTATCCTGTACATACAGTACATACATCTCACTGGATCAAATTGATTGATTGCATGAATCAGTAACATAGCAAGAAATTCGGCCCCCCACCCCACCCCCACCCCCGACAACTTAATTCTGGGGCCTCCTTGCAATAAAAAATGTTGTGGGGGTTGCTGTTCCAATGGCGTGAATGAGTGGTGTTAAATGTCGCATCAGAACATGTATGACTATTTAGTGCCTGGTCAATTGCAATAAAGTGCTTTGACCAGATACATGTTGCAGCAGCAGATCCTGGCTTTTCTGGACAGATCTGAATGCACAATCCACTGACTGTCAGTCTGACTCACATACCACTGCACTGAATTATGGATGACAAGCAATATAAAGATATGTAGAGTCCTTGTTTCATTGATTTCCATAAGTATCCATATCTTGACTTTATGTTGATGTTTGCTCATTTGTGGATTTCTTCTTTCATATTCTTTTTTAAGCAAACTTTTTCTATTTACTGATGTAGTTAGCTTGTGTATACATTCTGTTTTATTTCACCAAGATGCTAATTTATGAATTATTTGTGTATAGACTAAATTTAAAGGGGAAAATCTTGTTGGAAATTATAGAAGTGGTTTTCCCAGTGTACACAAAGGAATTTTGTTGTAGTTTCCTGTGGATAAGTTACCTGTTAGGCATCTCAGAAAAATTAGGTGCAAGCATGCCTAAATTCTTGCTAGGAATATGCTATATGTACTTTATGGAAATATATTCATGTTTTGCCATTGATATTACAAAATTACCATATATACATGTGTACAAATCAGGTCCAACTGCAAACAATATATAATGATCTATATCTGCGATTGCAAAATGTGCCAGCAGATCAGGGTCTGTGTTGTTTGTTTTACTGATTGGTCCTAACAAACTGCATTGATCTTAAACTGCCGGCACATTTTGCAGTTGGATCCGACTTATATGCAAGTATATATGGCAATTCTTTTGTGAAATAGCCACAAGAGGTATTAAGGTAAAATAATAAATTATGTTTGTACGGCAAAAATAAATATAAAGACCAAAACTTAAGTAAACTGAAATTATCATGTTTCTGGTGTCCAATTTCTTCTTTAATTTCAATAAATTTCAACTTGGTAAACTGAAACCAATCTCCTCTGAAAACTGAAACAAACTTTTGGCCCCAAAAGTCAAATTTACACTCAAATGAACCCCATAAGATCGAAATGTAATCAGAGCCAGTGGTTTTTAAAATGGCCTAAGTCCATGCAGAATAAAATGGAGCATACAAACAGATATAGATGCAATAAAATCATAATTATTTAAGATATTTTAAAACTGACTGGCTATTGATGGCTAGTCAAAACATATAAACATTTACTTGTAAGTGAGAGGAAACTTTATCACATCTCAGTCTTAGGTTAAAATAATGAACCTGAATAAACTGAAAACCACAGCCCCAAAAAACTACAATAAAATTTGGTTTCGAGGAACATTGGTCTTCAGAATTTTCACTATATTATAAATACTGAAATGTTTTTATGAACAGATGGTGAAAGACCTCAGAGGTTTCTGTATATTACACATAATATTTCTCCATTCTACATCTTCTGCATGAAACATTATTCCAGTATTCATGTACTACTGTACGAGATGGTTGGGTGAAGTGTTCGGAAAATTTTAGTATATAGATTTAGTATATAAATCATCCTCTGTAATTTTTTTAGGTGGATCTTTACTTAATACTAACCATCTACTTCAAGTTGCTTTTAATATATTGTGGTATTGTATGGTCAAAGCAAAGTAACGAAATGAGTAAAACATTGCTTTTCCAAAATTCAGTAATCCATATTAGTAGCACACACATAGATTAAGAGAACCTGTCTGTCAGATATTAGAAATCAAAATAATGTTTGGTCTTAAATGTTTTGTGAACTTAGTCACTGAAATTGTTTTGGTTTTTTTTACAAAAATTGTTCAAGAATGAATGATGAACTCTGTGTCTCTTATCATCTTGCATCATATTCTTTATGTGGAAAATATTTTCCCAAATCCAGTGACCTAGCTAAGGAGTTGAAGTGCTGCAGTGTTTAGCATGCCAGATTTGTGACCAAAAAGTATTTTTGAATCCCACCATCAGATCAGCCTGGGGTCACTCTGTTAGTTACAATCATATAAACAATAAACAGCCTAGAACCGGGCCCCTGTTTAATTAAAATTCGTACAAATTTTTCAACAAATTCAGATTTTACAATGTCTTTCTTATGATACTTCAGACAACGTCAGTATCTTTGTCAAAGGTAGAGACATTAGAAAGGATGCAAAATCACTTTTTAGTTTTAAATAATTAAACACATAGAAACCTTTTTATTCTTGATAAAAGAGTTCAGGAATTCCTCTGATTTGAAGAAATCCTCAATATTTCCTCAGAGACAAGGCAAGACTCCTTCGTCAAACATTTTATGATGGTATTGTAATTCCTAGTGCTGCTGGATGTTCTGTGCAAAAATCATTGTTACCAACTAAACAATAAGAAAGATATTTTTAAAAACTCAATTTGAGGAAGACGTTTTTGAGATATTTAGTGAACTTGGGGCTTGATCTGATTGTGCATTATATGATCGCATATCTGGGTCTGCACTGTTCACATCAATGTGGACATTATAATCAGGCAAATATCGTATTTTCAATTCTTAACTAGCCATTCGTATCAAGTCAAACTTGATTTCCACTTTGTGCATCCAGGACAAAATATGACAATGTTGACTCACTTATACCATGATTCTTTTCTTGTTTTTTCAGGGTCATTTTTAAAGGAAAAAAATAGTGAGGAAAAAAACTGGAATTTCAACTGCTTTGCTATGTTTTTTTTTTTTTCTTTCACAGCTTACATGATAAATTAATGAGCAGCTTACACTTGCAACATAAGTCATGTTTTCAGACTACAGATGCTCCATATTCTATGGATGATTCTTTGAAATCAGAACAGTATTCATTGGCAAAGATGTAGGTTGCATTGCATCAATGTATTAAACTGATTGTTAAGTCGCTTATGTTATTTCCTCTTAATAAAAAATACAAATTTTATGAATGGATTAATGGGTTCTTTTGCCACCTAGTTCTGAGATATATATTTAAAGGTTTCAAACTCAACTTAAAATGCATTTGAACATTTGACCCAAATCTTTCTCTTCTTCTGCCTCTGCTACATCTGCTTTTTCACCTGTATTCTCATAGAGACAACATAAGGCTGTAATTACTACTCAGAATTGTTCATTTCCATAGCATGTTTGTGTTTATCTCGGAAACATCCCAAAAGGAATGACTATTTGAAATGCTCAACATTTGGGCAAGTTATTTATTTGTATCCCACAATTTTTGCAGTTTCTTCAGATTTTGTTGTTGTTGATACAGTCAATAAATATTGAAATCAGTGGGCTTTTTACATGTAGAAACTGGTTGAAAACTGGGTACTTTAGTTCTCTTTCCTTATTTTTGTTTGTTTGTTTGTTGTTTAAAATATTTCTGAAAACTGTATGGAACATTACTTAGTTGATTTTTGTACAGCTTGGAAACTTTCTATAAAAAAGAGCATATCCTGTGTTGCTAGGCGCTGCTTTAAGTTGCTTCTGTTATTGGTATGTGACATAACGATCAATCACAAACATTTAATTCAGTGACCTAAATGTTATCAACATTGTAGATTCAAAAAACAGCATTCTTGAGTAGAATCCATAATCCTCAGTTACTACCATCAATGTCATAGAACAAATGACTAATTGTTTTCTTCAGTCTAAATGGCTCACCCTCCCATAAAATTCTGCTGGAAGTAGTGAAAAAACTTGAGAATCGAAGCATATCATATGCTTTTTTTTATCTCACTATATCTGGTACATATATATTTTTATGCAAATATGGGCTTTACTGTGAAAGATCTTGAAATGTTCTTGATTATTAATTAACAACATTGGATGTTGTATTTGATACAAATTCAAGAAGGCTTCATATACATATGGTGGATTTAGTAGCAAGAGAACAGTGTCTGTCAATATTGCTGTCCTGCTATCTTTATTTCCACATCACATGCATCTTTAACATAATTACTAGTGATATGAAGAGGAGGAGAAAATGCATTCTGCTTGAATGACTAGCGATATATTGATATGTGCAACATCCACTTTTTTTGTAAAGGCCAGGAAGTCATACTGGGCAGTTTGCAGCCACACCTTCTTTATTATATGATGCAGGAGTGCCATCTGATTTTTAAAATGCTAATACTTCTAAAATAATTCTATGAACAAGCTTAAAAAATCCTTAGTACATAATGGAAAGAGCAAGGAAAACTGACCACCATAGTGTGCAAATTTTATGAAGATTTTTTTCAGTTTCTTCATACTTTGACATCTTGATTTATTTGGACTTTGCATTCAACACTATGTTTATCATTAGGATATGGCAAGAGTAATCCATAATTTTCTTTTGACATTGTCACTGGCAATACTACTGTTACCAAACATTGCAAATAGCTTCCATTTGTGGTAAGGAAGAAGTCTACCAATTTCAGGATCAAAAATCAAGTTCATTGTGACTGAAAGAAGAAAGATGATTTCTGCACAATAACATTAGTTCTACATATTAGACCTGGACCAAACTGTGTCAATGGCTTACACTTGGGGTAAGGAAGACCCCTATAAATTTTTGGGTCAAAAGGAGAAAGGTTATGGTCACTAACTAAAAGAAACCTAGTTTCCACACAATAACCCAGGTACTACATCACAGACCTAGACTAAACTTTGTGGATGCAATGCACTTGGAGTAAAGTAGAAGTCTACTAATTTTGAGGTCAACAGGTTAAAGGTCCAGGTCACTATAATTAAAAAAATGGCTTCAGCAAACAAATTTAAGTTTTAACTATGCAACTTCACCAAATTTTTTGGATGGCTATTGGTTTTGTCCAAGATTTTAGAGAACTTGCACTTAAGGTAAGGAAGAGGAGGCCTATTGATTTGGGGGTCAAAAGGTTAAAGGTCAAAGTCATTATGACTCAAAGTAAAATGGTTTTTGCAAAATAACTTTAATTTTAAAGTATGTTCCTTGACCAAACATTGTGGATGGCTTGCAATTAGGGTAAGGAAAAAGCTTATCGATTTTGGGATCAAAAGGTCAAGGTCACTGTGACTGAAAGAAGAAAAATGGTGTCAGCACAATAACTATAATTCTAAATCACAGACCTGGACTAAATTTTGTGAATGGCTAGCACTTAGGGAAGGGTAGAAGCCTATTCAGTATTGAGTCCGAGGTCAAAAGATAAAAGATCAAGGTCACTGGCTGAAAAATGGTTTCTGCACAATAAATTTCAGTTCTCAATGATGTACCTTCACCAAATTTTGTGGATGGCTTACACTTTGGGTAAGAAAGAAGCCTATTGATTTGGTGGTCTAATGGTCAAAGTTCAAAGTCACTAAATGAAATAAGAACAATTTTTTTGCATAATTTTAGTTTGAGACTGCATTCCTTGACCAAAATTTATGAAGTGCTTGCACTTTAGGTAAGGAAAAGGCCTATTGAATTGGGGGTTAAAAGGTCAAGGTCATTGTGACTCAAAGAAAAGTGGGCTTTGCTGAATAACTTCTGTTCAAGAGTACATTCCTTGACTAATCTTTGTGGATAGCTTGCACTTCGGGTTAGAAAGAATCCTATTGATTTTGGGGTCTAAAGGTTAGAAGTCAAGGTCATGGTGAGTCTAATAAGAAAACAATAGTTTCTGCACAGTAAGTTTAGTTCAGGACCACATACCTTGACCAAATATCAAGATCACTGGGACTTGATGGTCAATAATATCCAGTGTCATCCATGTCTTCTAGTGCCTACATAGAGGACTATTAAATACTTGGCAGACATACGCTGTACTGTTGAAGGTACTCTTGTTATTCACTTAAAATTGTGTTTAAAACCTCAGAAAACTCAAAACTACCAAAACTTTGTACCCAAAAGTTGGGCTTACAACACTTTGACTTTTCTAAGTTATATGATGAACACAATTTTTTCAGCTATTCCCATTTTCTGAGGTGAATTTTAAGAAATTCTATATTTATAATACCCAGTAATTACGAGTTTGATTCAATGATAAGAACTGAGTAAACCAAATAGGAAGTAAAAATGTATCCTGTATGTAACAGTCACAGTCGTGTGACATTTAGGAATGAACTGATTGTATTAAATGGTATGATGCTAATCGGAGAATAGAAGGAGAAGATAAATGTGGCCTTAAATGTTCTATAGTAATTTCAGAGATTGAACCCATGCAATCTGAGCATTTCAGCTTTTTCTATCAAGACATAAAATACCTCATGTATGCAGTGGATTGGTTTTCCCATTTTTCTAAAAAAACAAATACCAAAATGGCACAAAGTACTTGTGCAGCCAAGTAGTATGCAGCCTATGATCTTACTTTCCTGAACACAGATAGATTACCATATTTACTTGTTTATAAGTCTAGTCCAACTGCAAACAGCACAGACCCAGATCTGCTGTTCCATGATGCGCTGGCAGATCTGGGTCTATGCAGTTTATTAGGAGTAATCAGTAGAACAAACAACATAGACCCTGATCTGCCTGCACATAATGCAATGGCAGATCAAGGTGTATGTTGTTTGCAGTTGAACTCAATTTATGAGTAAGGATATATGGTAAATAGCAGGTCAGTTAAACATATTCAAACTAAGAAATATATTATTAATTGAGAGCAGGTTTTGAATCTTATTTTTTAGCAGGTTTTGAATCTTATTTTTTTTAATGAATCAATAGTGTAATTTTGTTATACACAGTGATGTAATATTTCATCACATGGTTGGTCCATTTTCATGAATGAAATTCAAAATGGTTGCTGATGTGACATCAGATGTTTTCTTTACAGAAAACACCATGGATGCTCCAGTTATGAACCCATGAACTGCAAAGTGAGGTCACTTGTTCTTTTTGTGGGTTGAAAAATGATGGGAGTGAAAAGATAGCGGCAGAAATGAGTTTTGTGCTTTGGAAGACACTTTAAACAACATCTAAATAGCAGGTCAATGAAACATATTCAAACTAAAAAATATATTATTAATTGAAAGCAGCTTTTATCTTATTTTTTTCTGAATCAATAGTTTAGTTTTATATACACAGTGATGTAGTATTTCATCACATGATAGGTCCATTTTCAAGACATGATTTTGTTGTGCTTGATGAAAAGTGAATCAAATAGTTCTAATCAGAAGATCTAATAGCAGCTCAATTGCACAAAGGGATCATAAAGTATGTTCACTACTAATTATTCTACTTTATATAAGTAGCTTATATAAATCTGTCTGATGTTCTATTTTATGCTAAATTAAAACCACAATTTTAATAATTGCCCATCACATCAACACTACTGGTATATACTCGAAGGAAACTCTACACATTAATCAACTGATGATTACCATAAATTGGCTGCTTCTATATGTAACACTTCCTTTACAAATTGAAGTATATATATATATATATATATATATATATGACTTAAAATATCATCAAGGTAAGAATGGTCGTTGATTTTGGCTGATTTAAGGTTTGAGGCAATTTTGTCTTTAAAGCTTTATGATTTTTCTCTTTATATGATAGGTATATAAAAGTGAACATTTTCTGAAAGCTTGTAAAAATGCAAGCATAATGAATTGTAATTCAACAAACTTTTTCTCCAAAGAACAGAAGAGTTCAAAAATTACATTTCAGACATTTTACATTTAAAACAAAAAAGTTGAAGATTCCTCTGTCCACATATTCACACTAACTTTTGTAAATATATTGCTAGGTATATGTTCCAGAGAATTGTATGTGTCGAGGATTTTTTATAAAACCTTTTGTTTTTGTGTAAAATGCACATATCGACAAATCGCTTTTTTCCCACAATGTTTGTTAGAGTTAATGCCCTTTTTGTCTTGTGGCTTAATACAGTGTATGACACAATCTCGTTAGTGCAACTACTCCAGCAGTTTCTGATGGATTGCCATGAAACTTGGTAAATGTTATGGTCACCAAATGAAGATGCACATATTAACAAATGGCTTTGCTCCTGCAATTTTTGTTGGAATTATTGCCTTTTTTGTCATGCAGCTTAATGCAGCGCACGACACAATCTTGTTAGTACTAGTCCTGCAGTTTTTGATGGATTGTCATGAAACTTGGTAAATATTATGATCACCACCTGAAGATGCACATACTGACAAATCACTCTAGTACTTAAAATCTTGTTAGAGTTATTGCCCTTTTTGTCTTGTAGCTTAATGCAGTGTGTGACACAATCTTGTTAGCACAACTAATCCCACAGTTTACCTTGCAGTTGTCTTTTTTTAATGGATTGCTGTGAAACTCAGCAAATATTATGATCATCAACTAAAGATGCACATACTGACAAATCTTTGTGCTCCCTTGATTTTTGTGAGAGTTATTGCCCATTTTTACTTAGAACTTACTCACAGCTGAATGCAATGTATGACAGAATTTTTTGGATTTTAGTGGATTGCTGTGTAACATATGGTCATCATAAGAAGATATGCATATTTACAAAACATTGTACTCGCACCATTTTCAGAGGAGTAATGCACTTCCTTTTGATAAAGATTTGTCATCATGAGGTAAGGGTGGGATGTGGGAGGGGTAGAGGTATATTTACATCAGTAAATTGCTCACAATTCCTCTAGTTAACTACCTATTTTTTGTCATAAACTTGTTGAGATTCCATCATATTGTGGACAAAATACCAAATGCCTTTAGCCAGGGATGGTACAGCAGATACTATCACAACCCATACAGTATATTTCATTCTATTAGTCCTACTGATGAAAGCAGTGTTTGTTAACAACAAAGGCCCAACTCTGTTGATGGATAAAAAATATAGTTTTGCAGGGTATAAGTAATTTTAATTATGTAATACTTATCTGTTATTATTACATTGCTATCTCTTTTCCTGCTGATAGTCACTAGTCCAAGGTGAAAATTACCTCCTGTAGATCGTACTTGGTGGTCTAGAACAAAAACAACACAGTGCCAGTTCAGTGCCTTAGTCACTTCAGTTCATATGGAACATCATCCTTCTTTAACCTGGACAAAGATTAAAGGACATCAGATGGGAGGGAGGAGTGAATCCAATAATAATAACGCACACATATTACATAATTTAAATTAGTCCCCCCCCCAAAAAAAAAAAAAAAAAAAAGAAAAACTACACTTTAATAGCAGTAATACAATATACCTGCTAGTATTACATTGCTGACTTTACCACTGCAGAGTGAGGCTGTTGGCCAACATAACACCTGTCAGAGAGAACTTACCATCTATTTCCAGTAGAATGCTACTGCAGACTGAAAGATGACTTTGCTGACAACTTGCTGGGCTGACACCATCGGGCCTAGTGCATAGTGCCCTTGATCTGGTGCACCATCGAACGGAGGTCGAATGAAGAAAAGGTGGTTTTCATGATATCCTCCAGAGAGGACGATTAATAAAGGCCCAAGATGTAGCAATAGCCATAAAGTCATAGGTGTACAGGCGCTCACACTTCAAACTGGGGGCGTCCACCGCCCATGCACTCTAGCAGCAAGGGGGGGGGGGGGCAACCGACCAATTTTGTGGGCGACCTCATTTTGGGAAATCGACACTTCTATCAAAAATGGTCGATATTTGTGAAATCGACACTTCTATCAAAAAGCAGGGGTCCGGCAAGTAGCTCACCCAGCGCGGGCAGGTAAACCTAGTAGGATTACTCAGCGATGAGATATGTAATTGAAATCGGCATTTTATTAATAATAATGAGTGATTCTGCGCTAACCATGGAATCTCATACAGCTAAACTGGCACGACAACGACTAGATGCGATTAAGAAATATCTTCCTGTTCGTGATTCTGTCAAACAGCAACTACAACAACGTCAGGAAGCTCAAGTGGAATTTACAGAGGGTACAGAGCAGTTATTTAAACCAATTGTCGAACCAACCAAAAAAATTGTTGCAGCAACTGAGGCAACACGAAAAACTCTTGAGACATTACCCGCCGACATTGCTGGTCATTTTCAACCCCAACCTGAAGTTCAGCCACCGTCAAAAAGTAAAATTAACATAATGGATAAATTTACTGAGGAAGGTATTGACGCTATCAGGGATCCAAACAAAATAATTGATATTGCTGCGTTTGGGTGGGGTGATAGGGGCAAATATGTAAAACCCGAATATGTTAAATCTTTAAAATCTACCGATTGGGTTAAAGATGTATATCGCGTTTCATCTGGTATTCAGCAAATTAGATCTCCGGAAAATATCAGGGATTTGAACATCTTCGCCAAAGCAGTAGATGAATATGAAGCAAAAATATTACAAGAGAGGAGAGCAAAACAAGAGGAATGGGAGCGTGAACTTGAAAAAACAGCAAAAGAAAGGAGAAAATCGGGCGTAAAAACTCGATCTGAAAAAAGAGAGAAACAAAAGCTAGGTCAAGAAAACGTCAGTCTGATCCGGAACCACGGTTAGAATCACATGACGAACCGCCACCTTATGTTGAGGAAGAAGAAGACTACGATCTGACATTTGACAGATTACATCCTACGGAGGGAAAGGGTTACAATATAACTCGTAGGAAACAAAAACCTCTAGACAACGACAATAATCGCGATCATCGACTCTGTCCCGATAACGTTCTTGCTGATGTTGATCGACTAGAAATTCTGATTGGTGGAAGACGAGCCGGCAACAATTCCCCTGAAATTATTAACGAAGCAGCTGCGATATGCCAGCGATTATTCACAGGTGGTATCATGGATATTAACGTTTATCGGGTATTGATCGATTAAATTACTGACGATTACTACAGCGATTACGAGTAAGTCTGTAGTCACAATTAGATCCGCGGTAATAAAAAATAACATGATCAACGTGGACCAATCATGGTTAGGGTGATAAACTCACGATCGCCAGTATATAAAGCTACTTACGGAGATGGACTTGGTGATGTTGTTCAAGGACTATTTAGAACGGTAGCTCCAAAAGCGATCCCGATTATAAAACAACTAGGAATGAAAGCTATCGATGTTGTTCGTGATAAGGGTATTGGCGTTGTTGGTGATGTTGCTGGTAAAGCATTCTCAGCAATCAGAGACAGACTTACACGATTAATACGACGAAGACCGCAGGTAAAACTACCCAGCACCGAGGTAATGCCAGCAGCTGTCAGTAAAGTAATAAACCAAGTTTCAAATGCGCGATTGAAAGAATTAGCCGGAAATGCGAGTATTTCTAACGATGAATCTCAGAATGTTACTGCGAATTTGATAGCGGGTAGTGGTCTAACTCGTCGTCGATGTTAGACAACTGTGATTATAATAAAATGTTCAAGCGTATATCTGATCCTGCATTTGACATGGACGCACCTATCCTCAAAGACAAATCTGTACGTGACCATCAGTATTATTCTTACGAAGCACGAGAACCAAACCAACGCGGGAGAATTGAATTACATTACCCGCGGAGGCATTCATTGAAGTTCAGGGTAGACTTTTGAAACAAGATGATACTGCATATGCAGCAGGTGTGCAATGTGGGTTTGTTAACAATGGTATTATGGCATTATTCAACAGTGCACGATACATCATTGACGGTAGAGAGATCGAGGTGTGCCACGACAGTATTGACATTGCCACAACAATTATCGGGTTGGCCAGATACAGCGATGATTATTCACGGTCTGCTGGTCCATCAATGATGTTCGCAAAGGATATTACTGACCACCCAGATCATAGGTCATTTCTCAAGGTACAAGTACCACAGGCTACCGCTACTGATCCGCAACCAGCTGGAATGATAGCTAGACCTGCGGCTGCTTTTTCGGTACTAAAGGATGCTAATCCAGATTTCAACTTAGGATTCGCAGCACGTAAAAATCAAATTAACGCTGATGGGAGATTTAGTTGTGCAATCTTCGGTTTCTGTAGGAATGTCAGAAAGGTTATATTCGGAGCCAAACATACAATCGCACTGGTGAGAAGGGGCGCTGACAATGATGCAATATGGCGTTCTGCTGCTGCTGATGCTGGTAAAATAACATTGACAAGACTCGCATTGTGGATGCCAACGATGACACCGTCAATTACCGAAGAACAATGACTGCTCTCATTCATGGATCGCGGTGGTAAATCAACATTGTCGTGGCTGACGATGACCACAGACTCAATCACGAGTACAACTGTTGGTACCTTCGCATGGCAGATCGCATCACAACAGGGAGTTTCAGCACCACGGCATATATTCATAGCTTTTCAGGATTCCAGGCGAGTTGATTCCCAGACATACAACCCGATGGTGTTTGACAATATCCAAGTGAGCGAAGTTTCTCTGAGAATAAACGGACATCAGGAACCATCTGAAGAAGTGTTATTGGATTTTGTTAATAATCATGTTGCACGTGCGTATCATCGTTTGATGACATTTATGGGACGTGATCAGAATGTTGATTCTGGTTTGCAGATATCTCAGCGCGATTTTGCAACGCTATATCCGATCTATTACTTCTCACTGGAACATTTGGACTTGTTCAGACAATCAGTCGTTGATATACATTTCCGAGCTCGCGTAGGTGCACTGCCAGCTGCTGATATTGCCTGCAGAGCCATTGCTGTAATACTATCAGACAAAACAATGCTACTCGAAGGCGTCGGCGGGCGAATGAGAGTCGTTGATGCTCCAGTCGAGAACATGTAAAAAAAAATACATCGAAAAATCTGCAAGCAAATTCAATTGGATAATTTATAATATCGTATAAATGTCATATCATCATGTTAATGTTACTTTGACACCTGGTCAGATTTAAAAATTGCAATCTGCGGCAAAACATAAATGCGGAACAACGATATTGCTGAAATCAACGGCCGCAGACACCGGCCCAAATAAACTATCATTGACTGAACGTCAGATGAAACGTTTCAACGACGCTAAGAAATCAAAAAAAGGTATACGACTTGATCTCTCCGCAGCTGCTATTAACGATATGTCAGCAATCGGTGGTATATTTCCACTTCTTGCAGCTATACCAGCATTAATCGCAGCTGCAGCCCCAGCTGTTGCAAAAGCAGCCGCACTTGGCGCTGTTGGGACAGCTGCTGGAATGGCACTAAAAAAGGCAACAGGTCATGGAATACGACGCAATGACCACGGACGCCGGCGTTCAAAAAGATCCACACAAAAAAAAATGCGGACCATAAGTGGTCTGGGTCTAAGATTACCAGGAACCTATCTAGGGCGGACCATAAGTGGTCTGGGTCTAAGATTACCAGGAACATAATTCCTATGTCTAATTTTGATTTACTTGATGCTGTACAACAATTAAATATTAAAAATTTCAGAGGTGTTTTCATGCGAGATCAACTACCAAGGCGACCAAACAACGTTGAAACTGGTATCATTAATCTTAATTCCATGAGTGGTCCAGGTACTCACTGGGTTGCTTATGCGATTGATCCACATAGTGTTATCTATTTTGATTCATATGGGCTAGCACCACCAGTAGAATTTTTGAAATACATTCATCCGCGTGTTCCGTGGTATTCAATCTTACCGACACAAACAACAACAGATTTACCAATTTGTGGTCCCGAAGTACTTGCTGTTCTTGAAGCAATATCAAAGTCTCGTAGTCAGCTATCTCGTTCACCACCGCTACATAAAATCATACATGAATATACGGCCGGTAAAGTCAACCATGCGCGACTGTTAGAAACACGCTCAGGTTTATAATGGTTGATATGTACGGAAGATCCAAACGCAGACCAGGTCCACAAACCACTGATGATTTATCAAAATACGTGACTCGCGACGAGCTTGATGATCTTATGAACTTGACCGGGGTCGACCGGGATGAAGTTGTTTTTCAGGATCAACATGGGCGGTTAAAGACGAGTAATATCAGGTGGGTTGATATTATCCGACGGGTTTTAGGTGCTGTCGCAGACAACATACCTGTATTTACTGATGCCGGAAGAATTAGAGACTCCAGTATATCAATCACAACGATCAGAGGTCAGATCAACGGAGTGCGAGAACTCTGCGTTGCTAAAACCTGTGATACAATGACGGGTGAACTCAACATGAACGGAAATCATATTGTTCTTCTGAGAGAACCAGAATCAGACGATAACGCTGCAACGAAGAAATACGTAGATGAACATGATTCCAGTCTTAGCACCACACTAGACGAGTTGCGAGCCGAGTATGATAGTCACTTAGGAATATTTATTAATTTTCGCAGAAACATAAATAAAGTCACTGAGGATTTCTTTGGAAATCCCAGGGTGGTCAACGTAAAGCTAGTTGATATTTATAGTGATCTTGCCAAAATCAAAGCAAACGTGGAAACTATCAACAAATTACAAGAGAGAACAGAACGCGAACGTCCCTTCCGTGTACATATAGTAAAATCTGGATCAGCAACATGGTCAAAACAAAATAACACTATCAAACATACCGCAGAAGATACTGGCGTGTACAGGCTCTCAGTGTTTAGCGCTGCGAAATTTAGTATATTTACTACATACCCATGGCGTCATTCAACCGATACATTTCCGGAATCAGTGTCAATTGTGCTAAATCAAACCGCCGAGGAAATATTTATATTGGATCCAGAAGATAACGATTTAAACGCAGCGTTGTACTGGTGGTGTTTGGAATTCGTTGCAGGAACACCACAATTAATTATCTGAATCCGATTTTCCTCTGGAAAATTCAAATTCGTCTTAGACAGATTTGTGTTAGTATAAAATTCCATCGTTGAATGTCCAGGGAGGCGATCGAGATCGCAATATGCGTGCACATAACGGCCACAAGTTTGATCTGGATGATCGTACACAATTTTACAGGTATAATCAAGTAAGTGCATGGCAGGCATCATTGAAAAATATCATCGACGGTTACATGATAAAACAAAAGAAGTATAGTAGACGTATCGTTGTTATCGATAATGTGGCTTACGCGGTATCCGCAGTGGTTGCTGGAACAATGACGTTAATCGGTACGTTGTCAGCGATCTCAATCGCCGCCCCCGCCATCGGAATTGGCGTTACTATTTTCGTCGGCGTATTTGGTGTTCTTAATATTATTGCAAAGCGACTGTCAACCTATGCTGTTAATAAACTACACGAATATACAACGCTACTATCAAATGCAACGAATGCACATGCGCAGATGTCATCGCTAATATCAAAAAGTTTAAACGATGGAGTTATATCAGATGATGAGTTTAATGCAATCAGTGCTGTTTATCATGACGCGTGCCGGTTATTTAGAATCTGTGTAGATAATAATGACAGCGGATCAGGAGATAATAACATTGTTAAGACAGATTTCTGCTAATACCACTCCGTCGACAACTACGATGATATCAGCGGTGTCAACGCAACCAGAATTTGATATTATTTTTCCTACGCCGATAACTTCCCCGAATCTGTCTACGACAGATTTGCTACCGAGTAAATAAAGTTTAGAGATCGCATTGGCACAATTACGAGTGTATTATAGTTGGCCAAGCATCAGATCAAAATCATTTGGCGGATTGGATGCCAATAATTCACTGGTATTTTCATACAAAAAAAACGCCGATGGTACGCCTGACTGGAACGTTGTTAGTATTCCAACGGGAGCTTATCAGATTGAACAAATCAACGATGAATTTCAGCGGCGAATCAAGTCAATTACAGGAAAGGAATCCAAAATTGCAATAACGGTCCACGAACCAACACTCAGTGCTGCCATTGAAATATCCACACAGGATTATGCCGTTGATATATATCAATCGTCGATCAGAACCGTATTGGGATGGCCTGACACACCACCTGTTCATGTTGGACCACCAGAACCAAAGAGATCTGATTATTCGACAGACATCAAAAAGTTTATAGAAACTCCTGAGTATCAAATAATATCAACATGGATTGACTCTGAAATCCCCTTCTTCTCACCTATTTTAAAATACGACTACCCGTTGACGATGACCGGCGCTAGTTTAGCCGATGATATCTCCGCGGACCTGGTTATTAATAAAATTAATGAGGAATATAACGCGTATATAACTAATCTAGAAAAATTATCTGAGAAATACCTGTCTGAATATCCGAATGATAATTTACTGCAAACAATTATAGCGATAATCCAGCATTTGAACATGGTGATCGCTAACGTAGAGAAATTTCAGGGCAGGGCGATAGGTATGATTAAAAACCTCCTTCCATTCCAAAAAGAGAAATTTCTCGAATACTTTAAGATAACCGAAGATGATTTACCTACATTCAAGATACCCGGTCTTGACCTCGATGAAAAGAAAAAGAAACTCAAATCGATCATCGATGATCACTTTGATAAAATCCAAGCCGCATGGAACGCAATAATACCTCATCAAACGATTCTGCGGCATAACAACGGTTTTGGTGATCGATCGGGCCGTCACATATCGCCAGGTATAGTCAATATTACGTCAACGATTTCTGTAAACCTTGTATGTGACGCTGTCGATGGAAGTTATCAAGCGGGTCTATCAAAGACAGATTCACTGAAATCCAAACAAGCTCAACAAAGTTACATTCTTTATAGCTTTTCCCCGGAAGTATCTCCTGGTAGTTTGATTTTATCAGTACCTGTTAATCCCGTTTATCTACGATGTCATAATCCGTCATTGTCGCGCATACACTTTTCACTGGTGGATCAAGATAATCACTTGCTGGATTTACGCGGTGAAGAATTAACAGTGAGTTTGTATGTGCGCGCGTAATGTCCAGGGACATCAGTGGGTACTTAGAGTACAGGTACTCTGAGTGGTAACTCTAAGTACAACTTTGTAAATGATGTAGTGATGTAATCATCGTCGTCTTTTTTAAACAAAAAAAAATATTTTTTTTAACTCGTCGATGTCCCTGGACAGTGTCAATGTCCATGGACATTGCGTACACGCTCACGCGGCGTGTTTACACGCTCACGATGTTGGTGTGCGTGCACGGTGTGTACCCACACCGCGGCGATCGATATCACTATCGGGCCATAAGTTTTTTTAACTGTCTTACACGCTCACTTATAACTTTTTTTGCTTCATATTCTTGAGACAACTCTGATCTAACTTTCTCTATTGCGTTTGCAAGTGGAACAAACTCAGCAATTATTTTATCATCCCGGGCCCGTATTCACGAAACTCCTCAAGTTGAGTGAGAAACTCAACTCAAAATAACTGAGTTTGTCCCTCATGTGAGTGTGCACTCAATTTATGATTCACGAACACCGGTCACCTCAAATTTGAGTGCACTCAGCTGAGTGCTACGTAATACTCAAATTATTAAGTGCGTAAGCGGTCGGCTACCGCGATCTCCAGTTTTGAAAGTGTAAAAGATACTAGTTGCTAAGGATGCTCTCGCGCACTTCCGTAAACAATTGTATCGTCTGTATCAGTTTCGTCTGCATTGTGTGTGTTGTGTGTGTTGTAAACACCATGGATGACAGTGAAGGAAAGAAAAAAAGATGTGCAAATTTGAGTGATAAAGAGAAAGTTGTTTTGGTAGAGAGTGTATTGAAAAGAGAGGGTGTATTATTTGGAAAATTGAAAGGTTGCGGTGGTGATGGGGGAGTGAGCGTTAAAGACAAAGAGAAGGCCTGGGAAGAGGTGACTGATGCCGTTAATGCGTAAGTATCTAAAATATTTACATATTCTTTTTCAAATAATAATAGTTTTAAAGAAAAAATAGTGTCGTTACGGAATTCTATCAGTCTCTGGATAACCTACATAAATTTTTTTTTAATTGGTGTACATTTAATGTTAATGACGATATATAAACTACTAATATACATATTCAATGAACAAAATAAATCAACACATTAAACTTGACAAACAGTAGTCATTATTTATTTTGACAAATATTAAGTTCTACATCAGACAACAGCTTAACATTGTTATTTCATAATGTAATTATCATAAAGAAACTATTAAATTATTTTAAAAAATGTACAGTATTTAATATATATCACATGGTTAATGTCTTAAAAATTAATTGAAAATGTACATTTTCTGAATTGTGACAGTATTATGATTGAGTCATATTTCTTCAGCTAAAATTACAAGTGTTCAACATTAAATTTAAAACAACTATGCATAATATATATCGTGATTATAATGAAATACTCTATAAAAATGAGTAATAATTAATAGTTGTATTGTTTCCAGTGTCTCATCTGAAGCAAGGAACATTCTGCAGTGCAAAAAACAATGTGAAAATGCAAAACAAAGGGGTAATTTGATATTATTATTATTATTATTATTATTATTATTATTATTATTATTGTTATTATTATTATTATTATTATTATTATTATTTTCTGAATATAGAAAATTTCAAAAAAAATTTAATACAATCATATGAAACTTTATATTAAAAAATTTACAACAATCATCACTAATTTTACATACATTGTACATTAATTCACAAACATATTGTTTGTACGTGCATTTTTATTATTCAATTTTTTTATTTATGTTACCATCAACAGAAATATACACATGCTTCATTGATTACTTTATATCATTTCATAATAAATAGTTTTTTAAATATAATTTTTCAGCAAAGGAAAAAATTGATGGCTTTCGAAAACCAAAAACAGGTGGTGGGCCAAAACCAACAACTCCACCACCTTCACAGGAGCTTATTATAAATCAAATTGGTGACCACCCACAAATGAGGGGTCTGACATTTGGATTAGATACTGAGGGTAAAATGGTCCGTTTTACAATATTTTTACTTTATTCTTTTACATGTAATAAACACTCATCAAATACCATTCTTTCATTAATAACATATCAAGAATATTTATATCTACTATATGTAGCTATGGCCTTTGCAACTCTGATTACAACACGGCTCACTGTCGGCTGCGATAATCCCATGCTATCCCCGATTAGCCAGCCGCATATGGGCTCCACTTGCAAAATATCGAAGGGCGCAGAGCACCTGACATTGCGGCGAAAGTGATCTTGATCGATTTGTTAATGATGATAGGAAACGTTCAAGAATTGAAACCAAGAATAATATTGTTTGCTTTCGAAATCAAAATCTCTGAAAGCATTCTAAATCATCCACATCTTGTAATGATAACCTTTCCTTTAATTTTTTTGCACACATTCTACGGCGTCTACGTAAGCGATGTGCGTACGCCATTTTTGAGTGTATTCATTGAGTTAGGTAAGACGCTATCTCATTTATTTGAGTGAAATACTCAAAGTTGAGTTGAGTGGTTCCCTCAGCTTGGTTTCGTGAATCGCAATTTGAGGGCACACTCAAGTATTTGAGGGAAAACTCAGATTTGAGTGTGAGTGTGGACTTGAGGAGTTTCGTGAATACGGACCCCGATCATCCAAAGGATGATTCACCGGTAAACCGGCTAACGACGTTGTCATTGCCTGTTGCAACAGTTTTATAAATCGATATTCTGCAGCTAGTGTATACCTACCTTCCTCACGTCGTTGTTGTAATATTTCAAAATCATTTATAATTCTTTCTGTATTTGCTAGCGAATCAGTAAGTTGAATACGTGCGGCTTGACAAGCCGTATGAGTGCTAGCACTCGAATCTTTGGAAAATAATTCACGCTGTTGTAATTTTTCAATCGCAGAAATAATCGCATTAATATTTTCTTGGTTCATATAAATAATAAAAATATTTCTTTAAATAACCGATTTAAAAAAAAAATATTTACAACATCTATTTACAACTATTTACAATTATTTTATTTACAACTATTTACAGTTATTATATTTACAACTATTTACAATTATTCTATTTACAATAATTTTAATTATCTTAATCTAAGCGTCCGAGGACGTTACATGGATATATACAATGGTAATGATAATATATACAGATGTGGCTGATGTTCGATGAATATATACAATGGTAATGGTAATATATACAGATGTGGCTGATGATACAATGGTAATGGTAATATATACAGATGTGGCTGATGATACAATGGCAATGGTATACAGATGTGGCTGATGATACAATGGTAATGGTAATATATACAGATGTGGCTGATGATACAATGGTAATGATAATATATACAGATGTGGCTGATGTTCGATGAATATATACAATGGTAATGGATATTTTACCCCAAGCGCGTAAATGATTCGCGTTTGTAGATTCGAGTGCGGCTACTCTATGTATGATCATTGGACAGTGTCAATGTCCAATGGACATTGCGTGCACACGCCACCCCCCACCCCCCACCCCCCATACAAACCCAGAGGTGCAAAACATCACCTCCTCCCGTCGTTGGGAGGATTAGTAGCGAATTATCAATGATCATACATAGAGTAGCCGCACTCGAATCTACAAACGCGAATCATTTACGCGCGACCCCCCCAATTATAATAATTTTTATTACAAACGCCGACAAAGTGTCCGTCGCGTGATTCGAACATGAGAGAGATTTCCACTTGATTTCCTTGTGCAAGGAAATTGTTCTTGGGACGATCTGCGAACGCCTTAACCGTTACACTACGGCGCTTGTTTATTTACTAGTGTTCGGAACTGGTATAATACGTGAAAAAAAAAAAAAAAACACTTACTGACGTTGTCACCAGGCGTGAATGATTTTCCAAAGGAAAATTCGTCAAAGACAGATTCAGTAGTATTGATCCGTTTACTACGCTGCAGTTTTAATAAACTGAAGGTTAAAAAAAATCTATATTTACATTGTGTGACCGCCAGGGACATTAACACACAGCAATCGATATACGCGGTGTGTACACACACCGTGCGTGATTACAAGGGGGCCACGTACCGAAATTGAATTCTTTCACCGGAGCTTTTTTATCGCGCTGATTTAGTTACATTACTAGCTACAGATCTGACAGCACTTGGTCGAATATTATAATGTTTTCCAGCGGCGTATAATGACGGAAATTCAGTTTCTTTCCCTGTTTGCGTATTTATTCCAATAACACGTCTGGGGGTGGCACGCCCTCCTTGTGGATTTCGAAGATTCTTTCCATCCGCATTTCGGCCCGCCAAAACATTTTCTTGTTGATTTACAACTCTAAGATTCTCAAGTCTGTTATCAGTTTTAACAACATTAATATGATCTATAACAAGACCTTTACCGATCAAGCCGTTAAAACACTCGTAGATAAATCTATGAGCGTAATATTTTTTGTTCCCACGTGAGCGTGTAAACACGCTAGGATCGAGATCGCAATGTCTTGGATACCACACGGTAATCAGAAAATAACCGTTATTATGAGGATAACCGATAGGTTTTGTCCGCCCCGCCCGTGCGCGAGTGTAATGTCTGATTACACCAGCGCGGTTTGCCTCATAATCATTAAAAGTAGGATGTCTCTGAAAATCTTCGACGTTCACTTGTTCCATTTATATAGTAATATTATTTCTCTAATATATATATATCATTCGGGTATAAATCTACCTATGGCGAAATCATCCATTGGATGATCATTTGGGGATTGTCTATTGAGATAATCTTGAGCGTCTTTTATAATATATTCCTGTCGTTTATCGTAGTACTGTTTCAGCGCTCTGTATTTTCTTCCACCGCATGAAACACAAAGCTCGCTTTGGCCTCTAACTCCAACTCCACATTTTATGCACGGTTTTGGCCCTGAACTCCCCCGACACACACTTTGCATGTGATAGGCACAATACTCGTAATAGCAATTTTTTCCGCATGGAATTGCTGATCCAATCATCAACCATTTACAATTACCTTTGCCTCGTAATGTCATTATATAATATTTAAGATAATATTTAATTTAGATATATACTTTCCTTAATTATATGATGAGCAGGAGTACCGATGAGGAGTTTTCGAGATTAGCCATGATTGATAGTATTCCCTGGGGCAAGACTGTCCTTGGCAGGTTTGATTTTGACCGATTAATGAATAAATGAGAACGCCCAAGAATACCCTTAGATTTACAATTACACGATTACATAAGCGAGGCCAAGAGGGAGTTTCGTGATGATAGAGCGGTGCACGTTTGGTCGACGTTTCGGATCAATCAAGGCGATATCTCCATCGACGCCATGATGAATAACCAGCGGGCAGCGACAATTATTGGTTATCTGGACCATCGATATTATTTTAGAATTAAATTTATTACGGCGTCCTCCTCCGATGCTGATGACGGTGACAACGTCACTGGTGACAACGTCACTAAGTGGATCATCCGAGATAAACGTGATCCTGTTTGAGAATCAAAACCGGGCCGCACGCGGCCTGGCGATGTTGTTATACTAGATAGACATTCTAGACCAGGGATGTTAACAGGTATCGACAGGCCGTATTATGAAAGGTCATACCCTGTGACTGCAGTTGTTTATGCGATTTATCCGTTGAACGAGCCTAACATTAATGCCCTCGCTCCAATGAAGACTTCCGGGCCGTGTGATACTGTCTTAAACTGTGCAGCTCAGCGAGTAACAGAGTACTTCATGAACGCGCTACGAGGAAAAGGATTAACAGATATGCGACTCAAAACAATAAACAAGTGGTCCGAAGGTGTAAAAACGCCGGGAGCGCGGATGGCGGATATTGCCGAACTAGAAAAGAAACTAAAATTTCCAATAAAAGTTCAAACATTAACCGATGAGATTTTATATGATTCTGGTAAATATAGGACGAAGGGAGCCCCAATGGTGATAATTTACCACAACGCCCACGCGTGGACTACGGGTATAACAAAGTTTCCCCTCGAGAGGAAAGTTAGGATTTACAGTGGTGATATGATGGAAGAAATTTATAATATCAGCACGACTGATCCTGTGTCAGTATGGCTGTTTCGGAGTAATGACGCCGGTGTATTTGACCAGTTCGTGTTGCCATCTGGGGTAATTTATCGCAGACTATATCTTCAGACGGAAATGGAACAAGTTGCATTAAAATACACCGTAGAGTGCGCGCACTCCGATACAGATCTCGTAAACAAATTACCCTGTACTTGTTTTACGGTAGCATCGATCGTTGCTCATTTTGCTCGGCGGAAAAACTCATGGCGACCGACACCCTCGGAATTTCTCGAGGATGTTCATCACTCTTGTATCGAATATAAACATGGAGGGTTGTGGAATACAACATACGATCATAACGACGTTATCTCGGTTGACATGGTTGCATGTTATCCTGCTAGTTTTCTTGGACTTGGTGAATGTAGTCCTTATTTCTCACGATTCGGACATGCGACACACGAAATGACCAGAGTTGCGATAAATGGCGATTTACCTGATTATGATCTAACTGGATTTTGCCTTGATTGGTTTGGTAGTCATTTTACCGAGCGTCGTTGGGCTCCTATAGTTCTATTAAAGTACATGCTCGATGTACGGATACTGGTACGTCTGACAGTAAGCGAAGTAGTAATTTCATATAAACCACAAAAAGATGTTTGGCTACCAGGACAACAAGCAGACAAAAAAGACAATTCATCTAGTTTCTTGATTGACTAAAAACAAGATCAACTGCGATTATTATGTGCGGTGATCATGGTCAACCTCCACCATTCACAGGGAAATCACCCCATTGTTGGCTACTCGACCATGTTGATTATTACGAAGAATCGTTGGAAGATCATAGGGCAATCGATGAATCGTTAAAACAATTAAAAGTCATGATGAGGCTTGAATCAGTTGTATTCCAGAAACTACCATCGACGATTTTTGGAAGTTATGGCATCCTAATAATCTGATCGTTGCATCTAGGAAAATAGTTCGTGATACACTCCAATCGAAATTATTTTCGCTCCACAAAGAAAAATTTCCAAATCTACCAGTACCGTTGTGTTATCGCCCAGCGGATACTCGCAAACAAAATATTGATGTTGTTATTCCCGGACGCCAAGAAACACAAAAACTTGTTCTTAATGACATTGTCACTGTTGATATCGACGTTGTTGAAGAAGCCCTAAAAGAACCAACATGCTGGACATTGGGATATGCAATAACAATACACTCGTCGCAAGGACTGACAATTTCAGACACTATTGTTTGGATCGTCGATGATCGTGTCGAATGGTCAAATTTAGGATATTTGGCAGTATCTCGAGTAAAAAAAATATCTCAATTACGTAGGATGATTTATACTGTAAAAGAAAATTATCAGGGGAATATTAACAAGACTATAATAAAGAGAAAACTAGATGTATATCAGCGAAGTGACAAAAAAATAAAAAATAAACGCGAGTTTGATTTTGATGTAGAATTCATCATTAGGCTGAAACAACAACAAAACAATCATTGCACTCAGTGTAACGCAGTAATGCGCTGGCAATATTCTCCTAATGACCCACGACAATTTACCGTGGACAGAATTAATAGTAGTTTGGGTCATATACGCGTAAATGTCATGCTGACCTGTCTTGAATGCAACAGACGTCGAGGAGCCAGCTAGCGAATCCATCCTGGTGGTAATTGTGTATCTTCAGGAATTACTTGTAATTGTTCACGGACAAATCCACGCGTCGGAGCCCCCTCTAGTCTGTAGGTTGCGGGCCTACCCGTAGATCTTACTACGCTGGAAATCCTATGGGTAGTTACACTCCAGATAGGATCAGTTGCTCTTTTTTTACCACCTTCAAGTTCACCAGGTTCATATAAATACCTGACCGTGACGTTACCGAGTAATGGTTTTTGTGAGGGAAGAGTGCTCCGGCCACTAAACCGTATATGTTTATTCGTTATTGCATCGACAGGTTTCATAGAAATTCCACGCGTGACTTCGTTGTTTAATGCGGCTATTACCCTTGGTAATCTTACAACCCATTCACGAGATCGAGTATCAGTAGAAAGTAATTCCTTTGCATACTGATATCCGAACAATCGCTCAGCAAGTGTTCGACTAAATCGTTCGACAATTGCCTGATCACGATGTATTGCGGTGTGTCCGCGTCTAATTTTGACACTATGTTGTTTCATCATCGATGATACTGCACCAAGAAATTCTTTTCCAGGATCAACCTGTAACAACTGTGGTCACCGTAAAGGCCCCCGCGAGTAAATCTTTTTAAATGCATCTGCAACTTCAGTTGCTGTTTTAGTTGATAACGGCTCCGCTTCCTTGTATCTACTCGCAACGTCAACGACGGTCAGCGCGTATTTGTATGTACGTCTTTTAATAGTGTCATGAGGTAAAAACAAAATATCTGCCTGATGAACCTCGTTGGGAGTGCTAACATCAAACCGTCTGTATTGAATTTTTTTTAGGTGGGGGTAGATAAATCTGCCATATTGCCTGTTTGGACAACCAATCTGCAGCAACGTCACGAGCGACACCCGCTGCATTGGCGAGTTTGCTAATCGCTGCTGTACCTTTCCAATATCCTCTTGGACTATAATAAATTGATTTCATTACCATCACCAGACTTTTAACTTGGAATACTCGCATTTAAATCTGCCTATGACAGATTTGCTCCTAACGCCAGTTTACCACGCATGGCCGATCTTACCAGCCAGTTGGCCAGCGACTCCCTCATATTTTTATTTTTTACAGATTTTAACGCGTGAATCAAGTTGACGTCTGCTATATGACGTTGTTGTAGATCTTGATTTTTATACACAACGTCATGAGTATGACACGCTTGATCAATCACATTTATTGGAAATTCGCCTGGTTTTGGCTGATTTTTTTCGTCAAGTCTGATATCAAGTCTAGTTCCAGGACCACAATAATTATATCCCGGAAGGTGTTTTTCGCCAGGATACTTTCCCTATGGAGTTCCTGGTAATCTCCCAAGTACAGCAGCGATATCACCACCCTGGAATGCTCGCGTTGGCTTAGACGACACAAACTTTTATTTCTTTGTACCGCACTTCACGCAAGTGCCTGTAAGTGCAGGCCTGTTATTTTTTTTCGTTATTTTTTTTAGTCCAGTGGTATCAGTGACTTTTCTACATCGAACACAATATGAATCCATAATATATTTATATCATGGATGTAATTGATTTCTCAACAACGCAGGAAAAAGAACCAACCAAGCATCATACTATGTTGCCAAATTCAATCAGGGCAATTATTGTTGGTCCATCTATATCTGGTAAAACTCAGTTGCTACTCAACCTAATAATGAAATGGCTAAAATGGGACAAGCTTTATTTAGTAGCACCATCTGCAGATGACCAGCAATGTTATAATGTCCTTAAGGACTTCAACGAGAACGCAGAGGAAGCAATGGACGGCAAAGACTTCATTGAGTTTATCACAGACATCGAGGAAGCACCATCAATCGAAGATCTTGATGGCAGCATTAATAATCTTGTAGTATATGACGATGTCATGCTTGACAATCAAAAGAATCCCGCCAGGATATTTTCACGAGGCAGACATAAAAATACGGATATTGTTTATGTGACGCAGCGATACTGCCAAATCCCTAAAGTGATCAGAGATAACTGTAATTTGTTAGTCGTGTTCAACGGCGTTTATACCCATACGATTAAAAATATTCACTTGACTTGGTGCTCCGGAGATATGAACCTAAACAAGTTTAAAAATTTCTTTGCACATGCTCAGAAAAAAACCTCATGGATTTATTCCGATCCATCTACCTGACCCTACCACAAGATATCGCATTGGTCTCTATCAAATCTTTGGTTGAGTAATCCTACTAGGTTTACCCGCGCTGGGTGAGCTACTTGCCGGACCCCTGTTTTTTGATAGAAGTGTCGATTTCACAAATATCGACCATTTTTGATAGAAGTGTCGATTTCCCAAAATGAGGTCGCCCACAAAATTGGTCGGTTGCCCCCGCCCCCCCCCCCCCTGCTGCTACTCTGGTCTGGCACTGGAGGACATAAAGGGGTAGTTTGTTATTGAGCCTTGTTGCAAACAAGTCTACCAATGACCTCCCCCACAGTTGAAAGAGATTATCTGTTACCGATTTGTGTAGAGACCAATCTCTGAGGACTGCACATCCTTGTCTTGTTTCTACAATTCTCGCAACACCGTTGTTCGGTACATAATGCGGTCGGCATTCATAGATCCCAAGTACCACGTGATAACAGCTGAGAGCTGTATTTTGCATTCCTTTATTAAGAATGCCTGTGGCATACTTTAAAAGCATGATTTAGATCTGTGATTGTGAATGAAAAATGTCTGTTCTTACTTCCTTCCTTATAGCCTGGCCCTAGTTTCACTACAATTCTCCAAATTTCTCATGAAATTGAAAGTTTACATTGATTTGCTTATAATACTTCATATAATATCAATAAGAAGTAGCAAGAATTGTCAGAAGTAGAAATAGTGGAAATGATGCAAAATCACTTTTTAATTTAAAATTAACACATGGAAACTTTTTTATTCCTACAAAAAGAGTTGTGGAATTCCTCAAATTTGAGGAATTGCTCAAAATATCCTCAGAGGTAAGGCAATACTCCTTGAAGGAAATTTAAAGATTTTATGAAGGTATTTTAATCCCCGATGCGGGCTAAATAAATCATTGTTACCAACCAAGCAATAAGAGAAATTTTCAAAACTCTCAATCTGAGGAAACATTTTGAGATGTTTGGTGAAACAGGGTCTTGGAGTAACCCTGAATGTTTTCTGAGATACGCGTAGGTGCAACTTAAAAGTCGCTCTTCGGCCCTCCGGACCTCAGAGCTCCTCACGGAAAAGAGGTAATTGTGCCGAAATCACGCCCTTTTACTTACTACTTTGGATTGAGACCAAATTTGTAAACTGCTTGTTAAAGGGAAAATTAATCCCCCTCCCCCCCCCCCCATAATAAAGTTTAGATAAAATTCAATTAGAGAAATACATTATAATGCAATACGATCAAATTTCCTCCCCCCCCCCCCTATAATAAAGTTTAGATAAAATTCAATTAGAGAAATACGATCAAATTTCCTCCCCCCTATAATAAAGTTTAGATAAAATTCAATTGAAAATGTATTTTCCGTATTTTAGTAGATACTTTATTTCGTATTTTGATCTCCTGTTTGGGACAATATCTATTAGCATATCCTCTTTCGTTTGCATTTCATGGATTAAACCGATCATATCATATTCTTTACCTCGCAGATATGCTTGTAATTGTGTTAGTATTTTTGAATACATTGTTGCTGCTAATTTACATGACGATTTTTTATGCTCAAGTTTTGGTTCGAGACGTTTAAATCCAGCGCTTATAAATATGCCAGCACCTGATAGTATAAGAAAAAGCGGATTAAATAAACTTCCTGCTGAAACAATACCTGCTGTTGTCAGTAATAGTGGGGCATAGAATATTAATTTTATTAGTCGGCTGTAGTACCTGTGTGCCCGCTTTGCACAGTACATTTTTTTATGATAGGTATTAAAGTATGATATTAGTTGATCTCGTTCATCATCGGGTATAGTTTTTGAGATATGATTAAAGTCAATAATCGTTTTCATTATTAATAATTAATGCATAATTTTAAGTGTTGCAGCTGTATTAACAATTAATGCGCGAAAGTCTACATTATGCTTGTCAGCAAGTAATGTTCTGTATTTGTCGAACAGTTTTGATTTTCTATCTCTAAGCCTTTCTTCTTGGCGATCTTCATAATGTATTGTTGATTTATAATCTAATGTTTTTGAAACAGCTATGATATCATTTATTTCCCCAATAATATTTAAATGTGAATCAATAAATTCGATTGCTGCTTTAACAAGGTCTATGTTAATATTGCTTGGTAACAAGTACTGGTAAAGTATTACATATGCTGTTGCGAACCTTTCTTTTATATTTGAAGGATGAATGGGTTGATCTGATAATGGTCGGCCTGAAAAATATTTGAGATAATGATCAGTCAATCCTGTTTTAATTTCTTGCATGCCCGTATCCGGATTTATTTGATTATATAAACGAATTCCATTACTATATTTAATCTTACTATTGTTGATAATATCCGATGTTATCTTTCTACCCGTATATAATGACATTTTCCATTGCTCTGGTTGAATCTCGTAATGAGAAAAATGTATTTTTCAATATCATTAATACTTGTCCAGGTTTTTATTTTATTTAGATCAGCTATTTTTATTTTATCTTCCAAATGCTTATTATTGGTATAGAAATCTAAAGCCGCATTAATTTTATTTCCAAAACTATCATGCAATTTTTGTATACTGAAAGGATAATAAGCGTACAACCAAAGAGTAAAGTATGCGTCACCTAATTTGGTGAGATCATTATAAAAATTAATAACCTCCTCAAATTTAAAATCTGTTGCTGCCTTAATAATTAAGTTTCTAAATTTTTTTTTTTCGTCATTAAGGACGCTTCTGTATTTTTCAAATAAAACAAATTTTTTATCTTTCAGCATATTTTCCTGTTCTGGTGCAAGCGATAGTTTACTAGTAAACTCAAACTTTCCTGGAACATTATTTATTTTGTTTACATCAATATCCTTATTTGATTCGATAAATTCGACAGCTGATTTTACAGCATCTATTGGTATAGTATCTAACAACAAGTACTGGTATATTATCGTATATGCTGCAGCGAAATCGTCTAGAAAATTGTCTTCACTCAAAAGCTCATTAACCTTTAATTTTTCCTTTAACTTTTCACGAAAATTAGCATATAATGCTTCCTCCCTAAAGTTTTTTAATACGCAATTATCATCACCTTTAGTTATTATGTAATTATATGATTCTTGGTATGGATTCGACGTCCATTTTATTTTATCTGGTATTTCAGCAAGTGAATCTAGCTCATCGTAAAAAAACTTTTTTTCAGAATCTTGCACTGGTTTTAATCTTCTTTCAATTAATTCTATAGTATCAAATGCAGCTGCTATATCATTATCATCGTACTTGTTTTTATATCCTTTTGTTTTTGATGCTACTAGTATTAGATAGCTTGTAGCCAATGCATGAACATCATCAGGTTTGTTGTTTACAGCAAGAACGGTTTCAATATCATTATAATCTAATCCAACCTCTCTGAAAAATCGCCGTTTAGCAAAATTACTATGCGTTCGGGTATTTCTAGCAAGGACCATCTTTTTCTTTTCAAAAATATTATCTAAACAGTCTAAGCTGCTCTTATGTTCGCTAGCTTTTTCTTTATCGCCGGCAAATTTTCGTTTTGCTATTAATTTTGTTCGTAGTATTAACAGAACATTATCTCGCGTCATCTCTAAAATTATAGTATGAAGCAAATCTTTGAGCTGATTTTCCAATTTTTTTATTTCTACCGCAAGACAAAATTTTACGAACACATCATAATTATCTAATAGTTCCTTTAGCTGATTTTTTCTCATCGCGATGACTGATCGTAAGATTAAAACATTATCATTGGTTACCGATGTATCATTAAGCACATCTGATAGTTCTCGAACAGATGATCGAATATAATCTTGTCTTTCTTTACTTTGTTTTTTAAACTCTGGCGTATTAAATTCTGGCCTATCTAATGTGTGATCAAATTCAAATATTTTATTGTAGAATTCGCGACATACTTCAACAATTTCGCTCATTGTTTATAGTAATTTCGTAGACAAAACTGTTTTTTTCTGTAGTTGCTTAGTCCAGCGAAATCGTCTAGATGAAATCGTCTAGATGATGTCATCCAGGGTAAACATCTGAAAGAGAGTTAGACCAGGATTCGTAGGTTCGGCGTTAATTACAACCAATTTAAAATACAAATATTTAGTCACTACGGATACAGCAAATTCTTGCATAATAGTTCCAATATATAAAACATTTGGAGCAGTTGTATATAATGTCGAATAGCCAACATCATTATTAGATTCATCAAGACGCCAATTATAAATTCTTTCTCCACCATTAGCTCGTCCACGCAGCTAAAATTTCCATATCGCAACTGGTGATGGACACTGAACTTTAATCCAGAAATTTGCTGACATTCCATTTGTCGCCCATTCGTTTGTGTTTGTTGTCGACTGCAGATGATACGCAAACGCGTTAAAAGGATCATAACCTGGGTAAGATGATGATGATGATACAATAAATCCAGTACGATTATTGTTATTTCCTGAAAGCGGTGGAATATACCCAACATTATTTTTAGATCGAGTACCACCACTGTTACGACTCTATGGTCTAAGAAAAATGTAACAGAAAGAAAGTGAAACCAACAAATCAAGTAAAAAATCAACAAACAATTTATTACTAGATAATTAAAATGAAAAATCAAAAAGTCACTTACAGTAATGTGTTTTGAAATCCTAATAATCCAATAAGAATGATTGTTCTAATCACAAGTCCTAAATATAGAATGTTCCGAAGTCACGGATGTGTCCTTGAATGTTATGATGTGCTAATGGTCTCCAAAGTCCTGATGTACTAGAAATCTTGATGTGCTGATGTCAAAATGAAGTATTCCAAAATCTCTGAATAAGTTCACATAAATTCCAAAATCATCAATTAAAAATCCAAAATCCAAAAGTTTATGAGCACTGTTATAATCCAATGAATATTTAAAATAATTCCTCTCTTAGAATTTGGAATGAATTTTCACAACTGTAATAGCTCTTTACAAGACTGATGGTAATGTCAAAACTGAAAAAATGTCCACCAAACATGGTATATATAAAGATTGGTCACATGACAGAATGTTCTAGAACATGTGTCATCCTAATGGAATTTTACTTGTAAACAACAATCAACCTTGACCTTTAAATTGAGAAAACATATTGATCAAAACAACCTAATTCAAGGACACTAGTTAAACATGTTTTTCCTGATAAACATTAAGATTTAAGCAAATATTAAAGTGAAGAAACATTTATAATTTCCTAAAATATTTATAATATTATATAAACATCATACATAACACCACCACCACCAACTTTTGAGTCGACATATGCTTTATTTGCTAATTCATCTGTTGCAGTTGGCGCCTTTGCACATTTTACAACGCAATTTGACATAATTAGATTTCCGGACATTGTGTCGCCGATTTTGTTAACTACGGTGCTGCTAAGGTTTAACAACGATGAGTAAGGAACGGCATCTCCTGGATTAGTCGGTACTGGTAAATTTATTATTAATCTGTTGTTCATGTCAAGTGTCCCTGTCATGGTGCTTCCGGTTTTGAGAACAGCGTTATCGTTCAAATACTAGACGTTAACAGCATTATCAGCTGCATTTGACAAGTACGTGTTAATCCCGTTTAAAACATATCCTCCCATGTTAAGCGAACCTAGCATTGTACTTCCGAGACGCGGAACGTATTCACTGAATTTTTTAGACATTTGCGCATAAGAAATTGCATCGGATGAATTTGTTGGTGGATAAGCTGTTGGTAGGCCTGTTATCTTCGAATTGTTTGACATCGTTAATGTGCCGACCATCATATCGCCAGTTCGTCTGATATATAGCTACGTAACATCGTCTACATACGTTTTGTTGACGAGATCATAGGACTGCGTAGGAAATGCTGACGACGTTATTTTACTTGCTCCCAATTTGAGCGGGCCTGTCATTACGTCGCCAGCTTTCTGGACATTCGAATTGCTGGATAAAACTAGTTGATTTAAGCTAACTGCTTGCGTTGGATCAATGTCTACTGGCGGATAATCTGTCACCAGGCCAGTAATTTTATTACCTAACATGTTCAATATTCCGACCATTGTATCTCCGGTTTTACTGACCTTTTTTGCATTTAACGCTGTCATTTGCTCCAGACTAACAGCTTGCGTGTTATCAGGATTAATTACAGGATAATCTGTTTCTAAGCCTATAATCCGACTATTGCTCATTTTTAAGTTTCCCGTCATTGTGTCCCCCGATTTCTTTACTAATCCTGTTATGTCTGCGGCCGCGACTGCTGCTTTTCCAGTTCCACTATCTGATGTTTTAATTAACGTGCTAAATTTGCTATAAAAGGACATTTATTATAATGATTTTATTAAAAATCAACTGCACCGATTCGATAAATTTCAAGCACCGATTCGATGGATTTTACAACGATTTTTAGTGATTTCGATAAATTTCAACTACACCGATGTTTTCGATGATTATAGTATAAACCAAATATAATATGTCAATAATAAATTTTGATGATCCATCTAAGAGCACTAAGACGAAACATATGCATGGATTACCTGATACACATTATTTGATTGTTGGGAGAACTGGCTCAGGAAAAACGAATCTTTTAATGAATCTGATAATAAGCAAAATGTTGAAATATGATAGTGTCTACATTTATATAATAATCCGCAACAACAAAAATATGATATGTTGCAACAGTTCAACAATCAGGTTTTAAAAAAGGTGTCTGGCAAAGATATTATCACGTTTTACTCACCAGATAATGTAATTCCAATTGCAGATCATGATGCTGAGGAAAATAAAATTGTCGTATTTGATGATATACCTCTGACAACCAATGATACAAAACCTATCGAATCTTATTTTGCTTTGTCGAGAAATAAACGCTGTAATTCTATTTATTTGGCGCAGAGTTACTTTACAGTCCCAAAAACAATAAGACGCAACACGGGATGTTTTATTTTATTTGGAGGACTTGATAATAATAATATAAGCAGAATTGCTAATGATTTTTATGGTGGAAATATTGACAAACAGCAATTTATCGAGATGTATAAATACGCAACTGCAGGTACATACGATTTCTTTTTATTTAACAAGTACGCCGCGAACACCAATAAAATGTTTCGTAAGAACATCACAAAATTTTTGTAAAACGATTGGAATTGATTTTACTTGTAATAGCAAACAATGATTTTACCCATAATATTTAATCATCCGTATATCAGGCAAACAGTCGCGCGCAATGGTAAACAAATCGGCATGTGAAAACGTGTAATTGAATCTAATAATGGAACGAAATTACTTGCAACGGGTCCACGGTAATAACGAAAGATTAAATTTGTTGAAAAAACTCTCTGAGATCAAGAATAAAAATCAGAGAGTATTTCAGATGGCGAGATGGAATGAGCAGAATAGAGAGGAATCGCTGTTACGATTTCTAAAACCTGTTCGCAAGTTTCTTGTTGGCACGTTTAAAGATGCTGATGGCAAGGAACATGAGATGGATTTGTCAACAGCAATTTCTCAAGGATTTAAACCCACCAAGGAAACACTTGATACGATACTGGAGGAAATTCGCGGCACAGATGTGACACCACAAGTTACGATTGGTAGGGATGATATTGTAGCAGCATTAGGAAGGCTTCCTAGATCAGACAAGGACGAAGCTGATCTACCGCAAGAAGGTGAATACGATAGTGATGACATTATCGCGGCAATGCCTGGACTCTTTCAACCAGATGTTCGCGTTTCCAGAGCCAACGAAGTATTTTCTCTTCCTGAGTCAGAGCTTCCAGGAGATTTTGCCATTAGAAAAGAGGCCTATGAAATGCCAATGGAAACATTAGCTGAGACAATAAAGAAGTTAACAGCTGACAACAGATCAACTGGACAAATATTACGCAGTAGCTCAGACCCTGTGTTAAGGCGTAAACATGAGGAAAATCTGAAAAAAAATAAAATATTATCAGATGTTTATAAAAGTAAACTTGCCACACAAAAAAAAGTATCGGAAGCAAAAGATAAATCTTTATCCATAATAGCTGGTCCGATGGGTAGGACCCCTGCAGAATTAGGTGAGGATCCGGTAATTAGTAAGATTATGGATGAGGGAGTAAAAAAAGCTGAAAAAGATTTAATAACTAAACAAAAAGAACGTGCTGAAACAATAGCGCAAAATAAAATATTTAGGGATGAAGCGAAAAAAATGGATTATGATGAGCTAAAAAAAAATATAAAAGGCTTAACCGAACGAAATATACGCGAAAAAAAACATGTGGAAGATAATCCGGAAGACCTTTATGCCGCGGACACTCTAAAGTTTTATGAACAAAAATTAAAGATGTTTAAAGATGCATTAAAATTCAAAGAAGAACCATCGCCGTCATCGAAACCATCGCGGCCATCGAAATCATTGCCAAAAACCGGAAAGGGTATTGGTGTTCTGAGAAATGCGCGAAACAATTTTGGGGTTATTGGTGTTCTGAGAAATGCGGTTAAAGATAATAATGTGGTTAAAGATAAGGACGCGTTTAAGGACTCAGGCAAGGAACATGAGATGGATTTTGTCAACAGGATTTAAACCATTCAAAGAAAAACCATCGCCGTCTAGCAGAAATACTGCACTTGTGGGGTTAGCGGCGATAAGATTAAAAAATTAGGCTGAGATCGAGAAGCAACGACAAAGGAGCGCGCTGATGCATTAAAATATTATTAAAAATTTAAAACCTGTTCGAGATTATTTTATTGGTAAGGATTTAAATCTGTCAGATTTGGCGGGGACGTCATCGAAATCAACGTCAAAAACTGGAAAGGGTATTAAGGCGCGAAAGAATAATCGTTTAAGAAATCGCGGGGTTGGTAAATTTCAGAGTAATGCGGTTAAAGATAATAATGTGGATAAGAACGCAGGCAAGGAATATGAGATGGATTTGTCAACAGGATTTAAACCATTCAAAGAAAAACCATCGCCGTCATCAAAATCATTGCTGGTTAATCGACGGAAATTAGCGCGCTCGGGGTCTGGTATTAAAATATTTAAAAATAAAAAAGATATCTTAGATCGGCTGTCCATACTTATCTCGTCAAAACAAGCTGGTAATTCTGGTGTAGAACTTGATAATGAAATTTCCGAACTATTAGATTATCTTAGAGCCGGTAAGAAGATAACCAACGGCGAGTACAAAGACTGTATAAATGTGCAGTGATTCTACTCCAGAGTGGATTTTTAATAAAAGTCGTTTGCAGCCTACTCCAGAGTGGATTTTTAATAAAAGTAGTTTGCAGTGAAATTTACCGAAATCGGTAATTGAAATTGGAAACATTTACCGAAACACTGAAAGATCATCGGTAATTGAAATTTATCGTGTTTGAATTTCTATGAAATCATTAACAATGATCTGCCATAGGACTCGCACAGGACAGCGCGGCACTGAAAGATCATCGGTATAGTTGAAATTGAAAAACTCTGGAGTTGAATTTCAACGAAATTTACCGAAATCGAATTTTTCTTTGAAAGATCATCGAAATTTATCGGTAGTTGAAATTTATCGAAATCACAATAATAATGTCTGCCGTAACATTACTTTTGGACTCATCTATAACAGCACAGGATAGCGCAAATTTTAGAGTATCATATTATCCTGCAATTGAACTTGAGCCTGGCACAAATTATGAATTGGGATTAATATCAGCGACTATGTGGCATTTGTTTTATAACATTAAACGTAACGTCGACTATGTGGCACTCGTTTTATAACATTAAACGTAACGTCGACTATGTGGCATTTGTTTTATAACATTAAACGTAACGTCGAAGACAACTTTGGTTTTATACCTCAGCCGGCCGGTGGTGTCACAAGTTTGATCACAATTCCACCTGGCGCCTATAATATTGAAGATGTCAATAAGCTTATCAAGGCAGAGATAGCCGAACTAGGGTTTAGCACAGATGATTTTAATCTTGCGGCAAATTACAATACAATGCGCTCATCATTACAGCTAAAAAATAACCTTCGAGTTGATTTTACTCCATCAAATACGATTGGCACGATGTTCGGTTTTGCACGCCGGATCTACGGTTCCTTAACAGATGCGGATATAACAATAAGAGGTGACTTCCCGATCAAATATATCAGATGTGAACTCTATTTTGATTAATTGCTCTCTCATCTATGGATCTCATACGTCCAAGAGGAGTCGAGGCCAAACAATTTATTCGTTTATTCCAGATGTTCCTCCAGGTTCCCTGCTGATGGTATCGCCCAGAACAGTTATTTATTATCCTCTTAATGTTAAGGATAGAATTGCAGATATTTCTATGCAGATCACGGACCAGTCGGGCCGGCAATTAGATTTCAATAACGAGCAAGTGACATACTACCTGCATTTACGTAAAAGTCAGTGACCAAATTTCATAGAAATTCAATTGGATTTTAATAAAAATCACTGAAATTCAATTTCAAACAAACTCGATAAATTTCGTTGAAATTCGACTCTAGAGTTTCCAATTTCAGAGAAATGGATTTTATTAAAAATCTCTGAAAGATTTATGTAGACGTAATTGTATAAAATGCGCCAACGCAAGATCATGAACAAAAAAATTGTTGGAGGATTTCTAGGAGGGATCTTTTGAAAAATTGTTCGCACAAAACCGGGAATAGAGAGCATAATATCCCTGGTCGCGATTTATACGACGAAAAAAACAGTAGGGAAGGTTTTTTTTTACTGGATTGGAGATTTCCTTGGCAAGGCAGCGGTCAAAGCCTCGCCAATTGCGTTTGATGCTGCAAAATCTTTTGCTACGGGCGCATTATCTGCGGCTGGAAGCGCTGTTGGGTAGAAGATAGCGGATAAGATCAGAGGCGAAAACTCTAGAGTCGAATCTACCTCTGGTAGATTTACAGTAGTTTCAAATGCACCAGTAAAATTCCAATCAGACATTTCCAAACAAATTAACGAGATTGCTCCAACACCGGAAATAGAGCGGGCAATGATAAAAACAACAAAGGATCTGCGGAAGAAACTCAAAGACACGCAAAAAAATGATTTTCAAAATCAAAAATTATCAGCGATAACTAATCCGGTGTTTTATTAAGAATGATTGGAACATCGAGATCGACTCTGTCGACAACAATGTGGAAAACTAGCATTCTCATCCCAGCGACTGTTAGAGGTAGATTCGACTCCGATCTTCTGCCTAATTGTAAAGCCTGTTCGCAAGTTTAAGATAAGGATCCAATGGAAGCAATGATGGCGATGGCAATGATCCAATGGATCCAATGGTGGTATTGAATGGTGATTTTATCTAAATCATATAAATAAAATGTCTATCAGATCGTATCTTAATATTAATGATGTTTACGATGTGGATAATTCAGCAACAGAATTCGAATATATCGAATACCAAGAGGATCAACCTAATGTAGTAGATAAACAAGGTAATCTTATTTTAAGGACCAGAGACGAAGACCTTTACTTACTTCCTCACAAAGGATACATTGAGGTTCGAGGACGTCTTATGAACGTGGCAGGAGCAGCACCTGTGGCCTTTGCTGCAGATGTTGTAACGGCCCTGGTCAATAACGGGTGGAGTCTGTTTTCCGAGGCACGATACATTATTAATGACCAGGAGATCGAGCACATAAGACATCTTCCTGTGGCAAGTACAATTATTAATCTAGTAGGCTTTTCAGAAGATTATTCTAGATCAATATCAACAAACATGTTCTGGATAAAGGATGGAAGTTCAGGGGGAGCGGTGGCAACTGAGTTTAGATCAGCAGCACCAGGAGCAGGTGCTCTTGCTGTTTCCGCTAACGATAACAATGTTCTTATGCCACTTGTTGCTGCGTTTGCTGCAGCAGCTCCTACTCGTGAAGAGATTACTGCTGGTATTGCTGCCGGTATGACAAGTCCTAGGCGGCTGCTTTACAATAAGGGTTATGCAAAAAGACGTGCGTTATGCGACAACGGCAGACTTGTCACAATTCTTCTTCCACTTAGTTCCGTGATCGGTTTTTGTAAGGATGTGACATCTGTTGTGAGAAGTATGAGGCATAGAATCGAGCTTACCGTTAACCGTGCAAACGATACAATACTCAAAGACGCAGGTGTAAAGACGCAGGTGTGGCCGATGGCAGGTTTATTATTAACTACCTGTCGCTCTGGATGCCAAAGATTGTTCCAGTTACGTTAATGTCACCAGAACTTGAGCAATCGCTGGTCGCATATACCAGAAGAGCAATGGCGGACATAATATGGCAAATGGCGGCGAAAGCGGCACATGGAGAATAGATACAGTGCCATCGGAACGATTACCGCGACACATCTTTGTTGTTTTTCAGCTGGCAGATCGAATGAATAATCAGCTGCAAAATAATATGATATTTGATCACATGTTTGTTTCTCGAATACTTGTTAGAATGGCCTCGAGGCAGTACCCAGAACGAGCTCTCGAATGTAATTTCAGATAACCAGTAGAAATGTTTCTCGTGCTTACTTTACGCTGATGGAGGCCATGCAAAAGTACCAGGACACAGCTGATGGATCACAAATATCTCTTGAAGAATTCGCGCGATTATATCCATATTCCATTTTGATCTTACATCACATTCTGAAAGATTAGTGGGAACACCAGCAGATATTGAAATCCAATGGAATCTGGATAATGCGCAGTACACCGCTGCGGCAACAGCTGCAAACGACGTAGGTGGTAGAGTATTCGGCGGTGTTGCAACAAACGGTGGATATGGTTTTGCAGCAGCTTACAATATTTATGCGCTGATCACATCTGATAGGTATGTTGTCCTTGATGCCGTTAACGGCAGAATGTCTATTAAGGTGTAAATCTTTCAGAGATTTTTAATAAAAATCCGGCATGCAAGAAATTAGGACGGGATTATCTCAAATATTTTTCAGGCCAACCTTCGAAGATTCAAATGGATTTGAGCGGATTTCGGTGAATTCGTTGGAAATTCGGTGGAATTCGCGCCCCAACGGCGTATTTTATAATGATGACAATGGCGATCAAAGGGGGTGAATTTCAATGAAATTTCGCCTTAGTGTATTATCGTAAATGGTGGAATTCGCTCCCAGTGAACGGATTTCATTGAATTTCTATAATCAAATTTACTTGTTGACAAACTCGCGAGTTTCGATCACGAATCCAATCAAATTTACTTGTAAAATCCAATTGAATTTAATTGAATTTAATCCAAAATGTATTTTATAATGATAAGAAAACCAAAACAACGACGATCAGCATTGCGTCGGGCGGGCGGATCATTTGGTCCTGCAATTAGCTGTTCTAGCGAAAACTTTACTGCCAAAAATATTATCAATTCTTGGAACATTAGACATAGCGGCAGCATCCGGAGCAATATCAGGAGCAACGAATAGAGCTACTCGGTGATCAGGCACTGTAAACTCTAAAACTGGAAAATCTAGAGTTTCACCGCAGCACCGACGACGACGATCGGGTGGATTTATTAATTGGCCTGCTTTACTACCGCCTACTTTACCCCCGGAATTAGCCAATAGATTAACGCGTGCGAAAAAGGCAACTAAGGACGCTCAGGACATTCTAAACTCGCCAGATGCGCTTGATAAGGTCGCTAGTTTCCTTTATGAAAAACATGGATCTGGAATCAGGCGGTCCACATTTGTCTGATTGAATTTTGTGAACAAAATTCGATTGAATTGGATTGAATTTGTGAACGTTTACTTGCAAACGATTTTACTAAACCAACGACGGTTAATTGTTCTCTTTCTCAAAGGTTCTGTTAAAGTCCGTGATCGTCGTTAGTTGATCAACGCAGACGTTCCGAGAAAACTCAATAATCAACGGATCGACATCAATGAAGTGGGGTCGGTTTATTTGCAACGGTTGCTGATCGACGCAGACGTTCCGAGAAAACTCAATGCGGAGATCCTCGAATCAACGGATCGACAGGGTCGATTTTGGTACATGGATGATGATTTCATTTTCGCCAAAGTACAACGGTTGCAAAGATTCGGCCACCAATTCCGAATTTTTATCTAAAATCTGAATATACAATGATCAGAAGAAATCGTCGTCTAGGTGGATTTATTCTTCCGTTGTTAACAGGAATAGCAGGTTCACTCTTGCCTAATTTGCTTGGTATCGGCCGAGGAATTAAAAAAAGACGACCACGAGCCGACCATGGAGTGACACTCCCAGGAACAAGACGAGCAGGATACGGGGTGACAATTCCAGGAACAAGACGAGCAGGATACGGAGTACGTCGGCGTCGACGAAGGTATTGAGGTCGTTGCAACCATTAAGCAATTTCGAAATTATGGATCACCTGAAAAATATTAAAGACTTTGGCGGTGTCTTCAGCAAAGATCAGCTTGATAGACGCGCGACCAAAACAGCGAACTGTATTATTAATATACAAGATTTCGGCGATGGATCTGGAACACGTTGGGTTGCGTTACATTCGTATGGCCTTCCTCCGAGTGACGCCATCAAAAGATATGTACAAAGTTTTCCCAAATACAAAACCACGCCGATAAATTACTCATCAAAGCAAATTCAGCCCGCGGGCACAAATACGTGCGGTTACTACTGCGTCGTGTTTATAAGATGGATGAGTTCGCGAAAGAATAAATCGTTTTTAGATTTTATTCTGAAGTTTGAGCCCAGACCTAGTTTAAAAAATGACGTGATTTGCTTGAATTTGCTCACCATTAACCAAATTAGTAAAAAATCTTTTGTAAACAATCATTCCAAACTAATCAGTGAATTTCATTGAGTCGAATTTTACTTGTAAAATCAGAGAGAACAATTGACCGTCGTTGGTTTACAGATCAACTAGTAAAATCGTTTGCAAATGAACAATTGAATCATGTAAACAAATCAGTGAATTTCATTGAAAATCAATTGATTGTTTATCTAAAAAATAAATAATGTTGTCGTATTGTCTCAAGTGCAGAGCCAAAACAGAAAGTGATGACGAGCAAACTATAACAACAAAAAATAATAGATTGGTGATAAAAAGTACATGTGAAGTATGTGGTCAAAGAAAAAGCACATTTGTTAGTGGTAGGCCTCAATCAAATGATAAAATTATCCATAATATCATTGTTAATAATGATATCGATCTATCCGATTAATTTCTATGGAACGGTGTGGAAAGTTTAATAAAATGACTAAAGAATAATGAACTGCAATTGTGACGCACCAAAATGTATTTGCGTAGAAGGAGCTGCAGTACTGTGAAAAATGCAAGCAAAGTAAAATTATCGGCGGAGCAATTGATATACACAGTATCATAGGAAAGCTTCCAAGACCTAAGGGAGGTTGGACGCTACCAGGACATAAATATACTGGACCCTGGAATCCATTGGATACTCAACTGGACAGTAATGACCAACCACTACCAGGACAAGAACCTTATAATCAAGTTGATTCAACGGCTATGCGGCACGACATCTGCTACCGTGATAATCCGTCGGACAAACATATGTGTGATAATAAAATGTTACATGAACTAAGAGAAATGCAACCAAAAAATATTAGAGAGCGAGTTGATCGACGATTAGTGCAGGGTATCATCGGAGCAAAATATAAACTTGGATTGGGACAATCTCGACTGAATCTACCAACAACCGCACGCGGCCGAGATCGAGGACAAGGCAGCAATTTACGCAACCACCGAATGGTAAAGCTCGTCGCGGAACTTCACAAACCAAAAAAAAAAAACGTTTCCACTACGACGTGTTGTAGCAAATGCAGTGGACGATACATGGGCTGTGGATCTCGCTGATATGTCCTCGCTAGCAGACGATAACAACGGTAACAGGTTTTTATTAAACGTGGTTGATATACAAAGTCGTTTTGCTTTTAGTATACCAATAAAAAATAAAATGGGCAGCACAATCGTAACCGCATTTCACAAAATTATCGCGGACACTGCGCGCCAACCAAACAAAATTTGGACAGATCATGGACCAGAGTTTTACAATAAACAGTTTGAAAACTGGCTAACACAGCATAATATCACAAAATACGTCAGAGGTAATGAAGGTAAAAGCGTAATTGTTGAACGATTTAATAGAACCATTAAAGAAAAACTGTATACGTGGATGACAGCAAATGGCACCAATAGATATGTTGATCAACTGCCGCAAATCATTTCCGATTATAATAGTACAGTACACAGATCTCTTGGAATGACACCTGAGGAAGCTATGACCAATCCAATACTCGCAAACGAAAATCTATACCGCAAACACAAATTTAATGTTATCGAGCGTGTTAGAATTTCACTATCTAAAAACAGTTTGAAAAAGGTTTTACACCCAACTGGACTGAAGAAGTATTTATTGTTGATGAAGTATTAACAACAATTCCTGTTACATACAAGCTGCGAGATCAAAATAAAGAAGAGATCACAGGAAGCTTCTACGAACAAGAACTTCAGAATACAGACCAAGATGTGTTTGTAATTGAAAAAGTAATATCGCGGCGAGGTAATAAATCGTTAGTAAAATGGAGAGGATATGGTGACGCTTTCAACAGCTGGGTGCCTACAAAGGTTCTGTTAAAGTCCCAGTGATCGTCGCGCAGACAATCCGAGAAAACTCAATGCGGGGATCCAGACAACATTTGACCTGATTGAATCGGATCACGCTGGCCCAAACAAACCACTAAAATGTATCTGCACCCGGCCGACGATCTGCTGATAAATCCGCTGATAATTATTTAGAATATATTTGCATTTTATAGGCCTGCATAAGCTTATTAATTCATGCCGCCGCTCTTCCGTAGTATTAAGCAGCTCAAATATCCTGACAAAAATATAATCGAATTTGATATTTTTTTTACGACCTGGAATCTTAATATTTAAAAAAATTTTTAGTCGGAGTTGAACTTGTTCATTTTCTTCAAAAGTAAAATTAAATTTGGTTGCCTTTTTAGCTACATGATACTTCGCATTATAACAGCTCCGTTTTTTGAAATTATTGTATGGGCGAGAATCAGCGAACATAACCGCATCATAATTATCAACTACCTCTCCAGGTTCTAAATCGTCCGAATCTACTACAAGCATCGTACGATAATTACGTGGGGGATCTTCAAAATTAAAATTAAATTTGGTTGCACGTGGGGCAGGAGCTTCAAAAATTGAATTTCTATCGAAATCTGTCGCCATGTCGAGAAGTAATTTTAATTTCGCTAACATTTATACTAGTATTTATATCTAATATCTAATAATAATGACAACAATAAGATATCACGCAAAAGGTTTTATTGAAAATATGTCTGATCTCGAGCGAGCAATCAAATACTGCTTTGCTAATAAAGATACTAGAGGAAGTGTCGCAATTAACATCATCAAACCCCATAACGAGACAAAAAAAAAAAAAAAAAAAAAGGATTTTGTTAACGCAAGAAGAACTAAAATCTTACAATGAAAATGGAAACGTTGTCGTGGATTGGGAAGTTGAAGCTGTTATGCTTTATGTACATAATTGCATTTCAAAAGATGATTTAATAAAAATACTACGATCCTAATTTGGCCGAATATACTCGAATTTTATTTTACGCTGAAATTTCTTTGAAAAGGCTGATCTTTGGACCTCATCAGCAGCAGATTTTACAGATTGTGGATTAATATTAAAATACCGACCTGCAGATGATATAGAATCAAAGGTGATTTGTTCCTCGGTTTCCTCATCCAACGACATCACCGGACGAGCAGGTTTACCAAAAGTAGTTTGTCTGGCATTCGCTCCTCGCATAGAGTTTTCTCTTTGAGATACCAGATCTAGATTTTCCAGCCTGTTATGTACCTTAATATTGTTAATATGATCAATAACCAGGCCTTTAGGAATAATATTATTAAAAACTTCATAAACAAATCTGTGCGATAATATGGCTTTATTTTGATTCGTATTAATCTGCAAATAACCTGTGTTGATCATGTTACCAACCATCTTTTTTGTTCTGACATGACGTATCATACCCTTATCATTAGCCTCGTAGTTGACGTAAACTGGGTGCCGTTGATATTCGTTTTGTAGCCCAAGATTATCCGCATTATTATCAAGGAATGATCCATTAACATGATAAACTCGTTGTCCAAAGGGGATCTCTCCAACAAAGCAAGTGTAGATAAAATCCTTTATAAACATCTCCGCCCCATCACAGAAGATTTTATAACCAGCTGGCGTCGATATAATTTCAAAATCGATGTTGTCATCGCAAGAAACTAAACCTGCCATCGTGCCATAAAATCCATCATAATCTGGATGAGCGCATGATGTATTAATTTCATCATACTCGGGTATCATTTTTGATAGTTTTGTTGCCATTATACTATGAGGAAATTAAATGTCTAATTAATTGTTGCTTAATTAGAGAAAATAATATCTAGTATTAAATATAATAATGATGCGGAAATCAACACACGTTTTAAAGATTGCATCATCTTTTGCCGGATTTGATAATTCATGGCAGGTGGATTTACCAGATAATACCATAACACTTTCCCCAGTAAAACTTTTCAATATGATATCGCCAACCATAATTAGCGAGCGAGTCAAAAATCAAAGCATTAAATTTTTAGTGCAGTATAAGGTAACATTTGCGAAACTTCAGCCCGGTAAAGATAAACAAGAAATAGAAGGTTATCAAAATCGCAAACAGCTCTGCTCGGCTCAAATATAAATAAAATAATAACTAGGACAGTGTTTAACGAGCTCGACAATAAAATCGCGGAATACATTTCATCAGGTTCTGCATGGATACTGTAGCGAATACATGCTGTCATATTTCACACGCATAAATTTACACCATTACGAGGAAAATCGTATGTAGAATTACCAGAAAAAACTGCTAATAGTCGATGTGTTATAAACGTTAAGAACAACGATAATAAATGTTTTTTGTGGGCTGTGCTATCAGCGCTATATACACCAGACAAAAATCCTAATAGGGTATCGCAATATAAGCATTTTGAGAACTCGTTGAATTTTACTGGTATCGAGTTCCCTGTTGTGGAATCGCAAATACCAAAATTTGAGAAACAAAATAATATTAGCATCAACGTATTTGGTCTTGAGTCAACTGGTATAAAAATAAAATATTATCCGCGGTTAATAATCAAAACAGCATCACAAAATACAATAAATCTTCTGTACTACAGAGAACACTGTTGCTATATTAAAACTTTGATGGACTAGTTGCATCGCAGTACAACAAACATAAATCTAAAATGTACTTTTGTTATAGATGCTTGCATGGATGTAAAACGCAAGAGGTTCTAAGTAAACATCTCGACTATTGCACAGAAATTCAAAAAGTGACATTACCAGAAAAAGGAAAAGAAACGTTAAACTTTAAGCACTACAACAATCAACTCAAAATACCTTTTGTTTTATATGCCGATTTTGAATCGTTGCTTTTACCCATCACAACAGTGCACAATAATCCCGATATATCATCGACCACAGAAATACAAGATCATGTTCCTTGTTCGCGTATAAGGTGGTATGCACAGACACAAAATTATCAAAAGATATTAAATTATATCGCGGGGATAATCCAGCAGAGTGGCTCCTAAGAAACTTGATGGACGAGGCATATTTGATAAAATCGTTGTACAAAAGACCAAAAAATATGATACTGCTAACAAAACAAGAACTACAGGAATTTAATCTATCAAATATATGCCATATTTGCCAACGCAAAATCTCTACGGATAAAGTTAGAGATCATTGTCATATCACAGGAAAATATCGCTTTCCAGCACATGATAAATGTAATCTGCATTTTAATTGCCCAGAATTCATTCCTGTAGTATTTCATAATCTCAGAGGATACGATGCGCATATAATCGTAAAAGCTTTTGATAATCCTATTTTACTTGATAAAAAAATCAGTTGTATCGCAAATACAGACGAAAAATATATGTCTGTGACCATTGGCCCTCTTAGATTCATCGATAGCTTGCAATTTAAACCAGCACCATTAGATGTGCTAGCTGCTGGTTGTGGTAAGTTTACTAATCTCGAAGAACATTTTAAAGAAAACAGTAGCATACTAAAGCAAAAAGGAAGTTATCCTTACGAATACATGGATGGTTGGGATAAATTTGATGAAACATGCCTCCCCTCTCAAAAAGAATTTGATTCCAAACTTGCAGTGGATCAGCTGTCCGATAAAGATTATGCACATGCTCAAAATGTTTGGAACACGTTAAACTGCCGTACAATGGGAGATTATCATAATATTTATCTCAAAACGGATGTGTTGCTGCTAGCAGATATCTTTGAGGAGTTCAGATGGATTTGTTTAAACTACTACAAACTCGATCCCTGTTGGTATTATTTATCTCCAGGTTTATCTTGGGATGCCGCACTAAAATTAACAAAAGTTAATCTGAAACTGCTAACGGATCCTACCATGTTTTATTTTATAGAAAGGTCGATAAGAGGCGGAATCAGCGTCATCACCAACAAACACGCTCTTGCCAATAACAAGTACTTAAAAAAATACGATCCTTCCAAACCATCAAGCTATATTACCTATTTAGAACCAAATAATCTTTATGGTTGGGCTATGTCTCAACCGATGCCTGTCGATGATTTTCGTTGGATAACGGGTGAACAATACCTTACAGAAACAAGTAAAACCGTTCCAGATGATATAGGATACTTCGTTGAAGTCGATCTGATGTATCCCAGCCACCTTCACAAGTTGCATAACGACTACCCTTTCTGCGCAGAATCATTATTAATTACGGATGATATGCTTTCTCAAGAACAGCGTGATCTAAAATTAAAATATAATCTTGGAAAAAATGTCGTACATAAACTAGTACCAAATCTTATGAATAAAACTAGATACATAATTCATCATCGCGCGTTAAAACAAGCTGTAGAACACGGTATTATAATAATGTATGTCCATCGCGCATTAAAATTTCGTCAGTGCTGTTGGCTCAAAGAATACATCGACTTTAACACAAGTAAGAGAACAGCGGCGACCACAGATTCTGAAAAAGACTTCTTCAAGTTGATGGTTAATTCTGTATTTGGTAAGACAATGGAAAATATTAGAAAGCGAAGAAACATAGAGCTGATTAATGATCCTATTAGGCGAGATAAAGTCCTTTCCGAAGATACATTTATATCAATGAAGATATTCAGAGAAAACCTTGTTGCAGTGCATAAACGTAAAACAGTTCTAAAATTAAATAAACCCATCTATGTCGGATTGCTATACTGGATGTATCAAAAATATTAGTATATGAATTTCATTACGATTATGTCAAACCAAAGTATCCTGGCCCGCAATTATTGTTTACAGATACGGATTCTCTCTGCTATCATGTCGAAACAGAAGATTTATATCAAGATATTTATAATAATAGCGCACTATTTGATCTATCAGATTATCCTAAAGATAGCCCATTTAAATGCGACGATAATAAAAAGGTTATTGGTAAATTTAAAGATGAAACAAACTTTTTACCAATCGTAGAATTTGTAGGATTAAGAAGTAAACTGTACAGTATCAAAACGGATGATAGTAAAACGAAAAAGAAAGCTAAAGGTATTGTCAAAACCGTGGTTAATAAGTGTATCTCATTTGATGATTATCTTCATGCGCTTCAAGGAGAATATAATTTTGTTTCCATGACAACCATTAACTCAGATCACCATAATCTAAAAACGAATGTGATTAATAAAGCTGGATTATGTAACCTCGATGATAAAAGAGTTTGTTATGATGGAATTAACACATTTGCATTTGGGTATAATCATGATTATAATGAAAATGAGGATGTTCTAGATGTAATCTTTGGTTGATTTTATAAATAAAATTGATTTATAGGGTGGAGGGAATTTTATCTAAACTTTATTATAGGGGGGAGGAAATTTGATCGTATTTCTCTAATTGAATTTTATCTAAACTTTATTATAGGGGGGGGGGATTAATTTTCCCTTTAACAAGCAGTTTACAAATTTGGTCTCAATCCAAAGTAGTAAGTAAAAGGGCGTGATTTCGGCACAATTACCTCTTTTCCGTGAGGAGCTCTGAGGTCCGGAGGGCCGAAGAGCGACGAACAGAAAAGAAGTAATTGTGCCGAAACCCGCCCTATTACTTACTCCACCTATTAAGATCGGCTTGTTTAGTGGCTGATAACGGAAACTTGTTTCGCTGATCAGATGAGAAGCCTCGAGACGGTAACTAATTGGTTTATGGCAAAGGTAATAAATTCCAATTTTGCAGTCCAGTTTATGGCACTTTGTCCATAAATGGAGTAAGTCGTTCTGCTAACCTTCTTCGTGTTTGCTCAAATGCCGCTACACAATGATAAACAAAACTTGATGCGAATTCCTATGGTTCAGATAACATTATGCAAACGTCTTGCATTGCTTTTGTAGTAACTTTACTTCCCCTATCACTGATAAAGATATCATACACACCAAACTGCGTTAATATCATAAGTCTGAATCAAACCTTAATGGAATTTTTTGACTATTTAAATAGTCACAAGGTATTTTTCCATCGTTATGATGACAACCCTTTGACCTGTTATCGGTTCTTTGCTGTGCTACATCAAACTCTAGCTTTCTTAGGATATACTCCAGAAGCTTATTGGTTACACTCATTCAGGATACTCCAGAAGCCATTGGTTACACTCATTCAGGATAGGGGCAGATACTGCAGCAGCAGTTACAGGACATTCATATGAATGAGAACAATCAATGTTTCACGTCAGAACTTCTTCCAATGTTTTCCAGAGTCAAGTTATCTGCAATTAATGTCTGCTCCCTTGGGTCAAATATATTTAGTTAACTGCTGTAAATAATGTTGTTCATATAATGTGGATGTTGGTTGACAGCTGCAAATAATATTGTTCATATAATGTGGATGTTGCTTGACAGCTGTAAATAATGTTGTTCATACAATGTGGATGTTAGTTGACAGCTGCAAATCTGATAATGACAGTTGTTAAGGCTGTCGAGTATGTTGGCAGGCAATATCAATGTAATATTAGTCGTGCCCACATTTACACCATACCAAGAGAACAAACTTGCGGCGTGTATAACAGTGTAATATGTGTGAATTACTTGTAAGACTACTTAATATTAAATAAGAAATAGAATCATGGTTGCTTTCTTATCTTTTCTTCAGTTATTAAATTTCGGTCTATATGTTAAGTATTTGAAGCCACAACTTTGAAAATTGGTATAATTGGTTAGAATTTAATGAGGATTAAAATAATGATAATAAGTTTGAAAGCCGAATTTTGGCTGTAGTACTCGCACCTGGAGTTATTTCCACCTTATAACCGTACAACTCACGTTAGCCTCTAGAGTTTCTTACTTTTACACAGGTTTCAAAGTTGAAAGAAAAGATACGCCGACTCAACTTTAATTTTCATGGCATACTTAATTTTGTGTGTTCTTTATGGGAAAGAAAATAGACACCCAGGCAGGCATATTCAGGAATTTAAAATGGACAGAAAGGTAATAGTTTACAAAACCAATGAAATTGATAGGCACAGAAAAGTGATTGCACGTAAGGAGAGCAAGGATTAGCTCGAGAACTATGAAGCAATATTTCGATTTCTGGGTAAGTAATATGTTTTTGTTGATCGTAATTTATAATAATCAGTTTATGATTATTTTGAATTATAATAACGTATGTTTCAATTATTTACTTGTATTTTTTAATGTTGTCTACTTGTCGATTGCAATTTTTATTTTGACCTCGATGCTAATCAACTAACACCGTGTGTTCTTTTATTTGTGTCACGTCTTATACAGATAAACAAAAATGTTTGGGAAATTATCTTGTTCAATTCGAGAAAAAAAGAATGTGTAAAAAAATTTCTTTTTTCCGCGACGAAAGATAGACTTGCAACTTTGCAATCATTTGATTTTGATAATGGATGCATCACTTCTTATGCCAAATTACAAACAAAAATGAATCTCTACTCTAGGAAAGGTTATATTACCCTTTAGTTGCCCGTGATGAACGCCTCAACGAAAAATATTAAAGATCGTCGCCAATGATATGTCCTCCGTGCATGCTCAAAGCGATATAGATTAGTTCTAAACACTAACAGCGGATTATTTACAGAGAAATTTAATCTTTCAATGAAATACAAAACATTACTCACTATGCAAACTCATTACCGGTATGCAAACTCATTTCTGGTATACTATTTTTGCAATAAACTCTTGGAGCTCGTATTTAGTATCACTTTCCCAAATATCCAGTCTGGTTAAAATCAAGAGCTGCTTATAATAAGTAGATCTTACAGACACCAATATAGGTTCACGTTCTATTGGCCTTTAGAATTCAAGGTCCACTAATGTTTTGTAACCTATCAGACAAAGCGTTGCATTTCGTGTTTCTCTTCATTATCGTTAGACACGATATATTCCGAATGACGTTTTTCACTTTCATTAATGATTAAGGAGTTGAAAGGTCAAAAGAACATAACATCGTATCAGTGTATGTATGATCTCAATTATGTCGGATATCTCGATTTTAATGAGACTGACCAAACATAATGAGTGTAAACTTCACCAGCGACTCGGATCGAATTGAGTAGAAAGCTTGCAGCCCCATGTTGCATTTTATGTCGGTTACACGTTATGACACCAGAAGTATGCATAATGTCGTTCCGTTAAGATATCTCAGAAAACAAAATTTTATCTTTATTCAGAAGCACACAAAAAAAGCTTTAAGCCTTAATATCACACAAAGGAAGATTAATGCTTCTGCCAAAGCTTTAATCAATTACATCGTATGAAAGTTTATTAATGCTTCTGTCAAAGCTTTAATCCCTAACATCACACGAAGGAAGATTAATGCTTCTGTCAAAGCATTTTTCTGAATTGAAAGTACCCAAGGCCGGCTTAAAAGCATAGCGAAATGGAACAGTTGCTCCAGATACCCTGAGCGCAACATAGTGAAATGGCATTGTTTTGTAGGGGGAGGATTGGGGGGGGGGGCACTTTTCAAAATTGCTCCAGGGCCTCGTACCACCTTAATCAGGCATTGAAAGCAACAATCTACGCGCATTACAATGTTGTTTATTTTTCTTCAGCTTTTATGAAATTTGGCGTATTTGACCATGGTTTAAAATGCAAGTTATTGCAGAGTATATACAAAGTCCTAATAGAATTTGTACTGTTCAATACACTGAACACGTTAAAAATCGACGTCATATTATAAGGGTTACGTAATTCACATTATTCTGTGTGACACAATCCCCAGCCACGCCCTTAGTAGAAAACAGCAACTTATAGAATAAACTCGTTGGCGGACTGGTCGATCTGTGAATCTGCCCGTAGGTAAAATTACAAAGTGATGGCCGCCATGATGAGCCGCCTGATCAAAGGGCAGATCCAGATCTTTGGCCCAGTCCGTCATTGAATAAATATACTGAATCACGAGCATCAAGCTATTTTGTGTAATTAAAAAAAAAAAAAAAAAAAAAAACAAACATTTTTTTGCTATAATGTCATTTAATTTGTAAAGACTAAAAACATATATGAAAGATCTGGATGATCAGAATTACCCATGATTTCTCCATTGTATTCCTGAATATTTCTGTGATACATATATATGTGCATGTATGCTTGCCTCCGTACATACATACATCCAAATCGTGTGGTGGAAAAAGTGTTAATTTTAGACATAAAGAAAGATAAACATTTTTGTACTAGAGCTTTAATTGCAATCGTTGGCAACAAATTAATTTTTCACGCGTTCATTACTGAAATGCGCAGGTGTCTCATTCATAGACAGGAAAAAAGGACAGTTACAAATATACAATAGCCGTTTTTCTCCTTCAGACTAAATATCACATTAAATGCCATAGACACATTTATACAATTATAAGGATGTTTTTAAGCATGTTCAAATTAGGAATGAAACCTGCGTTTGACATAAACATGCGAAAGTATTCCAGACTCAAAGTGCAACACATCCTTGACATAAATTTGAAATTCTGTACAAAACAAAAAAAGAAAAGAAAAAAAAAGAACACTTGAATTGTCGAGTGACAAAACTAGGTTCGAGAAAATCTGCGGTTCCAAATTTCTAGGTACAAGCCGTTTCCTATAGAGAGAGTGAGCGAGAGTTTCGAGAGAGTGAGCAAGTGTTTTCGAGACCTATTAAACATTTAGAGTTTATATTTTATATAGTGTAGTGGTTTAAAGATGAAATATGTACGAATAACGTCTACTACAGCGGAAAATAGATATGTTCTTGAACATCGAAGAGCAGCGCGCCCACCTTCAATTTTGGTTTATTATACTTCTTTGAGAAACCCGCAAAAGGATTGCTTCCGATGCAAGTCTGCAAAGGAGGGGCAATACCTTCACTTTGTAAATGAAAAACAAATCTACAAACGAGGTTAGCTTGCTTTTCTCTATGATGCAGGTAATGCAGGACGACTATATTCTACTCTGGAAGTTGTTTCATTGTTAATTTTTTACCATGGTAGACCAACATATATCCGTGACATCAACGAATAAACTCGTTACAAGCACAGTTTCAGTGAAATAGATTAATACATTTTCTTTGTTGTTGATGTACATGCAGATAAAAATTGAAATAGATGAACCAGCTGTTGAGTAATCTTTCGAAAAGATGAAAATCAATTCCACTGTTATTTGTGTTCCTATCGCACACTTTCGTTGTTCATTCTAGTCGCATTTTATTTCGTAAAGTTGGAGTCATCGATTCAAAATGTTCAAGCTATATCATTCCTGATTAAAAGATCCAACAAGAGATCAGATCCTTCTTCATTCTCTACTATTTAGAATCTAAATTTACTTGGTTACACAAATATGTTGTTTTCTGTTCGATAATTTTGTTCCTCACACGCCAAGACCTTATTAGTCTGTCAAAATCACGATTTTTCTAGCAGTCTCAACCAAGTTCAAAGACTAGGTATTAAAAATAGCTTATTAGAAAAGTCCCTTTGGTTGTATCGATGGAATTCTTATAGATATTTAATTGTTTGCCAACTTAAATAAATATTCCTCTGCCCTCTCTATCTTTATTCAAATTGACAATCTTTTAAGGCGAGAAATAGCTTTATTATGATCGGTATAATCTTTCTAGCATGACGTTTCGTTTAAAAAATCTTCCTACTGACGCCATGTCGCTCGACCTCGCCTAATTCACGGCAAAAGTTGACAGGACACGTCTATTTCACGGCAAAAGTTTATATGACACGTTTCTCCATCAGACTTACAGCTTTTGGAACATTCATTGTTTTGTACCATACTTGTCGCAGTGCGTTAACTGCCCCGCACACATCTTACTGGAAAGATAACACCTAACACCGCTGCAGTTTATTTCAAACTTTGAGTGTGGCTTTGGTGATGAATGAGAAGATTTTGGTACGAACTCCAGAATAAATACTTCTGGAACTAATTTCTTGCAGATACAGTGCACAAGATTGGATGATGTCGTAAGGTAGCACGTGACCTGCCATCACATTGTAGATGACTATTTAGGGCACGTGAGACGCCACATCTAATCTGGTTTCTTGTTTCTTATAATAGATTTCTTGGCGTGCCGGGAGAACAAAAAGTAGAAGTCAAGTTTGTCACAAGCGAATCTTCACCGAGATGAGGTTCAAAGGTTTAGATGACCAATCGGTCGAAACAGCCTATCCAACTTTTGGCAGCTATGTAATCCAAAGAAATGTTAGCTGTAAACGGCATGATAAAGAAGAGGTAACAGAGCTCGATGTTTTCATGTCATCATCAGTTTTCTTTCACAGATCCTTTTCCGTCATTGCTTCAAGCAGCTTGAATTGATCTCTTCAGAATACCCATCATAGGCGGACATTGTAATTGGAACTATGGTCATAGACCAGACTCATTTCTAGTTAGAGGGTCTATCAGCAGCGGAATGGAATGACTGTTTATGACCCCAGCCGTTGCAGCGGAAGTGACTCTTGCCTGAAGGAGGTAAGAAAGATGTATAAAAATGTATGTGTGCTGTTATACATTAAGTAACACTGTGAAGATATGATTATATTCAATATAAAATAGGTTTGGATCCACATTTAACATGCTCATAATTTAATAAAATAAATCAAAGTATATCAGTTATTCAGATACATTACAGGTGCAATGAATATTTAATATTTTTTCACAACTCAGAATATTAGGAGAAAAATAACAGTGACTGAATAAAATTATTCAAGATGCTTTCTTTTCTAAGGAAGATTTAATAGCGATTACGCCATATCTTTTCTGGTTATACAAATAATAGATTTTTAGAAAAAGAATATGAAAGTTATATTATTATCTTTCAACTATAATTTCTTAATATTAACGTGATTTTCGAAGTTAAGTTGTCTGGTTCTTTCAAACAATGTATCAAAATTTTATATATGTCGCCCAGAATGACGTGTCCGTTTGACATTTTGGTGGAATATTCATTAGGGCATTGTGCACTCACAAATAGTTATTGGTGTGCGTGCATGGTCATACGACATGTATAAGGCATGCATATCACTATAATTGTTCTCAAGTAGACTAGACCCTAGTATCTATGCTAATGAAAGGTGAAACTAAAAGGTCATGCTCTCGATACCAGCAGTGCACGGGTTAGAATCCTGCCCATACCGGGTCATGTTGGCCACCTTTCTTTGTCTCGATGCAAGGCACTTTACACTTATTATTTCGGCAAGCTATCACCTTTCATGCTTTTATGTGCAGTTAAGCACAATGAATCTCTCTCTCTCTCTCTCTCTCTCTCTCTCTCTATATATATATATATATATATATATATATATATATATATATATATATATATATAAGTGAATAGGTCCACGTGCCGGTTCAATTTGTAAATTAAAGAAGATATCAGTTATGTTCATCGTTTATTCTTTCAAATGCTTTCGCGTTATCATCATGGATGCTCTTCATGTAGATACATTATACTTTAGAAGTATTTTTTTGAGTAAACAATTTGACGTCATTGTTATGTCATTTACGTCATTGTTTATAGGTCGAGATATAAACAACGTAATATCTATATTCAGCACTTGTATACAAAAACACATTTGTAAGCTTGAAGAAATCAATAAAAACCCTTCACAGTCCCTAAAAAAAAAAAAATTGAGAAATGCATTCAATAAAGTCATGAAGGTGCGTCAGTGTATTGATATCAATTTATAAAGTGGTACATACAAGTTAAAACAACCAAGCAGTAGCTTTCCTATACTCATGTTATAAAAGCAGTAGCTTTCCTATACTCATGTTATAAAAATGTGTCAATGTATTGATACAACGTACAAAGAATCTTGTTTTAATTTTTCATGAATCCCGAATAATTAGTTGGAACTGTTCAGGTCTGGTTGTTAAGCGCGTATGAAATAAACTTCCTTACAAAAATATTTCTAAAGTATAATATATCTACCTAAAGAGCATCCATGATGATGATGCAAAAGCGCTTGAAAGAATAAAGGATGAACAAGTAAAAAAAACTCTTATTTCCAAAAGACATTAGAATTGTTCTTAGGTAATTTACAAGGTCTTTCAGAAAATAAATTTGAATCGGAGAGAATTACTAATAATGATTAAACCGTTTGTGCGGTGGGTCAGTGCTCACAGTGTTGGGCTCATGGCCAGAAGGGTGCGGGATCGATTCCCACCATCGGATCAGCCCGGATCGGATACTATACTGTGAGACACTACAGTATTTGACTTTGCTTTACTCACCCATACGACAGAGAAATCTAGCTGATTTGCTAACCTTACGTTTCTTATCTCAGTCCGGTTGTCTCAATCATGGTGTCCAAGAGCGGCAGATATATTATGATTCTACTTATATAATTGATTACATTTTCATAAAACGTTTTAAGACTGAATGACCTGTGAAAAAAAGGTGAGGAAATATTAGTACCTGATGAATACTGTATGTGATGAATGTGCTAAACTATGTTGTAAAAACGAAGGCTTATTTTAATTTGAAAGGAAGAAAGTGGGTGAAAAAAATAATCTGTGTTAGGGTTTGCACCGAGGCAAGGAAATTTCACTCAAGGGGTTATATTATTTGTCTTCCCGCTTGACAGATCCTCATGGGAGACAAATAATGTAACCCCTCGACTGGGATTTCCTGGTGTCGGTGCAAACTCCAACATATCTTCTATTAACATCGGCACGATCTAACCTTTAGGTGTTGCAGTGCCTTAAAACACGAAACCAAAGCAAAGCAATTAGATCTATGAATACATTGTATAAAATGATATTGTTGATTCTGGGACTATTTATCGTGATATATATTACAGTCTGGACGCTTATTATATCAGCACATCATGACCAGATATCAGATAATGCACCAACATATGTGACCATCGGGTTCAGTGTTGTTTTTTTTCCCAGTGCAGAAAGCTATTTTGCAATTAAGACAACAAAGTGGCTTGGCTAAATTTCTCATCGAATATCTGGCAAACCGGTCACAAAACATCAATTTGTTTTCCCTTTAAACTTGAGAGATGCGTTGAGTTTTTGTTAATGTAATACCAATAGTAGCAATGTCGATGCAAGCACTTCTGTAGACAATGACATGGAAGACGAAGAACTTCTTCGAGTGCTTCATGTCGAGTATAGTTCACTAAATATAAAAAATATAACAGTTGATGTTTCACAGTTTTGAAACAGTTTACGTTCTTAAACGAATACATGTAGTACCTTTTTGTAATTATCTCTCTGCAATTATTTCAGCCATACAAAACAGTATATATATATATATATATATATATATATATATATATATATATATATATATATATATATATATATATTGCTTTGTTGTTGTTGTTGTTTTGTTTTTTTGTTTGTTTTTTTGTTTGTTTTGTTTTTGTTTTGTTTTTTTAGGGGGTGGATGGCATATTTTCCAGGGACCTAATAATTGTTTATAGGAATATAAGGTTTCTGCTGAAGTGATTCTCCCGGCTTGGAACGGCGTTCTGATGACTTACTCAGGCAAAACAAGAACACCTAATATAATAGAATGCCAGATTTAGACATATGTAATATTCAAATTTTTCAGATTAATAAAGCAACTCATGGAAAAGATATGAGACTTTCAAAAACTTTAACACAGCACCTGAAACTTAATGACAATAATACCACCATATTTCTGCGTATGCACGCATAACAGGAACTCCTAACATATAAAATTACAAACTTTAGACTTATCTTATTACTTTTTCCAATATTTCAGTCGAATACAGCAACTTATGTAGAAGATATGTAACTAACGTAGGGTAAAAAATGTGACTGACTTTAAGAATAGAGAAATCGAGTTCCATGGTCCCTAACAACAAAATGAGCATCCCTAAGTTCTCACAGACCAGCGTGATCACAGGTAATAATGACTCTCGTGCATATCAGTGATCCTATACCTGATTTTGTGGCACTTCGGTGAAGGACGTAAACACAGAAAACGATCTACTCATGCGGCGTAAGCTGGACGTATGAACCATGCGGGTTTGACGAAACCGCTCCCAACGCTTGGAAAACACCATCTGAACCTATGACAAAGAGACAAGACAGCACATAAGCACAAGCAAGCAGATGAGCAAGAAGGACATATATAAAAACTACTTTCAGGTAGACAGCGCTATTTAGGTCAAAATGTTTACACACACGGGAGAGTTTATTTCGACTAAATAGATCACTCGGAATTTTTTTACATGAGTAAACGAAAATTGAAATTTATAATGTAACACTTGAATTTCAACAGCATACAGTTTCTAACTGGATCTTACTTAACAGTGCGTTCCTTCTATTTTAATATAGGTCGTGGAACTAAGATGGAGCCTTTCTGGCGTTTTCTAGAAAACTCATCAACTTGTTAAAAAAATTATCATAATTTATCGCATATAAAGGTTCTTTAGAATATATTCGCCGAGGAAGATAAGATTTACGTTTTCTTACCAATTTCATAATTGAGCAATTGCTATTTTTATTTCTTTAGGGCGACTGGTTACTAGCTTTATTCAGTTTGTTCCTCTCTCTCTCTCTCTCTCTCTCTCTCTTCTCTCTCTCTCTCTCTCTCTCCAGAGACCAGTAAAAAGAAAGAATATGTATGTGTGTATGTATGTGGTTTCATAACACATCAGCACAATAAAGAAAACTAGCCAGCGTACAATAACAAAGCATCAATGACAATGGCAACATCTCATACATTGGATTTTCGACTGATAAATGATCATATTGGTAATAAATCAGTCAGAAATTTGCTTTTGCGAATATATACAGCAGGAAATTTGCTTAAGTTGGGTAAAAAAATTCTTTTAAATCGGTTGATACATATTCTATGAAACGCTGGAAGGCTAAATAAAAGTTGACCTTTTCTTTAAAAGAAGTTGCCAGTATAAATTCTAAACACTTAATTTCTAATGAACTGATGTATCGTCATTTCTTGACCGTGCCAAAATAGCGATGTCTCTTTATATAAAACTCATTAGTTGCAAGATGAAAAAAAATTGCTGGTAGATAAGGTTTTCAAAAACAGTTTTACAATCTCAAGGGTACGTTTGCGCCCAGACTGTAAGGTTTTTTGAAACAGTAGGGCAATCCGTTGCATTTAAACTGTCTTTGACGAATCCCATGAATAAATGCAATTTTGAAAACTGTCGAATAAAGAAGATGCGTAAACACAGTCCACGCAAAACTGTGGAATAAAGAAGATGCGTAAACACAGTCCACGTAAAACTGCAGCATGAGGAAAATTAAAAGTGCATCCATGCATCACGCATTCATGCTATTCAAAATTGCTTATCCATACTCACTTACATCAGTTATGACTTTTTCGATTCTTTGCGGTGAATAAATTCTAAATGAGCTCGGAGACTGATCAAGGTAAACAGGGGAAGAAGTACAAAATTGACGTCGTAACGTGTCTTGTACCTGCATTAAAAATTGTATTCTTTCATTTGTTGAGATGTCCGTATGTGCATATATATATATATATATATATATATATATATATATATATATATATATATATATATATATGCAATAAACTGACAACGAACAGTGCAAAACTAGTTTTTAACTAGCCTAGTTAAAAACTAGTTTTGCACTGTTCGTTGTCAGTTTATTGCATTTATTTGTATCAATCCATGATACATGTGATTCCTGGCTGGATCCAGTGCACTTGAAAGGACTGTTATTTGCCGTATGATTCTGTTTACTTTATATATATATAAACATGTGTGTTTGTGCTTCCACTGACTGTAACTACATCTTAAATGCATTGGCTTTTTTTCGAACCAGTATTTACTCTTACATATAACATGTTTTTTCCAAACTGAGTATTTTTGCATCTGCTAAATGTAACGATAATTTTTAAATAAAGTTATATATTTCTTTTATTTTCAGATACATTTAGTTCAAAACATATCTTTTTTCAGTAACATAGTACAGTTTGGACAAATATTCCAAGATTTCTTTCTTAGTAAATTATTCTTTAGATGATGGATTAGAACTATGATGAGAAATGGAAGAAATAAAAGTATACATTAATATAAAACAACATGAAATACATGTAATGTTCTGAATATCTAGCAATTACTACAACTGTAACAAATTAATATCTGATCGTAAATTCTGGCATTGCTGGAACTGGAAGCTAAGGCAATGTTTATTATAAAAATTTCTAACTGTTCGAAAGAAAAGCATCTTAAACCTTAGAAAAATACTGAGCTGTCTTCAAGAAACAAAAATACAAATGTTTGCATTAAATTAATATAAAGTTGAATAATAAGTCGTAATATATATTAGAGCCATCAGAAGTCACAGTCCCTGCTTCCAGGACCTGAAATTTCGGTCATTACTTGTAATTGTACTTTGCTGATCTGATAAGTCTTGAATAAATGTTTCCCTGCTATTCCCATTTCACAGTTATACAGGGAACTCCAATTTTTTAAAAAATATCAATGGGTCTGCATGAAATACATGTATTCTGTAATTATATTGTTGAAAACTCTAATTGGAACATTTTTGTTGACACTTATTTTGAGGACAACGTGTACTCATGAGATTAAAAAGGCACATATCCAAAAGGGCTTAATGCTCAAGTGTACTCATGACATTAAACGGCACATTTCCAAAAGGGCTTGATGCTCAAGTTTTGCGGAATTACTTGTCCTAATTTTATAAATCTTAACTTTATAAATTCGGCGTAACTGTCGTATTAATCAGATCCGTCGTTCGGAAACTAGTTGTTCTATTTATAGCACAATATAGCAATAAAAACAAAGATGCAGGGCGTTAAAGGCTTTTCAAGCAGTGTCCCTGAACACGTACCTTTCAAAAGAAGGAGCGGGATTTGTGTTGTTTGTTTGTTATTACTTGCTGCAGATAACCTTTTCCTAAGCATGTACCGAAATGAAGAAAGACACAAGTGATGAATGAGCGTTCGGTTGTAAAATTTCAAGGTTTCTGCATTGTAAGGTAATTATCACAACTGTGTTAGTGGATAAAGTTTAACAGAAGTACAGCTACGTATGTAAATGAAATTCAGGGGGAAAAGAGCTGACAAACTGTACACTTGCGGTTAAATAATGAATGTATATAAAAAAATTAATTTGGATTGTTTTTCTTTCATTTTTTGAACTTGTTTACACGTGTGCAAAACGGTTTTTAATACAGTTTCTCTTTCGTTTTATTACCAGCTTACTTATCTCAAAAGAGCTATAATTCCCGTAAACTTTCTTCTTTGGCATAAAAGCTATAAATCCTTTAAACCTTTTGCGATGGTGTTTCCGTTGTCACTATATTGTGTATGAACATGGATTAAGTTCCATTGCAAATATGTACACCATGGCTATACATCATATCATATTCGCTCATATATTGGTGATCACTACATCATTTAGCTTTCATCTCTTGAAGCTAATTTACAATATATGTAACGAAAACTTAATCTGTGCACTAACCCTAGCATTCTCTACCACGTGTGCCTGTTTTACGGCTAATTTCACAGTTTTTATGTGCATTTAGATACATTTTTTCGCCACCCTCCCACAGTAGCACTTAATGATTTTCTTATTAGCGCTACCAAGAGAAAGCAATTCTTTTCAAAGTGCTATCTCAGTAAGCAGCTATTCAAAATATTTTACTTTGTGATTGTTTTTGACAGCTCCGTCCACAGAATATACCTATATGTTAAAACAATTCTTTCTGACTATATTAGGTCCGATATGTCTGGATCATCAGCTTATAAGAACTTTTAATAAAAGAACTATTGAATACATCCATATTTTCATTCAAACAAAAAACAAAAACACACCAAAAAAAACAAACTGAACCTTGACATCCTAAATATTGCCACATAACAAACCCTTTGTGTTCAAATGCAATCAACAAAGCAATGATAGACATGAAAATCTGAGCCATAAGAAAGAAATAAATGCTACATCTATACAAATTGAAATATTGCCGACATTAACAAAATAAGGTTTCGAAAACTGAAATAATTTAAAATCTGAAGCAAATTATAAACCTTTTAATCAATATATGGATTGGATATCCGGGGTCAAACCTAATGGACTGAATGCATTTGCTTATATCGATAGACTTGTTAGCCGTGAACATAGAAAACCTTATTGAAAACCATTTTAAATGTTCGCCTGACTTAGTCCATATCAAAGACTGCATTTGACTTTAAATACAAGATATGAAAGATGCATTGTATGTAATGTTGTTTTACTATTTTATTTTATGGTAGTTGTACTATGGCTAGAACGCTGAATTACACTGTAGTAAACCCGTCCGTCTCCAGTCGTGACAGGCTCAGGGGTAATACAGACTGGTTTATTTTGTAAGACGGAATTATGAAATGGTATTTAGTCAATTCTACTTCTCACCTCTCCATTAAAAAAACAGTATAAAAATGATATGATAAATCCCTGGAATGACACAAGAAAATGTGACGAGTATGACCATACGCCGAACTTGAGTAGATCATCTGTGGGCGCCTCTATCATCACCACAAAATTAGTAATTCCCAGAAGTGGAAGCAGCAACAAGGCTGCCTTGATGGCTTTTCTGAAAATAAATCATACCAGAGTTATTACAAGTACAGTACTCCCTCATTATGACTGTCCATGGAAGCCACAGATATTGAGACCCGCCTTATACTGAAGTACAGGATACATTTTACTACCATTTAATGAAATGGGATCCATAATCAAGGTCGCCTTATAACAGGAGTCGTGTTACAATGAAAGGCCTTATAACAGGAGTTGTGTTACAATGAAAGGCCTTATAACAGGAGTCGTGTTACAATGAAAGGACTTTAGTGAGAAAGTAGATGTAAAAGGCAGTTGTTCGACTTTTTTGTACCTTCCCCCTAATAAGGGCTCGGCCCCAGACCCCCACCCCCAGGGGCCACAAAAACTGAACCAATGCCAATACCATAGGCCGCAGACTAAGAGATACATTAAATCAACGCTCCAATTCATATTTCCCGGGCTGACCCACCACACATGGGATGGCCAAAACCACCCAGCCACCACCTCTGATGAGCCTTTAAACGATGAATCTTGCTTTGGCCGCCACCCCCATTAAGCCTCTTGGTTTTATCATATAGGTGTATAATGCACTTGGCTATGCATTGCCAATTTAAAATGAATCAATACCTGAAAATCAACAGGTAAATGTATTCTGTCGAGTGTGAAATTACAAGCCATTGAATGGACTGAATGCATACCTTCATAACAGTTTTAATCTTTCTCTTGCTATGATGCCCATGAATCAGCAATATTTTGTATTATAATGTACATTTTAGTAATTCATAACAGTTAACCTTCTGCTTACTTGGCGCTCAACGAGGACGGCTCACCCACCGTCATTAATCAAGTTTCTAAAATATTTTTACTATGGAAGTAGTGGTAGCAATTTGTTTATTTTTTTAATTTTTTTTTGCTTTTGTTTTGCTTGCTTGCTTTTTTTAAAAAAAAAAAAAACACGTTTGGTTGATTAGTAACAGAATAAAGGGTCTTATCTTAAAGTAATTCAGCCCCTTTATTTATCAATTATTAATGTAATAGTACAATATCGACCAAAATTTTGAATTAATAAAAACCTTATCGACCGAAATTTTGGCCTAATAAATAGTTTTGTGACAAAATTGGTACGCGTGGGAAGACTCCTCTGCTGTATTTTCTCCGCACTATGAAACCATGAATTCAATCCTGTTGAAGTTAATATGATTAAACCACATGCGCAGTCTAGATGAAACTAAGTAGTAGTAATGTCGGGCGTTTATAAGTATTGGTTTTAAGTATAAAATGCTATGATTTAAAAGCCTGCTATATTTTACATTATAAAGGTAAAATGTGTACGGGTTCCTTTGTTATGGCGGGTTTGTCCCGCTGGTAACACTAACAGCAGCAGCGCTTATTATAATAGCGGAAATTTGGTAGCGACCAAGCCAATAAATAAAGATGCTGCTACTAACACTGGTGACTCACGACTTACTGCTGCAAATAAAACTGTATCTAAGGATGGCGATGGCACGTGAGGCTGCAGTTGTTCTTTATGATGCGCTTTGATCCTCCACACTAGTGTGGTGATATAATAGGAATATATAATAGGAATTGTAATAGTTTTCGACGGGGTGTCTAGAGACGATGACGGTTTAAATTCATTATGTTCAATCTCAGCCGAAATGTTGAACCAACCTGGTTTGTATGAAATCTCCCAGAGTGCCACACACGAATTTGAGTTGGTGTATATCACTTGCTCTAGAATCACAAGTCCCATTTAACGATTGGTCAATACAGTATACATTGTGAGAACCTTGCATTCCACAGTTGTGCAAGCACTAGTGCCGGGATATAGTATTGTCACAAGTACTACACTTTAATAGCGTCGGCGGTGTCATTAACTACAGCAACGCAGAGAGACAGACAGACAGAGACAGAGAGCGCAGATCCAAGAACTGTTGCTCATCCTAGACGTGTATGTCAATAAATCTCCTTCGTTTCGGAGCAGGTTTATTGACCTGATGGTCTGGTGGTGTGGACAGCTGGTTATCCGGAACGGCAGACGGTGAAATGAAGTTTTGGCAAAATCAAGCAAAACTCTGCCGTTTGGCGCGCCACCACCGGTTGTGGCGTTAGCGTTCGAGACCACCTGATGGTTGGAACAGAGCTTCCAGAGAGGGTACGCAGATTTTACCGGTTTCACGTTTACTACCACGTGAAAAAAATACTTACTCAGATGCTGTGCCCCCTTCCAGCCCAAACAGGGTAAGACATGTTTGCAAACAACATTGACATGAGTACTTACGAGAGCTTTTGCACCGAGTTCAATGTGGATAAAACTCGGACTGGAGGTAAAAGCACGGTGAAAACCAAGGCCTTGATACGATGTATGACTATAGCCCTGACCACGGCTACCGGCCGATCCTAGGTGGTGCATGGACCCCAACGTGTATGCGTTTGACAATTGAAAGAAACACAGAGTTGACTAATTCCAGAAAGGCATCGGTGCGAAAAAGAGCTTTGTGTAATTTATGCTGAACAAGTCACAAGGCTTTACCCAAGCCGGTGTAGAACGTTTTAATGAAAGCGTTTTAGCGCACATTTGGGCCATCATGGGCTCACAAACCGAAATGCCTACCTCGATATTGGGGTTGGGAAACGCCTTAAATTTGCAAAAACAGTTTCTTGCAAACGTCGACAAAATGACAGACCAAGTAGATGACGCCCCCAACCTGTTAAATAAGTTCCAGTTATTGCTTGGACACGCCATAAGTAAGCTAGATTACGTCCTTGGTGGTACCCTCTACATGATTCCAAGCGATATGGATCTTAAAGTTGGTACCTATGAGAGGTATAACAACAAACTTCTTATAGCGAACGAGAACATGGTGTTAGGCACCAATGTTGATACAACATTCCATACGGATACCCGTACAACTGTCTGTACAAGTACAAAGTACAGCGGTTGCACAGCAACCACAGCCAACGAAACATAAAGAGGTTGGTTTTGACCCACCCGAAGGCAGAACGGCAGCAGCGGTGGCACAAACCAGCACCATGCATGTCGTTGCGACAATGCAGTAGTCGAAAAAAGCCGAAGACCACGAGGCCAATGAAACGGCACTGGTCGTGGGAGGCATCACGGTGGGTCTTGTTAACCATCTGGTTTATGCGCTGAGCGCCTGACTTTCTAGCCTGTCTGCATAGCGCGAGCGAATAACGACAAAGAACCGCGATAGATGTAGTGATCACTAGGACCACCAGGTTGTCAGCTAGCCAGCTGCTGATACTGCCAGCTCTCCTCGGCAAGAACGAAACAATTGACCCGATAATTCCGGACAGAGCCCCCGCCGCTTTTTCTATCAGGTTTAAGCGCGGGAATTGGCGGTGTACCGTCTGCGCCACCTGTGACCGCAAGCACAATCGTGCTTATATTAACCCCAGGGCAGTGAGAATTGAGGCTATAGTGATGCCTTGTTCGTGGAAGAGTGTTCTCAGCGTCTGAGCTAGGGTCGTATACTCATGGAGGATTCTGTTGATGATCTTCCTTATCCGGCTAAACTGGGTGCGAAGGGCTTCTCGGTTAGTGACCGTGAACCGCGTTCATCTTCTGGGTTTTAATGCGATCTCGTATCTCCTGGCTCTTCCTTTCTCTTTCTTCATCGGACAGACTCTTGTCGTTTTCCACTCGGGTCAGCTTTTCATTTTCTACGGCTATGTGGTTATCGAGCTCTGTAAGCTTCGAAACGTTATTTATAAGTTCGACACGCGTCCTCTGAAGCGCCTCTTTGAGGCCAAGTATCTCTCGCATTGGGAGGTTGTTAGGTCCCTGTGCTGTCATATCCTTAAGCGATATGTCCTTTAAGCCTGCTACAGCGAGTAGCTCATGATCTGTCGGCACGCCTACGGCGGTTTCGGTTGGGATCTCTTCTCGTGCTGAGGCGAGCTTTTCTTGTGCTTCAGCTGAGAGCGTCTCCTTTGTGAGTCATAATGCTCAGGCGAAATTACCACCCCCCCCCCTCCCCTTGTTTTTGTAGTGTTGATGGCGCTAAGAAGTTTCTTGCTTCATTTTTATTCGTCACGAGTAATCAATTTCTGCCACACTTTAGCGCGAAGGTGCCATCCTTTTTGCTGTAAACTTTAGATTGATTTCGCGCTTTCCAAACCCCAGTCCTTTGAGGTATGCATCAAATTCGTTTAGGCATTGTTCTAGTATCCCCATTGATGCAACATTTTCCTGATCCCACCCGGTTGGCACCTCTCCAGGCACCGCTAGGTTGACATTCACAATTGCTTTGAATGGAGGGGCAGGGGCAGTAAAAAAATCCTTGGTCACGCTATCGTTAAAAAGATCAATATAAAGCTTGAAGGGAATGAATTGACCTGCATTGACGACGCAGACATATGGGGTGTCTACAGGGAGCTCTGGTTAACAGAAAAAGAGAGGATCAACGCAGTCTACCAGGGAATCTAGCATAAAAACACTGCTAAAATACGTGCCGATGCCGCCGATAAGCTTACCGCCACCGAGCCAGAAGCGTCTATTGCTGCCGCGTTTAGAAACAGATTCTTGGTGCCGCTCGACTTTGAGCTACTAAATGACCATATGCCTTTCTAGCAGTCAGGCCTTTCAGACCGCATCACCTTTGAGCTGACGTTTAACGACTATGACAGGGTAATCAAGAGTACTAACCGGGGCACGAGCTACATTATTAGCGGAATTTCGATGGAATTTGACACCGTTACCCACGCAGATCTAGCCCGCATAATTAGAAATCAGCATATGGGAAAAATGGCGATTTTTTATTCGCGACTTTTGCGCTATTACAGGATAGTAGTGAACAAGAGTGATAGTGTGTGCGATAGTTTTTTCCTCTTCGAAAATGCAACAAAAGGCGCGGATTTCGCACATGACACGAAGTACTTATGTAACCCCTTCATCAACAAGGTGTCGGTGACAATCGAGGGCGTCCTAAGCTAGATCTATGCCCAGAGGCAAGGCGCAATAACCAGCAGTGTGAGTAAGCTCTGACGAGAGAGTCAATCGAGGACAAGAAGCTGCCGGAGTTAGCTGTCTGTGAGTTTTACCAAAACAAGTTCACCGTAGTCGTCAATATAAGGACCTCTGAAGACAACACGCTCCACGGTTCAGGACGACACATAGAAGATGCGAGCGAGGGGGTCGCGCTGCAAGTTGAAAAAAGTCCCAGACTGCAGGTGTGTTAAACATGTATGTATCTATCGTCATGGACGCGCAGTTCAACATCCAAAATGTTCAGTTTATCTCAGCAATCTACTAGCCCGCAGCAGACTGAACACCTTCCGCAGCTGGAACAGTGTAGAAGACAACAAATCTTTGAAAACTTGCCTCCGCACTGCGCAAGGATCGTTGGCCACCGCGGCTGTGGCAAACCCGTTTTCGCCTGTTAGCTTATAGAAACATAATTTAAGGGTCACTTTAATTTAATCATTATCTGCTCTACTATTGACTTAAATAAGGCTTACAACCATCCATGGGCACGCGGCAAAAAGGATGAGCCAGTATTTGTATCAACCCCGGGCGCTTTCGCGGCCATCTTGATGACCTGCTCTCTGCCTTCGCAAAATGGTTTGAGGGCACAACTACATTTTTTTCTGCAGGATCACTGCGCCTTACTTTTTGACGTCTGGCATAAGGAAACGGCTCTCACAAACCTCTCCCATATCAGCCGCCATGCCGGAATTAGCGTTTGAATCATTATGCCCCTCACACCCCCCCCCCCCAACAAAAAAAAAAACAACGCTGGCCAAGGACTTTAGTGAGCAGACGTCCTGAATCGCGCTCTATTACTGCAAAGACGAATATTCATTCAGAGGCGAGCTGCGAGAAAATAATGTAAATGAGACTTAGGGCCGAGCTGAGGCGTATGACTTTGTCAGAAATGAGAGTTTCGGTAAAATATTGATGCGAACAGAGCCACCGGTCTTATATAAATTTGTTTCCGGTCACGAGAGACGCTGACGCCGTGCTAAGGGGGATTTAGCATGCTATGGCTTCATATAGCGTACCTTACCAGACACGCTTTAATCCTTGAGAATTTATATGTCAGATACTTAGATCTAAGCGCGCAACCAACCACATCATCCAAAACCTTACAAGATCTCTGACAGTTGCTGGTGTTAAAGCAACACAACTTTTTGCACAAGTTCGAGGCAAGATGCTAAACATGAATGTCGAAGAGTTGTTGAATGGATTTGCAGACCAATTGCAGCCGGAAGATTGCAGCTCAAGAGCAGGTGTGTGCATAAGTGCTTATTGAGCGGCGACTAACAACACAGGGACCACGGGAGACTAAACGAGCGACATACGCAAGCAAAGCGTAGCACATCTGCGTGACCACCTATCAGAGTTGATTGTTTCCGGCACAGCAAAAGAATACCTTTTCCGCCATCTCACTTTGACGGTCTCTTTGCAATGACCGATGAGGAGGTCGCTAAGACCTATACGAAGCTAAACTAGGGGCTAGGATGACAGCGTCGCTGGGGACATCTCTGCTTGGGCTATATACGGTGACGGTAAGCCGCTTTCTGCTGATCGACAACATTGATCAACTCGCGAACGATCTAAACCATGACCCAATCATTCAAACGTCGTTACCTTTGTTTCAAGTGCGGAGCGATACTGGCCACCTTTGCTGCGGGCATGATCGTCCCGACTGTTCCCACTATCTCGACACAAGTGCAGGAATTTGAAAAGAACCGACAAGGTATTATCTACGCAAGCACAACTTACAATGAAATCAACAAAGGAACCGCCATAGGAACCGACACAAGTTACTAAGGTACAAAATCCTGGTCAGGTGGCTTCTGGTAAAAAGATGACCGCCTTTTTGAAAGAACGTCGCTGAAACAAGGCAAACCGAGCGATAAGCCCGCAAGCGTGCAAGCACCACCACAGAAAGCGACGGCGTGACGGCGGCTCACTATCGAAATATCACCACGGATTCCATTGTCAATAAACAAGTGTATGTTAATGTCTATCAGCAGATCAAGCTTAACATCCGTCTTCATTGGCGAACTATAATAATGAGCTGGTTTAAGGCTGTAGTGGAGGTGTAGCGGAATGCTTCAATTACTTCCGCTAGCATCAATCTTTAGGTAGAGGTCGTGATAGTCGCCCATGGCTTTGCAGCCAAAAGGTCTTCCACACGCTCAGGACATGCTCATATTCTTTTCGGTTATACATGCGCTGTTGAGTTGGCTGTAAAAGGCCTCTATCGATAGAAGCTGTGTTTCTTCGAATCGCTCCCAGCTGCTCATGTATTCGTATGGGTAGACGCTCTTACGAAGCAAAAGGTCAATGCTGTGCTCCGTGTGCCTCGCCGTAGCGCGAAACGCCTTCTTAGACGTGTTGACAGTCAGCTTTTTTTTAGGCCCTTTGTTGATAAAAAAAAATGGAGGATGTCATCGAACTGTAACTGTCCTAGTGAAAAAGTCATGTTCTTCTCCATGTTGTTCGGAATGGCGCTAATATTCTTCGTTGAGGCTGTTCCGGTGACCTCCATGATCAGGTGACCATCGTAGACGCGCAGATTATGAATCACAACAAGCACTTTTATTTTTTTTGGATAGATGCGCAGTTTGATATTGCTTGCTTGATGGGCGACTTCGCGGTATTTTCCGGTGATATGGCAGTGGTATCGCACGCGGTCGTGGTCAAGTTTTTTGTCGTTCTTTCGGTTGTCTTCAGTCAACACTATTTCCGCGGGATTTCAGAGCACCTCTGATCTCTTCACGCTCGAGGCTCTGAAAGAAAGTGGCCACAGCCTCAATGCCTCGGTACAACACTGGCTCCATATATACCCCATCGACGCATACGACCATATAGCAGAAGCTTCATTGAACCTGGACAGCGATTTTCTGCGTGCTGCTTTTATCCAGATTGCTGGCAAGACCTTCCACCGGATCGTTGAGCGCTTCAAAGTCCGCACATATGATGTATGTAACACTCATCTGGCGTCTGTAGTTCTGAAAGATTATGATACCGCTTGCGCTGCCTTCCTCCGGTAAGGACACGCGCTGTAGCTTTTCGCCCAATCCACAGCCGTCTTCAGTGTGGCATTCCAATACGTCGGCCCGACTGAAGACGTGAAGGCACGTGCTCTCTGTATTGGTTTTGTTGTGGTTGTATATCATACGACTTAGGTCTTTTATCCAGACATAGTTGTTCTTTTCTGCCGTGTCTGCAAGCAGCAGGCCCACAGTGTGTGGCCTTACTGAGCTTGCACTGCTAATACGCAAGCGGGTTGAGGCCGATTTTTCAGCCACAGACATTAGCCGCGATAGTTTCATTACGGCGCTCAAACTTGGCGTTATCACTAACCTTGGCAGGAAAGTCAACGCTTTTAAAGTCAAATTCACCCAGATGCTAACGGTACTTCCTGAACTGGTCAACGTTATCATTAGCTGGATTCAGACGGCATAGCCCATTCAAAAGAGTGATTATCCGTGTTTTTTTACATTAATAACAAACTGCTGTGGTATACTTTTGGCGTTGGAATGTAGCTCCGGCCTCGAAATGGGCGGTGCTGCGACACACCAATTCGCAGCAGGCAAATGCCCGTCCAGACCCCTCGCGCATATAATTTTTAATGCGCTTCAGTATGTTAGTGTCAGCTTGGCCAACACGCTACTTAAGTTCATCGCTGCGCAGTACGACTACAGCGTTGATACGTAGGCCGTCACTTAGCTCGCAAATCTGGCGTGGTGCTGGAATAGGTCTCTGGGCTGATCTCGCCTCTTTGAAATAATCTGGTAAGCTCCTGTACTGCTATATCCATCCGGTTGTATATCTTACCACACAATATTTTTCTAAACGAAAATTAGTATATGTAGACCTAGTCAATATGGGTACACATATGTATCTCTAATTAAAAATATTTAGGTATACCAGTCAAATGGGTATACATATATGTCTGTAATTAAAAAGTGTACACTGTTATCGCCTCGAGACGCCTGCACTCATTCTCAGATGTGGTCTTTCTTCTTCGTAATATCTTCAGCGCCGCAGATCCGCAGCGCCAGCAAAGAGCAAATTTTGCCTTTGTCCCTAAACCACAGCTTATCCCACGCTGTGCCCTGGACCCAATCAACAGCCAGGAACATGTATTATACCCACAGGTCATGTATATATATATATATATATATATATATATATATATATATATATATATATATATATATATATATATATATATATATATATATATTTAAGTATACTATTGTTTAACTGACCAAAAATTAATTGGTTGCCAACTTTGTTGTGTGGTTGGAGCAAAACAACACTTTAAAGGTTCTCTAAGCATTTGGATCCATCCAACAACACTTTATTTGCTCCTGTTTGGTGGTCTGCGGACTGGGGTATTGACAGTGGTTCAGTTTTGGTGGCCCCAGATCCCCGGTGGCTGGGGTAGGGGGTCTGGAGTCAAGTTCTTATTAGGAGGTGGGCGCCCCTTATTAGGGGGAAGGTAACAAAATTTAACAACTGCCTTTTACATCTACTAAGTGAGTGCTATATAAAATACAACTATAGTGCAAAAGGTCAGGAAATACTTACAACTTTTTAAGAAAGTACAAGTTGATGGCCGTGCTAGAGAACAATGTTTTTGGACTTTTAAATGCAGTATACAGAAAATAGTCAAAATACAACGTACGCTATGTTGTAAAAGAAATTGGACTCTCCTTGAACATACTTTTTGTTATAACTACAATTTATATGAATATTTCAAGTAATGGGCAATTTAATTGGTCAAAATATCATCACGTGACCACAATCAGCTATTAATATTTCTGAATAAACTGTTTCATGAACTACTTTTTAGTTCTAAATATAGAGTCGCGCGACCAACCAAATGAAATAAAATTAATACTAAGAAAATGGCGACCATCGCAGTTTGTGATTCGAATACGTAAATTCGTCTTTTGTATATATTTAAAATGAATAAAATGAAAAGTAAAAATATGCAAGCTCCCCTTAAAGTCAGAAAATCATATCAAATGTGCATTGCAGGCACGGACATAGCAACCAGTATTTTTTTTTTTTTTTTTTTTTTGGTTAAATCTGAATCGGTACACCGGGAATGTTTTGCAAAATCAAGCGCGCTCAGTGCAGACTCGGAAGTTTGTCAATATTGCCACGTCGACAAAGAGATTTTTTTAGCTGAATGCTTGTATGTAATGTTCATGGTGTGTGTGTGTGTGTGTACAGAGCTTTTGAATTTGCCGGCATAACAAACTAAAAAAATCAGATTTGCTGATGTGCATATCTTGCTAAGTTTGAAAACAAGTGGACAAGACCGAATTTCATTCAAGTTTTCTCGACAATTTTCCTGATGTAATTGAAGACACAGGTAAAACCTTTTTCAGAAGATGCAACAATTCATATTGTTTACAGTGACAACCCTATTTTCGAACAACATGAACAGCTAGTCTTAATCCATCCTGATAAAGATGTGGTACGTCTGAGATTTTGCTTGAAGTGTACTAAAAATCTAAAAATACGAGCAATGGTGGCTGCTAATGGAAGCAAACATTAAATATTAAAAAAGGTGTTTCATCCCGTTTAAAGTTAATAATCAGAACTTTTACACTACCATTCTGATGGTCCCGGATAATTTTAGTGACGCCCCCTCTATTATTTAGGTAATTGTGACTCTGGCCCCCCAACCCCGCCCCCAGCTTTCACAACTCGCTTTTCTCCCTCTCTCTCTCTCTCTCTCTCTCTCTCTCTCTCTATATATATATATATATATATATATATATATATACACACACACACTCTTGCTCCTTTGAGCAGTTTTATAAGCGATACAGACAATGAAAGTTACGGCACAAAATTTGCTGCTATGAGCAATTTTATAAGCGACACATACAATAACATCTACGGTCCAAAAATATGAGAACAAAATTAGAGTGCAACATTCTATTTTACACATTTTTGCTCCGTAAGCTGAAGCGCTAACTATAATGGGTCACTAGGTCACAAGGTCAGTACACTATAATGCTTGATCATGTCGCCATTTTAAAATTTGATTAGGGCGGAGTTCTTATTAATAAAGACATGTATACAATGTTGAATTTAGGACCTTGCTGGAACCAATGTCCTTCCAGACTTCCCTTGTCCCAAACATTGCCACAGTTAACAAATTTGAGCACGATAACTTTGAAAAAAGTGTTTGCACCGTTATGCACCGTAGCTGTTATTGTCTGTATCTCTTATGTGTGTGTGTGTGTTTGTATATATATATATATATATATATATATATATATATATATATATATATATATATATATATATATATACATGTATATATAAAGGGATGAATGCTTGGCTGTGTGGGTTGGGGCGCTGGTATATGAAAGCTAGGCGAAAGTTGCCGTTACCCGCGGCATGGGATTCGATTTATGCTTGGAACGAATTATGACTCTCTAACCTGTTATATTATATTGGTGTCATTAAATAATACTGCATCCTGTTAAATTTTATTGGTGTCCTTATACGAGGAGTATTTAAACATTCTGAATATTAGTACAATGTACAAGAAAGTGTTCTTAATTTGCGAACAATACGTCATTTTCAGTGCATCCTTTCAAAGTACTTCCCATGCACTTCTACACACGTTCTCATTCTGATTATGCAATAATTAAATGCCATTTTGAATTCTCTTTTGGTATGTTGTTCATACACTCGAAAACCGCACTTCCACCGCATAGCCCTCAGCAAATCTTTGATAACGGGATTCAGTCAGAAGTGACCTGGAGCTAAATCAGCACTGTATGGAGGATGTGGCAAAGTTTGGATGCTGTACTCCTTCGAAAGTCTGTCAATACGGCTAATTTATGCGCCGGTGCGTTGTCATGGAGTAGATATATCGGGTACCGGTGCACGGACGGATGGTTCGGTAGCGTTCCACAACTTTTGGCAACACTTTGGCGGCATACAAATATCCAGGTACACTAGAAGAGTTAGGCACAGGTACCTCGATGACAGGGCCTTTTGTATAAAAAAAATAATGCGTATAAAATTCCCTTGAAATTCCGACTACATTGAGCTATTTATGGTCTCTGCTCGTTTTTCTCCGATCCAAACTTTATTATTTTCTCTTAAGTCGGGTTAAAAGAAAGTAAATCCATGTTTCATCACCCATGACAATCTCATTCAAACGACTCTGGTCACTCTTTTCATATTTGGCGAGTAGCTGTTTTGCAATTTCAACTCGAGTCTGTTTTTGATCAGCCATCAGCAAACGCGGGACCCATCTTGCACAAACCTTTTTGATCTTCAAATGATTCTTCAGTATATTACAAACATCTGAAGAATTAACGTCCGTGATAATAGAAATGGCTTCCACTGTATATCGAGCATCTTCGTCAGTATCCCCCTTCAGAGAAGCCACTTCCTGCTCACCAATCGCATACAACAGTCTTCCATAACGTGGGTCATCTTCCATGGTTTTGCGACCATCTTTAAAACGATGAAACCGTTTGAAAATTGTAGGGTATCACAGAGAATTACATTCGTAAACTTTATCCAAGTCGACCTTGATATCAGTCAGAGAGTACCCTAAGAGCGCCCGGATTTTGCAGTATACTCTTTGCTCAGTAGTAGAATTGTTCCCCTTCTCTGACATTTTAACGTCACTGTCATTACCTATGTTACGTCACACGCATATATCTGCATATATTCAGCGTGATGTGCGTGCAGGTGCAGGTCATTCTATAGAACATTGTTTTGTTTATCGCGTTAGAACTATTGACAGGTTCAAAAAACAAAAAGTTATAATAAAATATTCAGAACTTTTTTTAATACTCTGGTGTGTGTGTGTGTGTATTCATCGTGTGGTACAAAAAACATGATATTTTAACGAATGGCGAAGCCACGAGTTAAAATATATAGTGTTTTGTAGCACAAGATGAAATATATATGGCATTTATGCAGGAAAAGAACATTTTCTTTTTATTATATGCCAAACTTGCTCCAGAATCGAACCGTAGAAGAGTAAATTCAGCATACCACGCCCACCCGACTTTTCATAAATTCACGTCACTTTCAACCCTATTCATAGGCTAATCATACAAAATATCAACTGCATAAAACAACGGTGGGATTGGGATGACCAAATCTGTTGTAGTAAATTACACTTTTGACATTTTGTAAACTATATGGCCCTATCTGACCATCAAGCGAGTCTGCTTCAGCAATGCATCACAGCGGATTTATCACTGTTGTCCACGTAGTAAGGGGTAATAACTTCATAGAGACACGAACGGCGTCGAGTCAAATTTCTTCAGCAAAAACTAATTTCCATGTCTCAAAGGTAATGCAGTTTCCATTTATTTGTTTTAGCTCACAAAGTGCTCGTTTTTCTTGCTGCAGATATACTTTCTATAATCACACACAATCAAGTGTGGCATACCATGATGGCATGATGGGAAATCTTGTATTTTTCACATGTGAAATTATAAGGATAGATTTTTCACGTGAAAATATACGAATGAAAAAAAAGTATGACAATTATTTCGCCAGTATTTTTTTATATTTCACACTTAAGTATAAAGTTACTAAGACAGCTTCATTTAGATTTGTTTATATTGTCACCGATGAAAATCTCTTATCTAAAGATATATAAAGGTGAAAGTTTGGGCTTAAATGCTGACCAAATTTAACTTTTCCCAATATATATCAAGGTGAAAGTTTGGACTTAAATGCTGACCAAATTTAACTTTTCCCAAGATTCAGACTGATCCGAGAAGACCTTTAATGTAGTAACGAGAAATACCAGAAGTAGAATTTTAAAGGTACAGCTGACAGCGAAAATTGCCTTTATGATTTATGTTTCTTTTAAAGAATTAAATATTTCTTCACCTTTGTAAGCAAATATTTCTTTATTTCTGTTCTCCAGCTTGCTACTTTGAAGACTGGCAACGTCGCTCTGATTTTTCATGCGTAAGGGTTTGTGTAATTTCTTCAATGCTATAAATAGCTGATTCAAAAAAGGGAGACTATTCTTATGCAACAGAGCTTTTGAGGTCAGAAAAGGAAAAGATATGTAATAAAGCACAATGAAAGACAAAAGAAAATTAGTTTATAATTGCAATTATAGGAGTTTAATATGTTTTTTTATTTATTTTTTTAATTTAATTTTTTTTAAACTTATTTTAGGGGGGTTGAGTTTTTCGTGTGATAGACTCTCAGTTGCCGAACACTTTATTTGTTGTGTAATTCGGCAACTGACAGTACATACTCAATATCACTCAAAGATGATGGCAATGCAACTCACCTCTGCATTACTCCTTCAGATGGGGCATGTATACTATCGACCTTTTGGTACCCTGATTCGGAACTTTTGCTCAAGATCAAAGCCTTGTAAAACAGAAAAACAGTCCAGAAATCTCATAGTACACTTACGCAATCTTGCAACAGTCAAGAGTGACCGGTGAGTTCCACTGTCCGTGTTGTATATGATTTGTAATGCTCTGTAATTAATCCATTCCCATGATGTCACAATATTGTTTGAAGAACTGAACTTTATGTTTTACAAGGTTCGTGAAGTCATGTAGCTTAACAATCGATTACACACTGCACTTCAGGCCGTAGTGATCAGAAGATCGTTCATGCATATTGTGTAATCGATTTTCAAGCTTCTTTCGTTCATGAATCCTGTAAAATAGGAAGCTGAATTCTTATAATTATAAGTAGTTACAAAAGTAATAATGAATCTCAAGAAAAAAGAACAACTATATTTTTACCATTGTTTACAGATATTGTGCAAGAACACGAAAAGGGCGCATGAGTACATAAGTAGTTCCTTTTTAGTGTTAAGAGCTAGTAACCCATTCCGAACTGTCGGCCCTGTAATTTACAAAAGAATCATACAAAATAAACCGAATCTATTCGGATCGCCTCTACTGTTTCTACAATTAAATTGACTGTAGGATGACCGAGAAATTACGAATTAAGAAAATAGTTCAACCATTCGTAACATCTCAGTCAATCCTTGTTTCGTAAATAGCCGAAGTAATAAGAATGGTAGCTATCGACATACATGATTTACCTCGAAGTTGCGAATGCTAGTAACCTCTAGTTTGCCTCACATGTTGCGATTTTAACCAATCAAAACGCTTGTTACAAAGGCTTCGTAAAAATGTGTAATTATTTTAATAGTGAATTATTTTTTTTACGAATTCACAGTTCCAGTTCTTGATGTTTCTCAATCAACCGTCATCACGTACGTACCCTGTAATTGATGTTGACACTGGTACATGTACACGAAAAAGTTATCAATAGCAAATGGAGAGACTGTTTGTTTGCAAAGAGACTTTTGAATCTTTTTAACTAAAATTCACAGAAATAAAAAGAAATAGTAAATCATCTAAACAGCAAAACATTTTTCTTCTAAGCAAAAGGTCTCTCATATGGCGGAGTTTACTTGAGGAATTAGGTTGTACATTTCTGAATATTATGTCACAACAACAACAACAATCAAAACAATCTCTTTTAAAGGAAATAATACATATTCTTTACCTGTAGATAACATTTTTATGTACTGTTACAAAAAAAAAAAGAATAACTGTGCGACATGTGATATGTATGTCTAAAGTTTTTACCTCTGAGTTATTGGAGAGGCTGAATCATGACTCCGCATCAAACTCGTCCTTAATTTACAAAGTCGGTTTTCCACGTTTTTAGCCCCATTTTCCATCACTTCAATTTAGTAGCATCATGGGGCGAGTTCTACTTCATTATAGGCAACGAATAAGGTATACTCCTTTATGGAACTTATCCAAAATGTCAGTTTTATTCCTATAAAACGTATCTCCATACTTGAACGGTAATATCCCCACCAAAATATTGAATAATTTGATATTAACTATTTAAACAAATTGGAAACTTAATTAAAAGACAGCTATCGTGCGTACACACACAGCGTAATGGCCACATGCGCCTGCTAGTTTTGAACGTGGGAAGTCATTCCCAATGACCGAGGTTACCTGCTATATATAATGGAGCAGGTGCATATAATGACATACCACGCATAAATGCTCAGTATAGTAAAGTGAAAGCTTCGAAAGATGAAAAAAAAAAATATTTAGAAACCGAGCTGGATGAATCTTTTTTTCTTTTTGTATGCCCCTGCTTTATGTTAAAATTTTTAAAAAGGTAATGTTTAAATTGTAAATCGCCACAAATAAACAGTGAAACTTGATTAAGTAAGAGGAACAACTCCAAGCCGTCGATTTGTGAATTATTGTCACGAATCCTCAGTCTGAAGTGTTTTTTCCGTTACAAAATGACGCAGTGACAATAAAGTCTGACCTAGAATGCATGTGGTAGACTAATTCAACAGCTGCAAAATTTTGAAGTCTGTGTAGAAGAATATGTAATTGGAAGATAATTTTATCTAGAAAATTTTACAAGGTCACAATTCACAATACTTACAAATTTATCCACTCATTTATTGGGAAAAAGAACGTTTCATAACACTTTTTTTGTCTTATAGAGCATACGGGAACACATCTCTTTGGAGACAAGTCATTTGTACGTGGGGAGTTGACTCCCTTAGATGCAAACCGAGTGGCACTCGCAAACATTTGAATTTTACTCTGCTTTCTTTTTCAACATATTACTGCATTTCATTTGATACGTCGATTTTTATTTTAACCGGCAAATAGGAGGAACATCAGTGTCGGTGTTTCTAAAATTGATCGAGATATAGAACCTTTTAGAGAGTGTCAAACAAATTTTAAGGAATTGTAATGAATTGACATGTCATTATGGAAAAGGTCTTGCTGTTATTGTGGTGCGCAACTTAGGCGACAACAAAATTTGTCTTCATTAGAGGTGAATTTGATGTATAAAGCAGAGGCACGGCTTTAACAGTGGGTAATAGACCATTTTACGGTTCCACAATACGTATGCCCAGAGTGATGTTTTATATCAGTCGAAAACGAAACGAGGCAATGTTAACTTTTGAGTAAACAAAGCAAGGTTCCACTCCACAGGTTTGTATTTTGCAGATGCCGCAGATATCTTGCCTCAGAGTGAATGCCTGGTTTTTAAAACCAAAAATGTGTACCAAATGTTTGTGACGAATTTAAAAAAGTTAAGCCGGTCAGATTTTCTTCAAATTTTGTATAGAAATGCAAATTCAAGTACTTAAATCTCCATATAAGTGTAGCTGTAGGAAATTAGTTTTTTCTTTCTTTCTTTTTATTCTTCTCACAGCATGTTTGTAAGTTTACAAGCTGGATTTGAATGGGTGCGGAATACCTATGACTTAAAATAAGGTAAAACCATAAGCAAGACAGATGGAGAACTTTATTTTGGATCGTAAGAGATGAAAAAAGACCCCGTGTTTCGTAGTTTTCACCGCAAAGATTCAACATGATGCAAGACGACATACGTGTAAGAAAGTGCAGTTTTGTGAAAAGTGTGGAGCACAACCTTATGGTCTTAAGACTAATGGACAATTAATATTTCATTTGCTGCTTTAGATCGCCTTATTTCATATGTTTTTGTTATTTAGGGTAAATTTAATAAACTTAAAGTACAAAATGGCACTAGTTGGAGTAATTCTCCTTAAATACTGCTGTATGCCCACCCCCATTCCCGCCCAACTATCATTGCGTGTCATAATGCTCGCTTCAGATAGGAAATAGGCACTCTATTTGTCATAATAGGATTTGTACTTTCTTCTTAACATATTTTAATTGGGTAAAATGTCAAGGTCATTGGGGACAAGGGACCATAATTGCAGAACCCATTTGGGTCCAACATGTAGAGAAAAAAAGTGGTACTGTGTCACAGATGCTCAAGATTAAACTTTTAATATTATTTGTTTAATACATATTTGAATACTTCATTATGTGGACATGAGATGTTCCACGGAAATTATGTCATATCATGTTCAATCGTATCATTTGCATAACACTAGATAGGCTAGTAGATATTCAGTACAAAAGTACATTAACTACGCAATATCACCAAATTGACTGGGTGAATAGTATATACTGCAGAAAGAATAACTATCTTAAAATCATTGGAAATTGTATGCCTTTTATTTCAAAAAGAGCAATATTTAACAACAAAGAGGAAAAAGCCCAATTCTCAATACTGAAGGGACCATTAAGGGTACTTAAGGCTCCATTTCACAGTTTCGTATTTTGCACAGAGATCAGTTTCTAACTAAAAGTGAATCCCCACATTTGAACAGTACGATCATGTGTTTATTTAAAGTAAAACCAGGAATGCTTGGCGTGAATCAGTTTTGTTTAAGCATTCAATACGTACCAGATGTTGTGGATATCTAGCTCGGTATGATTACACCAGTGTTCTAATTCAAAACTATGCGCTCAGAGTGAATGCCCAGTTTCAAAAAGCAAACACGTGTATTAAATGTTTGAGATGAAATTAAACAAGTTTAGCTGCTCATACTTTCTTCAAATTTTGTATAGAGAAAGGCAAACTCAGATACTTAAATCTCCACGTGTATGTAGTTGTAGGAAATTTCTTTTGTGAGAACTGGGACAAGGAAAAATACCGATTTTCCTCTTTTTTTTAATTAATTTTGTAAGTTTACAAGCTGGATTTAAACGAGTGTGAAATAATTCTGACTTAACAATAAGATAAAACCACAAGTTTGACAGAGAATTTTATTTAGAGTGCAAAGAGATTTAATAAAAGGTCTCAGGATTGGGCAGTTTTCACCGTAAAGGATGAACATCATACAGAGAAAATGCGCGTATGAACGTAAATAATTTTCAAAACCTGTGGAGCATAACGAAAGGTTGCGGTAGTTTACCTAAAGAATTACAGTCATAAAAACCATGCTGTGGTGGAGAAATTCTCTTCAGTCTGGAATATTAAAAAAGTAATAAGAAATTTTTTCCAACATATAATTCTATTTTAACATATTTGCTGGTGGTAAGAACCTACCAATAGCACTTTAGCCGATGTCTTTTTATAATGATGATTCACTCTCATCCAAAAATTATGTCGGGCATGCGCAGTGCAAAAACATAAAATGGTCTTTTACAGAGTTCGGACTTACCTGACTTTAACCACCTGAGCTTCATTATTATGGCTGTCTCGAAGTTTTAAGACTAAAACACGGATTATGTTTAAAAGAAATAATAAATTTACCTGAAATAAATGGAAAGAAGAATCAATTTAAAAGATAAACAGACAACAGTACATTAAAATACGTTAAAACTATTTTTGAAATTTGAGCATGAGTGTCGGTAAAAGAAGAAGTTGAACAAATTACAAAATTTGAAGTTAATCTGAGCAAAAGAGCCCTGACAGTATAATATTTATCGAAAGTAATTCAGAAAAACGCGAAATATATCTTCATAAACATGCATCAAGGAAAAACAAAAACCCGGTTTATCCATGAAAATCAGTAGAGATTACACAGTCAAATAATTCACCTCCATCCCATAAAAAAACCCGTGTTTTGCAAGACCTGTAGGATATGCGATACAAATTATACAATCAGATTAGAACCAGACTTCAAACATAAAATAGAGGATATACGGGTTTGGGAGACCATGCTTGGTTGATAATGAGAAGGAAAAATTAAGTAAAAACATATTTTTAAGGCTGATCCAATCATTAACTAGACTTAGATAGAAAAAAGATTCTGCTGATGCACTGTCAGGTTTTTTAATAGAATGGTTTACGGACCTGATTAATAAAAGTAATGTATTATTTATTAGGTGAGTAATTCAAACACGTGTAGTTTTAAACAAATGGCGTCGTTCATATTTCATTTTGATATTTCATTACATTGTTTCAACACAGAAGCATATCATCAAGCATGGTTCTGTTCTGTTTAAGATACAACATATTTGGTCCAGAGTTTTTTAAAACTTGAAAGTTATTTTATTTATAAGTTTACTATAGGAATTGAATCAGTACCAACGTTACTTTAGAGTGTCATTGAGAAGAAAAACGGGAATGCCGAAAGAAAATCCACAATTCCGTCCCTCATTACCACTAATATACCTGAATAATTTCAGAGATTACCTAACTTTCAATTTGCACGCTTCTCGATATATTAATGTTTGAGGTTCTGAATACGTAAGTGCCGATATTCAATGTATTTGTTTACTCGTCTCCTTGTTTCATAGTTACTTTGCTTCAGCGAAAAGCCAAAGAAAACACAGAAAAAGTGGAATATACATCTATAGCACACTCTGCAATATTTGTTTTCTTTTTCAAACATACCTCCTAGAATTACAACCAATTTGCTAGTATCTACTGAAAAAAATATAAATTTAAATTTTATAGTGTTGTGACCGAACGTTCCTTACAGGCAAGAAATCACTGTAGCGCCGTTCGTCTGCAAGTTTTATTAATTCTCGCCTTTGGAAAATGTGAACCTGGCACAGCGAACGTGTGTTACTCTCTCAATTTTGCCTGATCCGCTGACCCTTTGACTTCGCCTAGCTGTCCTGCGGCCTGGGTCTGAAGTGTTGGCGACTTTGCAGGTAAGAGTCAACATGTTTCGCCATATCGATATGTCCTTGACATTGGTACACGTGTAACAATAGTATCTAATATTTTATTCACCATGGAAGAAGATAAACATCGTAAAAGATATAAAATGCAAGGAGTTTCCAAACACGTGCCAGTCCGTTAAGTTCCAATGCGATAACCAGAAGGGAACAATCTCGGGAATCAGCATCAAGCAGTAATTTCAAGAAAGTATTCTGAAACAAGCTCGACTTTATAACACTGTATACATTGTCAACAGAAACTACCATGAATTAATTTATTTTCCTTGGACTAAATGTTCGTGGTTCTTTAAACAATGACATCTTCGTCTATACATAAACTCATGGACATGTCTCAGATTGGTAAAGGCATTGTATTCATGGTAAAGGTATTGTATTCACATATGGTCTTTAAATCTGTGGTTTGTACCCAAGGAACAAAAATGAAATAACTATGTTATTTTTTATCAAAATAGTTATAACTTTGCATAGTCAGAATAGTTATAACTTTGCATAGTCAGAATAGTTATAACTTTGCATGGTCAGTTATAATTGTGCATGGTCAGTTATAACTCTCATGGTCAGATAAACTGCCAGGGAACTTACAAGAATAACAGCTATTCTTGGAACTTCTAGGATCCATATATAAGGCAAAAAATAGTAAGGAAACCAACATCTGCAAAACAAACAAAATGATAATATATTATATTTTTCCATCATCTGTACATATAAATTCTGTTACTCAGAAGTAGATGCACAATTTGACAATTTCCACCACGTAATTACACGATGAATACATTCAGAGGTTATGCAATACATTAAGACAATATAAATAAGTATTTGTGCTATAACAATATAATTCAATTAATACATCAGTATTCATATGTTATTAATATACTATATTAATGTACTGATCATACATCACAATCCTGAAGCAATCATAATTCTTGCAAGTGGCTAGAGTAAACTGTTATTGAAAAATAAAAGGGACAAAATGAATAGGCTCTTCTTTACATCAGACAACTGAATGTGCCCTCTTAAGCTTGTACGTTACTTTCATATGCCTTTCTTATTTTATAGGAAAATTAAACATATGAATATTGTCCGCAAGAAAGCTTTGATACAGAGTAAATAAATTGGAAATCCAAACTGATAGGAATCAAATTCATTTTTTTTCAAAGATATATATTAGCTGGACAGACAGACAAATGTATAGACGTTAAAAACTGATTTGGTAATTCAGATTACCATTTCTTGCGTGTATTTAAGGATGTTAAATTACGTACAATAAGGAATCGGAAAAATTCGATGAGACGAAAGTAAGTCTATAAGCTATTCAAAGCAATGAATATACAGTGGAGGAAAAAATACAATTTTGATGAATATGTTTGATGACATTTGGCTAATGTGCCTGCACCTCGTTTATATTAAGGGAGTGTCAATATCTGCCCAGAGCACGGATAAAGGGTGGTGTAATTTGGGGGGTAAGGTATGATTTGTTGCGCACTCCAAAACTGTAGGATACACCTTTTGTGCATAACTGAGGTACATGAAAACTAAACGTCTTAAGATTGGAGGAGTCTATGCAATAATGAAGGGTGAAGGGATGCAATACGATCTGAAATAACAACCAGTTAATATTGACCAATTCCCAAATTTGTTTGTAGGAATGATTAACGTGGCTATCTGGTAGATGGTACACTTACTTTGGCCACTTATTACTTTTATTGACAGGGAATACTTACTTGGTTTTATATTTTATCGCCATGATCACAACCCATGCTAATGTTGTGGGTACGGGAAAACCTGAAAGAAAATTAAGGTAAGCATTTTTTCATTATCCACAGAGCACGCCGAAATTAGGACAGTGTCCAACAATAAACCTTATTTCTTTCTTTTGTACGTGCTACTTCATAGCTGTTGAGCTCTCGATTTTAATTCTAAATGGTTAATATCCGGAAAATTGGAGGATTATCGGTGTTTCTAATTAATCAAGTAATATAACTTTTCTTGACAGTGCAAAACACGTTTTCAATAAATCCTTCTTGAGACTGGTTTGGGGATAAAGAATTGCTTAATGGCGGTGCACATCTGAAATAACCTACTGGATTTTACGTGTTTAAAGTATAAATCAAAAAAATATTTTAACATTGGGAAGATTCAATATTATTCCTGTTTTTCTTCCTAAGGCAGAAAAGATGGCAACTGTTGCCCAAAGTCCTCCAGTGGATTGTTTAAACTAAACATAGCTTTAAAAAAATAATCTAAACTTCACCAAAATAAACTTCATGTTGTCGAATAAAAAGTCTAGTGTACGACAAGCGTTAACATTATGAGTACTCAAGACGGTCCTAATGGTGTCATGGGCTGCTATTTCTGGTGGAGGAAACCAGATCATCAAACGTGTTGGTTAACTAAAGTGTACAACAGATTGAAGTAACAAATTTCTTACGGTAATGTCAGCTGTTTACCGTTTAAATTCTTCTGTTTTTTGTGTACATTCGCACAGAAAATATGAGTATTAACATGATTCTCTTTTCTAATTCAAGGTAAGAAAGCAAATACTTGGGGGAAAAATGAAAACAAAAATTAAGTCTATAATGGAATTCGAACGTAGTTCTCTTGTGCAAGATTGCCAATATTGCGGATGAAATTCATTGGCTATAAAGTTGTTGATGTGTATTGAAAAAAGTTTTTGAGTGGAAAAAAAATTGATAATTAGAATCAACTATTTCACGGTAAATAAAGTTAACCCATGTCCATCAGTCAAGTTATGTCACGTCGGCCTCGAATTTCGTTTAACTGTTGGAAGACGTCTTGGATTCCATCCAATTTTTATTTAAAGGTTTATTTTAAAACAAGAAGAATAAAAAACAAAACACGATACAAATAGTCTTTTAACACATTCTGACAAAAAGTGACTGAGTTTTTTGTCTCTGTTTAACTCCTAACTTTGATCGTGCATTTAGAACCAAACTATATCTCCTTTTCCCTTATCATGTAATGAGAAGTGAAGACCGGAGACATACCTACATTCATACCCATCATTCATGAATTTGAACATAATATCTAACGATATACTTGTAGATTAGATTAAGTCAATAGATCCATTTAATTCTATCTACAGTACATATTATTCATAACTTTTAGAATTACAGTGTTGCGAGGAAGAGCTGACTCGATAATTCTTTTAGAAGGTGCTTGTAAAATATAAATAGTTCCAATATTTCCAAGATGTTTGCATTTTCTTTAGCATGTTTCTCTTGATATATATTTTCTTGTCCTGTGAGTGTTCTGGCTCATATGACATATATGTATATTTTCCTCACTTATTTCCATTTCTAGGTAGTTTTCTACCCTTTTACCCGCATACTTGCTTATTTTCATGCATACATACTTACATACATACATAGACACGCATAAATACATACGTACATACATACCTCGAAGGCCTATACATACGTTCATATCCTTGTATGCTTTATATCTATTTCACGTATGAAATGCTTTTATGCTTAACATATATTACTAATGTACAATGATTCTGTTTCAAATCAAATTTAAGATATACTACTTATATTAATTATATGGTGTGCTGCATACTTATATCTAAATTGTTGGATGTTCTAAAAAAAGGCTTTGTTTTGAAAGTGAGATAAATATTCTTGCATTTTCCGTCCTGTACATACTGGATATGATGTTAATGAAATTGAGGTAGGAAATATAATCTTAATGCGGAGGTCTAATTACAATCATTGTACTGTTTGTAAATATATTTACATGTTTAGCGAGCAGTGTATTAATTAATGTCCCTTTCATGTTTCTATTGCTATTATATAATAATGAAAATAATTGAATGTAATCTCTTTTAAAGAGGAAATAAAGAAAGTCGTACATACATACATACATACATAAGATACATGGATGAATTGACCGGGAGATTGAGAGTAAAATACAAGATGCGGGGTATGCTAGACTAAACGACCTGGGACTACATTCGTCATTACTTAAATGTAAATGTAAGCGAAAAGCTGGCCGGGGAAGAACAAGAAGAAGAATTCCAGTTATCTCCCTTTCGCCATTTCCGGCACGACAATTTGAAAACTCTACCGTTAACTTCAATAACTTAATTTAAATTCCTCTGAAATCGTCAACCTTTGTGTCAACTATCCAAGAGATACCACTGCGACCACCGGAAAAGCGCACAGAAATAATTAATTTTATCAACGATCAGAATATCGACATCTTTTTCCTGACTGAAACATGGCTAAAAACATCAGGCTCATCGCCCAAGTGTGCGGATCTAACACCCCCCGGTTACTACATCAAGTCATTCCCCCGCCACTCCCGCGGAGGTGGAATTGCTGTCATTGCAAAGAACTCCATGATCAACCGTCTTAATTACACTACAACCTTCAATTTCTACCACACATCGTTTGAACTAGTCCAAACCACTGAAACAAAGGTCAGTCCATTTTTTCTGCCTCTACCGCCCTCCTCCTAGTAGAAAAAACAAGCTGACTGAATCTCTCTTTTTGGAGCAGTTTCCGAATCTCTTGGAGTATGGAAATTCGATTGGTGGCAACCTGATTATTCTTGGAGATTTCAACTTTCACTTTGACTGTCCTGGAAACCCATACACATCAAAACTGCTAGATTCCATTCACGTTTTCAACCTCAAACAGTCAGTTAGCCAACCCACCCATAAACATGGTCACATTTTAGACTGGATTCTTCATAGACCTGATGTTCTCCCTGGTGTCCCACGAACTTGCATCAGATCACTTCTGATTATATGCCATCTTGATGTTTCAGTCCCTAACCCTCCACCTTTATTTGATACTAAGAGAAACCTCCGTATAATAAATAGAACCCAACTAATGCATGACATCAAAGCAATCTTAACAACTTTGTTACCTCCTACAGCAGAACAACTTGATAACTGCCTGCGTTCATTGCTTGACAAACATGCCCCAACAACCAAGTGCAGAGTATCAATTCAAAAGTGTTCTCCGTGATATAGTAGTGTTAGGGACCAGCTTTGCACTGCTAAAAGAGACCGCCGTAAGGCTGAGAGGCTTTGACTTTTCACCAGACTCACTATTCATAAGCAAATCTATGAAGCCGCTAAGAAGAATGTCACAAACATAGTCCATGCAGCGAAATCAGCCCACTACGGTACTAAGATCACTGAAAGTTCCAGCTGCAAAGAGCTCTTCGAGATTACTAACAAACTAATGTCAAGGAACAAATGTACACCACTTCCAACTACCTTCTCTCCAGTCGACCTTCCGGACCAGTTTGCAAATTTCTTCCGTGACAAAGTACAAACCATTAGAGATAAGCTTGACAACACAATTTCAATTGACTCGTCGTCGCCATACAACTGCGATACAGAATTTCAGCGGCAACCGTTAGCAGCATTTGAACCTGTCTCTACGGATTTAGTACATACAATCATGATGAAGAGTGCCCCAAAGTCATGTGAACTTGATCTGATTCCGAAATCACTGCTGCTTGAGTGCTTAGATCCAATATTGCCTTCACTAACTGATGTTATTAATACTTCTCTCTCATCCGGTGAATTCCCATCATTTTTCAAAACTGCCATTGTAAAGCCTCCTGCTGAAGAAACCAACACTTGACCATAACGATTTAAAGAACTACCGCCCAGTTTCTAACCTCCCATTCATGTCAAAAATCTTAGAAAAAGTTGTTCTATCCCAACTTGTATCTCATCTGAATTCAAACAGTCTTTTTAGCAATGTACAATCTGCATATCGCCCTCGCCACAGTACCGAAACTACCCTTCTGAAAGTAGTTAAGGACCTTCTCTCTGGTTTGGATAGTGGAAAGATTACAGTCCTCACCCTCCTTGACTTGTCTGCAGCATTTGACACAATAGACCATGATATATTACTCCACCATCTCCATCATGTATTTGGCATTCACGATACAGCCTTACTATGGTTCAAGTCCTACTTGCTCAACAGGACACAAATTGTGTCCGCAAATGGAAAACACTCCAGCACAGTTGATCTATGTTTTGGTGTTCCACAGGGTTCTGTTCTTGGACCTGTTCTCTTCATTCTATACACTCAGCCGCTCTCAAGTGATCGTCATCCAGTGTCTCACCAATTGTACGCTGATGATACCCAAATATACAAATCGAGCCACCGAACTGAAGTTGATGCTACCATCCAAGGTGTAGAGAGGTGTTTTTCCGATGTGAAATCATGGATGACATGTAACAAGCTGCAGATGAATGATGATAAAAACTGAAGCCATTCTGATTACAACACAAAAACTTTCTCATTCACATCCTTTACCTCAAACAATAAATATCAGCAACACCAACATTAAATTCACACAGTCAGTACGAAACCTAGGTGTTACTCTAGACAGTACACTCTCATTGCACCAACAAGGCTGCATATCTTGAGCTGAGACGGATCAGCTCCATTCGCAATTATCTTTCAGTTGATGCCACTAAAACACTTGTGTGTTCTTTACTTAGTACTTTCAAGACTCGACTATTGTAACTCAATTCTGTCTTGTTCGTCTCAATATCTACTCCAGAAACTTCAAAAAGTTCAAAACACAGCTGCTCGGATCATTCTTAGAGTACCACGAACAGAGCACACCTCCCCCCTGCTCTGTACCCTACACTGGCTACCCATTAGGTCCAAAATCAAACACAAAATTTGTTCTCTGTGCTACGTTTCATTGACTGGCTCCAGTCCAACATACCTCTCTAACCTCACCCAGTGTACACACCAAGCAAGATACTTACGCTCCTCTTCCGACACTCGTATCCTCATTATTCCCACTATCAAAATGAAGTCATACGGACAACGTTCTTTTGCATACCAGGGCCCAGCAACGTGGAACGAATTGCCCACTGAACTTAGACACAAAGACACAGTGATCTCATTCAAGAGTGCTCTTAAAACTCACCTATTTCGACTGCAAGAATTGACCTATAGACTTAATAATGTTTCCTTACCTTAACTATTTTCAGCATGTTTTGTTTTCTAATTTCATGGTGTTTGTTTTTCGTAATCATATCATTATATATGTTTTAGGTGTTATCTAATGTTGTAAAGCGCTTAGAGCTTCTAAAGATTAGGCGCTATACAAAGTCCTCATTATTATTATTATTATTATCATATAGAAGAAAACTGATATTTTTCTCTGATGGAATAATTAGAGAAAACAAATTGTATACTTACCCTAACCAGCTGCATAAAATACAACGTAATTAAGTACTGTATACTTGCCCCAACCAACTGCATAAAAGACAAAGTAATTAGGTACTGTATACTTACCCCAACCAACTGCATAAAACACAACGTAATTAGGTTTCTTGGAGAAGACTGAAACTGCTATCATATTATGTAGATACACCCCCTCTATCAACATCCACATGAATGTGACTGTTTTTGTGTATTCCAGGAGAGAATATAGTGTCTCACAGAGAACAGGCTGAAATGGAAAAATAAAATATAACTAAATATCAAAATAGTGTAAGACATGGCAATTCTAAGAGTTTTTCTTTTGGTCTATTTTCTTCAGTATCCGGAAATTATTTTTGGACAGCTACCGATATATTCATTTCACGTTCATTGTATAACACATTCTTTCGAGTCAACTATAACGCACTTTTGGAGGCTCGGATGTTTGTGTGAGTTGGTCTTTCAGTCTGAGAAAAATGGAAAATCCTACAGAAAGCACCCTCAACGTTTCACAACCGGGGATCGAACTTAGGCCAAGAAGTAACAAGCAAGGGTGCTTTTGCTGCTGTTTCCAGATCACAATTTTCCATTCTTTTTCCGTCTGGAATTGTCAGACTCTTGACTGAAGACAGATATGAATTCACATTTTTTAATTTTTTTTTTATTTTGTAATTTTATTTTAACTGTATCATTCAACTTTATCATATTCTGATTTTATTTTATTACAGTCTAATCTTCCTATTTATTTTCTGAATCATTTCGTATCTGAAAATTTCGAATCAATGATCAATATTTCTTAGTAAACCGCCTCCTAAATGCATAGTGTAGTGTGATAATTTCATTTACACCCAGGAATAGGATAAAGCTGATAAAACGCATAGACCAACAATATTTGCTCACAGAGGCAAGTAAAGTGCTTGTATTTTAAATATTTTTTCTAATAAGTTACAAAAGGTAACATCCCCTCCCCCAAAAAATCAACTGTTAATACAAGGTGAAGGTCAAAACGTACAATGGTTCGAAAATTCCACTGAAACATCAGTGATCGATATCACGTGACAGATATAGAGGGATAACAAAGGGGAAATAATACAGTACCGGAAAGCCAATTAACGGTTTACTAGAGCTAAGGTAATCACGCTCACTCATTAGCATGAAATTTATACAGAATCGAAGTTGTTTAGCTTGAACAGTCTACAATTTTAATAGAGAATAATTGTGGGCAGATAGTGAAAACTTCACAAAAAAATTGATGGAAGCTAGGGACTTGATAACAATTTGGAAACTATATAATGAAAACTACATAGTTCTCTAACTGTTAGTGAGTCATGCTGTCTGAGACTTACTCCAGCTTAGCATTCAGGTATGACTATGCAATGATTCACACATAACCCGGTTTGAGATTTGTTAGTAGTCTAATGGAATTTCGACATAACAACGATTAACTGACAGCTGGTGGAAGATACGTGAAACTTGGCGATCGGGAGCAAGGATTTAATGTAATCATTGGACTTTTGTTTAATCCCGTGATTTCAACACCGTCAACGCGACTTTTTACAGCTGGACAGATGGTGCACTTAAAATAAAAGCAAACTAACAAAACAATTAAACGATAATTAGTCCTCGCAACAAAAATAAGACACCTACCTAAAAAAAAATGTATGCGAAGATAAGCAGTGTTGTACGGCAAAGGTAATTAAGACTCTTTTGGTTGAACTTTAAGGTTGTTGTCAAATTAAATATTGTTTGCTATAGCTAAACCATTGATTCTGACAATATTACTACTCTTTAATTTTAAGGATATCAGATTGTTGTTAATGCGTATGATGATTTGCAATAATGAAATAACTTGCACAATGAAACATAAATTTGATTTTTGACGATCTTTACGCTCAAGGCGATTTGATATAAACACTTTGATTAGACACCTATTGAAGAGGACAAAGAATTCATTATTTGTTTTCATTCACGGTATGAATATCACCGATACAAATACATTAAAACATGACTCATTCTGTCCGTTATGAACAGGTGCCCCTAACTTAAATGATAAATGGATACTATGAAAAAATGTACGATATGAGCAGTTGTGAGTGTAAATCAGGTGTTACTTAGGTCAAATTTTACTTTTACACAGATGATGGTTTTCCTGTTTACAATTTCTAGAACCAATAACCTGATAATCTCATTTACACCCAGGAATAGGATAACCTGTTTTTTGTGGCATATATGCCACTAATTGGACCAAGTAACCCGTGAGATTGCTTTTTTTTCTTTCCTTCTTTTTTTTCTCTAGAGGATCTTCATCAGGTTACCTGTTTATCAGTGTTGTATGGCAAAGGTAAAAGCAGAAGATCATGACGTAAAATTTAAATATACCGTACCACGGAGTCCGTGCTGTTATCTTATTAACACTCTGATACTTTCGGAAATGTATGGAGATAACGTATTGTTGTTTATTGATATTTCATGGCTTGCTGATTGGAACTGGGTTTTATGGTCGAAGTGAACACTTCTATTTTCATTAGGTATTAATTGTATTAGGAATCTCGAGATTCTGTGATTATTTCAACAGTAAAAGCAACGGTAATAAAATCTTGGATATTGTCAGAAGACCCAAAAGATCTTGGATATTGTCAGAAGATCCATAAGAAAGCGTATTCTACAAGTACGAAGGGTAGTGGACATTGATTGACCTATAAACATAGTCCTGAGTTCTGTTAATATTCGGTTTACTGATATCTTATGGTTCAACCTGTCTTGAGTTTTCAGAAATAAATCTTTAAAAAAAAATCAGCGGAATAAAATTCAGTGTGCTATTTTACAATACACGTGTGTTGTATCATTAAAAGGAATTAAGAAGGCTCAAGCTTGTATTCATCATTGAAATAAACCATTATCCATAAGGAAAAGCACCTTTGCTGATTATGAAAATTTAAATAACGGCTTCTAATTGAATTAATGCCGGAAATGAAACAAATTATAAAGCTGTGGACTGAGGATGGCTGGGTAAAAAAACAAAGAATGAGTTTGAGTATGATTAGATCACACTTTGACGCTGTGACACTAAAAAAAAAAAAAAAAAATAAAGAATTTGCCCTTTCGATTATATAATATTTTATAACATATTTATTAACCAGCCCTCCATACTTAAAACAGTCTTCAATTTAATACATTTAAACTTGTAAGTTTCTTCTATATAACTCAGTTTTTGTTTGTTATGGGTTACATGGCGGCCAGTATATTTGGTGGAGGAAGAACCCGAGAAAACCCCGGGAAGAACCACCGACCCACGGGAAGCTACTGGCAAGCTTTCTCACATACCCACGTTGGCCGAGCCCGAGACTCGAACCAACGCTGACAGCGGTGAGATGTCAGTGATCTGTAAAGGCGAGCGCCTTAGACCACTCGGCCACCCGGGGCCCCTATAACACAGTTTGTTCGGTATCGTGTATCAAAAGACAAGTTTTGTGGACTCAAGATTAGGAGCTACGTGAATACGACTGGCTAATTTAGTTGGTGTACTGATAATTAGAAGAACACGTGCACTGTGCTAGTCTACCAGCAAGACTGTTTTTTTTAGAAATCCGCCCACATGATATATTACAACAGATTTGCGGCTAATTATACCTCAGGGAATGACTTTTCTCGTTATAAATCAACCATGATAAATAAATCTTTCATTAACATTTATGCTGCCGATGAAATTTTCCGTGCCGATGTGAAGATGTAGATCTCTCTCACATGCTCTTAAATCCTACATAATTGCCATTTAGACTTAACGACTGATAATTTACCGTATACAAAGATTCCAAAGCTCGCAGACATAAATCTAAACTATTTATGCAGTATTTTTGAACCTATTCAAGATCGATATCATTTCGCTTTTGTCTCGAATCTTATTTCTTGGCACGGAAAGTATTGTAACACTAAGTCTAATTTCGGATTCAGATTTTCCATTATGTTTCGGTAAACATTTCAACATAACAACAAGTCGTCTTTGACCTCTCTATATCAATTCTTACCGTATCGTATATAGCGCCACTTCCTCCACTTATAGCTCCGCCAACTTCTCCGCCCTTCAATCTAGCGACGAATTGGTCTACGTAAACAATTAGGCGGACGGATATTTGTACAATTAGGGCCACAAATAAGTTCCGGTGTATTCTGGTTCTGTGGCACCGAAGACTTCTGTATACAACAAAAAAACAAAAAAATATGTGTTTGTATCATTTCCAACGGAAAAATAAAGAAACTAGCAAACTCTGTGAAAAAAAGAAAACGTTATTATTCTTTCTCAACAACATACATTATGAAAAGTTCAAGTGAGTGAATTTAGTCACCTTAATAAAGATACAAATTAAAAAAGTAACGAGTGTGAGAATAATAAAACCACGGGAGAGTGCGGAATTTACCCATATCTTGACAACTATATATTAAGCAATAAGTAATGTTACGATTTCGATGCCAATTATTATTATGCACACTATTTTTGTTGAAATATCGAAAATATTTCATTAAATTGTACAGGACACTAACCGCTCCTAATTAAAAACACTGGTGCACACATACATATATAAAGCCTTACAGTACATAAAAAAGAAATCGAATTGTCAATATGGAATATTTCATTACGTGAACCATATTGATATAAATCAAGCATATATGACCTCCAATACCTTTCAAGTAAGTTTGAAAACCGTCTACAATAAAACACAGGATATCGAATAGTGTATGTTTTAAGGGCACGCCCGATACACAGAAATACTAGATAGCGCATATATTTGGTGATCCATTTAATTTTAGCTATATTGGAGGAAAAATCAGTTATGGCAAAATGAAACATAAACCTCCAAATACATAAGGATGATTTACGAATTGCTATCGTTCAAAAACAAATCCAATATGCGCAAAAAAAATGTAATCTGCAAAAATTATTCAAATATGCAAAATTTTGGCACCGAGAATATAAAGCGCTGGAAAGAATATACACATATGTCACAACGCCATGTTGTTATGAATGGGTCATCGATTTCCATGATGTGATTAAGATTTCTGATCATGAATAAAATAAGAGTCGTATAAGAGCAAAGGATAAAAATTTGACAGAAGCACGAGTCTCTATTTACGCCATAATAAAGCTGACAAATAATTCCAAATTTCATGTGTCGTTCAGATTGCACAGATGTGTATATTTTTAACAATTCTCTGCCACATTATTAAATTATTGCAAGAAATATGAAAGATAACTGCCACATATTACAGTGAAACTTTCCTTAACCGGATATCGTTCGGGGCAAACATTTTGGTCAATTTATAGAGGCAGACAGTATGGAGAGGTTTGATTTGTATTCAGTCTGCAGCGGGAGTGTCCAGTCTACAGAGGATGCCGTATTATTGAATGGTTGATCTAGTTGAGGGACATTATTACATAGTGGCCAGATTACTTTAGTTTCGCTGTATACAGTAAACTATTTTATTAGTATTAGCGCAAGTCTTAAAGGAATCCGAATGCTACACATTTTCCACTACGAGCATGCGTGAATGACGTAACTAGATTTTTGTGCTACGTGTTGGAATCATTTGTGTTTCTTTCCGTTGCCAAACATTTTCTATTAGAAAATGTATATTAGTTTTCATCAGCTGATTACCATACATTCCAAATATCTTCATTAAAAATAATGTTGAAAGTTTAACATTGACTGCGCTTTCTACATTTTTGCTTATATTGCACCCTGTAACAAATAAATTAAAAATTTACATGTTCCTGAAAGAGTGTCGTATTACATGTGTAAGGGTGCAAATTTCTGTCGATCTATAAAGAGAACATTAACTTGGACAGAGAACAATTAATTAGATTTATGAGGAAAGGGTGCGTTTTTAATCGCTATGCTGCGAGGATTTTAAGGTCTGTGTTGTGAGAGGAACCGATTTTTAATTAAGCATTCGTTTATTTAACTGGAAGGGAAAAGGTTAACTCAATCTTTGTATCGAAAATGTCCGAGTTGAAATTGTCCAGAATCAGTTATTTGGAAATCTAGAGGGTCAGGATGACCGCAAATTTTGGCGCCAATTTATAAAAAGGGTGGTAGATATATTTAATCCTGATTGGCTACGCTAAATAAAGGGCGTGTTTCCCACACGAAATTTCATGGTTTTAATATGCCACATTGCAAAATTTAGTCAGTCTAAACTCCTTCAAGAGGAAGATATTTTTTGGCTCCGAGATTGAATTTGCAAGAAATTATCTCGTAAAACAATTATCCAAGGGACCGGATGTCTGGAAAGTTGACAAACACAATTCTGGCGGTAGAAGCGAGCAAGGCTTGAAAGCACAAGGTATTTGCGTCAATCTCATGTAATTCGTTGATACCAATATAATTATTTGCCTGAATTTATTTACTTATATTTGCATAAATTTATTTGTATAAATTCGTAGATCAATTTTCTTGATATGAGTATAACTGTGTTTGAGTTCATTATCTGAATTCGTTTAATGATCTTATATATAAATTTGACAGATTGTTTGAATTTGTTGTCTTGAGTGTTATAGGAGTCATGTATTTTAAGAATTTCATGCATTACTTTAGTTGATATGAGTATGAGAATCCGTGTGAATTCACCGATCTTAGATGATTTCATGTATGATAAAACTTAAGTGCGAATCGACTGAAATTAACGTTGTTAAGCCATGAAGTGAGATTTCATGTATGCTAAAGACTTGAATGTGTGTATTCGCTGAAATTAACGTAGTTAAGCCATGTAATGAATTTCATTCATTCATTTGTATCATCGAGAACGGAACTGTTATGTCTCGTGTGATGTTAATGTGAGTCAGCGATGAAATAGCCGTTAGGAAATAGATTAATCTTATGAAACTAGGTTTGTTTGTTTATGCCGTGTTTGGCTTGACCAGATAGCCGTTGGTATCTGTTTGACTTCCGATAGGGTGATATCTGACATAACGAGAGTGGAGTAATGATCTATTCCCAGTAGGATATCTGACAGAAGATTTAGGTTGCTTCTCTGTTTATTTTGAGAAGTGAAATAAGCTCCACTGACGTAATCCACTGACGTATCCACGTACCTACGTATCTACATACCTACGTATCCACCTACCCACACAAAGTTTGAGGGCCGACAGAGGCGAAATAGTGAGAGTGAGAAGAAAAGCGAAGGAACAAATTGAACAGCACGTTGAAACTGCAGTGAACAGGAGATAAGCAGGTTATGAAGTTGTACAAGGCAATGACTTTGATTGTTCACTCGATTCTATGATGAATTAATTCTATCATTTAAACAGATCGGCTATTTATATAAGTTTATTTGTGTTTAAAATTCGGTGAATGATTTATTTCAGAAAGAAGTGTATCTTCCTAATGTAATGCATTATCACAGTTGTTTATGTAATTGATTAAATTGTTATATTTCATATACGGGGGCTCGTTTTAGTCTGTTCTATATATCTGCTCAAATCTCTATTCATTCCATCTATAAGTTTCACAATTTATATTATTCTTTACTCGATCCGGGCAATAACACCGAGGTCGATCATCCTCTAGATAACGGTAACCACAACCACAACCACCCCCACGCCACAACATGTATACCTTTTCTAATCATCGATTACAGCATGTAGTTGCAAGTAATAATTTAAAACAATTGGAAATACATATAAAGAAAATTTAGTTTGATACGCTTCTAAAGTCTTTGGTATTGTGCAATAAAAATGTATGATGATGACATATTTCTTCAGGAAACAAACAAGAAACTTCAAGAAATGTCAAACGGACACAAAAAGAAAGCATCACAGAGTTACTCTAAAAATAACTACATAATATACATGAAATTATTACATTATATTCAGTACATTTATTACATCAATTACATACGCCTTACCTAAAATAACTAAAGATGAAAAGCGATACAAGACAGGTAACTAGAGACAACCATAGTCCCACAATTTCCATTGTGCGTGTTCCAGACACAATGTCTCGCATCATCTGTTAAATAAAGAATACTAGTGAATACTCGATAGAACATGATTCTATATAATAAAGAATACCAAGTGAATACTCAGTTAGAAATTACTCTGCATAAGAAGAATACTAATGAATAATCGATAAAACACTTTTTTATATATTAAAGAATACCTCGTTAAGACTCAGAAATTACTCTGCATAAGAAGATTACCACGTGAAGACTCAGATAGAAATTGCTCTGCATAAGAAGAATACCATGTTAAGACTCAGATAGAAATTACTCTGCATAAGAAGATTACCACGTAAAGACTGAGATAGAAATTACTCTGCATAGGAAGAATACCATATGAATACTCGATAAGAAAAGATTTATATACGAAAGAATTCTAATGAATCCTCGATGCGAAAAGATTAAATAAAAGAAATACTTGATAAGAAATTATTCTATATAAGAAACAATACTAGTCGATACTCAATAAGAAATGATTCAATATAAGAAAAAACACTAGTGAATACTCGATAAGAAATAAACCTGTAAAAGAAAGAAACGAGTGAATACTGGACAAGAAATAAATCTATATAAGAAAGAATACTTGTAATTATTCCTAAATGAATAATGCTGCGTGTGAAGACGCTGGTGAACGGTTGCAATAAATTAATTTTACATTTAGTTGAAACATATTGTATTGTCTCTTTTACCAAGCAAAATGATACGGCACAGTTTTTTGACAACTGTTTCCCTTAAATAATAAAAACAAATTTCAAACATAATACGTAGTAATACAGCAAAGTGTACAGATTCTTTGCTAATAAAATATACAATTGTACCTACAATTTAAAAAAATGAATAAAGGAGACAAAAAAGAAACAAGCATGGATACAAAAATTAAAGTGAAATAAGACGGTAATTATATATATATATATATATATATATATATATATATATATATATAAGTAAAACTTAAACGCCATTGCAATTATAGTTCTAGTACCTGTGTCCATTGCTATTAATCTTACTTATATCTTTTTGAGCGCTTGAGATATTATTGTTTTTATTTTATTTTTTTTGGTACGGGGGTGAATATTGCAGTTATGATTCGTCTGCAGATAGTATTTTTAAACTTACCATATCATTTGACATGCCGTCTACATAAAAGAAGAGAAGAGTACACAAACAGAACCCCGAGTGAAACCTTGTTGAAAAAATACTTGTCATCCGAAAACGAATCAATTATAATTTTACTTTCTGAGTGTTGTTTGAAAGAAAAACTTTAAACCAGGCCAACAAATCTCCATCTAAACAATATTGCTTATGTTTTAAACAAAAGACATTCGTGTCTTACTACATCAAATGCAACGGAAAGATTGCAGAATATAAAACATGTAAAATACGAATTATTTAGCTCTTGCTTTAACCTCTAGTGCATTTCAATCAGTTCTTATGCAGCGGAATGACCCGGTAAGAATCAATGCTTATAGAAAATATTATTTTGATAAAGGAAGTTTTATATATGTTCAAATATTATTCTCTCAAAAGTCCTTTGAGAAGAGACACACTAGGCGATAATTGCTGGCTAAGTGTGGATCTCCTTATGAATAGATAAGAAGAATGAACTTGCTTCCACATTGATGCAAACGATCTTTGTTATAGTAATATTTGAAATATATTAAAAAGAGGTGTGACTATTGTGTTTGACACCCCTTTCAATAGCCTATGGCTTATTCCGTCAGGACAAACACCTTTATTAGTTTTTGAAGTACGTACAATATCAGGTATACTCTGCTGTGTGATTTGTAAAGAAGTAAGAATTTCATGACATTTCTGTGTGAAGGGTGAACTGGAAGATCAACTTCTCTTTCATGAGTAGAAACAAATACAAAGTAACCATTTGGTAGTTTTGTCTTTTCAAAGTCGTCATACACATAGGTCTTTGAGCAGGAAACATTCTAACTTTCCAAAGGTGGAATATTATTCGAGTTATTATTTCTTTGGATAAAGGTATCATAATTTTCCAATATGTTTTGTGGTCCTACTTCTCGCTTTCAGCCAAATTAAAATCAATAGTTTGCAAATAAGTTTCTTTGGAGTATTTCTTCGTATTACTAATGAAAAACAAACTGCATGTGACAAACGGTTTTATTGAATGAAAAATGTGTAGCAAAATTAAATATTTACTAAAGTTTTGGTTTTCAACGCTGTTTTAAGGGGTAGTTATTCCTTATTTTTCCGCAATCGACGATTTTTCCGATTCATAGGATGTCGTCATATTTGTAAGCTCTTCACCGAAGAAAGCAGTAATAGTCCGTGCCGTGACATACGGTTATGAGACCAGTTGTCAGGTGGTTGAAAGTGACTCGAAATGTTGGTAGATTTTTAGTAAGTTTTGAGATAATTTGGATATAATCTAATTTCATATTTTAAAAAATACACTGCAGTATCTCGCAGTATTTTTGACAAACGTTTGAGCGAAGGTAACAAATGAATAATAGTAATCTTGCCATTGTTAAAAGCGGTAGGATCCAGGTGTAGGTTTCACGAATTTATCTCCTCGTGTTATCTCCATAATCTGAAATCATCTTCAGTATTGTGATTTTTGTTTTCAACAATTCAGAAACAAACTTTATTGCGAATTGGTAGGCCAATGTATCAGCCATAGACCGGATTTGACGTAGGGACGTCAGAACTATATTCATCAAGGCTCCTCTCCTCGTCCAGATTATAGACGCGAATGTTTGAAATTAATAGGCCATATCTTTAAAATGGAACAAGTAGATTTTAGTAAAAGTCTGGTTTATATTTCCATTCACTTAGTATATTCGTTGAAGGCAAAAATGAAAATTAGAGTTCGTTTTCATTGAATTCAGTTTTTAGCATTCTTGTAATCGTTTAAATCTGTCGGAAGGCCAGTCATTTTTGTAACTTTCCTAAGTCGACACCATAATCTAGACTACCTCAGGTCGCGACCCCAAATCAGGGTCGCGGGGGGTCCTTGGTAGGGTCGCGAAGGGTCATCAGAAAAGAAATCATAGCAAAAGCCTAAGGGTCGGGAAGTCCTGTTGGTGGCCAATTTAGGGTCACAGCAATAAAAGTTGGGACACACTGATTTAGGGGCACGTCGAAGCTGTGAGTCATACCAAGGCTTATCACATAGTTGAATGGTTATTATCCATGAAGAGATGAATTGCTTCATAGTAAGTAAAACAATTGCTTGACAACTGTATCTATGGACTCGAAGTTCTAAAAACACCGTGATCACTTAAATTGTGTTTATAAATTGTTAAGCAAATCAAAATATGGGTTCTTATAGTATCAAACACACCTGTTATAACAATTATCAGATTTGAAACTGTTTAGAAAAATAAATGTCGCATCATGATCACTGATGGTTTTATCAATTTTGGTAACATCTCTCTGACATTGACGGATTCAGGTATCAGAATTGGGTTTAGTAGTGTTCATAAAATATGAGTATTGCATGTAGGTTTAGTAATAACACTACGTGAATTTTTATCTATCCATTAACATTTTAGGTTTATAATAACACTGCGTGAATTTTTATCTATCCATTAACATTTTAGGTTTAGTAATAACACTACCTGAATTTTTATCTATCTGTTAACATTTTAGTATGAGTAATAACACTAAATGAATTTGTATATATCCGTTAACATTCTAGCTTTACATTTAAATGAAAACTAGATGATATTCAAACGAAATAATTCTACATAATAAGGAATGCTAAGAAATAATTTTAAAAAATTGTAAAAAATAGATGTAATTTTACGGAAGAAATAATATCTGGAAATACACCAAGATAAATATTTCTGTGTTGAAAAAATAACACCAGAAAATACCCCAAAAGAAATTATTTAAAAAAGTAAATTCTCGAAAAGGAGCGATTCTTGCTGATAAATCCTCAAACATGAGTGATTTTTTTTTAAGAAAAAATATGGTAAATACTATTTTTTAAAAATTATACACAAAAATAACACTAGTAAATACATGAAAGGAATCAATCCACATCAGATTAATACTTGTAAATACTCGAAAAGGAATAACTCCACTACAGGTAAATACTTGAAAATAAAGAATTCTACTTGGGAAATAATAATAGGTGAAATTCTCGAAAAGCAATAATTCTGCATACAAAAAATACTTGTTATATTCTTAAACGAAGAATTCTGCAGGAAAAAATAAATACACAAAAGTAAATCAATTCTACATCAAAGCAAGGCATTATGATGCAATGAAAAGGTTTAAATAGGTTAATATATAGGCCTCTTGCAACAATTACCAAGCGACTCACAAGTTAAACACTATTATAGCAAACACACAAGTACCAATTTATCCTAAAGGGTTTTTTTGTTATTTGTTAGCTTTTTTGTAATTTAGGTGGAATCTTCAGATATAATCGAAATTTTTGCTCGTTTTATTTTTCTTTTTCTTTTTTAAATACCCCGCTGTGCACATGGAAGTGGCATAGAGGGTTACCCTTGTCAGTCCGTCAGTCCGTCACATTGTTGTAGTTTTGAGTTTAGGTAAACGCTTGTACTTTATAGCTCAAGGGTCTTACAACTGTGTTTGTGGACGCCTCTTGGTAAGTGAAGCACACCTCCAGCAAAAGCAGATCAATGTGACATATATTTAATGTTTAAATTGACTTTGCTTAAATTTGTCGCATCTTTCAGTTTTCTGCGCACTGTTGCAAATTTACTTGCATTCTTGTATGCAAATAAATGTTGCTGATAACAACACTCTCCTTTTATAAGATCGTCTGGTTGGTTCTTATTTCGTGATTTAATTTACCTTGTTGGTCAGTGAATTCATATATTGCAACAGTAAATCTTTGTGAAATTAAGAATGTGCATTGACCGCCAACGGATTTCCCTGGCGTGTGAATACATGTAAAATTTCCTAGCTTTGGCTCTTCTGTGACCAACTGTACATAACGCTTTATGGTGGGTCATGTCCAAGTGTCGAATTTCTCTTTATGATTATATATTTTTTGACAGTTTTATTTACCTGCTGTTGATATTTATAAAACAATTTCAAACTGCTGCATTCGAACAAACTTACCATGCAGAATACAAAATTCAGAAATAGCATAGGAAAATGATGTTAGATTATGTTGTGGGCGATCCCATCCCAATTTTTATGAATCTAAATAAATCATTTATTCCAATTATTTTAAAGTATGCCATTTTAATGCAGTTGAACATGTTAGCTTTGTTATAATTTTAGAAAAATAAACATACCTGTATTTCAGCAGGTGTTTTTGTAAGGAAAAACTTCTTATATACTTCGTATGCCTCTGGAGTATAACAATTGGTATAGTTTGTGTATCCCCGTAGGTTGCTATAGTCTCCAGGAATTTTCCCTTCCCACCGTCCGTCAGGACTGCACGTGCGGTATCCATATTCTACAACATAAAAATGATGCCATATTATTGTGTGTGTGTGTGTGAGAGAGAGAGAGAGAGAGAGCAAAACATATCTTCTGTGTTAGTTTGCTGGAACCATCAACAGGGCACAAATTAGAAGAATGCATTTGTTGCATTATTAAAGGATACTTCTTGGGTATACAAAAAGGTAGCCCTTGTTGGCACCCAGTACATACATACATACATACATACATACATACACACATATATATATATATGTACACAGATGAATAGGTAGATAGATTCTAATTTAATATTAATTTCATTTAATTCTAGTCTAATAATACATTACTACATTTCTGACATTGTAGCAATTATTTTGACTCTGTATTTGCAATTGCCATGCTCAGTACATGTATATGTGACGTTAGAGCCTCATTATTATTTGATTTAAAAAACTGATGAGACAACTAAATTCATAATTTACTTTTCCTGTAAAAGTGTGCATATTAACAGCAGGATGCGTTGGAGTCATATCTAGAACCTCTTAAACGTAAATAGATGTATTAAGGAAGTTATGCTGTAGAGTGTTTAAGAGTATATTTAAGTGTTGTAGGAGACGAATGATATGTTTATCGCATTTTTAATGTGGTTTAAACTATAGTGCATGCCTGAATATACTCTGAAATGGTATGTTTATTGGGTTTTCCATATGGTTTGTGCTATATGTTAATAGACTCTCTGATGATATATTTATTACATTTTCAATACGGTTAGCACTGTAGTTTATGTCTGGTATAACCTCTCAAATGATACATTTATAGTATTTGGTGGAAGGTGTCCAAATATAGTTAATGTAAACAAGACTCAGATATAGTTAATATAATAGATCCCAAATATAGTTCATATAAATCGATTCAAAATATAGTTAATGTATTAGCTATATCATAATTAATCACTAATGGATTGTTGGCTTTAGCAAATGGTTTTGAAACCAATTGATACGCCACCCGGTAAACCTTTTTTTGTATAAATAAATGCATGTTAATATCAGTTAATAATACTGTTATGTATGATGTTTATATAATATTATAAATATTTGAGGAAATTATAAATGTTTCTTGACTTTAATATTTGCTCAAACCTTAATGTTATGTATCAGGTTTACATGTTTAGCTATAGTCCTTGAGTTAGGTTGTTTACTTAGTATTTGAGTTCAAGGATGGTTTGGGTTAACGAGTTGTTTATTCAATTTGAGGTCAGGGTTGATTTTTTTTTACAGATGAAATTAGAATTTCCTTTAGAATTATGTTAAAAGTCACATACGACATATAATTTTATAAAACATTCTGTCATGTGTCCTATCTTTATATATACCACGTTTAGTGGACAGTTTTCAGTTTCGACCTTAACATCAGTCTGTAAAGAGTCATTATAGTTGTGAAAAATCATTTCAAATTCAGAGAGATGAATTATTTAAAATATTTATTGCATTATACAAATGCTCATAGACTTTTGGATTTTGGACTTTGAATTGATGATTTGGAATTTATGTGTACTTATTCAAAGATATTCTGGAGTACTTCAAAGACTACTGGCACATCAGGACATTAAAGTCTATTGACACATCAGCACATTCAAGGATACAGTAATTCATTCTAAACATTCTATATTTAGGACTTGTAATTAGGACACTTATAATTATTGGATTATTTGGATTTTAATTCACGTTACTGTAAGTGTATTTTGATTTTCATTTCTAGAAATAAATTGCTTGTTAATTTTTACTTTCTTTCTATTACAATTTCCTTAGACCATAGAGTCGTAACAATACTAATTTAGATTTTGTTATTTTTTAATAAAGCGTCCCATGACATGCCAGGGATACTGAAATAAACAGGGTCGAATCTATAATGTTTAAGTGACATATTGCTAAATTTTCAAAAACATAGGTAAGTAACAGAACATCAGTTTTTAAATATAGGTCATGATATTCACCAAAGTTATTTATTTACAGGTTTCCCAAACTATTTGTGCATGTTCATAATCTTCATTTGATCTTCATCACTTACTTAAAATGAATAAAATGCGCTCTTTTCTGGCAGATTTGTTTCTTCGTTGTTTTCAAAACAATGAACATAATCATATGGAAAAACGCCCTTCATAGTTCTTAATTCAATTTTATCTTTATCAGTATATTTACATATTATCTTTAAATCCTCCTTAGGAAGATTTGATGCTAGTTTATCCAAACTGCTATTAAGAAATTGTACCGAGTCAATCAATTTTAATTGCTGAATACTAAATTATATATATTTTGCCGTATTATTTGGTGTACATGTTATATTTTCATTTTTTGATACACCATAGCCAACATTATTAAACATTATACACATATCATTTGAGAGGCTTTTTCAATGCATAAACTATTGTATTAACCACATCAAAAATGCTACCAACATATCATTGGTCTTCTACAACACTTAAATATAGTCTTAAATGTGCTGCGGCAGAATGCTCATAATACATCTACTAATGTATTGAATGATGGATCTTAATTAACTGATAAAGACATCCAAATGGGATATTTGTATGGAGCTGACACTGTGTGTCGGACGGATACGTAATCTAAATTCCACGATCTTAAACATGAAGAAGGGCAGCAAAAGAAGATATAATTTTACATTTAGCCCAGTCTCAAGGGTTATTTGTTCTGATCACATTCTTTCTCAATCGATCTCTTTTTCTAGAGCTTCTTCTATTATACCAAGCTTTATCGGAAGGTCAAACAGTTGTTAGCCTTGTAGGGGTGCAGCTGACCGCAATATCTAATAAAGTGGATGTAAATAGATTTGTTGCGTCATTGATATCGGAGCATAGTCTAAAATTTTGTATCCAATCAAAGTTTGTTATTAAAGTATTAAGCTTCTGAAAGTCCGCTTATATATAGACACCTTCCGTCATAAACATTAATTTGATTTGTAGTTTAGCTATCAAATAAGCAGCCCGTTGGTCACTTATTGACATGTCAGTAGAAATTGACTTCCGAATTATCATGTCTGTATTAGTTGATACAATAACAGGGTCGAGCAAGAATGTTGATTGAATGGTTGATATTTTCGTTTATCAAATTTTATAAACTGTTTAGTACCATAATATCACTGAGATTTTTCCTATTGGAATTTAGCAAGTCATCATTCAGCTAAACCGAGAATGATTAAGTTTTCAGAAATACTGACGGCTCGTTCTATGCAAATATCGAAGGAATCGCAGAAAGATCAACTGCTAATAAATGGCATCTATTCTTTATATAAATTTTAATAAAAAGTATTTCATTATTTTGTATGGGTATATCTCTGTTACATGTTTGAATACTAGATTTTCTTATATATAAACCATAACTACACCCCAATTATTAGTTACATCACGTCTGATGGGTTTGTTGTACCCAATCTAATTTAATATCACCACTGTCAAGATGAGTCTCCGTTTGCAATTATATCGAAGGCAATGAAATTCTCTGCAAGAAATTCAAACTTGTTTCGGACAGATCTAACGTTTAAGCGAACAAAAGAAAGTGTGTCACCCGATCTTGCCGAGAAAAATGAATTTAGACTTTTTGTATCTGATGTATGGGAGTGGGAACTGACATGGATTCAGTTCAACATCACCTGCTGGTAAAAGACAACCAAAAGAGAAAAATGATGGAACATATCAATAGTGTACAGGGTAGAGCTGATACATTTAAAATTACTTGAAACAATGATGACTTGACAGAAAACATATGACTGAAGTCTGAAAAAGCAAATAAAATTAAATGACCAGGAATTTGTACAATGAATTTCGCAAGAATGACGGGGTAAGCTTTACCTCCCTCCCCCCCCCCCCCCGAGTACAAAACAATTTGTAAATATAACATCATCATGTTGTACTATTTTCTGGTGCACGTCTAGCTCGAACAAGAAAAAGCCCCGTATGCATTCTATGTAAAACAATAGTACTACCCAGTACATTACCCATATGATTTTATGACTGAAGATAATAGAGTAAAGAATACAAAGGGCTTATTCGCATATTCTGGTACACACACAGACACAGACACACACACACACATATATATATTTGTTATTCAAATGATTCTCGGGGGAGAGAAGACAACGGAAATCTTTTGCGGAATAATGCTAATAGTGCTCAGTAAAACAAAGAAGGAAAATCATACACTTGGTTTTAATTTTCTTAAACTCTATTGTTAAATTGTTAGATGTATAGGCTCAAAAATGGTTAGTACGTCTAAGATAAAGGTGAACCTGCTTAAAAACCTCAGTATTAATTGTGTCATTAAGAGTATCGTCTCCAAACAGAAGCATGTATAGGTCAATATGAACTGGAAGTTTGAGTATGTTATTTAACAAGATAATTCAAGGACATGCAAAGAAATAGTGATATACTATTTCATTTTGATTCAGAGCAACCGTAAAATGGATTGATAACAATATGATTCAAGTACAGATCCGCCTTAAGCACTAAACAGTAATTCCTCAGTGTAGCATTATATTTTCCATTCACCTATGGAGTAGTAAGATGGTACTCGCTTGTTTTTTTGTTTTTTTGTTTTTGGAATACAGAAATAGAATAGAAGTTTCTTATATTATGAGGTAGGTTGTTACATACATTTTATAGTAGAATGTAACAAAAAGACTTATCTGTTGACTATAAACAAAAAAATGGTAATTCAAAATTAAAACTGTTTCTTAGAGAATATCCCTGGCCCCACACTTCGAGCAAACGTTGGTGGAATAATTTCTTTTAAAAAGTCTGGTGTCAAATGGGTTAATCATTTTTAAAAAGTAACAAGTTTATGGACTTTTAAACGCTCTTTTAAAGCTAGCTAATCACACTCGCTGCTTACTTTTGTTTATTTTCAAGTCGACTAGAATCGGTTTCGTACACCAATCCCATAGTACATCCGCATGCTCTAAAGTTGTTCTGATGAATTTTATATTGTTTAGTGAATCTCTGTTCATTTTGAACTTGAGCGCTTTCATTATTCCAATCATCTTTCATGCTTTCTGAATCAGTTCTTCAATGTGAATACACCAACTTTCATCACCCTTAGGAATTACTCCAAAATGTTTAAGATTATCTACAAAAGCAATACATGTATTATCTAAATCAAATTTGGGATGAGAAATGGATTAAAAGAGACAAACCATTGTAATCTTTCTAGGTCTTGATTCATTTGATGTTCAATAAAATTAATATTTGTAGAAATGTAAGATAAAAAACTATCGTCAGCAAATACTCTTTTATGATAAATAAAACTTCTGCAATATCATTATTATAAATAAGAAAAGTAGTGGACCAGGTACGGATCTCTGTGGGACGCCTGCTCTAATGTATTTCATGCATGGTGCATTGGAATTTAAAAGAACCCTTTACCTTCTTAATGATCAATAATCAAAAACCAGTTTAACATGTTTCTTCTTTATTTTGTAGACATCTCGCAGCCCCTTTTAAGCACATATAACTTGTTAGAGCTTTAGAGATGTCTCCTTATATTTCCAAACACAAAAGGCTTTTATGTCTGTTATTCCCTGTCCTTCCCGAATTTTGGATATATTGGGTATTTTCTCTATATAAAAAAAATTGAATTTTTTTCTTAATGAGGTTTGTGTTTATTTTCGTTTTTGATGATATACTTAAACAGATTTTTTATTGCCCTCCTTTCTAGCCTAATGTTCTAGAGTTTATCTAATTTCGGTTTCTATTATTTGTACTCCCCCCACCCCCTTCGGGGAAAAAAAATCCGTTGGGTGAGTTTCCTTGCCTTTCATCCCATTGCGTCTCTATCTCTATTTGGGTGACAGAAACTCGATCTGTTTTGTCTCATATATAAAAGGCAGGGATGAAAGTTGTCCAAAAGCAGGAAGTTGTTTTAGGAATTTGTCCAATATTTAAAATGTATCCAATATATGCGTTTGGTCATTTCTGACTTTTTACATCGAGTTCAGTAGCTTCTCCTGTCTGTCATCACATGTTCACCAAAAGTAAAAAAATTGTTTCCTCAATACTGGACTCCGAATTCATGCCAAGCAAATAAAATTATATATCTGTAACTTCGCATTATGGGCCGGTTGCATTTTTTTTTTAACGATCAAACAGGAATCAATCGCAACACCCTAGTTTCATTACATTTATCAAATTATTTTCCTGAAATTGAGATTTTAAAGTATCTTGGTTATTATACATTTTGCAACATTGTCATTGTCATGAACAAACATTTGGTTCTACATTTTTACACCTGACTATCTTTCTTTTCGTGAAATAATAGTCAATAAATTCCTCATATTTTAAGAAATTTTAAAATTTTCCTAATAGACAAAAGAAGATTATTTTTTTCAGTGGAATCAAGCTATTATGACTGAACGATGACCATTTATAGTTCCTAAATGTTTATTGAAAAATCAATTGCTGCTAACGGAGTAATAAGAAAGATATTGAAAAGTATGAATCAGGAAAGCAAAGTGGCTGAATCTGAATAATTAAAAAGGTAGAGTTGATAACGACCCCCACCTCCACCTCTGCTGTTCTGACGTGAAGCGTATGAAGTTAGAGCACAATTAAGTTCCCACCCCAACCCCTTCGCCAGTTGTATAAGTCCGAGCAAGGGTACTTTTCCCTCAGGTATGCCCACAAGTAAGGTTAAATTAGCATACAATATCAAGCATAGCAAACGAGATGGCCGGAAGAAGCAACAGCTTTCAGTAACTTATACCTGACGTGTCAACAATCTTTAGAGAAATCATTTTAACTTTTGCTGATATCGGTGTATCTTGCATATGTTGCTGATATCGGTGTATCATGCATATGCTGATATCGGTGTATCATGCATATGCTGATATCGGTGTATCATGCATATGCTGATATCGGTGTATCATAAATATGTTTTGGGGTTCACTGGTAAGCGCGAACGAGAACCGAAAAGCGGGTTTGATAGGAATAGGTGCTTTATTTAACACGAACCGATGCTTTTTGAACAAATTTAATATGAAGAGATAAATGCGTAGTATCTGTTTAATATATCTTCTAAAAGAGCATAACAAATGTTGTTTACAAGAAACTATTCTCTTTAAACCTATCAATATTCTAGAAAAAGAAAGAGGACAGCTGCCGGCCATGACTGTATAAGTAATTACTTCATAAGGTGTCTTCAAACATAGTTACTCGGCTAGGCGTAACTCACATGAATTTCTCTTGTGATCAAATCATGTAGAATATATTTAGGAATAAGAATAAAGTGATCTCCCCTCGGGAAGGTCACGGTTCTTTCTGGCGGTACATCTACGATTTTAGAGGTATATTATGCATGTACCTTGGATTCATTTATTTTCGTGGGAATCATTTCCGTGGTTTTGTGAAGAAAAAAACCCCACTCATTTGTGTTGCTACTTGAAATAATAGATTATGCCTCTGTGAGAAAAGGTACGTATGGCAAAATAATCTGTGTTGTGTATTTAATTCCAGGTTTGCAGCAACCAGGTACTCCACGAAAATTGGTACCCCTGCAACGGGGTCTCTTTCTTTGTCGGACTACTTGCTAAGAAATCTTGGACCGTGAGGACGGAGACTTTTAAAGAGTTGGCACATACAAATCTAATTCATTTCGATTCATTTATCACGATATGGACAGCTTGTTCATTGTGAGATACGTTGGTTACAAAGACACGTTAAAGTGTGCCTGTGCGTGTAATACAATGTCTGACAACAAATAACTAATTCTGCATCCATAAATTCTTCGCTTGACTCGTGCGTATCAAGTATTAAATGATCTATGCAGAACGCAAAACATTTCACTTGCAAATAAGATTTTAGATTCTCTTGCGAGAGCAATGCCATGAAAACCAAACTATCTGAAATATCTTTCCGTCCAAGTAAATTGCCCAGATCAACTTATTCATGTTAGAAAATCTCCACATTATTAAATTCTGTTTATGAAAACTAAATTGTTTTTATCTTCAGATTGTTCTGACATGAAAGACGGGGTTTTTTTTAGCAAAAGATAGAAAACTACTAGAGTCCAACTGCAAACAACATAAACCCAGATCGGCCGTCGCATAATGTGCCAGCAGATCAGGGTCTACGTTGTTTTTTCTACTGATTAGTCCTAACAAACTAAATTATACGACGACAGATCTGGGTCTATGCGGTTTGCAATTGGATCCGATTTATAAGAGAGTATATACGGTATGTAAGGAAACTCGTTCTGTTTTCGCTTTCACGGATGTTCACCCCTCTTTATATTGATTTCATTTGCATTCGATTGTACAAAATGAAAATTTCTTTCAACATTTACCAACATTTCAATAATACCCTCGGTCGTTGCACTCAAATACCAATACTTGAATACGATTTACATATATTTCATCGGCCTCATAACTGATTATTTTTAACGGACGATTACTGTGTAATCTGAAAGTATTAAATTTGTTAGTAGAAAAGAAATCGTCTCAAATTTCAGTGTCGCTGCCATTCATGTTTTTCCAGTTCAAATCTTAAACGAAAAAGAGTTTTGATTTTGATTTTGAATTTGAACTGATGATACGAATACGAAATCGCGGATATTGTCAAGTTTATATGTAGTACTTTGCGATTTTTTTTATTTATACATTTGCAAGTATGCCAGAACACAAGATAAGATCGTGTCAATCTGCATTAAATTTTTCTTTCTCAGTACTTTATTATATTAAGAGGTTAAAAAAGCACAATCTTTTATACAAAGGCTGGTAAAAACAGCATAAAATATTTTGTTTATTCACTATTTATATTTCTCGATTTTTCGTTTCAAACATATTGTCATTATTAGATAATGCAGGCTGATTGCACTCAAGTTTTTCCAACATAGTTTAGTCCTTCCCCAAATATACACACAACCCAAATTAATATAACACATACAGTCAGAAACAATCTCAGTTATATGATGCAAATAAGAAAGTGCAGGTGCATAATATTATGATAGTTAAGCGTTAGGTAAATTATATACGCATTTACGTATATACAGTATATGATTGTCGTATTGAAACATATTCACTATTGAGTGGCGTAGCAAGAAATTCTGCCCCCCCCCCCCTTGCAAAACTTAATTCTGTGTCCTCCTCCCAATAAAAAAAGTTGTTTGATGGAAAGTTTGGGACCCCAGTGGATGTGTTAAAACTTTAATCTCAGGTGTAACTAGAGAAAATCGGAAACTTATGCAAGAGGGCCGCTTGAACAAAGACCAGTCTATCATTATCACATACAATAATTGAAACGTTTGCTTTATCAGCCGTTCCAAACTCCCATGACAATGACACAATGAAGTGCAAAATCTGGTTGGGGAATGGGCAAACTAATTTGGAACATCGAACGTCACTAAAAGTTTCCTTATCCAAGCCAAAGCATGCTCGTCGGGACCCAAGCTGCAGTGACCATATCCGATGGTTCGATATTATCCTCAGCTGAATCCTTGTTCCTTGGATACGGTTGTCAGAGATGAAGATAAGCAACTGGTAGTAAGAAAATGAATGCCTTGAAGGAAGTTCCCGAGATAGCTCCAATCGGTGTTAGCTGGTCACATGATGGTTGACGGATTAGACCGACGTTGCTCCAAGTTGGCAAACTAACATTCTATCAGTAGGTGAACGATTTATTTATAGCTAGGCGGGAAAAGCGTGTATTGTAATATATTAAAATATATAAAATTTATAAACAAAGACCCATTTAGATTAGAATAATATATAATTGAAATTTCCTTAAGATTAAATTTCAAGGTAATTTAATCTCCATTGATTTTCACATTTTATGTTGAAACTATTTGTTTAGTTGATGTTGATGAAATATGCAATGTTATCAGATCCTAATATGTCCAAATTTTGTTCCTCACAAACATGTTTGAAGATATTGCCATATTTTCAAATAATATGGTTAAAATGCTACAAACATATTTTAAAACTGCATTTCTATTAGTATTACTTTTTCCACGTCAGCACATGCTAAAAAGTGGTTTGCAACATAAGTGACTGATGTTTTGAGGTGCATCGTACTTTACAATACTATTTTATTTTTGGAACTATATACTTATTGTAATTGAAACGTAATTTAGTGCAATTTACTCTTTTTAATGTATGCATTACAACTGCATACAATTTGCATTGGCTACGTTTATTTTCCTCATACAATACAATTACTGTGCTTTAAGAATAAAGATTCGTTAAATTTAATTAAATCTATGTGTGTCTGATTGTCAGATACAAAATGGATTGAAAAGAACAATTTCATGAAGTGCATGATCACTAAAACTCACTCGTTGTATCAAGTCCGGGTAATGGTGGACAGTTGAGCCTCACCGTCGTTCCCGCACGTGCAGCTGGCCAGCAAAGTATAGTATCCCAGGTTGCATTGCAGTAAATTCCATCTGTGCAAAAAAATGAAACTGTTAAATACAATTAATTGAAGCGACAGAAAGTTTGCGTAGTTTTTTTAGGGGGTTTCGAATTTTTTTTTTTAATGTTTAGATTTTTTTAAATATGTGGCATTAAAGTACACAATCAGGAATTGATGACATATGGAATTTATGTGTGCAGGAGCAATTACAAAATTACGCAGAAGGTTAGGTAGCATTTATAAAACTGTATAATCCTGTCACTGTTAAAGCAATTGCGCGTGTTTGTTTTTCACACGAGTAAAATATACCTAACCTACACAATTACAGATACTGACTTAAAATGTTGTTAAAATGGTTGCGATCTTGTGAAAATAAGGCCCGCCGCTCTCGGAGGGCGCGAGACATGGGTGCAATCCCTCAGGGGCCTGGCGATTTATAGGGACCCGCCGTCAACTGAGTTATAAAAAGTAAAATAATCTTTGGTAGTTAATATTAAAATGTGTTCCTCGCAATAGTCTAAGTTATGGTAGATTACTATAGGTTTTATATGCAAAACTGTACACAGGTTTTTATATACAAAAAAATTAAACTAGTTTCGGGACCCTTTACTACTCAATGCAGTGGCCCTAAATTTCTGTCGGCGGACCGAAAATTAATAACAGCGCTGGAAGTTGTCGGGATATCCAAGTGGGAAGCCTTTATTCAGGGAAAAAGAGTACAATTGCAAGAACAAAAAAAGAGTACAATTGCAAGAACAAAACAAGCACTTATCTAAATAATTATATATATATGTGTGTGTGTGTGTGTGTGTGTGTGTGTGTGTGTGTGTGTGTGTGTTACGTTTCCTTTGTTACAGTGAGTTAAATAGGACACTCGCGGGCAAGTTAAACGCCAAAGAGTGTTCTTGCGAAATTGATATACCTGATTTCCCAAAATATAACTAGTTCAAAGTATACAGTTATCTTCTATTTTAAGATATATTAGTATTAGATTCTTTGATTTTTGTTTCAGTAACAAAACAGCATTTAAGTAGATATTTTATTTACGTTATTGCGTTTGTAATTGTCAAAAGGGATATATATATATATATATATATATATATATATATATATATATATATATATATATATATATATATATATATATTTATATATATATATATATATATATACGAAATAGTATTGTCCGTTCTGCTTGGTGCATATTTGTTATTCTCCCTAATAACCTCTATATAACTTGATTTCTGTCTTAGGAATCAGAATGACTGTGTACTTAGATGAGAAATAATTACTGGGTCGACATGCAGGTGTGTCTGCTACGCACGGATGCCTATACCACCGGCTTTGTAGATCAGTTTTTAGTGATGTGTGCATGGTCGAGATGGTATGTGGGTTGTTGCTTGCAGGCAAGGCGATGGGTGCCGGGACCCGCAGACCTGGGTTCGAATCTCCGTAATGTACGAATTAATTTTCTCTAACCTGCATGATAATATTATTTATTTGTGTGTGTATATATGTGTAAATATATAAAATATATATATAAGAGAATGAATATTATCAGACAGGTTAGAGAGTCACTGTTCGTCACTGGAACTACGAGTTACTGCACTCGCAATGTTTGCACGCACCAACCCACGAACCCTCTCGAATCACCTCACAAAGCCATAAACATAACTTAGTCGCGAATATACGCATTAGTTAATAATTAATTAACATTGCTAAAAGTATGTCCCATCGCTAGTCTGGGCTACCTGTGATGTTAAACCCGAACATTGGTAAAAGAATGTCTTTTTATGGGCAATCAAAGGTCTCTTTTGTTTCATAGTAATTTAACCATCTGTATATTGTCCATGAAAAACTGAGAATGATTGGCATTGTTTTTAACGTTGCCTAATTTTATTACCATGAGAGTGACATAACTTACTCCACCTGTCCATGATATAAGTGAAGCTTCAAAAGTACAAAACTCACGCCTTCAATGGTTACAAAGTAGTAGTATTAAAAGGAAGAAATAGTCTGGCTTTTCACGTGGCATCCTTGTTAATCCATTTCATAAACTCAATTCATATTTTCGATACGATACACTTGTCATATCACGTCATGAGGTCACGCTGATCATAATTTTAACGTTCCAGGCCTCCAAGAGAACTTCCGAATCAAGACGATACAGTTTTGTGAAAGTGTAATAAGCCGGAACGGTTAACACCATCGTTTGGCTAAGATAATCCTACACTGGTACTTGTTTCATGCAAAATTTGTATAAAATTATGTTGAATGGAAGTGTTGTCTTGTTTGTCCCTGTTTTGTATTTGCCTTCAGTGAGAGTCGAAAGCGCTTGGGCTTCTTAAAAACTAGTTTTGCACAGTTCGTTGTCAGTTTTTGACACACACACACACACACACACACACTTAGTACACTTAATATACAGTGTTTGCGGTTTATTATTTTAGATATTTTGTCAACACGTTAACATATATATTTCTGTGAATCTGACTGGTCCAAACAAGTCCCTGAAATCCTTGCGCAGTATTGTCATTATTGATTGGCTGCGACCATGGAAATTTTCCTCGCCCCGTCTTCTGGAACCACTTCATTTTGCTATTATAATTCACAACATGGCGACCGTCTTTCCAAATAGACATTGAAGAAAAACGGGCGGCTATCACAAAAAAGTACAGTAAGTACAGTAGCGGTTACGTATAACGGAATATAACCCATTTACCTACACAGAAATCTCCGACAAATATCCAACAAATGGAATGATATTTCTTCTCCCATAGCCAATACTACATATATGGTGAAACCCCATGGTGGAATCGATACACCTTTCGGTAGAAATGTTGTAAACAGTCTCATCTAAATCTATGTATATGGCGCCTCAACTACTCCAGCTGGCCTGACTCGAGTGAACTATGTGATATCACACTGGAATTTCCATAGGAGATCCAGTGTTGAAAACTTATGCTGACCGTGTCAAATATGCTATTGATTTTGAATGACAATTGCTCTTTGAATTATAATTTTTAACATAATAGACTTCTAAGTGTTGTTTATATGGAATTGTGCAATATTGCTTAATCTCGCGTCTGGGACTATTCTTTCATGCACAAGATCTGAAAGATGCTGCGTCTGAGCCAGAATTAAATGAAATACCGAAAATCATTTGTTCTTCCTTCTATCTAGACTCTTTCCACTAAAATGAAAACCAGGTGATAAACAGAATCTCAGATGGGTAATTATTTAATATTGAATTCATGAAACTCGTGAATATATTAAATATTAAATCATTAGCCATTTGAGATCCTCTATATATGTAACACGTATAATAATAACACCTTGTGACGACTCAAATGATTTCGTAATTTCATGCAAAGAAAAGGGGTTAGGACCGAGGTATTCAAAAGTCTTTCAAAGTCATTTCACTACACTCTTCGCTCAAAAAAAAAATCAATATTTTTTATCACGTGATAATAGAATCTTACATTTGTGCTCATTTCAAATGAAATTTATCAACTCGTCGAGTAATTTTAATTTTTTTTTCTCGCAAAGGCTCGCAAATGATAACTCGGGTTATGCAAGATTTGCACGCTGAGTAGACCGAATTTCTTCTGTCTTTAAATTTGATGTTTACTTTTTGGTTATTTATGTGCGAAATTTTAAGACAGGAGATTTTATGCAGAACTTACGGGTGGAAAATATTCGCTATTGACAGCAGTTTTGGTAAGAAGTATTTTCTGTGGCTAACCTTCAATTACGGAGCAAACGGTGAAATTTCAAACTGGATAGTAATCCGATTTCATTTTGAGATAGTACAATAAGTAGTGTAATTTTTCTCCAAATTCCATCTTCCATCGTATTCCCAGTGACCTGCGTTTTCTCTGTGAGATTTCTTTTTAAGTGTATTTACTTCTTATCTCACGTTACTAATGACATGGGTCATTACTTTCCTTGTTATATTTTTTTTTTTACTAAAGGTGCTATATACTTTCTAAATAATAGGCGAATTTTAAGGATGTCCGCATTTCTAAAATCAACATTACTGCGCAAGTCGATATATGAAGTCACTTGTAACCTAAGAGTATCGTAGGGCTATGAGATCTGGCAGAGACTGAATGTAGATAGACATGTTTGCGACTTCTGATTCTTATTAAATAATGAAAAAGAAAAAGGTTGATACTGTTAAAATAATCGCAATAACAGTCCTGTAAAAGAAAGTGTAAAGTCTAAGAATAATATACGAGACTTTGGGAAATATTTAGCAATTTACGATCTGCCGCAGGATTTCTTTTGCGGAAAACGGATCTCTTATCAATAACTTTGTCATACTAAAGAATATTCATCTCTAGAATGCACTTTTCTTTATGTATTCGATTAGAGGTGTCTAGGATCTTCAACCAGTGCAAATGTGATAAAGTTTTAAATATTCATTTAGCTATTATTTTATAAACAATTAGTAACAGGGTACTTTTTTCATACATTTATGTAATGACTCTTACGTGGGAATAGATATCCAACTACGATGCACACCAACCAATACATTTATAAGTTATTGTCGATTAATTGGAGCCTTAGCTATGTCAAAAATATAAATTTTTAAAAAATATTGAATACTGCAACATTTCAGGAGCGATCATCCTTAAGAAAGAGAAAGCTTGAGCTGCAGGCTCAGATGACATACATGTCTTTCAGATAAACCAACAATTCGAAAAACAAGGTACGAATAAACGAGTTTCTACTGAATAGGGTAGTTTAGGGTAAATATTAATGTGTTCCTCTGCCTACCCTTCTTCCTTGTTTACAAATTAGGTATGTTACGCCAAAGACAAGGTATTCGTTCATGCAGTTACAATTGGTTTCTTGTGATGTCAGTTGTTTTTTCTTGCTGCCATGATTTGTTTCTTAACTTCCAAAGTCATAAAGTAGTGTTACCTTTCTAGCTACTGGGAATATGGGATATAGGAGCACTGGACACGAGGAAGAACAAAGTGGAAATTATATGGAAATGGTAAAAATAATAAGTAATTGATTGTTATCTTTCCTACCTAAATGTAGTAAAGGAACAAGTGATTAATGGATGTAAGGAAGAGTATTCGTAACATAATAATGAAAAATGTAAGAAAAGAGGAATGAATAAACAAAGAAAAATGTGCCAAGAAATATGAAGAAATTTAAATTTTCGACAATGAGCTGCAGAAAACAAAGTTAGTCGTTATAGATGGCTACGACATTTGAAAAATGTCTGTTTTATTCATGAATAATTTTATTTGCATCTCAGTGACTCCATTTTATGAGATTACATGATAAGGAATCATATATTGAAATAAGCCAATAAAAAGTTAGAAACGCCCAATTAGTATAATTTCAGGATTTCAAATATACATCACATGGAAAATAAACATTATTGTGTATTTATCCAAGGAAGGATTATACGTGTACATTGTGTAGATATATTCTTAAAAAAAATAAGTGTTAGAATTATATTTTTCGTGCTTCCTATTTCCGATGAATAGTTTCACACTTTTACCGGACGGTGTGCAAATCGGACCTGATCAACCTACGCCTTCAGCTGTGTTAGAGAGGTGTGAGTTATGAGTAAAAAAGAATTTAATTATGTTCATCTTTGATACACAAGCAATCAAATGCTAGGGTATTCAGTTGTTAAATTGTTGGCCTAGATGTAATTAACAAAAATTAAATATAGCATATAATATACGTCCATACGATGAATCAAAGACCATCTAATAAAGAATTAGACCGTGATCTGCAATAAAAAGCACAAGAACTCTGTTTGCAAACATTTTTCTTTGGCAATTCTTGCTCAAATTCTTGTAAAGTCACAAAGATTGACAGAACATTGCGCAGTGGCTTGATATCTCTCAAAACAAAATTCCGGAATTCCCGCTGTGATTTGATGTCTGCTTAATTGGAGTCATTGGTAGATTCCAGACTAATTAATCCCACACCATCTTCTTTACGAAAAGTTTAGTTTATAGCAATCTATCTTTATGTATATTACCTATGATACATACACCAAAGACTACTTTGTCGTTACGAATAATTATATACAATGTAGCTCTTTTCGTAATTTGTTTTTTTGTGACGGTAAAGATGCATCCATATTTACAGCTTTTGGAATAGAACTAGGTATGTCACTTCATGAGGTGAGGTAATCATGTAAAAAATGAAGAAAACAAAAAAAAAAAAAAAAAATGGAAAAGGCAGTTTTGCCGTATAATTTCATTTGCGAAGTGGTAATGCATGATCAATCACACTAGACATAGTTTCTTAAGAGGCAATGTCTTGCGGGGTCAACTACTATTCAGTTTGTAGTAAATCTCCAACCTTCAAGTTAACAGTTGAATTGATTAAAGACAGGGCAAAGACACATTTCCAGCAAAATTACGTTATGCTTTCTTCGATGCAGTGTTTCTAACTTGGGTTTGTATAATAAATCTAATCATGTGTCCTTCGTGCGATTCTACTTAGGACTGGTGAGGCAAATAATCCTATCTAAGATCGAGGGCTGTTTACGACAAAAAAGAGGAAGGATGTCAGCCGCAGTAGCTACAAAGTCTGTATGCGTCTTACGCTATCGTTGGTGTAAAAATCACGCCAGAATACATACGGGAGAAAGCACTATACCCTGCAAGCAGTTATGTTGTAAAATACGAAGAAAACAAACTCTGTGATAAACCAAACCTCTGCTATCATTATGAGAGAAGCTTATCTAAATTAATACACCTATTTCAATCTTATACTAATCCATCACAATTTCTCACTGAAAATCTTGAACAAATGTCTGTAAATTTATTTGAAATTAGGCCCAGATCGTGTTAAAATACAAGCGATTTTATAAAAGCATTGAAAATATCATGGTTTAGAAAAAAAAGCATTCAACCTAAACATGAATGGATGTCTTTATCTTGTATGATTTTTAGAAAATATTTTCTTTTGAATCACATATTAATCACTTATTGCTTCAAAATCTTACCAACAAGCTCTCTAAAAAGTACTAGAAGCAGGGCAAGAATTCACAAAGAAGTTGAAAATTTGTACAACTTAAAAGATTTTTTTATCATCATTTTGGTATATAATAGGTTACGATCAAAAAGTTTAGTATAAAAGATTAACATGAAAAAGGCATCCATAATATAATAGAGTTGCTAGTGATAGTTTCTTCTATTCTGATCACGAATTAAAAATATGTATGGGTTGAAAGAAATGTCTTTAGATTAGGTGTCAATCATAAGGAAAATTACTCAAAAATGGACCGATTTATTTGGAAATGAAAAAGTGGCAATTCAAGAATACAAGAAACATTTTGTAGTAAGTTATAATAATGTCTATTTATCATATCTGATGAAAAGTACTTTTTTTGTGATGTTATTGTTGACAAAAATATGACTAAACGAGATATGGAATAGAAACTTTTATATACTCAGTTAAAATATTTAATTATTTTTCTCTACCTACTCCTATTTATGATATGAAATTGAGGGGGATTTCCAATTTAAAATATTGCATAACATTTTGTAAAATTTTTTAATTTTTTTGGTGTGAATTGGAAGGATTGTAACATTAATTATTTGAATGTAGTAAGCAAATCATTTATGGATTAAATTAGGACAGTGGTTGAAAGATAATTTTTGTATTAATAAGATATTTGACAAAGCGATATTATTCAGAACTGATATTTACGTTCTCACTGTTATAACAAAACGATTTATCTTTAGATCAATATTTTCGAAATCACCTTTAAATTTTAAAGTTCTGGTTCAGACTATTAGTAGGTATATTTTACAGTTGAGAAATATATTTCAAAGGTAACGCAATTCAGGATATAATTCTTGTACAAATGGTCAGGCATGTATAATTTGACACATAGTTTATTAGAATTGTATTGATCAATGTTTCAAATATTGTAGCTCTTTCTGCTTGTAAAACAAAGTACACAAAAGACTTCGATTTCATTAATGTATTTGATATGTTTCAAATACTGTTTGTATAAGTCATTTACATACACACTAACATACAGGCATATAACAACTTTACACTTAATGTAATGATTCTGTTCTTTTTATGTATTTGTATATGTAAGTTTGAATGTATCCTTTTTATGCAAAATGTTTCTCTATTTCCCTGTTCTATATAATAAAGAACAAAATAAGCTTCGTGTAAGACCAATCTAAATTGCACACTCATAAATAACATCTTGGAATCAAACTTTCGTTGCAGTCTGGCAATTTTATCTTTCACTATTATTAAGTTACGCCTATGTTCGTCAGTGATTTCAAAGAAGAAGTTTTGCCGTAATGATAAGACTAGTGTAAGTACTTTCGATCTTTGTAAGTGTGGGTTATTATTACCTGCATTCCAAATTGCAGACAGACGTCATAGATAAATACATAATTATCACTACAACAAGTAGTTACTCAGCCATTATCTCCTGCTGAATGTTTCATTTGTCGCATCTAAAGAAAATCTTATAAACATCTGATGCAGCACAAAACATAATTGGACAGGACACAAGAATTATGGAGTCATCATCCGAGCATTGTCGCGTTTTGTCAATCTCACCCCATCGAGCCTGATTTAATCAGATTAGGTAACGTAAAACAAGTTTACAAGTAAAAACATCTTTGGGTATGAATAACCGAATGGGTTATTTTAAAATGAAAAATCGAGATATATATGTGTCAGACATTAAAAGACATCTATAAAGTAGGACACATTGATAACAAAATACTAACTTACCTCTACCAGTTGACCCCAAACCAGGGAGATTTTATATACTTTCTACACAAAAAAAGGGAACCCGGGGAGGCCAATCATTTCCGGAAACAACCATCCCACTAAATAAACGTCTGAATTCGTTGAATTTGGCCTTTCGTGGAAAAACCGCCTTTACGTATTCAAGATACCACGGATTATTTCAACAAAACACCAAAAACTAACCTTCAAAATTACACCCTCCTCGTCAACATGGATGTATGTTCCAAATACACCAACATCCCACACGAGAAAGGTATCACAGCCTTCAAAGGAAGCATGGGATAGTCGACCTGATTCGTCCCCTCCAACGTTCTATCTGGTCAAATTTTTAACACGTGTTCTCAAGTTTAACAAGTTTTTATTCAACAACCAACACTTCCTACAAATTAATGGGACTGCAATGGACACGAAAATGCCACCTTCCTATGTCAATATTTTCATGGAAAGACTCGAGCAAAAGCTTCTCAACGAGGCACCCTATAGACCTCTAAGCTGGTGTATATTAATTAATGACATAGAATCGAAATCAATCGAAACGGGACACAATTTCAAAATATTTCTTGAATTAGCCAATAACTTCCATCATACCATTAAATTTACGTCAGATTCATCAAACATTTCCAGTATCGTTTTGGATACTCAATCTATCCTCCTGGAGGCGAACATAGAAACTGACCTATATTCTAAACCTACTGACTCTCACCAGTATCAACTGCCGACTAGCTGCCACCCCCAGCAAGTAATAAAAAACTCACTTACGATATGTGAGTTCATACCAAATGCATTTGCTCTAATCCTGTTACCTTTGAGAAGAGACTCAAGTGCTCAAGGGGCGCCTTAGAAGCAGAGGACACAGAAGGAGCTACATTGAGGAGGCTATTAACAAAACTAGATTCCTCGATGGAGGAGCCCTCCTGAAATATAAAACAAGAAAACCAACAAGTATGTCCCCTTCGTGGTAACTTTCCACCCCGATACCCCAAACCTACAACAGATCATTCGGAAGCATTGGCACCATATTAATTCATCCGAACGTCTGAAGAATATATTTCAAGAAGTTCCTAGGGTTGCGTACCGTAGAACCTAAACATCTGAAGGAACATCTATTACGTGCCAAGGTAACTTCAAACAAGATCACAGCTGATCTTAACATCTTTCCTTTAGAACCCTCATGCATAATCTACCGGGATATAATTTCTTTAGCAAATCTTGTTGATGGCATTGATGTTTCGTAACGCTGTGTTTCTCTCCTTTGTTCACAACCTGGAATTAGGTCAAAATATGTTGTTTCTCAATGTGATAGACACAAAAACCCGCTCGTTTATTATTGTTACACACCGTTTTTAAATCTCTAGTGATTCTAACATGTAGGATTCTAGAATTTGTTTTAGATTTTGTTTTTAGTGATTATTTTGTAAGCTGTTTATTCCCCTGACAAAGAGTTTGGTTAGCTCGAAACGTTGGGAAACCGTTTTGAATTGCCCCGTTATCAATTTTTATATCAATATATATATATGAATGTTTTAAAAAAGTGATGAAATTTAATTTGAAAATTTTCGTTTCGTGCAGATCTAAAATAATGTTTCATATGATATATCGAATTTGTTATTTGTATATCAACATCTGTATAAATAAATAAATATATATACATACATACATACATACATACATACATACATACATACATACATACATACATACATATGAAATGTTTTTAAAATGATAATGAATTTTCATGTGAATTCTTATCGTCAATCCTGCTGCGTGTTTATGATTGTGATTAATGCTAAGTTTAACTTTGTTGGAAATATCTGTCATTCTATAATAAGCATGGTCACCAAAATGGTCGAACAATTAATACAGGGAAAATATGAATCTGTTCGAACTCGCAAAATCCCAGATTTACGCGTGGCAATAGATATATTTTTTGCTACATCATAGCTATATTTCGGTCTAGTTGCATGCATTGATTGGTAATTTATCAGAGGAAGTAATATATGAACTATTACCCAAAACAAAAACATAATGTAGATCCAAAATTTTCATACAGTTTGAGCAAGAATGATTGGAAATCTGTTGAATTATTTTGTATCAATTGAAGACGTTGCTGAAAAAAGTACATTCCTTAATGAGGGTAATACTCTTTGGGAGAGAATAATCAGTAAAGAGAGTCAAAATTACCATGGATTCCGTCCAATTGGTGTTGAGTAATGGACTAGGTCTGAGAAAGGCCAATAGGAAGAATGAAGTCATTTGAAAAGCTAGTAAAACCCTGATTTACTAACGAAAACTTTAATGGAAGTACAGTCTTTAATGAAAGTCTTTGATTAAAACGAGGGAACAAAATATCAAGAAGGAAAAATGGAAGATGAGAAAATGCTGGAATGAGCCAAAGTCGTTGGAGCCAATCAAGACACGCATAAAGGGAGTCCGTTTGTGCTACATATGTGATAACCATCCGTGTGATGATTGGGTTGTGCAAGTAGGGATACCAATTAGCTATGGAGAGATCAATAAATATTCAAAGACAGAGAAATCTGCACTCGAGAAAAGGAAGACATGACAAAACAGAGATTAAGAACCTACGAGGTTTAAAGCATCTAAAAGGTTGACAGATATTTATTTGTTCACCCAAAACATTTTTTTATGTTTTTAAAAGCTAGACTAAGGGAATCCTATAAACTGGAAATGACTGACAATAGTTTACAGCCGTACAGAAAAATATAGATTTGCGGACTTGTGCAAGCATATGGACTCTACAGAATTAGGGCATATTTCAGATATGTACTTCTTCATGGAAGTCATCAATGTACAAATTGATCGTATATTATAGCGGAAGAACTGCCAGAAAAGCCCCAATAATGCAATCAATGTGATCTTAGAATGATTGAAACCTTAAAAATGAAAATTTCGATTTAATGCCAACATTGATTAAGGAAAACATATCTTTGTTAGTCAATTAAACTGGCATATGGAGATGTCGGAAAGATAAAAAATGTTGTTTAAAGCATAGATGACAGGCATATTATCGATCTTTGATTCTTCAAAATAATTTTAATTTTGAGCTGATCAAGTAGGTGTGAATATTGCCACATAGAAATTTTTCCAGCTCAAAAGTTTCACACTGTCTGTGCTTTGTTTATAGAAGCCACTTGACCAATTTGAAGTATTAAAAGAGGTTTCCTATATAATCTTCCCTGATAATGACTAAGCAAATATCACATATTATATATGTGCTGCTACAAACTCCTTGGCAACCGGAAGGAGTACAATTATTTCCGCAGTGAAGCAAAACAGAAAATACAATTAGGCGAAAGCAATCGATTTTTTTTGTGAGACTAATAGATGCTTTTGTAACAGTATAGTAAAATTATTCAGGTAGAAAATATGTAAATGCTATGTTTAGGTATCAGTCCTGTTTTTTTTTTAAACTCAAGTAACTTGCTAGAGACTCTGCTATTGTGATCTTGAGATGACTGGCTTTTATTTTAATGGAAATGTAGTCAAGAGAAATCTCCAAAGTTGTTTTTCCGCCACCTAAGACAAGTGTTAAAGAAAACTACTAATATTGATTTGGAACATTATTCGAGGGACACGATATATCTTATATGGAACATTATTCGAGGAACACGATATATCTTAAATGGAACATTATTCGATGGACACGATATATCTTAAATGGAACATTATTCAATGGACACGATATATCTTAAATGGAGATTGAGCTGGAAGAAACAAAATTTTGCAATATTTATATTAAAGCTTGCAGCATGGGAATTAATGAACAGTGAACGTCAACAGTAAGTGAATCAACAGTATATATATATACACAGTAAAGATTGTTTATAACGTTTCAGAGGGGTCTGGGATTTTAGATCGTTTATTTTTCAAAATGTTTATGCACTTGTCGATGTCGATGATGTTGGAAATACATGTAGTAAATAATTCATACTTGTTTGATTACTGTCAGAACTCGTATATAATGGTGATAAAAGTTTCAAGAAACAACATACATTTGCATAAATACATGTTATTATGAAGAAAGAAAAAAAGATAAACCAGTATGTTTTTGCATGTGATGAAATTGTCAACATACATGCACATGTATCAGCCGGTGAATCATAATTTTCTCTTTTATGTGAAAACCTCTTTGTTCAATAACTTAACGACTAGTAAATTAGTCCATTATTTATTTGGATGGAAAGAAATTGTCAATAGACATCTGTTTTCTATCAATCTGAGATAATTTGTTGATCAGTTTTTAAATGACATGCAAATGCTCATATTGAGTTGTCTGAAGAGACATTTGTTTTGTTTTCTGACCGTCGAATTTTCAGCCATTTTTACAACAGTCAGAATTCAAAATGAACACGAGGGACTTATTTAGAGCTGTACTCACATAGTCAACATACAGGTAAGAGAATGATATTTAAGGGGTATTTCTAAATTATATAGTAAAAAAGTACAAAACAAATCATTTTTTTAAATGTTTTAATTACATTGAACCAACAACCCGTGATTCTAAAGTACCGATTATGAACGAGGTGTGATTACCTGGCGCCTTTGTTAGGCCTTTATTATTTACTGATTATAAATGACGTGTGATTATCGCGCTTTTGTTACCTCGCGCCTTTGTCGTTTAAACTGGCTTCGGCGCGTCAGGTGATAAAAACGTTGTAATTGAGCTACCACACAAATTAAACGCTATAACCAATTAAAACTTGTAACAAAGGAACGGTATAACAAAGCCTTTGATATAAATATTATTTAGGAATTTGGCTGGGGAATTTAAGCTCAAACGTTATAACTGAGGAAACGTTGTGTCCAGGAACGTAATTACCAATCTTATATATTTATATATATCTATAACACATTCCTGAACATAGAACGAGAAGTTGACGAAGAGAAAAGGAAAGAAAGAGATGTACAAATGCAACTGGATGCTGATAATAATTTTAATACTGTGTACTTCAACTACTCAACATTTGCCGTTAAAGAAGCAGCCCTCTGTGATTTTTTCACGCAATAGGAAAAAAATGCACATGGTCAAGGAAAAACACTAATATAAAAAAAATAATAGGATCTGAAGATAAATGTTTACGTTGAATTATACCGATAAGGTGGCAATAGCATCTTTCCAAAAAAAAAAAAAGACCCGTATTAAAAAACAAAAACAAATGGAACCGAGAATGTAAGATGAGAAGTCAAATGAGAGTGATGGAACTGTCTTGGCCACATAAAAAGATGAACAAGACCAATCATCCTTTAGGATATTGAAATAAATTAAAATCTGAAAGAGAAGCATAAAAAGTGCATTGAAGCAAATTTTGGGAATGAAAAATAGAAACGGGGGAAAAGTTGGATGTAACTTACGTTGATAGCCCAGGACATATAATAATTGAGTAAGTTCGTCTATACTAAGCACGTGATAACAATCACGAAGAATAATCTATTAGGTAACTATAGATACCAATAAAATTCATATAGGTGGCCATCAATACATAATTATAGACAAGAGAATTGTTCATTCTGTGAGAAGCAAGGTCAAAATATAAAGATTCAACTGTGACGAAAAAGATGCTGCATTTAAAAGGTTTGCAGAGAATAAGAAAATGGAAACTGATTAAAGGGAAAACGTAAAGAATGAAACCGCAAAATAAATAAAGAGTTAACAAGACTTTGCCAAAGCATATAGATTATGGTAAATCAGGGCATAATTCCGATATTTACTTATTAAGAGAAAACATAACTATGTACGATGTGTAAATTGATACTATATCATGATATGAAACACCTAGGAGAGCCCCCCGCCCCTCCATTCGTCACTTCCGCACAAAAAAGTAAACTAATTAGGATGTAAGAAATGCCTTCAATAGTTAAAGTTTTCACAACGGTCTGATGCCACCATTGATTAATGAATACGTATCAAAACGGTCATTTCAAAAGGGGCAGGTAAAAAAGTATTTTGTACTTGAGTCACAAAAGGCAATGTTTAAATGGCATAAAGATCAAGATTTATTATGCTTTTCTCGCTGATTTACTATATAATTTATGCGTTAAATTCCTCGTAGAATTATTTATTACCTGGGTATATGATGTGAATGCTGCTCTGCTGTTCTTTAACGATGATAACAATTTTGGTAATCATAACAATAGTGATGATAAAAAACGTGCGGTAATTTACCTCCACTATTAGGATGATGAAGATGATAGGAACAATGACGAAAAAGAAAACGACAGCAAGGATGGTATTGAAAATACTGATTATAAAGTCTCCCGCGATTCTTTAGGGTTTGTAAACATGTTATTTATGTCGTTTTAAGTCTTCCAATTACAGCATCGGCAGGAAATACTTTTTAAAGAACTAGTAATAATCGTTCCTCTGAACTGTCAATCTTTCCTTGAAGAAAGCAAAGTCCAATATACTTTTAAAAGTTAAATCTAATTGTTCGCTGTGTATGCTGTTACGGCCGAAACCGAGTACCCTTGCGGTTTGATTACATCAAACGGATACGTTATGATTTTATCCTTGGAAAACGTGTTACCATCATCTTGATTATAACGTTCTGATGTCCATGACGTCAATATGACGCCAAGTTTATCAAATGATTGTACAACATTCTTCGTGCGTAATATAAATTTACTTTGACATTATGTATTGGCATGCTTTGTTTTCATTCTTAATTTAATGTACCTTTAGTCAATGATCATAGCGCCCCCCCCCCCCCCCCCAAGTTGGGGCGTTTCGTTTTCATTTCATTTCGTTGCTTACCCAAGGCGATGAAATCCAAAGCGGGTCATGCTCATATTATGTGTTAATTTTATTTATTTTTTTGGTACTTTTTTTTGTCATTGACATAGATATGATTAGTCTTACCTGTTATATTGAAGTCAAATATTATTTCCGGATCCCGGTACTTTGGGCAACTTTTATCATCCATGATTCAAATGTGTGTACGAAAATGAATTTATTCCTCAATACCCCAGTTTACCTTATTCTTAGATACTGTAGATGCTTGTTGTCTTATAGAAGATAGCTGATAAGTGTTCAACATGCATAGACATAATTAATTTATAGAAGGTATGCCATCTTATACAAGCAAAAATCACTTGAATCTGATGATTACGATGTCCGTTATAAATCCAATTATCGAATGCATCGTGTTCCGTCGAGAATATGATGTATTTTACACTTGATGGAATTTCCTAGGAAATCAATCGCTATGAGAGCAGGATTGCAAAAACATTTCTGCTGATGATAGATAAAAGCATTTAAGCACAAAGTTTACACCTTTTCAGGGACAAGAATCCAGTTGTTCTTCTAAAGAATACCGTGTCGTTACTTAGTTTGTAAAAAGTTATTCTATTGTAGAACACTGCATTAATTTACGAAATCGTTTTAAGTAAGAGTTTGACTAATGTGATTTGAATATTGGTCTACATTAGACATATTTTTATTGATCAGGGATCATGAACTGTCTGCAGTAAATAGTCCACACTAATGTTATTGGGGAGTAAAGTCTAATACTAAATAATGACAGCAGAATAATCCGTAGAGTCATTGCTCAGTATTTGAATATCCAACACTAATTCGTTAATCCTTGAGATGATCATCAGTCTATTCGAAAATTCATGACCTTTCATTTTTGTTCTCTATCCAATATTAAATATTCAAAATACAGAAGAGTAAGAACAGACATCTCCGATTATTCGGATTTTAAATAAAAGACAAAGTCTATAACCGTTTTTGTATATCATGTCTCTATGCCATGAGATGTATAACACTCCATCCTTCAAGTTCAAAAGTGAACAATATCCATGAAGAACTTTTTCCTGTTCAGAATGTTCATACCGTTTGTTGTCAATTTCCAGGAATAAATGTTTTATTTGGAAGCATCGAAATAAGTTTCCTTTATCACCTTTCCCATCTAAATGGCTAAGTAAAGTTCTACAAAATGATATTTATGCGGCTAAAAGCTCCTTGGCAACCAGTGAGAGTTATATTGCTTTCGAAAGCAAGATAAAACACCATTGGTAACGGTCTGAAAATGATTTCAGTGGCGGTATAATAGAATTAATTGAGTGAAGGGATTTAGATACCTTGTTTATGTATCAATCCTGCGCGTGGCTAATTGGAGAATCTGGCTTGAGACTCTACTTTAACAGTCTTGTTATTTTCCGTAATAATGGAAATGTAACGGATAGAAATCCACAAAGTGCTTTATTTCCACCACGTATAACTAACTATATTAAAGAATAGGATTACCACATTGAATTAAACGTTTTTGGATACACAAGATATACTTCGCAAGAACATTTTAGAGCAAAGAAAATATCTTTGTAGCCCTAACATTTTGCATGTGAGCTCGCATCATTGAAACAATCGAGTAACAGAAGGACAACAGCGATGCAAAAAAGCAACAATATCGAAATAATAATGATAACCCGTGATATAATATAAGGAAAAAATGCCAACAATTTCTAGAGCACACAATTTCCAGCAATTTTTCTTGTAACGAAAATGCATTCATCAATTTGTTGTTAGTAGTTCTGCAGCTCTCTAGATGACGCCCTATGGACCTGAAATCATCGTGACGAAGGTTATTATGTCATGTTAAGCAGCCTGTGCTATCGTGCTTCTAGCTTACATCCGAACGTGTTCATTTTAATCATAGATGTTAGATACCTTGTTAGACATGTATTTAATTCTTCTACGTTTGTGTTCTTTATATTTAAATTTGATCTTGTCATCATTTTGGATAATTCTCTGTGCCAAGATGTAAATATTTACTGTCTCCTACATATCACTCTTTCTGTGTCTGTGAAATTTTTAAAAAATGTTTTATTTACCACTGAATAAGACCTTCTTTATGTCGAAACGTAACGAAACAATGATTTATATTCCATTATATAATATAGGTGCTGTTGGATTCCATTATATAATATAGGTGCTGTTGGATTCCATTCCCATTTGTTTCCTTAGGAACTCATTGGGATTATGGATTGTTTACGTCGACGTCTTTTATATACGAGGGGTATTTTAAAGGCTCTGAATATTATTGCTGTTCATACACTGGAAAACTGCACCTCCAACCTCATGACGGCTTTGAAGTCGTCAGCGAATTTTAGGTCAAGGAATTTAACTAAAAATCACTTAGACTTCATGAAGTCTGTCACTACGGCAGATTTATGCGCGGGTACGTTGTCATGGAGTAGGATCGGTAGTGTTCCAGAACTTTTGGTAAGACTTTGGAGATATAGAAATGTCCAGTAATTCTAGCAGTCAGGCACAGATACTCTTTGCAGCGAAAAATAAAAATAATGCGTATACAACTCTCATGTCAAGCGATTTTAGTTTCTGCTCATTCCTCCAATTCAAACTTTATTATTTTCTCTTGGGTCGGGTTCAGAAAAGTCAGTCTATGTTTTATCACCTATGACAATTTCATTCAAAAGTCTCTTGCAACCCTTTTCGTATTTATCGAGTAACTGTTTGGCAATTTCAACCGGAGGCTATTTTGATCAGCCGTCAACAATTCGGGATCAATCTTGCAGAAACCTTTTTGAGTTTTAAATGCATCTTTATTATATTAAAAACAGCTGACGAACTAATGTCCGTGATAATAGAAATGTCTTCCAGTGTTGTTCAGAGCATCTATATCAATTATTCCTTCGCAACATCCACTTCGACATGACAGCGGTCTTCCAGAACGTTTGTCATCTTCCATCGATACGCGATGAAACCACCTCAAAATTGTAGGATATGACAGAGAAGTGCATCTGCATCAGATGCACTTTTCTATCATATCCTACAATTTTGAGGTGGTTTCATCGCGTATCGATGGAAGATGACAAACGTTCTGGAAATATCGGCACTACTTTTGAGAACTAATTTGTACTGTTATTTTTCTGTATCTTTTTTATGACAAAACGTGTCATTAGAGCAAACACTGTAAACGATATTGAAGGGAATTTATCTGTACAACATCTGTATTTGCAAGTGTAACTTTACACCGTGTGGAATGACGGCGTGTGAAAGTACTACAAAATATAAATAAGTGTGTACTTTTCTTCATATTTTCTCATAATGGGCTAAGTAAATCATTATTATAACGTTATTTCACTATCCACTATTAGTCCGTATGCAAGGTAAGCATGCCGTGCAACTCCCCCCCCCCCCCTTCCGATCTCTGGTATTTATTTTATGCTTTAGGATATACAAAACAAGATAAAAGATTTTAACATTGCACATTTTGGGATGCGCAAGTTCTGCTGGCTGAATATTTAAGGGAACCCCAAGCGGCCTATTTACGGTACACAATGAGACATTTGTGGGATGTGGAAACATTAGCCCTATTGGAATTCTTTCTTGTTGAGTGTTTGTGTTTTGTGGGTTTAACGCCATTTTTTAAGCACATGATATGCTATACATGGCGGCCAATATATTTGGTGGAGGAAGAACCCGGGAAAGTTACTGGCAAGCTTTCTCACATGCCCAAGTTGGCTGAGCCGAGACTCGAACCACATGAAGGTTTTCCAAATACCAAGTACATGTAAATGGGGATTAAGACGCGAATTGGTGTTTTTACCCAAAATCAATGTTTTCAAATTCACATCCTTGATGCATTTTGTTTGCAATGTTTTCGAATTAATTGTAGCCATTTTGCAAGTCTCTCTTATAGATGTAATGGTATTCAATTGATCCTCCCTAACTTTTTGTTTCTTGAAAAAGAAAGAAAATTGCCAATCATTTTATAATGATTATCATATTTTATAAGAATCTGTGACAGGTTATATAGCATGTCTGCATCTTTATTAATCAGTTATTAATCAGCATATAATTAGCATTTATTATTTAATAGGTTTAGTATTAGTAGCAGTGTTCAGGTTTTGGTAGTTTGTTGCCCTACAGCTTGTGGAACGGCAGTGTAAATACACTAATCCATCATTTACCGACATAAGATGTCATGACTGTCATTATTATCTGATTTTCAATGAATGAATGAAGAAATAGAGGAAGAACATGGATTACAGAGGACAAACATAGAAGACAGCTTTATAGAAAATAAGAGATATATATGTGTTGTTCACTTTGCAGGATAAAACTGAATCAATCACAGTTTTATCCCCAAAAAAGATCCAGATACAAGCCTGAGGAAGTTAAAAATATTAACAAAGGCTGACTCAACCTGTAGGTTCTGGGCAAGGGATGTAGGAATACTTGTGAACCTGATGAATACACAGAGGAACACTGATGCCACCGGCATTGTTACCAGAGGTTTACAATGAACCTGTCCCGATTTAACCATGATCTGTCTTGTGAGAACTTACAATATGTACACATTGAACTTCACGTAAATCCTCTGATGAATCAGATAGATCCATTTCAAGCCTGACTGTATCTTTTGCAACAAAGAAAGATGAAATAAACGAAACAGACAAAAGGAGTAAAGTTTGAATATGATGAATGGAAATCAGTCCTTGAAATAGCCGAGAGGAGAGAGGATGAGAAACTTCTCACCAGAATAAGAAGTTATGACTTGTTTGCTTGAGAGGCACAGTTCCACACCCAATGTCGTAAGAAATATGTTCAAGATCCAGACTACTAGAGGAGTGAAGATGAGAAAGAAAGTTCAAGCAGAAAGCGCCTGACGAGGCACGTAGTGAGGCTTTGACCAAAGTTTTCCAAGCGATCGACAGAGAAATGATAAATGGTCAAATAATCCTGAAACTGAGTGACTTATGTAAGCTGTACATCTCTTCTTTACAACATAAATCATCAAAGCCCAAACTACAGAGGAGAAACTTGAAAGGTAAGTTGGAGAAAAATGACATCTACAGCTGCCAAAAACAAAAAAAGGCTCTCGACGGCGCCCCTCTATGCCTCGCTCCCCGGGAAAATTGCTCCCTCCCCCCTCCTTGCGCCGCCACTGTATGAAATGCAGTTTAAAGAAAATATTATCTTAGTTAAGGCGTTGAATGTTATACATATATCCCTAGAATAGTTTCACTCTGAAATCGCAAAAAATATAGAAAAAGAAACTGAAAATCTCTCAACTAGGGAGAAATCCATAATGAAATGGATCCTGCTATATTTAAAATGATCTTAAAATCTGAACATTGGTAATGCGATAGTTTGGACTCAAAAAGGCTATAACAAACAACAGAGCTAGTCTGCATCCGTATTGAAACATCTATATTGTTGTTAGATCTAGATTGTTGAAACATTTCTATTTCTGTAACATCGGCATAACCGAACGGATGGTTCGGTTATGCCGATGTTTCATAGAGTATAGCTGAAACATTTGTATTGTTGTAACATATGTAAGTATTGTAAAATCTCCTTAGCAGAAACATCTGTTTTGTTGTAATAACTGTTTTGCTGAAACATCTTAATTGTTGTGACATCTGTATTACTGTAACATCTCATTAGCTGTATTAGTGTAACATCTGTATTCTTGTGACATCTATATTGGTGTAACATCTGCATCGCAGTAACAGCTCTATTGCTGTAACATCTGTATTGGTGTATAGTCGATATCATTGTAACATCTGTATCGCTGCTATATCTGTATTGGTGTAACATCTGTATCTTTGAAACAGATGTATTTCTGTAACATCGGTATCGTTGCAACATAAGTATCTTTGTATCATCTGTATCGCTATAACAGCTGCATTGGTGTAACCGCTGCATTTAATACAGCATAGCTTTATGCATGAATATATTACATTACGCCTTGCACCATCATTGGAACAGCGTACTGGAACTCAATAAGTAACATCAAAATTAGAGTAATAGTATTCGATGGATGCACTGAAAATTACCATATCTGCAAATGCTGAATACTAATCCTCTAGAAATACTTCCTTTTTCTAAAATATCTTTTCCATTAAAAAAATGTGTCAGCTAATCGCGTTTGTTTAGGGTCCACTTGCTTGGAAGATCTAATATACACAGCAAATCAAATTCCAATTTTACCACGCATTAGTCAGCTTGACAAATTTATGAATTACAGTCACGGAAAAATGCCATGTCACGAGTTTGGCTTTTGCTATTAATATTTTGTTTGACAAGATATCAGAAAAAAATATTGATGAAAAATGATTTATTCCTATTTGTTATTTTGTTATATTTTGATATAAATTACAAATAATACACACTGTTCGGTGAACATAATGTATTAGATTATTTTGTATCTCTAATCGTGTCATGGTTGTGAAGTATGGTTGGTTCTTGTTTGTTTTATTTTATTTTTTTTTGTTTTTTGGTGGGGATGGGTTGGGGGTGATTGCATTGAAAATATTGAACAAGTACATAGAAAACGTTGTAAATGGTTGATATCAGTCAAGCTATCTACAAATAATATTTTTTTATTACTAAATGTTAATAGGTGCATGGATATAATGACTATAATTAAGTATTGCTTCAGATTAATAAATATACAAAGTTGTATTCTTCCGATAGTTTATTAGTCATCTTTATAGGATTAAGGAGAACGTAATCATACATACTGGATGTTTACTTAAAAAAAGCAGATTTAGTGATGTTTCGTATTATCCGAATTCGTTGCGAAGTTCAACATTTTCATTAACTTTTTACACAACGACTAAAAGATACTAGAAATTTTAGTTGTGGTTTACTCTTTTTTTATTTTCGTGGATTTATAAAATCTACGAATTTAGAACCCAATGAAATTTTCACTCGATTCTAATCCCGGTCATTTATATTTCATTCTGACTGGAATTGTGTTATTGCCTCTAATTCGTCATACTTTTATAAAGATCTGAAAGATAACTTTGAATATCGCCCTTATAGATCGATAATTAATATTAATCATAGAAAGCAAAAAAAAAAAAAAAAAAAAAAAAAAAAAGCTTAGAATTTCATCCCAACCATTACACGTCGAAACTGAAAGATATGTTGAAAGGAACGACACAAAAGAAAAAGCGAATTTTGTGGGAAAGAGAAGACACGGAGGATGCATACTATTTTCTTGTAATCTGTCCATTATATGATGATCTCAGATAATCTCGTATTAATACAGGTATGTATACATTATAATACTTATTGAAAACTGAGGATTCTTCTCTCTCTCTATTTCTCTCACCAAACACAACTGAGTGCACACGCACACACACACACACGGATCATAAACATCGTGTTGGGTAGGAAAAATCGTATATATCAAACGGAATCCGACAAACAAGAGTGCAAATATTAATGTGAAAGTAGTTCAAGCGCTTTCGGAATCTACCAGATACTATCCTTTAAAGATGAATCGGTAACAAATAGCTCCGTAAAACTTTGTTTATTTTATTCATGTTTTTGATCGTATTGTTTTTGTAAATATAGTACTTAGATAGTACTTAGGCTGGTTTCACACCAGTTTTGCACTGTTGTGTGTCAGTTGTATCTATATATATATATATATATATATATATATATATATATATATATATATATATATATATATATATATACCGCCACCAGTATCTTGTATTGAATATGCGCTATTTGTTAAACAGAATTTGTTTGCTTGATAATAGTGCCATTTTTACTGAATAGTATTTGACTGATATATTCGCGGTTAATCCATGGTAGAATTTCGGAAATCTTGAAATTAAAATGGTATTATAGAATAATAGTTGCAGAAAAAAGCATCGCATAAGAATGAAAGTAGCAATTCTTAAATTTATCAATACAATCACTCGTATACATCCATAAACCTCAGAAGAAATCTCCATTGAGACTACCCGTTTACTAATTTGAAAGTTATCATTCGAAATATTTTCTTTAGAATGTGGGATAACAGGTCGTGAAACTATTTTTTAAACTGATTTCAGCAGATGTTTGCGGAATCGCAGGTAACAGTTTTTGTCAACAAGGTCTAATGTCAGATGATTTGTTTATACGCATTACATAACATTTCTAGATTTGATACATCAACTGAATCATTGAAAAAGCTCTTGATTGTATCAAGTCAGAGATTGCAGAATACAGTTGCCATGGTTACTGTAATCTTTTGAGATTTTAACTGTCATTAAAACAAAACCGTTTGATGATTTCTAAACTCGACTTCAGTCTATTTCTCTGTGGTTTTCATTTTAGATACTTGGAATCAAGAAGCGTAGGCAAAAGGAAACAGCTATTCTTACATAATCAAGCGGATTTTAACTGGTTTGACACGTTTTGTTTTTATCGGACCAATCTACCGTCTATACTCATGTAGAAGTTGAGTGCATCGTCGCAAGCCACAGGCGAAAATCTGTTGCGCTCTTTTTACACCCGTGGCAGCTTGCGATAAGAGTTCTTCCTCTGTAATGAGTATACATAAAGAAAACTACACCAACACGGAACTTCCTATAGCAAGTTTTTAGGTATTATCTTCGTCAGAAAACTAACCTTGATTCCACACATACAGAACTTGAAAGCTAAATGCTTGAAATCGCTGGATTTACTTAAAGTAGTAGCGCACACTGACTGGGGTGCTGATAGAAAAGTCATTCTCAATTTATATAGAACTTTTATTCGATCTAAACTATACTATGGTTGTGTTGTTTATGTTTCATCCAGAAAATCATGCTTAAAGATGCTTGACCCAATTTACCACCAAAGAATAAGACTCGCTCTGGGAACATTTGGGTCATCCCCATGTGAAAGCCGTTTGGCTGAAGCGAATGAGTCACCAATATCACGTCGTAGATTGAACCCTTTGAACCCTGCTTTTTCGGCTGTATTTCAACGAAAATACACAACATTATACAAAAACAAACAAAATGTCATAACTACATTTGACATTAGAATATCACCCAGCCTTGACAATACAAAAGTTGATCTTTCAAAAATCCAGAAGACGTCCATTTCTGAAAAACCTCCCTGTCTACTTAAACAACCAACAGTACTTTTTACACTACACGACGGCAAGAAATCGGAGAAAAACCCTTCCATCATTCATAACACTTATCAAGAACTCCTTACTCAATTTAACAACTACACAAGAATTTACACTGATCGGTCAAAGGATAAGGAAAAGGCTGCTGCAGCCTTCATTAGTGGAAATCACACTATAAAAGTTCGCTTGCCAGGCGGTGCATCAATTTTTTCAGCCGAAATCAGAAAAATAGACCTTGCCCTGAAATATATCGAAAACAAACATATTTTAAAATCCATCATCTTCTCGGATTCATTATCAGTACTTCAGTCACTTCACAATAGGAATTTGGAAAATCCACAACTTGACCAACATTCTCATGAAACATACCGAGCTGTGTACATCGCACAATATAGTGTACTGTTGGCTACCCAGCCATATCGGTTTTAAAGGTAACGAAAAAGCTGATCGCGCTGCTAAAATGGCCCTATCCATAGAACCATCTGATTTTGAATCAAGTATCAAAAAATGTTTACTTAATAAGTGGCAGGCATCATGGAATGATGGAGTGAATAACAAACTACGCATAATAAAACCAACCGTTGGCGACTGGGCTCCTTCCTACAGAACCATCTGTTAAAGACGAGGTAGTCATTGCGAGAATTAGAATAGGTCATACTTATGTAACCCATTCCTACATACTAAAGGTCGACGACCCACCTGAGTGTGTTTCTTGCAGTGAACCCTTCACTGTGAAACATTTGATGATAGATTGTTTCGATCTCCAACCTTCACGCGATAGTTACTAAAATGTTCAACACATGAAAGAACTTTTTGATGCAGTCAACTTGTCTTGCATTTTAAATTACTTGAAAGAAGTAAACATAAATTCTAAAATCTAACTTTAGAGCTATCATTTAGAATATATGTACAATCGTTCATCCTATGAACCTTTATTCGTATTCATCGACACACCATTTACATTCCCCGTTGATCGGGAATCTTCATATATTACCCTCATCATTTCATCTTTTAGCTTTTAATTGTTTGATTCCATTATCGCTTGTCGATAATGAACCTTTTAACATCTGTAAATAATTCATCAGGCAACCTTTTCTATGGCGCTAAATAGCCTCACAGTGCTGGTGCGCCGTAAAGCCACAATCAATCAATCTTACACATCGACAAAAGTGCACTTCTATCAATCGATAAGTGACTGTGTTTTGGATGAGAACATTTTATTGGCTCATTCAATCAGTATGAAAGATTATGTTGGGTCAACTTTCCGAGAAAATGTTACTCAGGCTTGCGCATATATTTGAGCATATATTCATTAGAAACATGGAAATCTTATCGCATGCAGCCACGGGTGACAAAAGAGCGTAACATCTTTTCATCCGTAGTTTGCGACGATGAGAGCCTGATCTGCCGCCTCAAAATGCACCAGAAGATCAGGGTCAGGGTCTATATTGTTTTTTCTTCGGATTAATCCTTACAAACTGCATAGACATAGATCTGCTGGTGCATGCGACGGCAGATCTGGGTCTATGCAGTTTGGAGTTGGATCCGACTTGTAAGCAAATTGCCGTTTTTTGTCTTAACAGAACTGGAAATGTAATGAAAGAAAACCATAGAATGATCTGTCCAATTCTTACGGCAAGTGTTAGTATCTGCACTGCACACGGTACACTCACCCACTTGACATTTAAACTTGTCATCTATTTATGGTTGGATAGTTCTAGGCAAATTTGGTTGCAGACACAAAATAATTATATTAAATGAAGCAGTTCTAGAAAGTAGTTTTTGTGCAGAGGAGGAGAGCGAGATTACAAATAACTATAAATTTGTCATGACCAGTGTGAGGAGCAGATGACAAACACATGAGAATATACAAAATTGATAGTCTAAAATTTAGTGTTAAATTTCCTGATGCTAATTGTATAGATTGTTCTGTATTGGACTTCACGCTGACAAAACGAATGAATTGATCATTGATATAATTTTGTTCTGCAATTAAGGCCACAGAAATGAATGATTAACTAATATATAGATAAATTAATTACACAGTATGTACTTTCAATCATATATCTCTTGCATGTCAGACTCAATTATATTAGAAGCCGTATTTTAAAATTGAATTGATCAAAGACATTCACAGTATAAAAATCATGTATTTGTGCTTAAAATAGTATAATTATTTTATAGATGTAAAGAATTCTCATAAAGACTAATTTCTGTTTTAGAATTCAAATGTTTATAATTCTTAATAAAACAGAATGTGGAGTGCTTGAGTCCTCTAATACATTACATTACAAAAGTGTACTGCATTTATATTTTACGGTAATAGTAAAGATTTTTCTAACAGCACACAGGTAAAAAATTATACAGGCAAAAATGCTGATGCTAGCGAATTCTTTCACGTTTACATAAATCAACAAGTTCACCTAGCCAAGTCAACAACCTGCATGTAGAGAGCGTAGCTAACCTGCAACCATTTTTGGAGAAGGGAATGCGTTGTGTAAGAGTCTCGTGAGATCTCGTGGCTTGACACCTGGAGCCCTAAACTCATAACTTTATATAGAATGGGTAACGCATTCCTTGACCAAGAACTGAATATAAGGCGCTGCGCGCCTTGAGAAAATAGTTGTTACGTCTCTCTACATCTTAAGAGTTGCTCTTTTTGCAGGTCAGTGAAAATTGTTTTATTATATTTTAAAAGACTTTTTGTAGGACTTTTTAGGTGCTGGAAGGTATTTTTCTCTCTCTCTTGAAACTTATGTTTTTTTTATTCTTTACTGTTTAATTGTAATTTATATTCTTTTTTGGATTGAGAAGATGTTTTATTAGGAATTTATATGCCTTATAATTGTGTAGATTTTTAGTAGGAATTTATATGAATTGTAATTGAGTGAATTTTTTTATTGAAATTGTAATATTGAAGTATTGTAAAACGATTTGCTGCCAACTTCATTGCGTTTGATAATTAATTAAGAAATAAGATATCGTTGGGTTTCAAAAACATGATACATGATATTTATTTTGGTCGTAGTTCGAAATATTGAGTTTTACTATATTTAAAATTTTTTTGGCCACCTTGAGCTTATTCAATATTTAGTAATTTACATCAGAATTCAAAAATACAGAAATTAGATGAATGTATGAAGTCGGCAAGCTTTGTATCAATATATTTACTATACGTTAATTTTTGTATTTAGAATATATATCTTCCTATGTAGTTTTTATTTGGAATCTGTCAATTTAATAAAAGTTGTTACGTCTCTCTACATCTTAAGAGTTGCTCTTTTTGCAACCTACTTTGTAGTTCGAACCCGGTACTCATCTCGCACCCCAGCGATGTAACCAACAACATCGCAAGGAGTGACACCTCCGCAAGGGAGGCCGCAAAGAAGTCTTGCTAGACGAACATTCCTTTATCACCAGCAGCAATGACAAACTTTTTATACTAAATGCTGCCCAAAGAAAAACTCTCACAATAAGTGGTGATGGTCAAAATCATTTCATAACAAGTAGTGATCATGAACATTTTTTTTTCATAATATCTGTGTAAGGTATTACACAGAAGATACGTTGCATTTTAGTGCCTCAATGTTATCGCATCCTGATCAGAGAAATGTAAACCAATATACTCCTTAAGCCGTAAATCTTGGCTAATAAATACAATAGATGTCGTTTAACCAAACATCAGTGGTCAGATGTCGAGATTAACTTGAAATTTTCAAGACTCTCGTTTTCACTAATGACCAGACTAGCATCATGACACTAGTTTCTGTTGTAATACTGAAATTCTAGATGCGAAAGAATCTATTTTAGGCCATAACTGTTCATAAATGGGTCTTAATTTCTCTTGAGCAGTATATGTGGAACTGATATAATTCCGTTTAAAAGCACTGCTGTGGAATATTGACATTCGAAATAGCGGATAACAGACATCCTTTTCCATAGGAATTATATTCTATTAAAAACTATTGATTCTAACATAATTAGAATGACCGTATTGACATCTTTATCAACAGACTTAAATCAGAATCAAAAGCTGCAGGTGGCAAGGACATTTCATTAAAACTAGAAATTTAATCTGGGTTTCGTGATCGTCTGCATCATGGAAGTCTAAGAAATTACTTTCTGCCTGAGTGACTATCCGACAACCGGGAGTTCTTTCAGTAAACTGTCACCAATCACTCTCATAAACGGGGTTATGTCAATAAAACAGTGAGAGGGACCGTTCAGGTCATGCATGAAAGGGACTCACGAATCCCTCCGATACAGTGGGTTGCCAAGTTAAAACGCCCATTTCTCTTCTTTACGAATCAAGTTTAAAATCTAAGAATATGATTTGACACATTCATCACATGTCTTCCTTCTTTTCTGAAACAAATCTAAATCAAAGATTTCACGCCGCTATTTGTCGTGACGAAAGGTCCTATCTCATAGAATATGCATGAGGGTTAGGGTCTTTTTCTGCTTGTGTGTGTGCATATATATATGTGTGTGTGTGTGTGTGTGTGTGTGTGTGTGTGTGTGTGTGCGTGTGTGAATGTCTGTGTGTGTTTGCGTGGCGTCTGTTTGTTTCAGAAAAAGGTGGCAAAAAAGTCCAAAAGCATCTGTTTTAAAAGCCTAATGATACAATAATGACCTTAACATGGATGACTCAAGGGTGTAAGTGTACAATTTCTTCATCTCCCTCCAGGTTCAGTGGTACGTTGATACAATTTAAAGCATCAGTTGGCTACCGTACCTTTATTTGATGATGCTGATCCATTTTATAGGACAGAAAAAGTCCGATCTTACAAAAAAGTTTGACTTTTTTGGTTAATTGATACACTGCTATGCAACGTAGAGACCTTCTAAAGTGCATTGCACGCATCAAGACAGAATGGCTTTCTCCAGACAATAATGACAAGCTTTCTTGAACTTTCAGTGATTTCTCTTATGTTCTCATCAAACGAATTTTCTAAATTTTTTATATAAATGCCTTTGGTCAGCTGCATAATTCTTTTTGATTACTTTGAACATGAAGACTTCAAAACATTGTTTATCATAACAAAAGGGCTCTAAAGTTGGAAAAAGCTGCAGAAGTCATATGACCGCCGTATATAGGAACGCAGCTCCACGTTCTGCATGCTGGCATAGAATTGTAAACAGTAATGGATATAATTGATCGAGATTTATCAATCTTGTGGAATGTCTGACAAATAGAGATAAATATCTGCTTACCTCCTGTTGAAAAAGCATTTTCACGGAGACTCTTGACACATTCATCCTGACTTTTAATGCTCCAAGGGGTCTTCATAATCTCGTCCAGTACCGAGCCATTGTTATGCTGAAACAATACAGAAGTGGACACGTTGAACGCAATTATGACTAAGTTTGTCCTCAACACATCGAAGAGATGTAAAGGTCATAGGTCATTTAGTGTAAAACAGCATTCGTTTAGAAATGTATTCTAATTTTAAAGATATTATACTGGATCACTATATACGACCCTTGACTTGGGAATGGCGGACGATAAGTGAGTTATAAAGGGAAGGGATCTCAATTTAAACCAGAAATTACTAAAATACATCTGTGACTGGATCTATGAATAAATCTATGACTGGGTTTAGACAGTACTTAATTTTTAGGCAAAACAATGAATGATGGAATTTGACGATGGCATTGCGTCATACATGATTTGAATTGCATCATGTTATTCCTAGAAGTCATGGATGATGCAATCATAACTAAACTTACATCACTCTGCTGAAGAAATTGCCCTATATCAGCTCTACAAATCATATAGTGTCGTGCTCTCTTTTTTGTTAGTGTTTTATTTTGCAAAGGGACACATTTCTGTTTAGTCAAAGTGTGCAGAGATGCCTCGTACTTGTGTGAACAATGCAGATAACTTCTGCTATGTTTGTGGTGAAGTGACTTTTGCATCACAAAAGCGCAGTATAACCACTATGGTTAAGAAAGCCTATCACCTTTATTTTGGCTGCAAAATTAGAGATCAGGACAAGATGTGGGCCCCACATATATGCTGCAACACTTGTGCGACAAATCTTCGGCAGTGGTTGAACAAGAAGAGGAAATCTACGCCTTTTGCAGTGCCTATAATTTGGAGAGAGCCAACAGATCATATAAGAAATTGTTACTTCTGCATGGTGCCTCCAGTTGGGAAAGGTGTGTCAAAGAAGAAAAAGTGGACTGTGCATTATCCAAACATTCCGTCAGACGAGGAAGAGGATTACTCCAGTTTACTCCTGAACCATCAATGTCACATGACCCATATTTTCTCCCATCCTCCTCCTCTGAACCACACCTCATAACACAAGGTGAATTTAATGACCTTGTTAGGGATTTGGAACTACCCAAGAGCGAGGCAGAGCTGTTGGGCTCCAGACTACAGCAGTGGAATCTCCTGGCAGGTAATGGTAGGGTTTCCATGTTCCGTGACCGTCAAAAGGATCTTGTCCCATTCTTCTTCATGGCCTACAACAACATCGATGGTGTGATGGCAGCCCTCAACATTGTTTATGATCCAGATGAGTGGAGACTGTTCGTTGATTCATCGAAGACGAGTCTTAAAGCTGTTTTGTTGCATAATGGCAGTGTTTTGCCATCAATTCCCGTTGGTCATGCAGTCCATATGAAGGAAACATATGAAACAACTTTTGAGGTGCATAAACTATGACCAACATCAGTGGCAGCTTTGTGGCGATTTCAAGGTTCTTGCTCTCTTGCTTGGTCTGCAGACTGGATACACAAAGTACTGCTGTTTTCTCTGTGAATGGGATAGTCGTGCGAGAGATTCCAAGTACATCAAGAGAGATTGGTCACTCCGACAGTCATTGGATCCTGGGATAAAAAGTGTTCAGCATCCACCACTTGTTGAATCAAGGAAGATTTTGTTACCACCCTTGCACATCAAGCTGGGTCTGATGAAGAACTTTGTCAAGGCCACGGACAAAACACAAGCAGCTTTCAAGTACCTCCGTGGAAAATTTCCAAGGTTAAGTGAAGCTAAGATAAAGGAAGCTGTCTTTGTTGGTCCTCAGATTCGTGAACTTCTTCGAGATGATACATTTTGTTTACAGACAAAACCAGAAATCCCTTTAGAGTTATGTGTCAAAAGTCACACACACGATTTATTATTCTAGAATATTCTGTCATGTGACCTATCTTTATATATACCATGTTTTGTGGACAGTTTTTTAGTGTCGACTAATATTACCATCAGTCTTTTAAAGAGTCTTTACAGTTGTGGAAAATCATTCTGAGAGAGGAATTATTTAAAATATTCATTGGATTATAAAAGACTACTGGCACATCAGGACATTAAAGACCATTGGCACATCAATACATTTAAGGATACAGCCATTCATTCGGAACATTCTATGTTTAGGACTTGTAATTAGGACACTTAGAATTATTGGATTATTTGGATTCGCATTATTGTAAGTGTCTTTTGAATTTTCACGTTATTTGCCTAGAAATAAATTGCTGGTTGATTTTTGCTTGATTTGTTGGTTTCACTTTCTTCTTGTTACATTTTTCTTAGACCATAGAGTCGTAATAATAATAAAAATAATAATAAGCTCTGTGTCTATCAACCACCAACTCATATATATGTCTCGCTCTGTTTATCTATCTATCTATCGGTCCACCAACTCAACCGCCCACATAGCTCTCTATTTATCTCTTTGTCTACTGTAGCATGTAGATAATAAACGTGTATGCATATTTTTTAAATATGTGCAGATCTTATGCGCTAATCTTGCAATTTGTCGTTAATCGAAAGTTAACTGAATCAGAATAAATTATATAAAATATTTACATTTGCACTTATCAGCCAGATTGGGGGTGGGGGCTTAGAAGAGTGCTCATTTCAAATTAATTTTATGAAATATGTCGATCACATTCTCGTTTTTAAAATCTTTTATTTCACAAGTTTCATAAATTTAATTTGAAATGAACAGAAATGCAAGATTCTCTTTGTCCCATACAAATAACATATATATTCTCTTTTTCACATATAAATAACACATGTATTATATTTGTCCCATACAAATAGCACATGTATTCTCTTTGTCACATACAAATAACACATGTATTCTATTTGTCACATACAAAAAACACATTCTAGTTGTCACTTATAAAAAACACAGGTATTATATTTGCCACATACAAATAACACATGTATTCTATAAAACAGCAAGGTAGGGCAGTTAATGACTTTAAAGTATATTCACATCCCCTCAGACATTACTCCTAAGCCCTATTGACAATAGACAATACACAATATTTAATGAGACAAAACACACTGACATTAAATGCTGATGATGAAACAAAGATTTGAGTATGAATGCACACATTGTATTACTGACAAAACACGCACACTTAAGACTCTATGTTCAATAAAATTTCCTACTAAAGGAGATTTGTCCCTTAGGAAGAAACATGTACAATATATTTGGACAGAATCTTCGTAGTAAGGGCGACTTTATATTGAAAACAATTTAAATTTTAGAAAATTTTGAGAAAACACTATATTTCTCATTTTCTGACACATATTGACTCTTAATGATTGATATAAAAGACATTCCGACGAATAATGAAATAAATCCTCAGTACTATTTGTCACGGAATGGTGTTTACTTAATGTTCAAAGCATTGTATATATGAACGAATATGTGCTCGGGTTTAACCTATAGTGGTTTATTTTTCGGCTTTAGTTATTTCAAAATACTGAATTTGCCTGCAGTGAGAAACCCGATTACCTCAAGTTTTCTGGCTGTGGATTTCACCATAACCAGGGTACTTATTTAGTAAAGTCTCGATGTATTATCACAACACAACGAATTTTATCAGGAAGCTGTCCACGTCACGGAAGCAATCGTCATCGATCGTCCGTTGTGATAGATCCATATGTCAAGCATATTTGTTTATAAGTTCCATACGTTGATTCTTTTTCGATTACCCGTTGAAGTTACGTGTTTTGATCAGTTCCATTTGGGAATGACAGCATTTCATTACATTTTGAACTCGGTGCGCATAATGCTGTTAAATCCATTAGTTGGACTTTATGAGCACGAGAATGGTGTCAGATTCATTCAATTACATTATAAATGAACATCCCATTCACGAAATTGCTTTCAGTGTCTTCACTAAATCCAGTCGCTACCCGGTTTCAGACCTGTTACACTATTTTATGTTTAATATAAAACAAAAATGTGATTCCCTTTAAGTATAGTATATCTACTTGATTCAACAGAAATCTTATGGACACAATCTTTAATTTACAAGCATTTGATCCATGAACTCTGTAGCTAAGCAAATCTACATATGGAGCTCTTGCTGGTGCGTTGAATATGCCTTTAGGGAAATTTAGTTTGCAGGAACATAGTATTTGTAAACTTTGGTCTGAGTGGCAATGGCAGATATTCGCGTATCGGACACACGTATCTGACTCATGCATACTTCCTGAAGGCAATTGGACTTTCAGGATTATAGTTAAGATGTCTTAAATACTGTGTACTTTGTCTTGGTCTACAAAATCTCTGATGTCAGTAACTTCAAATAGTAGAAAACTATTCAAAGAATACTTTATACTTGATACATTATCTTTAGGTTTAATTAACAATCCAACAGGACGACCGTCAACAACACGTACTTTATTTTCATCGATTTGCAAAGTTTCTTTAAACCTTTCAAACGTATCAACAATTTCAAATTTATTACAAATTTTGTCATCTTTATGGTTGATTATAAAATCGCTTCTTCATCTACGGAATCACCCGTTTGGCATTATCTCTGACAAAAGCTCTAACGGTGTGGCGTTCGTGTTGAGCTGAACAATTCCTAGAAAAGGTCGTCGAAGGCGTAAAAATAGAAATATCAAATTTAACTTTCGGGAGAAAATAGTATCTTGTTATTCATCGATTACACGTTTTTGAGCTAAGTATTTGGCAATAAAAATCCGGATTACATAATTTGCCAACATTGTGGAAAACTTTTAAAGATTCTGCATTAATTTAATTCAAAATTTGAGAAAAGATATACTAAATTAAGGTTTAGATAGCAAACAATTATAAAAGTTCTGCCTTAAAGCCTAACTTCTGGACATTTCTTTGCAGATGGCGAAATGTTAAAATTGCATGATACTTATTATTATTCAACAAGAGACGAATAATATTTTCGACTGATCAAAAATATGTTATATCTACACTTTAACAAATAAAGTCTGTGTGAAGAGAAATACATATGTCACACTGGTTCACATAGATTATAGTGTAATATTATTAAATATAAATTTCATAATATTGGTGTTCGTTCATTCTAGGGGGCATTGATAAAACATTTTATATTATATTTTATAGGAAGGGTTAATTTTTCTAACAGTTAAACATTTATTTTTTTCACTTTACCATATTAGTATATTCGATATGTGCACCTATTCTGTTCTTTTAGATATTCTCTTATTTTCTAAAACAAAAGAGGTAATGGTGTTAATACACAGAAAGAAATAGTTAGATTTGCACGTTCTGTGCCATATGTAGTAAACTATTTGCAAGTAAGGAGAAATTAAGTCCCGAATTCTGATGATCATAATTTGTCTACTGAGTATTGCTAATAAAGTTCAATATCCTGAAAACTTAGTTGAGTATTTAGATATGGGAATTTATTACCATATTTGTACTCGTTGTCGCTTAAAATATACTCGCACTATATGGCCTGGATTGTTCTGATATGCAGATAAATCCGATACATACATACATACATACATACATACATACATACATACATACATACATACATACATACATACTTTTGACATTACTGGCATTCAACCAATAATATCTGTTATTTGGATTCACCGCGTCATTGTACGATGGGAATTTCTGGGTGTTCATTCTATTGAAGTCTTTAATTTTGGTGATGAGTACAATTCTTCTATCCATAATTTTATCATTGACGTCATCCCCGGGATAAATCAATCAAAAAAGATATTTATTCTCAGTTGAGGAGTTGCAAAACTCGGTCATGATTCCTGTTACTCCTCTAACTTCAAGCATTTTTCACCGATTTTCTAAACTCTATTTTAAATTAGTCGGAAATTAATAGGCTGAGAATTTATGTACAATACTTTGTAAAAAAAATTCTGGAAACAATGTTTTTAACTGGTAGCTGAAATTAGGAATAATGCCATTTAAGTGAGGGTACAATGTTCTGTACCGTACAAAGCATGAAACAATTTGTTTTCATAAAATTGGATACTTTTAAGTGTAAACAATTGCTTGATCACATCTATTTATTTTGCAATATTGTCAAGGTGTCAGAATGGGAAATTGCATTATTAGATCTCTCCAAGGAGAGAATTAATCAAAATCCAAATAGTTTAAACTGAAACCAATCCTGCCCACATATAAGACTTCCGGATCGTTTCATGACGTCATCATCTATGTTTGGAGCTTTAGCATGTCCATTTCTGTAGCAGGTATGATGGTGTTTTAGTCTTAACTCATCAAATTGGCCAAATATAGTTTTAAGCAAAAATACATTAAAGATAAATAAATTTCTTCTTCACTCACTTTAAGATAGTTTGTTAAAATTGGTAACAAATTGCTATGTACTAGACGACAAATAACATACTTAACTTATCTAACTAAAGCCATAGATGTTCTTCCCTATTAAAGGCTGGGAATAACATTAAATGGTAATACTCATTAGTCTTCCCCATTAAAGGCTGGGTATAACATTAAATGTAGTACTCATTAGTCTTCCCTATTAAAGGCTGGGTATAACATTAAATGTAGTACTCATTAGTCTCAAGGGTAGGCTTAAGGTCGCATGTTACTTTTGTAGGCTCGTTAAAATCAACAATCATTACCTTCACTTTTCTTAGCAGTATATTTGAACTTTCGCGTAAAATCAAAGACAATATTCCTACCCAGGTGAACTTCGCTTGTCAGATGGGTTACATTTAATTTCAGGCATTGTTATGATAAAGTATACTTCTGTTTCCATTTTTTAAATTCGATTTCATGGTGACTCTCTGTCGAAATAGGTTATTCCATTCTGTTCTATGAACAAAAATATAGGCGTCCACATAATTGGCGATGACCATTAGTCTAATTTAAAGCTGTCTGTATCCGCACTGTATATTGGCAGAAGATAAATCAAGTGACTAACCTACAAGTTCGTTATTATTCTACGAGGGAAACTCTCTGACCGACCGAAATAATTATTGGACTACCATTCCGTAGTTGATATGTTCCATGAACGGTTTCGTGACATAGAAAATAAATTTCATTTCTGGATTCACTGTGTTCATATTAGATCTCACAATTCTCTGCATTTCTTTCCAATGTCAAGTTGATATGCACACCACTGAATATGGTTAGCCGCATTCATATTTTTTGTATTTGCTCATGCTTCCATCTTCCGTTGTTTACCATGGGAAATAAAAACTGCAAGTAATTTAGTAAATGTATTGACTTGCAGACATAAGAACTTCCATTATGGAATCAATACCATCACCACACCTATTTATTAGTATGGCGTGTTCGATTGAGTCCAATATCTTTATCCAAAGATTAATTACTATATCTGAAAGTTTTTTTTTCTTCTTTTGATAGTAAAAATGTTAAAATGTTGGATGAAAGGTAGTAACCAATTTCAAGTTACTGATGTTAAGTTGTCATACCTACTCGTGTGTTTGATCGTATGTAAACCAGTCAACGACAGATCCAGAAATATCGTTTTGGGGGAGCGTAAACAAGAAGATGAGGAGTCTTTGGGAAGGGACACCAGAAACTCCCCAAAGGTCCTTCATTTTAAGCTTTATCAGGGCATATTTTTACCCATCTAGCTGTAAAGAAAACTTGTTGCAGGAAACATTATGGTTTTTATGACGCTCATTTTTAGTGCGTGGGAGGGGCCTCTACTCCCCCTCCCCTCCCACTCCCCTTCCCCCACCTCACACACACAGGTTCAGCCCCTTGATAATGCCCCAGAGTAATGCAAGCGTCCCAGGTCTTATTACGTTATGGTTAAGGTTCACCCATAGGTGAGCTTGACATCGGTTAGTGGTCCTTCAGAAGGTTGACAGTTTCAGATTGAACGTAGCTTAGGTCTCTGCGGAAAACATCATCTTCCCAAAGCGGCGAAAGTTTTCGACTATAGTCTGTTTCATGAAACTATCGACAAGAAGCAAACTACACTTGGATTTGCTTTCTATTTCATGACAGTTTTGTTTATACTGTTCTTGCCCACGTACGTCAATAATCATGTTTAGATAGTGGTCGTTTAGAAGTGACAGTCAATATTCATACAGTCAGGGTCCTCGGTTAATTTTAATACAGGTACATATCACTGATTTAGATCAGTCGTTGACATTGAAACACCATCTGTAACCATATTTAGAGAATTTGAATGGCAGAATACAATCAAATGGAATTTTTGATATGGCTATACTTGTTTATAAATCTAGAGAACGGGGTATGCCTAAATAGATGACTGAATTGTCTTAAGAAACATACTATTTTCGGTTAATCACACACGGAAATCAGTGTTTTCCGTAATATTTTTTTTCTTCATTTCCGAAAGAGATAAAAAAAAAAAGTCTCTCTCTCTCTCTCTGTATGAAGATTACAGGAATTGTTTTAAGCTTAGCCCACTCAAAATCTTGCAATGTTTTTTAAAAAAAATGTATCTAATTAAGTAATAAAATTTAAAGATCTAGCTAATCTGTAATCAGCTGTAGTAAATAACATGTTTGCATGCTAGGTCAGCAAATAATATCACGAGCAATTATAAATCCCAGCGACAAAAAAATTAGCTAAATAACCCGGATATTGGTCTTTTAGATTATTGATTACTGCCATGACGTCTAAGAATGTGACACAAATTCACTCCTCTAATTATTTTCACATCAATAAGCACGTGAAACATTATTTCCACATCAAAAAGCACGTGAAAGGTAGTTTGGGGACAATTAAATGTAGCATTGTCCTCTTAGGATTGATTATTATTAAAACCTATTAGGTATATTTTAACATGGCAGATGACGTATTAACAAGCTCAAATACTTTCAGCCATTAAACTGTGAGATAATAAACATTTTATCTTAGAATTATACTTCTTCAATGAGTTACATGGAAAATCGAATTTATATGTATTTGCCACATTTACTGCATTTCAATTTATTTGTTATATGGTCAATAAATACTGTATTTACTTCCTCGTTGCCGAAGAGTTTTATGTTGTCCCTCTTTAATTTTACTCTCAAATTATTTCAGAGATGCAAAGAAAACTGTCCTGTGCCTAATACAAGAACTCTTGCAAAAATTACACATCAACACTTAAGATAAACGATGTATTGTCACAAAACAATATTGTATGAGTAAAGTATGTAACTGTACAATTACTTATAATTTCAGATATGATGTCTTCTCATTAAAGACAAATTGTGTGATTTACAAGAAAATGATTTTCAATACCATGTAAATAACCTAACATTACCGAAGAAACCAATTAGATTCAAGTGGTTTTGCTAGCATAACGTATTTCTTCAGACTCACTGTAATTAAAATTAAATAGCTCCTAGTGAATTTTTATTGCACTGTTAGTGACAGCTTTTTATTCTTAGACCTGACAACACTTTTAGATCTATTGACTGAAAAGTTAGTCAAATGGATTATGTAAATACAAAGAATACCGTGTGCGTAGGGTTTTACGCAGGGACAATATAATTTAAATTTAGCATGTGAATGTCACGAAATATAGGTACAATCAATTTCTAATGTTCCGGTAAAATTAAAATCCTCCAAAGATTTAATATTGATCACGTGACCCTTCTTGGAGTATTTGCTCTTTTAAATTCAGTATTTGGCTGTGTATAATACCTGGCCGCAATCTCAACTGCATTAGTCTTCAACTTAAGTCAAAAATGAAGACATTTCATTGGTTCCTTTTAAGTCAGGTTTAAATTTCAGCCAAATGTGATCGGTGGATTTCACGATGAAGTTTAAGTCCACACTTACGTAATGTTGGTGAATCACTAGAGTTTGCACCTAAATTTATAAGTCCAGGATTAAAGTGTTGATGGTGAAATACAGGCCTGGTCCCATTTTCACCACTATAAGTCTACATTAAGTCTAAATTTTACATACTTGATTGGTAAATTTTTTCAGTCAGACTTAAATTTAATGAATCAGACGTAATTCCAGACGTTAGTTTAATTCCTGACGAAATTGTTTTGGTGAAAGCCATTCTAAACTTGCTGTCGCATAATTCGCTGGCAGATCAGAGTCTATACTGGTGTTTCTTCCTCTAATTTGATTCAAACAGCATAGAACCAGATCTGCCAACGTATTTGCGACAATAGATCTGAGTCGAAGCTTCCCTGAAATTGGGAGCGTGTTATAAAAGGGTAACTACAGGACGTTGCCTACTTGGCCACCCTATACTTTGTAAGTTGTCATTTTTTAAGAGTTTACTTTGCGAAATAATGAGTCTAATGCCTTACGAAGGCTTTTGTATAGGCCTATATGCTCAGGCCAGACAGGATAAAAAGAAAAATTCATAATCTTGCTTCATTTTTTTTGTAATGACAAATTCTTTATTTATTGTATTACATGCAATCTGAAGAAAAGAAAATATTTTGTCGCTTGAAAAAATATACCAAATAAAAATACAAAATGCAGTACAATTCAGGTACTCCTTGCGCATACCTAGTGGATACTTTCAGAATTTATCTAAAGTTACAATCTGTTCTGAACCATCCTGGAGCCTTGCTATCCTTTGTATTCATATCCAGTGTATTTACCTATTCATCTTTATGCCTGTCTTTGTTTCTCCTTGTACATGAGATAATTTCTTTTATGGTTGCACCTATGTCTCCCAAAGCATATATCGTGTCAAAATTATGTTTATTTTATATATTTATTTATTTATTTTAATAGTTTTCTGGTCAAATTAATTATAATAAGATATAAGACAACGAAAAAGCAAGAAAGGCGAAAGGATAAAAAGACATCAGGACAGGAAATTTCGGTAGTATATATTTATGTCCCTATCTGTATTTGCAGGTGTAATTTGAATTTTCATCGAACCTATTATTAAGGGTTGAACTGACATATTTGCTATTGCCACAAAAGGCCTTTTTAACCGATTTTCATTACTTGTCAACATACTTAGGGAGTACATTGCTTATTTCGACACTGTTTATAAAAAAAAAACCTTTTATAATGACAGAAATAAATCAAATATTTGATGAGACTTAAGGCAATTAAATTGGATAATACAAATGCTGAGCATATTGAGAAAGCCATTCATACGAAAAATACTATCAGGAAAACGAAAATTGTAGAAGTCCAGTGTAAGAATAAAATCTTCCCAGTTTTATTGTTCTTAGATGAAAATGATGAATGGTGAATTGTTTTGTTTCTGTTATCGTTTTGTTTTGTTTTAGCTTCTGCTTTCGCACTCCATGTCTTTGATTATATACCTTTCACGAACAGAGCTTGGGTCTAAACCTAAAGAAACCAGAATATTCCATTGGATGAACTTGACTAAAGGTTGACAAATCATCTACATGTATCCAAGTGTGGAATTAAATTTTATGACAACTCTTTGACTTTGAGACCAAGCATCAAATTCATTGACTAAATACATGAATGAACAAACTCTGAGATAAGCCAACAAAAGGAGATGCGAAAAGTAAATGAGAACATTAGAGTTGCTAGGATATCAATCTGGTCAGAATTACAAAACAGATGGCGCACACCATGTAGTCCTGAAGTATACTGTTTGATTTGAGGATCCTCAGTACACATTTCATTGGTTACACGTTAAACTTATTTACCAGATTTTCGAACGCTGACATATCTTAAGAGTTGTGACAATGAACAAAGATGATAAAAATTATGTCTCACTTCATTCATTTAAGCAAGAGGTATTCCGAAACCAGAGGAATACTCCTGCACTAGCATCGTAAATACTCGTAAATACATTATTTCGGATGAAAATAGCTTACTTCTTCTGTTGATTGTTTAAAGACTAATTTTGTTAAGATACCCGCCATGATTACTTCCTGTTCATAATGGCAGATACTTCCGTTGCATAATGGAAGAAATATTAAGCGGTTGATGCCTAATTCTGCTTTGTATAATGTTCATTTGAAGACAAATAATAAAGCATTTTGAACTGAATTGCTTGTTCCTTGTCTTGTTCCAACAGAGTTTTGTGATCCATGACACAACCTTATGAACGCGCGGACAAACATGAATTTATATTTCATATTTTGTTTAAAGATTCATGTCTATTTTACAACAATATTTTTTTTCCGACTTAAAATGAAAATGTTTTACTGATTGCTAAAGTGGATAAGTGTTTCCTTTTAGCTTATCTGTGGTATTGTCATGTATTCATAAGGCTCAGTTATTCATACCTCTAAGCAATTGTCATTCTATGTTAACTAAAGTCGCAACAACAACAATAACAACAACAAAAATGCCGAAGGTGAAACAGGTTTCCCGTCACAAACAACAAAACCGCAGACTGTTAAATGTATGTACATTTTGGTTCTATTTGCGATCGAGACAATCATTCAAATTTTGATTTTTGTTGTAGATATATGTTGGTCTCAGGATAGCGCCGAATAGACATATAGTTTACCGCTTTTATAAACCATTTAATAATTTCGATATTACACATATGTGACATCAATATATGACATCAAGGCTTAAACGAAACATATCAGGTAACTCAATGTAGTTAGAGTCAGTTATCTTAGTTTTTTGGGGCGTTTCTTTTTTTGTTTTTGTTTTACGTTGTTGTTGTTGTTTTTCTGCAAAAACAGACAGACTCCTCATGTGAAACATAATGCCGTCATTTGGTATTTCAGCTAGAGAGCAGCATGTCGCCTCATGCAACACTGTAAAAAAAAATTACTTTCAACATGGTGGTTAATTTTCCGTTTGTCCCCATAAACTTTCGACCATTTGTCCCTATAAATGTTCGACCAATAATTTCCCCATGTTAATTTCCCGTTTGTCCCAATAAATGTTCGACCCTGTTTAACATAGAACTCCTCTATAGCATTTCATTTAGAGGATAAACCAAACTCACATTTTCCTCCAAACACATGCTACACTGTTACAAATATATAGATTCACCACATTTGAGAAACGTATGACGTCATATGGTATTTGCGTTCGAGTGCAGACCATCATCTCATGCTACACTGTTACAAAATACACCATTCGACCAAGGTGGACCCCCTCCTGTATGAGTCTTGAGTGGCGTCCTATACTACTTACGAGAACATACCTCGAATAATGATACATTTCTGAAACAGTCAGGTTAAAAACGTTAAAACGGTTTAAACATACACACCCCCTATACAACAACATTGTCTAGACCAGTGATACGTTTTAAAAACACAATTAACTCACCCTATTTCCTAGGCCACATTCTAATCTTTTGAATAAACACTGAGTAGGACAGAAAATAAATTGAATTTTGTATTATGATAAAACTTTCTAAAGGGAGATAAGTCTCAATGTATTGCTTATGCTGTTATTAGCAACTTTCCTTGAAATTAATTGATGTATATGACAGTTATGTAGCAACTAACCATAGCTAACCATAGTTTTTTTTTTGTTTTTTTTTTTCTAAATATTTTTCTTCAAAAATGAAATAAGCAAAAGCCCCCCCTCCCCCCCCCAAAAAAAAATCTAATATTTTTAAAGCAAAGATTCGGTATAAAGTGTTTAACTATATGTCTAATACAATTTTAAAAGGGTTTGGATACTTTTATAGGTATTTGGCAAAAGAGTATTATTTAAATAACCCACATACCATTTTAAAAATAAGCGCTGACAGTACATAAGAAACACCGAATGCAGGGTTCGCAAGTCATTTTTTCATTGAACTATTGATTCACAATTCATCACTATTTATATTCATTCATTCAGGGGGAAAGAATCATGAAACGGCCAAAAGAAAAGGAAATGAAGAGGGTGGAAGTTGCAAGGGAGCAACACAAAGGGACCCGAGTAAGTAATTCTCTTTTGAGTAGAGACTCCTTTTTAAGTTATTTTTACTCCAAATTAACTGTAAATTGCAAACTCAGATTTGTTTCATTAAAAATTAGTTGCAAATCATAGCTTAATCTTAGCAAATTTCATAGACGCATGACTACAAAACTATTTCTGTCCAAAAGTAAATGAGTCCCAAATCCAAACCTCAACTTAAATTAACATGGACAGCAAAAAATCAGACAAGCCAAAATAAAACAAAACACCACCCCTAGCAGCCTGAGACATCTGCAACAGTCCGAACATCTGGAAGAAAAAAGAGAGGCGTATACTGAAAACGCCGACTCCTCCCTTAAACCTATGCCATCATGACATAATGACCGAATAAAGCCCCTTCAGGTTTCCCCCACAACCAGAACAAGTACACTGACACAAACTGAAGGGTCCTTCATACAAAAACTCAACTGAGTAACGCAGAGATGAAACCGCAGGTCCCAGAAAATGTGTGATGCTATGAAACACGGAAGAAAACCACAACACTGAAATAAATCAGCAAAATTTAAAAAAAAAATAAATAAAAAAATACAAAAATCCTCGCGTAAATCAGCCCCCGCCTACACACAAAATAATGCCTCCCATACAGAAAACAGAACAGCAACATATAACAAGAAATACCATACCCATCCCCAGCCCCCCTCCCATCCGAAACCGAAAAAAACAAGATTACCAAGCAACCAAATCAACCTAACCGAACAAGCTAACCTCAGAAAGCTTCGCAAGGGGGACAAAACATCACAAATCAATCAAAAGGCCCAAGCGGAACCAAACGACACTCTGTACACCTCACCCTTTTCATAAAGGGAGTTAACAAACCCATAGCCACAATCTCTGAGGAATGTGTAGTCGGTGCACTGTTCCAGAGAAATTCGGGAGATTTCGCCATAAAATACACCAGTCAGAATCTGATAGTCATTGAGTGCAACACAATGCGACAAGTCACACAATTCCTAGAAATAGAACAAATCGGACCGATCATGGTCGAAACAACCAAACACAAAAAAGCCAAGACCAGAAACGGCGCAACTAACCCCAAACCCCACCAATGCAAACGTAAACAAAATAACGGAATTTATTAAAAACAAGGGGCAAAACATAACAAAGGTCGTACGCCTTAAAACTAAAGAAGGAAAGGACAGCACCGCGGTGTACGCTGTTCTTTGAACACTCAGAACTCAAATTTATTCAAACCATTAGGGTATATGCCATTAAAAGCACCCCTCGGTTCTGCAACAACTGCAAGGGGTGGGGGGGGGGGGCATTTTTCGTCCACTTACCAAAAGGTACGCAGGATTGAACCATAAATTGCTAATTGTTCGGGAGACCACCAGCCCAGCAGCCCGGAATGCCCCAGAGCTAAAATAGATCTAATGGTTGCAACTGGCATACCGTATAAACAAGCTAGGATTCAGACTTGGAAACAGTAAAACCTAAGTCAAGAAGTAGACTATAATAATACAACCAACAATAAATATACCATATTAACATACATGGAAACCCAAGATACTTTAGTGATCTGGCAATGGAACGCGCGCTGCCTAAGACCCCACGCCGGCCAATTAAATATTAAATTAAAAGAAATTGCCAACCAGCCAGATATAATTTGTCTTCATGAAACACACATGAACGATAACGCAAACGTACGTAAACTATTAGGATATGATACTAAGTATCTACAACATCACTTCCCCACCGCTAAGTACGGGGGATTAGCGATGTACGTAACAAAAAAAAAAAAAAAAAAAAATATGATAACAGAAAACTATGACATACCAGAAATAAGACCTCACTGTGATCTGGAAATACAAGCGATAAAGACCCAAGTACAGAATCACAAAATGATTCTTGTTAACCTATACGAAACATAATTTCACCCTGGAAGAAATTAATAAATTAACAAAACAATTTGGAGAATGGGTAATAATATGCGGAGACTTGAATGCTCACAATGAACTATGGGGATGCAAAAATAAAAAAAAGAAAAGAATCAGCCATAGAGGCAATATGGTACAAAAATGGGCCAACAAATCTAACTCAATCGTATTAAATAATGGCTCCGACACACGTCTAGATCCAGTAAGAGGCCAAACCACTGCTATAGATTTGTCACTATACACACCATAAAGAGCAGAGATAGCCGAATGGAAAGTTAATAATACGGACACATTAGGGAGTGACCGCTTTCACATAAAAATAGAAAATACAAATCAAGGCGACCCAAATAGACACGAAACTACCGCCAAGGTGGAAATATCTACAAGCGACCTGGGAAAAGTTCAAATACCTAGGTAAAACAATCAATGTCGAAGAGATATACAACCAGGACATCGACACCTTTTTAATGATAACATAATCGAAACAATTAAAATAATAGCAATAAGATACCACCCCACCCCCTAAATAAGATATATGTTCGCATAGTCGAAGAGACTGACTGAAGCTCAACGAACGAGTGGCAAAATAAAATAGATACCTAATAAAAACCGACAAGCAATCACATAAACGAGGAAAACATTAGGAAGGTAAAATCTGCCCTGCCAGGGTGTGAAACTGGTCCTTAAATAAGATACTAGTCCCCCCCCCCCTCCATAACAAACATGTTCGCATAGTCGAACAGACCTAATAAAAACCAACAATCAATCACATAAACTAGGAAAACTGGAAGGAGAGGGGGATGTTAAAATCAGCCCTGACAGGGTGGGAACTGGTCCTTAAATAAGATACCAGCCTCCCACCCCACCCCACCACCCCAACCAAAAACAAAACTAACTTTCGAATAGTCGAAGAAACTGGCGAAAATAAAATAGGTAATCTATTTATTTATTTTTTAAATCTTATAAACTAGGAAAATCTGAGGTGGGCACAAAATCACGAAACTTAGCATTATTCAAATGAGCCATCAGGAGTGGGAAAACGACAGAAAGCGGGGACAAAAAGGCACAGAAAAAGGGACAGAAATGGAGGACGAAACCTTATACGACGCAAGTGCGGTACTAACCAAGATGTCTACAAAATAAGCAGGAGAAGATATGAAAACATCAAGGCAGAAATAAAGAAGACGCTGGAAAGAAAAAGATTGAAAACAGCAGGGTACACAAAAAGAAACAAACTACCTGATAGGAACATTCACAATTCAGGCTCATTCGATTCGGGAATGTGACTTCCGCATTTTACGGCGATAGGATGAGGACCGCCCACTACAATAGACAACTAGGCATAAATTTCACATAATTCAGCAAAGTAACAGCTGGAAGGCGAGGGAGACAAGACGGATGGCTGGAAGGATGCTTGCAAAGCACTGGACCTGGGACTTTGTGAATGTGGATTCCGTGGGGTTCCCTCCCCCTCGTAGAAGGATGACTGGGTGTTGGCTTTTTTGGCGCCCTTCTCCCTGCGGCTTGCTTGGATGACATTAATATTCTGCGGTTAATCGCAAACATTAAATAGTGTGAAAAAGAACACATCTTAAAGCAGTCGCACATGTCAGTTGACAAAAAGCGACTTTAATCCAATCAGCTATAGTGTACGCATATTAGTCGCTCATGGTCGAATGACCGACATGCGACTTTAATTCAAAACTCACTCAGTGTACACACAATTCCATCTCAGAGCGCGGCAAGTTGTGCAGTTCCGATATATAATATCACCAGGAGCAGAGGCTTTTGATGCTAAGGTACTCATTCTGCAAAAATGTGTGACAACAAATTAAAATAGTGAAAATACAGATATAAATTTGTCTTCACATGTAAACAATTAGTAGTAGAATATATATTGAACAATCGCAATTGAAATAAATATATGACGACGAGTTTAATACTTGGTTTACTGAATCCAAAGAAAGTCAGGAAAATGAAACTACAGGCTCCATTAATACGTATATGATAAGAAAATAACTTAGTGGTATGAATAAACAGAAGTATCACTAAAAGACATATATACTCATTCAAGAAAAACTAAAACGACCACATATTTTATCGCTGCAACAATCAAAATCTGCATGAATTGTTCAAAGACATTGAACCGTACCAAAAAAGGATAATCATTCACAAAATTAGGCAATTTGGTTTTATAAAAGTACTGCTAGAAATATTGATCAGACTTATGAAGAAAGTAGCTAAGGACGGAGAGAAAGTTGAGTAAAAAGAATTTACCAAAGAACAAGAATTATTAACATAATGAAAATATGTGACATGGATAATGTTATTACATTTTACGTGTATTTTATGGACAGGTAAAAAGCGAAAGTACAAAATTGATGTTCAACAGGACTGAATATTTAACGTTGCACATAGATATGTATCAAATTCTCAGAGGAAACTCATATATGGATTTACCTAAATGGGTGAAGAATAAAAAAGCTTGTTTAAATGTTAAAATACAGACGAAAAATGTTTCTTTTACGCTAATACTACAACAAAAAATCTTCATAGGCCATCACAACACTGGTTTAATAAATGTCCGGTGAAAATAGAAAATATCCCAAAACCTGAACTTGAATTTGATATCTCTATAAATGTGCATAAAATAGTGGAAGGCTGAGATAGAGGTAACATTAAAACTTCCGGAATAACTGGAGTAGTGAAATTAAAACATATTGGTATGTTAATTATATGCTATATTAATGAGTTTTCTCCATTAGTAATCAATTTGTAGAAGAAATCAATTCCATTTCTATACTTATCATGAACCGACTGCACGGACTGATTCAGAGCTCATCGTATCACAGTCTAGTCAAATGTACATAGTACAGATTACCATCTTCCTACACTTCAGATGATTTTGCAAGTATTAAACTCCCAATGATCAGCATATTAATACAGCCGACAATGATCTGTAAGAATCTGCAAGTCAAGTAGTACATTTTGACCAATAGATAAGAAGACTTAAAGAAGAAATTTTTAAAGAAACAATTGATCCTGAAAAAATATATTATATATTTATGCCTAAAATAGTTATGCTAAAGCGTCCACAGTTGTTTCACTCTCGATAACAGATGGACGTAGTGTCTTAAAAAAAAACACTTGGGACAAAGTGTAGTTTAAAATTTTAAGATCTTATACTAGTAGAGATTCGTTTCACTTTACTTTATTTTCTATTAATGTCTGGTCACTTTTCCCTTCTCACAAGACTTTGCAAAGGATATTGGTTCAATCAACGCCTAGTCTCCATAAAAGTATTTTTAATTTTCTTTATTTTTTGAGGAGTGTGTACTGGGGGGGGGGTAGTTTCCTACAGCTGAGTTATCCTAGTTCACAGTATGTTACGGTCTTAGAGAGAGAGAGAAAGACAGACAGAGAGAAAGACAGAGAGAGAGAGAGAGAGAGACAGAGAGAAAGTTTTGTAGTTTTCCTCCGCCGTTGTTATAACAATATTTTTTACATTTTACAGTCACTATATCACAACTTTTAATTTTCATTTTTAAGTTTTGCATTAAATACCTTAATTTCTTTAGGTGACCCCGGGTAACCAAGTGGTCTAAGGCGCTCGCCTTCACATATCACAGACATCTCACCTCTGTCCGCGTGGTTTCGAGTCTCGGCTCGGCCAACGTGGGTATGTGAGAAAGCTTCCCACTTGGTTTCCCTGGGTCGGTGGTTCTTTCAGGGTTCTTCCGCCACCAAATATACTGGGCGCCATGTACAGCATATCATGTACTGAAAAATTAAGCCCACAAAACCCAATAATTTCTTGAGTCTTACATAATCCGCAGTGCTCAGTGGTTAAGGTGTTGGTCTTGTGATCAGATCAGTGCGGGTTTGATTCCCACCATCTTATCAGCCCTAATTGGCTGCCTTGGTGTGTCTTTGGGCAAGGAACTTTCCTCTGGTTGTTCCGGCACAATATAACTTTGAAAGTGTTGCTGTGCAATAAAACACAACTTGTATTCAACATCCACTGAGGAAAAAAAAAAGGTAAGGAAAAACACGACAAAAGGCTCTTTCATGAAAATTTAATTTGTCGATTGAAACCTACGGATTTTTCTTGTTCGGTAAAAGGTAAATTAAGCGCATTATCCTTAGGCACGGAAATTAAATGTCCACTACTTTTCTACAATTCAGTTAAACCACAGTTTCCATTTCCTCTTCGTGAACCTGAAATAATCAAACTGGTCGATAATACATGAAAGCAAAATAAATTCGGACGATCCAATGACAGCTTTTCCTGATGCCATTTTAACACAACGAGTATCTGGAAAGTCTATTTAAGTCATTGATAGTCATCTATCGGTACCAGCATGCAACTGTCGCATACTACTCTCAGATTTCGTATAGAAATAAAAGTAAATCAAAGCTTTGATTAATTCGGTATGATAAGTCAATCTACGGGCCACAGTTATCAGGAACATCTCCAATACTGAGTGCTGGCAACACCACACTGCTCACTGACAAGAAAAGATACCACAAAGATGGGCAGAACACTTTAACAAATCCTCAATCTATAATTATCTATCAGTGAAGATGCAATTAATCGACTGCCCCAAGTGGAAATCAACATCACTTGGTGATCCTCTAGCGCTGACTGAAACTGAGAAAGCAGAGCACCTTGGAGCGGATGCTATATCAGCAGAAGTCTGCAAAGCCAGAGGATCGCACTTGGCACAGAAACTGACTGAACTCTTCCAGTCTATGTGGACTCCAGGAACTATATTCCAGGAGTAGAACGATGCAGCTATGGTCCAATTGTACAAGCAGAAAGGCAACAGACAATCCTGAGACAACCACCAAGGCGAATAGCCGGCAAAATTCTCGCCAGAATTCTACTGAATCGCCTTGTGCATCACATTGATAACGACGGGTTCCTGCCTACGAGTCAGTATGGCTTCAGGAAAGGACGAGGGACCACAGACATGGTGTTTGAAACTCATGAACACTAAGAGGAATGCCAGGAACAGAACTCCAACTTGTACACGACATTCATGGACCTGACAAAAGCCTTTGGCACAAGTCAGTTGCAGGGACCTCTGGAAGATCATGGCAAAATTTGGTTGTCCAGAGAAATTCATCGCAATGGTTTAGCAATTCCATGATGGCTTGCTTGCTCGTGTCATACGCGACGGTGATTCACCAATGGATTCAAGCAAGGCTTTGTGTTGGCCCGAACCCTCTTCAGTATGATGTTCTCCTGCATTCTTACTTATGCCTTCTATGACTTGTGACACTGTGATTAACATCAAATACTGGACGAATGGCAAGCTCTTCAATCTGAGGAGACTGTAGTCAAAGACTTAAGTTACTGTTCGTGATGTCCTTTTTGCTGATGACTGTTACCTGAATGCCAAATCTCAGTCTGACAAGGTATAGACCAGCTTGTGAAAATTTTGGTCTTAGAATCAGTACAAGAAAGACAGAGGTGATGCACAAACCTGTACCAGGAACGCCCTACCATCACAGTAAATGGCCAAACCCTCCTTGCGGTGGACAAGTTCACCTATCTCAGTAGCACACTGTCACGTGCAGTCCACGTTGATGATGAAATCAACGCCAGAATTTGCTAAAGCAAGTGTGGCCTTTGGCAGACTACGCACAAATGTGTCGGAGTGCAGAGGAATCGGTCTGCAAAACTGAAGGTCTACAAAACCCTTGTGTTGCCGACTTCCTCTATGCATACAAAACCTAGACGGTGTGCAGACACCATGCCAAGAAGCTGAACCATTTTCACATGAGCTTCCTGAGGATAAAATGGTATAACAGAGTCCCATACACTGAGGTTTTCACACAGGCAAGGCATTTCCAAGCATCGACACTCTGCTATTGAATTCATCAATGAGATGGGCAGGCCACGTCACCAGGATGTCAGAAAATCGTAAATCTCAGAACTGCAGCACGTTCTCTATTGATCAAGTAATCCCAAGCGGCATCTCCTGTGCAGTGTGCTACAGACATTTAAGAGCACAAACTGGCCTATCAGCAACTAACGTACTCACAGAAACCAAACAAGTTAGTAATGTCGAAGTTTTACAAATCATTGGAATGAAAATTTTCAAATGGTACACTAGATATGAAAACGGTAAATCTAAGCATTGTTAAGACCGCTCGAAAAAATGCTAGAAAAGATAAAGAATAATTATCACTGTTCATTATGTTCAAAACTAAGACTGGTTATTTTGACAGCGTAAATAATTGTGAATTTTCGACAGAAAACTGATTCAGCGAACCTTGAATTATGACCAAAAAAAACTTCAAATCATGTCCCCATTTTCCTCAATCAATTTAAGGTAAGATTGGTACCCAGGCCTCTTTGTTTATTTAAAATTAGAATAAATAAAATGCTATTGCAGTCTTGTCCAATTTGAAATTTTTTATTTTAAATGATTGATGAAATTTGTTTTCTAATTCAGAAAAGATACTCATGAAATTTGTCTCACTTTAATTTTATTTAAAATGCTGTTTTTGCAGGTTTCCGAAATTTGGGTGAATTTACAGCAAGATTACGTGAAAATATTTTACATATATTTTGCCTCCAGATCCTTTCGCCACGAAAAAGAGTAGAAGATAATTTGCTAAAATTTATCTCCAATTTGTCTGCTAAATTCTTGATATGACAACAAGTACTTTAGACGGAAAACTTACTTTCGAGGACGGGGCAATTTCGAATTTGTAGGGTATAGGGATAGTATCAGGTCACGGCTCAAAGCTTCCTGTCTCATTTTTTTTTTACCCTAGATGGATACCCAATTTAATTCAAAGGAGCACCAGCAGAAACGTGCGGTGTCGTTATAGAAGAAATACAGAAACTAGAAATTATATGTTTAATTTAATTGTAAAATCATATTCTCTATAGATGCTTCATTGAAAAGAATGAACTTAAAATTATTTCACATTCGTGTAATATACATTAGTAATATTATATACATAGACACCATTACCCCATCGTATGCCGATATTTTTACTCAAAAACACTACTTCGAAATCAAGCCATTCTCAGAAATAAGCAAAATAAAAATCACTAATGAATAATGTAAGCCACGGCTTATTTTTGAGTTTCAAGGTATCTGTCATAGCATTATCGAGCTGATTATATAATTAAAGTAAATCCTCGAGGAGCACATAATGAGTTGGGTGTGTGCAAGTTAAAAGGTGAAGAAAGATATAGTTTAATCAGACAAAACATAGTGATGCATTCGTGCATTCGTTTATAATCAATGACACAACAAAATCAGATTACACGGGCAAGGTCGTCGTAAGGTTATTAAAAAAAAATAATTAAAAAAAAAATAGCAATCGAGGAGAAATATTTTCTTTCAATATTTTTCGTGTAAAGCATATTTTTCTTTAATTGATTTTTATTGCATAAAAACCAAAATTATTTAATGGACACTTTTTGATTAATGATTTAAAAAGATGTCAACAAAATTAACAATGGCGTCACGTATCGTTTTGAATTCCCTTTGATATACTTAGAGATACTTTAACTTGCTATCGAGACTTGATACCCTAACCACCAAATACACACACACATACACACACAGACACCGACTCTCCCGACATTTGCTAACAAGTCGAATTCAACACAAGCCTGATTTAATTTCTTACAACGAACCGTACCAAAATATGAAAACAAAATTATGGAAAATATTTCCAAAGCACTGATGCTTTTGGCAAACACAAATGATGAATAAGAGAAAACATTCTTCATTCTTATCGCAAACATTGCGAGATCACAGTGATATGAAATGAGGTAACTAAGCACAATATGAATTTTTTATATCATATGATATAAACATTTTATCAGTAAATTACTAGTGTGGCAAAAATGACAATGTAAAAATTAGTTTGTCACGCAAAAAGCACGGACTTATCTTTATACATAGAGATTTATACATAAAGATAGGTTTCATTTCAAAGTCGTTTTGAGATGGGGTTCCATTATACCATTTTTCTCATCAGCAGAAAAATTAAATTTAAATAACATCCCTTAATACAAAATTTGCAAACGTTCTAGGCATGGTTCAAAAAAGAAATCTGGATATATGCACTAAAATTATCAGAACCATCATAGATTTTAAATTTATCAGAACAATCATAGCTATTAAGCTTTAGATTAATTGCAAAATACGAAGAAAAACAATGTCATTAAACATGAAGATATTACAGAAATTGTTAATCTCGTACTGGAATCGTATCAGAATGATATTTTTATACCCGTGGAGCAAAAGCAGAATGCGTGAAATTTATCAAAAACTTCGCACAGAGTATTATTCATAATCGATTATTTGATTAAAATTAATATTGATATTCTTGTGCAGTTGTAACAAACAAGTATTATTGATATTTGATGATCAATCATTGAAAGCATGAGATTTATTGGATAAATAGTTCCCCTGTACAATTGACCTAAATAAAAGTATCATTCTCTGGCCTTTGAAATAGCCAATAACTTACTTCATGAATTCTCTCTCTCTCTACACACCACACACACACACACACACACATATATATATATATATATATATATATATATATATATATATATATATATATATATTGTGTGTGGTGAACATTATTCGTTTATTATGAATTTCAGAAATAACTTTGGTGAGAGTATTTATCAATAATAAAGGAGGTGCGCCAAGATGACGTCAAATTCAAATTCAAAGTGACAAAAGGACATAGATTATCACTAATGTTGTACTTCACAACAGTAAGTAGTGTAAGCAGCAGAAAACAGCCATTCCACGAGTAGATAAACGATTTTTCTATCATCTTGCCTCTATAGTGCCAATTAACGGCAACTGAGTATAATAATGCCTCTATGGTACCAGTTAATGGCAACTGAGTATAATAATGCCCCTATAGTACCAGTTAATATCAGCTCAATACAACAATGTCTCTATGGTACTGATTAGCGGCAACTCAGTACAGTACCGATTAACGGCAACTCAGTACACTAATGCCTCTATGGTACTAATTAACGGCAACTCAATTCAATAATGCCTGTTAACGGCAACTCGGTACAATAATGTCTCTATGGTGCCTATTAACGGCTACTTAGTACAATAATGCCTCTGTGGTGCCAATTAACGGCAACTCAGTACAATAATGCCTCTATGGTGCCAATTAACGGCAACTCAGTACAATAATGCTCCTATAAAAACAAAAGGTCTATAAATGTAAAAATGAAGAATTGCACAAAACTTTAGGAAGGTAAACCCTCCCAAATAAAATGTTAACATGAAGTTCAACAAGATAACCTATAAAAGGTAAAGATGTTAATATTCTGTCAAAGGTATATAAAATAGAAGATATGGGTAAAATAGATAATATCCTAAAAACACATGGTCAAATTTTCTTTTATATAACCGCATTCCCTCAATAAGTCCAAGATTTCATCGGGTGGTACATCATCACAAGAATAATCAGAAATTTAGTTAACGGAACTGAATATAAAAACTCGCAGGATTTAAACTATCGCGGAATAGATAAAATACAGTGACACTGAGATGCTTGCATATGTTTCGTGATTGATAGAAGCGACTAAATAAACGAAATTTGAGGAAAAATTCAGCAAGTGAGTGTTGAAGATTGCACGAAAGTTGTTGGTAACTTTATGAGGTAAAATAAAAGAGAACAATTATAAAAAATGTTTAAAACTTTCTAATACTATTGCATTTTGTTACCATGTTCACCGACGCTTCATATATATATGCGCATTGAACCGAAAGATTAAATCAGATTCGCACACTTTATCTTCTGCTGGGTAAAGTAAGAAAAGCGTTGTCTTTGCACGAATTCAGGGTTGAAAATGAAACCAAAATAAAAGAGATAGTGGTCAGCAATATTTTCTGTCCGAGTGGTAAAGTCAGAAATGAACAATTCCAGTGTTAGAGCTGCCTGAAATGAGTACGACATGTCGGGTCACACGCGTTAGAGGATATCTGACATGGCGAAAATCAATACCACCTGCTGGACTTAATCTGAAAAAAATACCGCGGTAAACCGGTATACCGGTAATACTTTTTACCTCTATAAATTATACTTCTAAGTGACTGTGACATTCATTTACCTGCTCATAATAACTGACCATTCCTGTTGTCAAGGTTTGTAGTAGTCATTTTTAATTTGGAGAAGTATTATTTTTTCGCAGAAAACTGTAACGGTATACCCTGCTGAAATAGGCTATAGATTTCAGTGTAAAAGAAACAATTTGTAAGTAATCCGATTTGAAAAAGAAAGATGTGTATTTACAATAAAGATGTGTATTTAACAGGTTTCGTTCAGAAAGTAAAGTTAAATTATCACATACGTCTTTTGGTTTCTAGAGAGAATGGTATTCTTTTTCTATAGCATTTCATTGTCAGCCAGGGATTATTTTCAACTGCAGAAATAAATGCTCAAAGCAAGAATTGAACCATCACGTATGAATTAATGTTAATTTTAGTTCTCTGGCGTATTCGTAAAAGATCATAATGAAATTGAATATATTCTAAATAAGGAACTTGAAACTCTTAAGGTATGGTTAAAGCAATGGCTAGTCACAATTAATCCTAATCATACTGACATAATGCTATTTTTTTTTTTACCCACATACAAGCTTCTTGTCCTAAACTAATCTTTGATAATGAGACACTAAGCTTTAAAAGTTGCCACAGGCATTTAAGGCAAATTCTTAGCAACTATGAAAAAAGGTCACCACACGTTCACGAATTATGTAGTTCTATTTCTGAGCTGATAAATTCGTTCAAAGTAGCAAAATTAATATTGAGCAGGTAATCTTGAAGAAAATATACTTGTAATTCACACGACCACGCCTAGAGTATTGGTGATGTTGTCTAGGACGGTTCTTTAGGAGAAGGATTGGATAGATCAGAGAAACTACAATTAGAAAGCTTCGTAAATTGTCACTCGACTTACTATACAAAAATTGAAAACCTGTATATAGGGACTGTTTAAAAAAAATTAGGTGAAATAAGAAAACTGCACAAAGGATGTACCTATTACAATATAGTGAATGGCCAACGCCCAGAATACTTACATTTATACGCGCGTATACATCGAATCCAACTTCAAACTGCACAGACTCAGATGTCCCATCGCATAATGCGCCGGTTGATCTGGGTCTATGCAGTTTGTTAGGATTAATAAGTAGAACAAACGACATACACAATGATACTCCGTGCATTATGCAACGGCATATCAGGTTCAATGTTGTTAGCAGTTGGACATGACTTCTAATCGAGTACAATCAGTAAACAAACCACTACTACCATTAAATGTTTATTGTACAACGAATATTCTGAGGAACCGCCTAAACATACAATTTCCAAAGGCAATACTCGAATTATCAAAGCGATCCTGTATTAACTCCAACATATTACTGTGTAGCAACCTTCCCTTCAACTAATTAGAATTTAAATGTTTCCTGTCAAATAATTGCGAAGTTCCCCTACTCCACCTTAAATATGGTGCGAGAAAATAATCCATTTTATAGACAAGAAGAAGAAACCAAAAGTAGCCCATTAAACATGAACTCTGAAGCAATCACCTGATTCAGTCACCTTTGTGCAGTTACACACCCACTCATTGTTTTTCCTAGAATATACAAGTTGCGAAACCTGTCGTAAGAACAATTATACAAAATCTCAATGAACTATTGCTACCTATATCAGCGGATCTATTATTTACGAATCTTTAGTTATTTCCAATGATACAAATTGTAAAATGTTTAGAATAGTACAAGATTTTATCACAGAAACTGGATGATTTTCTAAACAGGTAAAATAATATGATATATTTGCATTTATGTTGCATGTAAGTGCCGTATATACTCGCGTATAGATCAGATATCAACTGCAAACTGCATAGACCCAGATCTACCGTCGTATTAGGAACCAGCATATCTGGGTCTATGCAGTTTGTTATGATTAGTAAGTAGAACAAACAACATGGATCCCAACTTATAGGAGAGTGTATACGGTATTTATTTTAATCGTCTCTTTCGCTGTCTCTCTTGGATTCACGTTTATAATATTTGTAGAGGAAGAACATTAGCGAAGTTAAACAACTTGTAATGTAACCCATCTCCGTATGCCTCATGAAATGCAAATAAAATATGTTTAAACTAATAACTAATGAATGAAAATATACATGAGTTGTTTATTTTCGGAGCTTTGAAAAAGTCTCGAGACTCGCTTTGTCCTGATCTGGCTTACAGTTGCTATGTACAATGGCTGATTATGCAAACGATGAAAATGCGTGACTGAATTCTCGAAAGCACCTAATTAAAGTGGGTGCATGCAACAATAGAACAGAGATAAAGGTTTCAATAGGCAAAAGTATATAATGTTCTACCATGAAAACGGTTTCTAGTGTAATCATCCTGGCGACACAATTGGATTTCTTTAGTAAACGTGGTAGGGACAAAATAAACGATCCAGTTGATTCAGTGAAAGAAATAGCTATATCTGGTCACATAACGTATTTAGCTAAAATTGCAAGCATTTCAAACATCAAAGAGACAGAAAATCAATTATATTTCAGACGTTACCAATTTGCATCGATGCTAACATGTTCGACAGACTTAAAAATCGATTCTGATGAAAAGCGACTATAATCAAGTCTGTTAGCACAATTCGTGTACAGAATTCGGGAAGAATGAATTTGTCTCAGAAACAAAAACACGACGCAATCACGGACCAAAAATAAGCAAAGGAATTGCAGGTTATTTTTACATCGATATCATTGTGTAATAAACTAGATCACTTTTCATAAATAGAATGTATATGATTGGCTTGATTTTGAGAAAAAGATTGATTGAATACGTAGTGTATTGTGGAATGGTAAATAATAAAGGGCTGATGACCGCCTAATTGTGGTAATTGGAAGTATTTGTTTGTTGTAGCTCATGACGAAATCTGCATTGAAGCTTATTGAAAATATTTATTTTTTTCTTCTTCTTTACTTTCCCCAAAGTTATCAGACTCATTTGTTCATGAAAAAAAATATTTATCTTGACGATGATTGAGCAGTTCAATGTGAATCTGACAAACCCTTGATTTGGAGTGCCGATTCAGACGACGTCATGATGCAACAGACATTTGACGGAGACAGACATCAAAGGCCACCTTCGTGCAGAGACTTAGATGTAAGTAGAGAAATATCCGGTAAGTATACTAGTTCGGATATTATCATATTTATTCCCATATAACACGCATCCAACTTCGAACAACAACATATGCCCATATCTACGGTCACAAAATAGATTACAGTCTACTCTTTCGCTTGGAATAATCCGTAGAGCGAACAACTTAGATCCCCGATCACGAGTTCGTCGACAACTGCACCACACTGCCGGTGCTCGTGAGACCGTAGATAACTAACATCCGCCATCTTAGTGAAAGTAAGGAATCTCCGTACTTTTTTCCATGATGCGCCTGGCTGATGTGAAGCTACCAAATAAGCACTACAGTTCAGGGGAAAGTTTCCTAATTAGCAGTTCTGGGAATGACGCCGCTGTTGTGCGAATGACGACACTGACTAGCTAATCGGTAGATACAGATTTCACTAGTTACAGACCTAACATACTGGTTTGTCAATTTAGGTCGGACACCAGAGAAGCTATGGTGGCTCAGTGTTACGTCAGAACACTGTCGGAAATTCTTCGTCTCTTTCCGACGCGAGTCGAATCACTTCGGCTCTGCGCTCAGAAACATCCTCGGCCTTTTCCATCGCAAGCTAGAAAAAACCTCGGATATAAATAGTGGCCATTTCAAACTGTCTACATGTCCGTTGTTGTTATTACGTCCTAATAACCTAATTGACGTCACAACAATTCGATGACGTGTATTCACTAATAGTAACGCAAGCAATAGTTTGAGACTATGGAAACTGATTTATTTCTTCATTTTTTCAATGCGAATGTTTCGTGAAGTACAATAAGAATTAAAATTGCAGGTATATTGTGAAACGTTGTGAAATGTTAGTTTCAACGCAAATCTTTCTTTATGAGAATCTATTCTTCGTATCTAGTCGGATGTTCGTCCACCAAACACTTACCAATTTGGAAGCATCAACTGCGATCTCTTCCGAGTCTTTTTCAGAGTCGCAGATTTTTTACTTTGCATTGGAAAGAGACGAAATGTTCAAAATGAAAGTTCCTAGCAGAATCTTAGCGATACTTCCCAAATTTGTCAGCCAATCAAACAATCTAATTACTAGTATTTCAACTTGCCTTCTCGATTACCCTAACTACGTCACTAGCCAGAAATTACACAGCAGTGTATACAGATCAATATGGGGATTTGAAATCTTTACTTCACATACAATTTTCTTTCTTTTTGCTTTATACTACAAGGAAACTAAATTCAGAGCCGCAAAATAAATACTTCCCCGCAAAAAATGTTAAAACCCACATACATTTATGGCCATGAATATAGGCTAACACAAATAGATGCAATTTTACGAATGTTCATCGTCTGATATCCCCCCCCCCTACAAAAGCTTGCAAAATCCAAGGTTGACGTCAGTCTTCATGGACTATTATGAATGTTATTATCTCCTGTATCTATTGTGATGACTAAATTCAAATGCTAGAGGAAAATATCCAAGAATGGGCCTCAAGAACGCAAAATGGGCCTCAAGTACGGAAAATGGGCCTTAAATTACTTTTGAAAGTTATTTAAGAGTTGCGGTAATAGTAAAGTTGATAAAGTTGTCCCATAAAACTCAGCAAACAAACACATCGTTAGTTGTAGTTTTGAATATTTAATGAAACATTAGAGTGTTTTCTTCCTACTTCAATGTGTGTTAAATCATTCGATTAAAATAATGAAATCCAAATATCTCATGCTTTGTAGATCTGTTTTATTTAGTAATCATGAATTTCAGACTGTTTCAAATTATATTTTTGTAGGCTTTTTCGATTCTTGCACAAAGAGTAGCCCGTTCTGTTCTTAAAATTGTATCCGGTAAAATAAATCAATTTCATTTTAAATGCAATTGAAAATGTCAAAATTGAACTCTTTTCTTTTGTTTATGTTTTTAAGTATTGAAATTACTTTTATCAATCACAAATAATTTCTTTTATTCAACTTTAGTGATCGTAATCGTAATGTTAACGGTTCATGAAAGTCAAAGACATCACGATGTACCTTTGCTTGAGCTTAAATGACCTCTTGAATATAAGATCCCGAAAGACTTAAAAAGAAATATTCAAAGAACGATAACTGCCTCTCGACGTATTTTCACGTCCTGTATTTTCTTGTTATAGTTTTGTCAAATATATTGGGTAAGAGAGTGGAAAACTAAACTTTGCCTTATGGGTGACCTTGCAATACGAACAATTCATGCGTTTGGTGGCAGAAGGATCAGAATTGATATACAGAAAAGTAAATGAATTTGAACGTGCTTCATCACTAGATTTAGATATTGGACCCGTTTTATATACGTTATACTGCCTATGTTTTCTGGTGTAACGTTATACTGCCTATGTTTTATGGTGTGCCATATACCTATATCTAATTGTTTAATGATCTAAAAAAAAAAAAAAAAAAATTTTTTTGAAGATGAGACGTAGCTTGTGCATTTCCCGTGTCGTGCATACTGGCTATCATAATGAGGCAGAAAATATATTTCTAACGCAGAGGTGTACCGTTAATTTTTGGCGACTTAAGTTTTCTCTTACTATTATGTAATAATGAATGACTAAATGTAAACTATTTTAAAGAGAAAATAAAAACGTCTCACATACATACATACATGCTTTTTAATGATTGTGGTGACTTTTTAGTATCAATCGTTTTTATTTTTCCTGTTATAACATGATGTATTCAGCTATTTTCAAAACTTTCAAAATCCAGAAATTACTAAAGAAAATAATTCATGTTTGAAATGCCTACCTGAAAGAATTCATCAAAGGAGGTGATTGTGTTGCAATAATCTCGTTATCACCTATTTTCCGATCCTGTCCTTCATGTTGAGAATCTGTTTATAGTTTCTGTTTTGCTTGATGGGCCGCCACTGACGCCCTAATGAAATTCGCCTATAAAAAACATTTCACGTCAACACTGCTAAGTAGTGAGGTGTCTTGGTTACTTCGATCTAGACTTAAATTATACGCCTGCTTTTATATTTTCACTCGCTCTCGCTGTTGTCTTTGTGTAATTTTTCTTTCGATTCGATCACTCAATTTTCATCGAGCTTTAGTTTAAGCTGAGTTGTTCTTGTAGCTGTTGCTGAATGTTTAGTAACTAAAACATATGTATTTGTTAAAATATAAGCTAAATGCATTAACTTTGAGGTATATTTGATTCAAATTCCATTAGCGTCTATTTTAAGCAAAATACTGACATTTGAATAAATAAGGCATCAATGAGCTCACTGTACATATAGGAACAGAAACTACATTTAAGACATAAAATCTTTAGTTAACAATCACCTTTTTAAACTCGGCGTTAAATGTATTATTTCTTGTTTTCAATTACGGTAAAATTAAAATTTTGCACAGGTGCAGCAAGTTACTTGGCGCACATAAAATGAGAATACGCATTTTTGAAACTAATTTGTAATTATTTAACTATGTTACTTGGACCTGCTTTCAGATGGCGTTGCTAAATCAACGCAACTACTTTCGTTGACTGTCTAACCTGAAGTCCTCTCATTCTGTGTTATCGTCATTTTCTTTTCTTTTTTTTACCTTCTGTTTTGATGGGAAAAGTCTGCTAATTAATTTGATAAAATGCAACTTTATGAGACAGCTCGATACAATTCTGTAACATTTCTCCGCAAAAGTCAGGAAATAGAAACCTATAAGAGCATTTCTGCAAGGCCATAGCAAATAAATTGTGCAAGCAGTGGGATGGCGTTATGAGCGAAGCGAGGGCGCTACATGGGGCTAATTTGGCAAAATAAATTTTATAACACAGCTGGTAACTGCTTTGCAGTGGAATACGTAATTAGAATAGTGGAAAGGCATCATATAGGGATGTTAAAAGACGACGAGATCGAACGAAAGGTTAGTTTAGTTTCAAATTTGTGTCAGTTTCTGCGTGGTGCCTACATGCCTTTGATAAAGAAAACAAAGGAAGTGTTGGAACCGAGGACAACGCCAAGAAACAAGAAACAAGAATAGAATTGGTACTTTAGACGAAATAAGACAAGAGTGTAATATTACATGAAATATAAATTCAAACCAAATGATACTTTTTCTCTTCTTTCGCGCTTATAATTGGATACAAGCGTGAAAGTCTGTGCTAAGAATGAACCAACAGGAAATTCCGTCGAATGATGATTTTGCCTGTAATCCAAAAATTTGGCATAGCCAGTTTAGCAAGAAAAGTAGGTAATTACAACCACTTAAAAGCGTAAACTTTCACTTGGTAACACATTGAATAACCCATAAGACCCCATTACACAACAAATAACTTGCTTTATCTATTGCTCTAAAAATTATGGATCAAAAAGGCATTACTTCTTGGAGAATACATAATGTGCATTAAAACGATTTCATCCCATTGGCAACAGCAGTAAATAGTCTTTTTATTACCACAGAAGTTAACGTAAAAGCATCTTGAGGTCTACGTCTCAGACTACGCATTGAAGCGTCATGTGACCATATTACTCATTGTTCTTTTTTGACGGGAAAAGCCATAAAATTTACCTTCTTTCAACGAGATTGTCGACATCTTTACTAATGAACACAATCTTAATTTCACGACTTTTTGACATTTTAAACCGGACAGAAGAAAAAAATTCATTGTAAAATTATGACAATTTATAAAACAGTGCTCCTGGAAGTGTCGCCCATAAGTTTAGCTGCTAAAATTAATAATGAAAATTTGCACGAAGTATTTGCGCAGACATTATAAAATCTGTCTGACTGACAAAGATGTCCATGGAACAAATAAGATCATATTTGAGGCAAATTATTATAGTTGATTTTTATAGCATGCATTCTGCTGTAAATCTGCTGCTGCTTTTCGACGATCCAACCTATCCCCTCCCTACTAAGCATGCAGACGATTCCTGATTTTAATGTTATTTTACACTTTTGGCTTTTTAAATTTTCTTTTTCAAGGTGTTTAAGAAAATATTTCTCAGATTTGTAAGGTTTAAAATTTTACAAATATTACATTCAAGATCTGATCATTTCTAACATTTGTCGTTTTTGTTTTCTGTTGAATATGGTTCTACTGAGATTTCTAATTGCTATATTCTTCACACTGACTCGGGTGTAACTACTCATACCAGCCTATGTGTACTATTTCTTTGTGTTTTCCATAATGATACATGTGTTCCTACAACAAGAATGATGCGCCAACTCCTCTTTTGCAATATATGAATTCCCTGACAAAAATATATTTCAAAACAAAGTTAAACAAAGTCAATAAAGCACAAAATATAGGTCGCAGTGACAACTTTTGAACAGAGAGTGGTGTATTCACCAGAATAAATCCACAAACGAAGTTGCATGGCCCTGCTTGTAAAAGTTAATGAGAAACTGACTTAAATCCACAACTTAGCTAAAGTCACTAAAGCACAAGAGCCATCCACACTCAAAGTTGTAGAAACCAGCAGCCAAAGTACACGAGAAACATCTAAACGCATAACCTTTCCAACTATTAGTGACAGAGATGACGAAAGGATGGAAGGAAGGACGGACAGACAATGTTGACCCAATATTCTCCTTCCACATTCCAGATATGAAAATGATGTTAATTCGTTTTCTTGTAGTTTTGCAGACTGTATTAGAGACCATCGATAATTTTAACCCACTTAAAAAAAAAAAAAAACCATCAAGTTGTGGTTACGATGGACTTAAGGAGAACATTTTTCACCATATTTGTACTTTGAGGTTGAGTCCAGAGATCTGTTTCAACTTCTACATTCATAAGACTTCATTGCTATTAATCTGTGGATAGACGATAAAGATACAATAGCAGCTTTGATGCGAAACTAAGAGTCAATTAAGATTTCTAGGAAATTCTTTAAATGACGAATTTCGTTTTTTTTTTTTTTTATTAATGTTTGTCTTCACATTTTTTAAAACCATATTCATATATTTATTCCTGAAAAACCCAAAACATATCCTAAGCAATCAATTGGCATGTGACAGAAATCCACGTGTACAGTGAGACGATAACCTACATCCCTTATTGTTATATATCACTACGTCACACAGTTATTTATGCGTGTGTCGTGTGCTAGTGACAATAAATAAATGCTTGGCACAAAAGTTTTGGTTAAAACAGTTCCAGACCTGAAAATGAAATATGTCGTGACCTAGCTTTTCTTAATATAGACTGGCATGCAATTCCATATCATCGATATAAAAGGTGTAATCAGTTTACAACTGAGGCGATTCGAACAATTCTTTTCTCGAGGTCAAACCATTGTCATGATAATAAATCATGCTCTCTTGTCAATTTGCAAAAGCTGTGATAAGAAATCGTGCAAAATCTGATACCATCATGTCGTCTGAAAAGGCCCAAACGATTTGGCCGTATGACGTCACGATTCAGCATAGGTGCAATTCGTTAAATGCAAATCAATGAAGTTGTCAGATATATTGCTTTACAGTTCGAGTCTGTACAATTTGAGACATATTTCTGAGTCAAATTATTAAATTTGATTAACTGATAAGATTGGGTAGAGAGCTGCATAGATCTGACACCTGTAGTTGACCTATCGACTAATCTTGCTCATACTCATAAGCGAATCAACTTTTTAAAAATCGGTGATTTGTTATAACAATTGCAACATATTTCGACACCATTATATAGTTATACATTTGCAAGATAGCCAAGATTGTTCAAAATGGTCATTATAACGATATGATTGTGTATTTATTACATATGTAAGACCCCTATGTGCCAGAGAGCTCTGACAAACAACATATATAGTTAAGTTCTTCATACGAGGAACGAGCATCACCGCAATCAGGTCTGATGTCTCCTTGGATCACTGATGAGCCGTACGTGATTTACAGTTGCCAATAGGTCAATTTAAAAATTGGAGCATACATATTAAGAAATCTAGACCAATAGTTTTTTGCGTGTTTTTGTCATGTATAATGATACGAAAACTATAAATTCAAAAATTGAAAATCACTAGATCATCATTACTTGGAAGTACATTTTTGAAAATCATTAAAATTACTAGACCATTCATTATCCAAAGTTTTGCTGTGGAAATTTATTTTCAAGATTTACAGTATATTCTGCTGCTGTTTGAACTTATGCATCTTTTAGATCATCATCTTCATACACAATTTGTAAATGAACAATCATATTCGTCACTACCACCCTTAGCCATTTTCCAATTATTTAAATAGCGTAGAAATGGATCAAGTCGTGTCAGAGACAGCGTGTGCCAAGGTATTGTAATATAGAAACAGAATTTGGGTTTAGCAAAGACAAAAATATCAGTAACTCTATTTCTTCAAAAATCGAAGAGTGCAAACTCGAATTTAACATAGGTATTGCAAAATGGAAAATACGAAGAGATGTCCGATAATGATAAATAAATAACGATTACATATGAAATCTTCGTGAGAGCTAGAGCTGCCATATTTCCAGGTCAGTATCAGCTGTTGTAATTTAGAATGTGACATAACTGATTAGCAAAATTTATTTCCAGTCAACATATTGAACTCAAAGATGATTACATGGCATCAGGCGGAATTGGATACTTCATTTTTGTCGTTTAAATTTGATTTAGTTCTATGTGCATTGAGTCTAAGTTTGATAACATTAACACGTATTAATTTCAAAAAGACAAAGGTGCAGCCTTTGTAAAGCAGAACGGTAAAAGAATGAAACATAATTTTAAAGGAAATATTTATTAAAACATTTTGTTTACTGGTTGATTTGTTGTTAATGAATCTTTGCTTTTAACCACAACTGCTACAATAGTTGTCATTACAGGAGTTGCTGTTTATGAAGTCTTACAGGGAAATTGGATTCGAGTGAGACATTACTGTTACAAATGTTATTGATGATTTGCTTCAATGATTCAATTCTTTTCTTGTGCTTTTCAGAATCTTTTTTAGGAAGCACTTTATACTTTTTTATGTTTTCTATTGCAATCATATACCTTGTGACAACATTTTTTTCTTTTTTGCTCATGATCTGACAACACAGATGATGAACAGGGGATGAAATGATCAACATGAAGCTCCTCTTCACTGACAACCTCAGGTTTTGTGAAATTTAGACATTTACGGTAGAACTAAAAATTAAGCTAATCTTCACTGACACCGTCAGGTTTTATGAAGTTTAGCCAGTTACAGTAGAAGTCAGTTGATGGTATACCTGACATTTTCAGTATTGTATTTCATTTAATGTTCTCTCTTAATGCTTTTAAAATTTTTCTTGTCATGTGAATTAATGTGAAGTTTTCATTATTGTGATAGTTTTGTCAATAGTATTCATTGTAGTACTCTCAGTTTTCATCTCTTCATTTTATCATGTACGCTTTGTTTTAATTTCGCCATTGGCTATGGTATGTCTTTCTACATGGTCTGCAATAACCACCGCTAAACTCAGTTATGTATTTCTCTTCTCTACACATAGGACAATGTCTTGAAATCCATTTCTTTTATTTACCCCACATATACTTTAGTTTTGTATTACTAAAACTAACATTTAAAAATGACTTGCAATTAACCGTTTTTTTTTTTTACGATTTAGATTTATATTGATCTAACTTGCGAATTTTCTTGTAATTTAAATGTACGATAGCAAACACATAAAGGAAGATGAACGCAAGGTTATCAAAGAATCTGATAAGGTTACTTTACAAAAGCCTAAAGACGATGGTAGAGTTGAACCTGGTAGGCAACTTGGAAGAAGTTCACATGAATTTTTTAAAGTAAAAATCTGAAAATTAACATCACACAGACACTATATATATATATATATATATATATATATATATATATATATATATATATATATATATATATATATATAATATGCCCCAAGCCTCAAGAATCCCGCTATATATAACAGGTGTTACCAGCTTACTGACCATATTGAACTGAACTAGAAGTATAATTTCGCGATCTGACAAAATGAGTCTTGTCTAAGCGATGTTCGTTGAAGCAAACCATACTTTTTTGAAGCAGCGAAAATAGTTGGACATAACAAAAAAGAATGGTGGAATAATTATTGTAGGTACTAGTCTCGTTTAATAAGACTCTCGCGTGACTCTGGGAGGTATTCTTGGAGTGAGAGTCTGCTAAAGGGGGTGCACTACAGATAATACATGCTTCTGAGAGAGTGACAGGTGTAAGATGAAGTATTTTGCATTTGTAACATGCACAATGGAGAGAATGTTGGCATACCTCTATGTTACTTTCATGTACTGTGGCTGAAATTTCTTTATATATTGTACTTGTGGGAACTGGATATAATCTAAGCACACAGCAGACAAAATGGCCGCTCCAAAGTACTCGAAAAATCATCCTGAATTAGTCAAAGGTACACTATTTTCAGCAGTTATTAAAATAGGGAAACGAATTTAGCCAGAGCAGACAATATCAGCCTCTATGAATGAAATACAAAATATCTCAAATGTAAAAAAAGTTATCGGCTCTTTTTTTTATTTATTTACCTTTGAAGTCCAGGAAGTGAAAATGACTAAGCGGAGCTAGCAGTTTTTTGAGTGGTGCATATTTTATGTAAGACCAAGCTGTATACTCTATAACCCAAATTTCACCCATCAATCATACACCAAAATAAAGGGAATTCAAAGTTCTTTTAACAATACCTAAGAAATACAAGGTCTTTTTTAAATAGCCAGGACAGCCAGTGAGGAAAACCTGGGTAATTATTTTTTTTTTAAAATCTAACCCTATGCAAAGTACGAAACGGGAGAGTGCCACCAAAGGTCTTTAGACTTTTTTTGTTACTGAAAATTGTGCATTGATGTGATTTAAATCTCTATTAAGAACATCGACTACCTCGTCAAGCAATCATCTACTTTACTTGATTGGAGTAAGCATCGTTTTGAACATTGCAATTATTTGTGTACCAGATCCTAGACTCTCTTATGGTGAAGATCTCACGAAGCCACGCAACAAGTCTGGTTGAAGGAAACTATATAGGTTAAAAATGTTTATTGTCACACTCGCCAAAACACATTTCAGGGATATAAAGTGCTAGATCACACGCTTACATCTTTTAGAAGTTCAGACTTTCTCCGTAACGCTATAAACACATTTCAGGGATACAAATTGCTAGATCGCAAGCTTACATCTTTTAAAAGTTCAGACTTTCTCTGTGCCGTTATAAACACTTACGACGTAGCGGTTGGCGGTTTTTATTTCCTGACACTACTCCTTCTTGTATTATCGTATAAAAAAAGAAGTAAAGATTAAAACGTAAGGCGGAGCCGCTTAAAGGCTGAAGATGTTTGTTACTAGTCAATTTCCTAGAATAAAGCAAGAGTACCATAAATGGTGCATTTTACACCCGCCATTTAGTTAATAGTATTATCATACCTTATTTTATGTAAAACCCTCTTTCATTCGTCGGATACTCAAATACTAAAAGACGTAGTACCCATTTAGATTTATGTACTATACCACTGTCGCTAAGCGACATTTTCTAGTAATACTAAATGATACTATTTCATCAATAGATGATGGCTGCGGGCGTTTTATTAATTGATAACTTGTGCTAGACTTTTGGGTGTCGTGTCATTAGCGGGAATGTTTGCATTTCCCCCAAGGTAATGTGTAATTTTGAGTTTTGTGATTAAACTCGAGTTAAAGCGTTGACCCTTTTTTTTCTTCCTTCATTTTCTGTGACCTTGAACTTGAACCTTATTGACCCCAAAATCGAAATGTGCCTTCTTATCTCAAATGCAAGCCATCTACAAAGTTTAGTCATGGTTTGTGGCATAGGACTTGAGTTATTTTGTGGAAGTAGTTATCTTCTTTCAGTCCTCTTGATTTTGGCGATTTTTACCCTAAAACAAATAGGTGACTTCCTTGTCTCAAATGAAAACCATCCACAAATTTTATTCAAGATGTGTAATAACAAAACTCAATATATTGTGAGAAAACTATTTTTTCTTCTTATATTCATGGTGACCTTCACCTTTAACATTTTGACCCCCGAATCACTAGATATCCTTTTTATATCTCAAATGCAAGCCATTTACAAGTTTTGTTTAGGTATCTAATAAACAAATAAAGTTATTGTGAAAACCGTTTTCCTTTTGTCAGTCCCTCTTACCTTGACCTTTGACTTTTTGAACCCGAAAATCGATAGATTTCTTGCTTGCCCTAAATTCAAGCTACTTTCAAAGTTTGGTAATAGTAGATGGTGGAGAACTTGAGTTATGCGTAAATAAAATAGGGAACAAACGGACGGACAGACGTATGGACTGGCAGACGGACACCATCCTAGCATGGCGGACGTATAATAATCGCATGCCATCAAAATATTCAGTGTCTACATATTAACATGTATTTGCAATTCAGTAATTATTTTAGTTATAAATTATTTTTTTCATAAGAATCTTCTTCTTTGATAAAATATGGGTGGGGTAACTATCTTTGCGTGCTGCAGATAAAGGGTGAGTATACTCACTATATATATATATATATATATATATATATATATATATATATATATATATATATATATATAGTGAAATCGGAAACGCTTTTCAGTGTTATTTGTTATCAAAATAGAAAAAGAAAAACATATAATTTAGGTATGTTGAACATTTCTTCTGTTTTCTGACTAAAAATGATTTTAAAAACACGAGTCCATAAAAGCAACTAATAGTGTGAGAACAAAAATGGGATCAATAGGGCAAAATTGTATTCGATTACGTCCTTGGTGTTGCATTTGCTCATCGCGCCTGCACTACTCAGCTGTTACTGATAATACTTAAGGTTTATGTGCACTCCTTGGTCATTACACCATGTATTTTGGCCATAATATGACTTCATATTAGCACAGCAGAAACTATACATTGTAGTTAATTCGAACTGAAAGGAGTACCTAGATTACAGTATTGTAATAACAGGTATAAATATGCAATCAACTGCCACTAGAACAAGCAATTTAAGTTTTTTAGTTTTCAAAGCTTCACCAAAAGTTTCATATTTAGTTTTGAATTGACCCCATAAACATGCAGCTGTTAAGTTAAGGTTACTCACCTGTAACAGCAGTGACATCACTATGGTTTGAACATATGAATATACGGTTTGAAGACATCTGTGCATATGCTCTCATGGACGTTTATATGGGTTGTTTCAAAATGTTTAAAATCTTTTCGACTTGGTCCTATTCTGGTGATGTTTAAGAAACAAACAAAAGTGAAATTGCTTATTTATGTGGCAGTTGATAAAATATTGTTACTTATCTGTAATTACAATACTGTAATCTAGGTTCTCCTATCAGTTAAAATTAATTACAATGTATAGTTTCTGATCTGCTCATTTGAAGTCAAATGGCCAAAATATATGCTGTAATGACCAAGAAGGGCACATAAACCTTAACGGAGCAAATTTTTTAAATTTATACACTGTTGCCGTGGCAACAGGTGTTACGCAGAGTATGTTCATATTATACTTCTGAGGTAAAGGGTCAACACCTTCTGTTTATTCTACTTTACCTAGCGCTCTCGTAAAAAGTATTTACATTTCCAGGTGGTATTACACTCACTGTAAAGCTATGACATACATGAGTCTGTCTGTCTGTCTGTATGTATGTATGTATACGGTGTAACGGCACATCAGAACAATCCTGTCTTTATAGTGCGGAATAAGTTTAAGTACCCCACCAACAGAGGCACACAAAACAAAGATAAAGGCTAAAAAGGGTAATAATGTTTAAAATACAAGATCAAAATTGGATATAAATTGCATTATTATATACTCATTTTTTTCTCCATTAACTTTGCATTGTCAGAATCGTGCAGTATTTCTCCATACTGCACGGCTTCATACTGCACGACACGTGTGTCTAAAAATAGTGTCGCGTGTTAGGAACTACTTTTTATTGTAAACAAACAATGTACGAAAATGTAGCAGACACCGGAGCTTTTGCTTTATTAGATTTGTCTGTGGATGAACTAAACAAGCTGTTTGAGAGTAGAGATGATAAAGCTGACGATGTGGATGAATTCATTGAGTCACAAAAGAATCTTTCAACCAAGCAAGTGACTGAACGTGATATTCACAATGTACAGCGGTTGCTTTATGACAACAAACGTGAGGCATGCAGTATTGAAAATATCATTCTGATCATTTAAACACTTATTTAGCCGATGGTTCAGACTATGAACCGTGCTCTCTAGAGTCTATAAAAAAAATAGCATAAAAAGGCATCTTATGACCAAATGATATTCCGTTCCTCTCAGAGACCGCTAATTTTACAAGTCAGTCCAAGCACTAAATTCGAAAAAATACAACTAAAGAAGGCGGGTTTTGGTATAAAAGCAAGTGCCTCGGAGCCAAGAAGCCACGATAACGAAGAAGCTTTATTTTCCGCTGACGAAATGGGCTCTCACACCCCAGCCGCTTTGCACTTTTGCCTTTTTTTTTTTTTTTTTTTGAGAAATTGTTTGGATTTATTATGACAGTACATATAAATATATCATCTATAGCTGGTAATAAGAATGACAATAAATGTACTTACTTTTCTGCGTCCTGAATTTCTTCAAAATGTATTTTCTGATCCACGGCGCGAAATTGCACTGCAATCTAGACTACATTTCCAACAGAAATCAAATTCCAAAGGAGAATTTACTGCACTCTAAAACGAAATGAATTTAATATTCCCTAAAAAAATATTTAATCTTGCATCTTCTTGAGAATTTCACATAAAAGAATTTCATATTTTGTCCACCTTATGATTCCAAACTATCAATGACAGGACAGTAACACATGTGTAAGCTAGCTTGCTGTCGAGGCCAGTCCCTCTAGCTACATGTAAATCGTACGTAATAGAACCAGCTAAATACTAAAAGAGCAGAATTTAGCTGAATCGACATAAAAACAAAATCCCTCCATTCCAGATCAACTGGGAAAGTTGTTCCAAGGCGCAGTCATTCACAATATGACTCAAAATTTCAATTTTAAGTAGACCAAAATGAGATTTCTTTTTGAAACAAATCACAGAGCGCGCGCTACTCAACCAAGTTCAAAGGTCACTGGGCGGTGCCATGTGCGCATGAATACTTTTACTGTGTATTGGTTTAACTTCGGTTGTGTATTTACTTTAGAATATAGCAGAAATTCAGTTACTTTGTTTCTTGTAGTGTGTTCTTTTTATTATTTAGCTTTAGGTAGAAAAGCAAAATGAGTATATAATAAAAAGGTTACTGCATTTGTATGGGAAAATATGAACTCGTTTTTCTGAGCTATACTGCACTCCTGACGTCGTGCAGTATAGCTCCAAAAAACTCGTTCATATTTTCCCATACAAATGCAGTAACCTATAATTATTTTACAATGTTGCAACTACAAAATTGCATTCTTTTACAATGTTTAAAATACAAGGTCAATTTTGGATATAAACAGCATTCTTTTACAAAGTACAAGAATCTTTTACAAAGTACAAGAATCCCAGGGCGAAAAGGTTACCTCCATTAGTCTCCTCTTACGATATGTAGGATGGTGCTTCGGCCTATTCTACATTCCAGAACCCGCGGGGTAGGGGTGGGAACGAGTGGAAGAAGAAGAAGAAGAAAAAAAAAAAACATTTCTGAGCGATCATTTTCGTTAGTGTATTAGTAGTTTTCGTTGTGATTGACGTCTTCGTCGTCATTCCATCATCGTAATGGTCGTTATCACAATCACCTTTACCACAATTATCGTCAGCAACATCATCAATACCACCAGCATCATCCATAATGTACTAATCGTTGTTATTTTTCAACGGCAGCGGTATCGGAATGAAAAGATATCGGATAATAAAACATCAATATCAGTCCAATCTTATGAATATTTAAAATGTCATCATTTTGTTTTTTTTATGGGTTCCGTGCCGGAAGAGGTTTCCTTATAATTGACATGAATACACGCGAACGAACCAACCCACGGTCCACAAAAGACCGGTGTTCAAAATCTGTTTATTTCCGATCTCACAATAATTTTGGATTACGAACACTCTCTGTTGCTCGCTCAAAGATGTATTATTAGATTTCTGAAATGCATAGAGTGCTTACATTAACCTCCAGATTCAAATTATTAATTGTTAGAGTGTTAGATGGAGGGGCGATAATTAAGTAGTTTATACAATGACATTTGTTTTTGAAAACATCAAACATTATTATTCAATCATTGTTTTCATAACTGTGCTCACCAGATCATAATAATCATCAGCATCATTATAACAATCATTATCATAATTATAACAATCATCATCATATTCGTCGTCTTTAACGTCTTCTCAAACTATACTTCACAGCGACTGCTTAACTCAATGTATATTGAGGTAGCTCTAGATACTTTATTGACTGCTATCGAAAAAGACATCGCATTCCACAAAAAAAATACGTACTGAGAGGGACAATGTAACTAAACAAGAAAGACAGTCTTTGAAAACACTTTGGGAGATGGAGGATATCGTTATCGAACTATTCTATAAAGGGGTTCTGCGTTGTTATAATGAACAAAAAGTCACATCATCTCTGAGGTCAACAGAGAACTGATGACAGGTTTTATAGAAAACTTAACGAAGATCTGAGAGAAAAGCACGCAGCAATCGGAAGTGAAACATTTAAGAATCTGCATGAAGCAGATCCTCGCTTATCTGCTTCCTGCAGACACAAAACCGGTCCGTTTCTACCTGTTCTCTAAAATTCCCCAACCAAGAAAGCCCGGTTGACCGATTATCTCTTGTAAAAACCACGATACAGAACAATGATTTGATTACCATTTTCGCCCCTTTGTACAACTCTCCTCTAATATACAGGACACCACAGGCTGTCTCAACAAATCTCATAAAACCAATTTGACCAATAATGTAACCCCAATCACTATGGATGTTTGCTCCCTCTACACAAACATACCACATGACGAGACAAGCTATAGTATTTCTTACTTTTTTCGCAAGAATGTTACCAAACATGAGTCAGAGGAAAAATAAAGCATTTATCATTATTTAGTTCTCTAAGTCCAGTCAATTCTTTCAGTTGCGTAGCGAAATAGCAATTACAAGCTGTTTATTTCATGTACTGACGGACGCTACCAGATTATGCTACCCTTTGTTGAATATTTTTTCTGTCAACTTTACTTTTCCCTCTCCTATTAGTCTTATATTTAGGCTTTCATTTATGTTATTCATTATTTTCTATTGGCTGTGTGTGTTTTGCTATGTGTGTTTTGTTTACTGTAAATTAACCTGTAAGTTCTTTTGGAATTATGATGTCCTTTGCATTTGAAAATATATTACTTGTATGGCAAATATAATTGTTTAAACCGGAAGTGCGGATATAACAATTCCATCTGATATTGATGGCATAAGTCATATGTCAAAATGATTCGAAATCTATCATTTCTCAACACCTCAGATCTATTACTCTTTAATAATAAATAAAAACTAAGGGATCCAGATCGTTTGAGATTTGTTGATTTAAACAGTATAGACGGTGGAAAAATCTCTGTAAAATTATAAGATATGTATATATATATGTTCAACAAATTTAGTGTGATTTATGTGCTCAGATAACAACTTTAATAAGTACAAATGTTATTGCAATGCGCATGGTCACTAGTTTGTACCATAACCTTTTGAAACTATTTTGACTCGCTGTAATAAATCCTTAGTGTTTTCCATTGCATATTCCAACACCCAACTCCACTCGCACCACCCCACCCTCCATCGTGAGCACTTACATCTGGACAGCGACCCAGGGATCATAATACATCTTCCTGATATGATTGCATATATAAATTCTGGTCAGAAAATAGTGTATATTTTCATTTTGTGTACATTTGACCTTTGACCCCTCGAAGAAACCGCAGAGCGGGAACCAAGGATGACAGTTCTTTCGCAGACGGTTATCACTGGGGCAACATAACTTTGAAGTTTCTTTAATTTCAATGCATCGATTGAGATGTGGTAACGGACAAATGGACTGACGGAGAGACGAAGGGTATCACAGACTCTTTTGAAAATGCGGAAGGATAATGAAAGGAGGTTTAGAAGGTAGGTTATACATTTCGACTGTTACTGAAACCTTTTTGGTCCGGTCGAACGATAAGTATACAAAACTTGGCCTTTTATTCTCGGAACTGTTCGACCATCAAACTCAAACTCCTGTATTAATGATTATACTGTTAATACATGTACATAATTGAAATTAAGCATCTAGTAAAAGAATCAGAGTTAGAAAGACCCTAGCTTAATCATGATTAAGTTACAGATTGTCAAAACTTTCCAAATCTGAGTTGTGTGCTCAGACATTTTAAGAATACGAGTCTTGCAAGTTGAAATTGAAAATGTTTTAGCAGAGCATACTGATGTTAATTAAAGCGAGTGTGGTTTATTGCATGAAAGAGTCATATATACTGATTAAATATCAATATCAGCAAAGGTCAGAAAAAAAGAAAGAACAGATTTTTAGGTATCTTTTTATGTCAATACATATTGCGTATGGTTTGGTCTTGGTGAATAAAGCTTGAAATTGCGAAAACAAAATAAAACAGATCAAACTTAAACAACCTTTGTTTTAAAATAGTTCTCGACATATGTTTTGAGTAGCGGTAAAGTCTGCTGTTATCTGGCAATCGCTAATACTTATACTGCATGCACATTCCATACTTTTTCAGTCAAGATTAATGTCCTTAGCTGAGACGCGAGATCAAGTGACATTTTCATGTAAAATCAGAGAATATGGCAAAATAGTGATGCAAGAAATATACAAAACTATGTACGTGTTTTGTTCTAAGTCCGCGTTAATAAATGCATTTAAAATGGCGTTCTATGCTACCAGGTCAATAGTATTCCTCTGCCATATCAATAGAATTATTTCAAATGGCGTTATATGTTACCAGGTCAATACGTTTTCTTCCACCATAGAAATAGAGTTCTTTCTTCTGACTTGGTTGAAACCGCATACGTGGTTTTGTATTTATAGCATGCCAGTTTGATACTTCCAACACATTTTCACCATACAGTCTAAACAGAATTCAATGTAAATTGCGATTTATTAAAGTTCAAGTCGTCGCATATGAAAACATTGATGTCCGGATGTTAATGAAAATGCATACAATAATGTCGTTTTTTCGAAGAGACTCAGAAAGTCAAAGAAATTTCACCAATTACAGAAGACTGCTTTGAAACATACAGGCATGATTTTTTATCACAACTCAATCAAATTTAACTGGAATATAATGAAGTGGTATACTAATAAATAGTTCCAACATTGGTGTGTACCTAACGAAAATCATGGGTTATCGAATACCGAGTAAAAGGGCATTTAATAACGTATATGATACATATTGCTTCTCTAAAAGACAATAATAATTTACAATCTAATGGATGATAAGAAAACGTGATAGTACACGTGAAACTTTCTTACCATTTGTTTGTAAATTTTATTCAACTTACACTGATGATATCCTACAGGGACGTAGTTTCTGAGTCAAAGTATTTGTATTATACTTTTTATGATAACTATACATGTTATATAATAGCAAGATGGATAATAATGGTTTTAATATATTTCTATATCAAAGTAATTAGCTTACCTTTCTTCCCGTCATCTCCATCGAGTCGTCTGCAAGTTGCTGTTTAAATTTGTTCAGACTTGTCGAGGAAAGGCGGAGCTGTTTCCCTTCACCTTGAATCCAACAGACGAAATTCAAATAGACACTGTATTAATGGTTACACTATGACTGAATCAATTAGTTCCTCGCTTGTGCAACACAATTTTAGAATATTAGAGTGGAATCTTCTTTAAAATCTGCTTCTTTTAAATAACAACCTGCCTTCTGCAGATTTAGATTTGTTACAAGCTTTCAGCGTACTGATAGACAAAGAATTTCTTGGAAAAGATAAGAGTTTGGATGTTTTTCGTTGATATTCCGCATGCACTTTCACACACACCAACTAACATTAGCGTTTTTCAGTTCAAATACATAAATATGTTTTTTAATCTTTAGCAATAATCCATTCAACGAGTCGTACCCTGAAGCTGAATACATACTATCTTTTTAATAGCAGAAGACTTTAGACACTAGCAAGGAAGTATGCTTTATGAATACGAATGTACCACTGGAACAGTACTCAGGTGACAGAAGGGTATTTGAGACTTATACATCCTGAATGTTTCGGGTAGATCGCTTGAATCTATTTGCAAGGTATGTATCAGATACTTAGAGGTCTGGTTTCTTGTTTTTATTAAGATTTGTATTTAATTGTATTTCTTTCTTAAGTTGAGATCACCCTTAGAACAATATCAGTTTCTTTTTTCTCGGGTTTAGAGTTTCTGTAGTTTATCCCAGTTTGAACGGAGGCATTAATAATATGATTGATCACATAATCAGATATATATATATATATATATATATATATATATATATATATATATATATATATATATATATATATATATATATATATATATATATATATATATATATATCCTGATTAAAACAACAACAAATTAAAGTATGCAAGTCCATAGAAGATAATTACTGCTTTTACATCATGGGTTTCAAAGCGCAAAGCAGATGATGTCCGATAATCAAATCATTACTGATAGGTTTCATGAAATATAAACGCCTATACCTTTGTTAAAGAGCTAAAAGAGATGCACTTTAATATATGTTTTCCTTGCAATTTACAGGTGATAAATTTGAAAAATACCTAACTTTATTAAATAATCAACCGACTGCTTGGTTTAAGTCAGCAAAACTAACAACAGTTGGTCGTACAGGCCACGAAGCAAATGACAGTCCCGCTAAGCCTTAATCCCAGAGATGAATACTCGTGGTTTCGTTTCGTTTAGTTCCAGTGAAGATTTCTTTGACACAAGTGTCACGTTGAAGCAGCGTCTTTATTCATCGAACCATGTGTTTCCTTCTTGCTAATAATGATAATAAACGGAGAATAGTCTCTTCTGTAGCGTTTGTGAATCATTCATTCAGTGCTTGAATTAATCAGTCCAAAAATATTGTTTTCCAGACTAAATTTGACCGAGATGACCTTGCCAATCAAGTGGATTTGGTAGCGCGATAAGTTGGCGGTGATAGATACTTCCAAGAATTCACTGAATAACATTGAGGTCACAAGTCTGTTACGTGGTCTGAAATAATACCAATAAGATCGAAACTTTTAGGGTTTTACTGATTTGACGTAATCAACCATCGTACTATGGGTGATGAACATGCTTTTTTTCAAAGGCCATAAAATCATGTTAGTCCAGTAAATAATAGACAAAATTAAGGGGCCTGGAAATCATACAATTTCTGAGCTTGAGTTTGAGTTTGAGATTTTGTGTTAGCCAGTCACAAACAACTTTACTTTTGTAACGCCACATTTAATTGGAGAATAATGAAAACTCAATCTCAAACTCAAGTTTTATTATCTCTAGGCCTGGTCGATCCGTACACCAATTATCTCTTGATTTCATTCATCTAAATCAATTTCTTCTGAACATTTTGTCTTCATTATAATATCAAGAACGTCATTTATGCGGACAAAATCGATGTCTTCTAAGAAGTCCGAACAATCGTGGCTTGATTGCGCATTTAAATGGCTTTCATAAGCACATGCATTCAGTTCAGCGATGATTGTGGTAAACTGGTAACGAAAGCGTGTCAGTGGCTTCCGTGACGTACTGATATAATTTAATTTAGTTCGCATTCAGAAAAAAGTCTACAATTTTACAGATAAATATATGTTGTGTCTTTGCGCCATTTAGTTGCAATCCGTATTAATGTGTTTCGTATCAATGTCATATTTATACTCCTATATCTTCTTGTGCTTAGGAAACAGTATAATATAAGTGTTTAAAAATTTTTTTAATATATATATATATATATATATATATATATATATATATATATATATATATATATATATATATATATATATATATATATATATATATGTGTGTGTGTGTGTGTGTGTTGGATTACCCTCATTACAAGGTATCCGCTTTATTTGGTTGGTTATCGTTAACTAAAGGATGATCGACCTCGGTGTTATTGCCCGGATAGAGTAAATAATAAGATAAATTATGAAACTTATAGATCGAATACATAGAGATCTGAGCAGATATATAGAACAGATTTACACGAGCCCCCATAATGAAGTATTACAATTTAATCAATTACATAGACAAACTGGGATAATACATAACATTAGGAAGATACACTTCTTTTTGAAATAAAGCATTTACTGAATTTCAACACGAATATTCTTATGCAAGTAGCCGATCTGTTTTAAACGATAGAATTAGTTCATCATAGAATAGAGTGTGCAATCGAAGTAATTGCCCCTGCATAACAGCATAACATGGTTAACGCTGGACCATCAAATTCACCGTTGCTGTTCTCTTTGTTCTTTGGCTTTTTCCCCTCCGCACGAGTCGGCCCTCAACTTTGTGTGGGTAGGTGGATACGTGGATACGTAGGTACGTGGATACGTAGGTGGGTGGATGAAGTTTGTGCTTTCAAGCCTGGCTCGCTTCTACAGCCAGAATTGTGTCCGTCAACGTTCCAGACATCCGTCCCTTGAATAATTGTTTTTACGAGAAAACTTCTTCTAAATTCAATCTCGGAGTCAAAAATATCTTCCTCTTGCAGGAATTTAGACTGACTAAATTTTGCGATGGGGCATATTAAAACATGAAATTTCGTCTGGGAAACACGCCCCTTATTTAGCGTAGCCAATCAGATTAAATGCATCTACTGCCTTTTATAAATATGCGCCACTTCGGTCGCGTAACCTTCTAGATTTTCATTTAACTGATTCTGGAGAATTTCAACAAGATGATGGAACTTCAACTAGCTAACAAATGGTTTCTGTACCCTCTCAGCTCTGACATTTTTGATATCAAGATCGAAGTTAACCTTTTCCTTCCAATCTGTCTGACCGTTAAATAAACGAATGCCTAATTAAGAATCAATTTTCTCCCACAACAGGAACATTAAAACTATCGCAGTCTAGCGGTTTAATACGGTATCTTTCCTCATAAATCTAATTAATTGTTCTCTATCAACTAAAATGTGCTCTACAGAAATCGACAGAAATTTGCACCATTACAATGTGTATATATATATGCATGCTTTCCTAGTGCATGCTAGGTGTGAAGAGACACCAGTTAGATACAAACAATTCAGCATCAGTGCACAATCATGATTTCTTGTAGTATACACATTACTATTCCTAGTGTAACCAACCAAAAAAAAGAGAATACAAAATATAAAATAAATAAATTATTATATTTTATCTCGATTTTTCAAATAATTCTCAAAAAGGAATTACATGGTGTTTAAGATATTTGACAAACATTACATATTTAAATGAACAAAATACCATTCAAAAGTGAACAGTGACAAACACAGTATATAAGGAAATTGAACAGATTTAAATGTGCTTTGTCATGACTGAAATCTTAAACCGTATTGTCTAGTCTGTTGGAGTAAAACAATGCTTGTCAGAGATACAAACGCATCAACAACAAAGCTACCAGTGCACAAGTATGTATTTGTTGGAAAGTTATTAAACTTGCGTTTTGTGCAGATAGAGATGAGCCTAGCGTAAATGATAAAATCTAGCGAAATATCCGAAAACATAGGATGTCGTGTAATCATCTTTCTGTTCATTTTGTAAAATGTCTGAGTTGTCAGTCTTAAGAAATCTGTCACAGTATAAATTACAGCATCTAACAATGATTTGGAAATATTAGTAGCTGTAACATGGACAAAGATTTCATATATCTTCTTATTTGTTTCTCCACAAATTCAGGTAGCACGTGGGTGTAACATGTAGAGGAGAGGGCGAACCGTTTGGCCAATATGTAAGAGAAGCAGAAAATTTTATAGATTGTTACCACGGAAGAATTTAAACAGGAGAACTTCCACTTAGAGTGAAAATATTATGTGCTACACAATAGGAAAGTGAATTAAAGTGTTATGTAAATGCTGTAACAGTTGTAAATTTGAAAACAGAATCTATGAAATCTGATCTTGAAATGTATGACAAAGAGATTGAAACGTTAGAAAAAGACATTAACTAATTTCTTTCCAAATGTATTCAGCTTTTTTGATTAGGTGTTTTACCCAACCAAAAAAGCTGAACACATTTGGAAAGAAATTTTAGATAACATAATGAAAAGGTTAGGGGAAAAAATTTCATTTGCAGAAAGGCAGAAGCCCTTGTTTTTGAAAAGGGTGTTACCATAACTATTATAGGTAGAGTGACGGTATAGTTATCAAATGTTGCTTTGTCTATCACATTGTGTCAAAAAAACATTTAGTAGGAGGTACTGCTCCTCTGGAGGCACAGAGGAGTCGTTCATTGACAAAATTATAACAGGCTTAATAAATATCGTTAATTTGCTTCAATTAGGGTAAAAAAAGCAGCATCAGCTTTACCCTGTACTATTGGTAGCGCGATAAGTTGGTTGTTTAAGAGTGCAAATCCAATTCTTTATTTCTTAGCTGAACGTGTAATTGTACTAGTTTCTGGCAATAGTAGGTTGTTTTATTTGCATTTTTGATCAAATGTGTAAACATGACATATAGCAGGATCAGACCTTCATAAACTACTTGAAAAAAGTAAAGTAAAGGAGGTATTATTATCAATAGAAATAACTTTGTTTCATGGGCTTCTAAATTGTCTGCTCTCATCCTAACGTCCGAGTATCTAATTAAACGAGTCATTATATTTTTTTTCAATTGTGGTTGGATTCAACGACACTAGCCATTTATGTCATTCTGTCAAAAAAATACACCGTCACCACCAACAGCAAAGTCTACTTTCGCTTTTGCAGCTTTTATGTAGTTCTGGAATATTGTCATAATGTTTGGATTTTAGTCATAACCTTGTTCAATACTATCCCACCGCCATCCAAAGCCATATATTCCCATTTCACCTGTTCAATTTATATTGTCATTGTCGTTTGGATCCATTTTCCTCTTTAAGTAATAAAAGCCATCGTAAGCAATTATGAAATCATTAAAGATATTTAAAAGCATACTCTCATATAATTGTTTCGTTCTTAACCTTGAGGCATCTTCATTTTGATTTAGTGGAATTTCAAAATGTTGCAGATCAAATGAATTTCTTTGCTTTTATGCTAGTGTTGGTTGGATTACATTGATCTTACCAGATAAATGTATTTTACATTCAGACTGCAGCTTTCGTATCTGAAAATGAATTTAAAATCTGTAATTGGATTTTACTCACTCTGGTATATTTGAATAATTCAAACGTAGTATGATATCCCTTAACCTGCAGTAGCCATCCACCTGAATTAGTTTGGCAAATATTTCTTGTACATTGTGCTCTTTATCTATCCATTTCGTCCTTTGTTGTGATCTGCAAGTCATAAGTATCAAAAGAGTTCAATGGTTGGAATGCCAAAACTGAGTGTCATTTTAGTAGACTTTAATCTCGTTAAATATTTTTGCAATAAGCACTTTCTTTCAGTACCGTGTAATTTCATCCCCTCTATATACCTTTTAATTTCTTCTCATAATTGATTGATATTTGTGTAAGCAACTGGACTCTCCTGATCGTATTAAAGATATTAAATATTGATATTTGTCAGTCATTTGAAACGAAGCAAAAACAGGCAGATAATGCATAACGCTTCATAAACTGTCTTTTGGTGTTATCACCAAGCCAACAGAAATACTGTCAAAAATAGGTATTTCCAGGAACAAACAAAGTTTCTTCAATCCTTTCAAAGGTATGAATATTTTCATATTTATGTAAATTTTGTCATCCTAGTACGTCTCTGATACATCTACTTCATATACTGAGTTGCGATGTGCGGTTTTAAATCTAACTTTTTTCCCCATAAGTTCTATATCTGTTTTGGTTGAATCAGTATAGATTCCGTTGTGAAGTTTGTAAGATCTTTGAATTGTACAGTAAATTTAGCCGAATACAAATTTGTACATTTACTTATATCAAATACGTAATCCTTTTTCATCCTGCTAATCAGATATCAGCGCTAATGCCGCTTATCTCTGTGTTAATATCATTGACGGTAATCTGTAAAACTGCATTTGTTTAATACATTGGAGTATATCTTTCGACATTTAGACTGTTGATCTTTATCTTACATTTCAACCACCTCCCGTCTGTCAACCGTTGGGAGCAGTAAACTCTTAAGATTTAGATGCACATGACCACCTCTAGGGATATGATTCATCGCTTTATCTTATGGTGATTTGGGAAGGTTGTCGCCATTGGGCCCTTTTATGCGTCAAATCAACCGGGATGTCACTGAGTTACTTCAGATTATAGTCCTCTCCATAGATATAAGGTGCACCAATGAATTGACGAAATGAAGCTTGTATGCTCAGTTATTGAAGATCCATATTTCTTTATATACTGTACTTGTCACCGTTAATTTTTCAATGGTATGTTGTTCATTTCAATTTCGTATTTTGTGCCAATATATTTAAACAAAATATAATTCCTTCTTGTGACTCTTGTAAACAAAAGAGATGCAATGAAATATGTTAATATTAGTTTATCCTTGCCTTTTAACGTTTCTCATTTGTTGTTTTAGATTTTTTAATAGAAAAAAGTCTAGAACAAATAACCTTGGGTAGGTTCCGCTATAATTTATAGGTTCTGCATTTGTATGGGAAAATATGAACGAGTTTTCTGAGTTATAATGCACAACGTCAGGAGTGCAGTATAGCGCAGAAAAAACGAGTTCATATTTTCCCATACAAATGTAGTAACCTTTTTATTATATACTCATTTTGCTTTTCTACCTAAAGCTAAATAATAAAAAGAACACACTACAAGAAACAAAGTAACTGAATTTCGGCTATATTCTAAAGTAAATACACAACCGAAGTTAAACCAATACACATTAACAATATTCATGCGCACATGGCACCGCCCAGTGACCTTTGAACTTGGTAGAGTACCGCGCGCTCAGTGATTTGTTTCATTTTGGTCTACTTAAATTTGAAATTTTGAGTCATATTGTGAATGACTCCGCCTTGGAACAACTTTCCCAGTTGATCTGGAATGGAGGGATTTTGTTTTTCTGTAGATTCAACTGTGTTTCTGTCCTGCCATTGATAGTTTGGAATCATAAGGTGGACAAAATATGAAATTTTTTTTAAGTGAAAATCTCAAGAAGATGCAGGATTAAATATTTTTGTTAGGGAATATCAAATTCATTTCGTTTTGGAGTGCAGTAAATTCTCTTTTGGAATGTGATTTCTGTTGGAAATGTAGTCTAGATTGCAGTGCAATTTCGCGCCGTGGATCAGAAAATACATTTTGAAGAAATTCAAGATGCAGAAAAGTAAGTACATTTATTGCTATTCTTATTACCAGCTATAGATAACATATTTATATGTACTGTCACAATAAATCCAAACAATTTTTCAAAAAAAAAAAAAAAAAAAAAAAACAGCAAAATTGCTCAGCGGCTGGGGTGTGAGAGCCCATTTCGTCAGCGGAAAATAAGGCTTCTTCGTTATCGTGGCTTCTTGGCTCCGAGGCACTTGCTTTTATACCAAAACCCGCCTTCTTTAGTTGTATTTTTTCGAATTTAGTGCTTGGACTGACTTGTAAAATTAGCGGTCTCTGAGAGAAACGGAATATCATTTGGTCATAGGATGCTTTTTTATGCTATTTGTTTTATAGACTCTAGAGAGCACGGTTCATAGTCTGAACCATCGGCTAAATAAGTGTTTAAAAATGATCAGAATGATATTTTCAATACTGCATGCCTCACGTTTGTTGTCATAAAGCAACCGCTGTACATCGTGAATATCACGTTCAGTCACTTGCTTGGTTGAAAGATTCTTTTATGACTCAGTGAATTCATCCACATCGTCAGCTTTATCATCTCTACTCTCAAACAGCTTGTTTAGTTCATCCTCAAACAAATCTAATCAAGCAAAAGCTACATTTTCGTACATTGTTTGTTTACAATAAACAGTAGTTCCTAACACGCGATACTATTTTTAGACACACGTGTCGTGCAGTATGAAGCCGTGCAGTATGGAGAAATACTGCACGATTCTGACAATGCAAAGTTAATAGAGAAAAAAATGAGTATATAATACATGGCAATATGTATGCTACCGTTTGTGGCAGATATTCTTGCAGCTGCACAATGAACAAGAATACCTGAAATACCAGCTAATGTTTTCCTTTCTTTCATTTAAAGTAAACTGATCAACTAACGAGTTAAGTGGCCACAGATTCTCTACAGTATACAGGTTTTCATTTTGGATCTTTAACTATCTGAATTAAAATATACTCTCAACGGGTGTAAGCTCATTGCTGTGAGCCAATTAAGAACCCTGCCTGCTCCACTTAAACTTAAGTCATTCGAATAAAAACTTGGGTTTAAAATGAATACGGCCTAATGTTAAAGAAACGAAATGGCGGAGAAAATAATCACGCTCGTCACAGCTGATACTCTTTGAGAATATATCACTGCCGTACGGCTGTTTTTACCCCTGGTCGGTTTAAAAATTAATACATCGTCTCTGCGCATTTGTTCACGTGCACGTTGACTAGATCCTACCTAACTTCTCTTATCACAGATTGGAATCCAATCAAAAACAAGGGGAACAGAACTAGACTGTGTCTGGCAGCTAATGCTTTATTGTGGCGTTATCCGTATATTGTGACGTCTGCCGCGTGTTACCTTGTACCATCACCAGTCCTGTTCTCCATCGCTGCGAAAAAAGTATTCCTTACTTTCTCATCTCATATTTGGGAAATTCTTCCCCTTCTGCACTAAAGCCGTTGAAAAGAAAATATCGAAGCAAATACAATCCAAATTGAAGGTGAAGTAATTGTCAAACCATATGGTTTTCCTCTGGTGGCATTTTACCACCAAATTTATTGTGTTGTGGCAGTGATATTATCATCTCCAAAGAAAGTAACTCACTGTGATGAGTACGAGTAAATAATATGAACTTCACTTCCGCCAATAAAATACATACCATACAACGTCCACAGATTTAAAATTTTATTTCTCTCCTGAGGCTTTTTTCAACCTAATCATGTGTCTGCGAAAAACTATTTTATTTTGAAGTGTGAAACAAGGAATGAAACCAGTAAATATATGCATAAATATCTGATTCGTGTAATTATCAAAATCGAATTTACATCCATGACCTTGTCTATGTCACACCAGAGCAGCTTCAACAACAGCTTGTTTCGTTTGCGCGTGTTTTCATGCTGCGAAGATAATTATGCGAACAAGTCAAAACATAAAAATAAAAGATCATACTAAAACAGAACAATTATCAGTACTATTCTTTGTTTTCAATGCCACAAAATAGAAAAAGGAAAAGATTCGCAATTTTCATGAAATTTCGATGAATATACTGCATAATTACGGAAAGTATGAGGTGTTAACACTTTATATTTTGTGTTTTATGTAGACATCAATATTAAAGACATCAATATTAAAAGTAATATTTTTCCATTATTTAGTTGCTAAAATGTTCTGATGAAATATACATAATATGTTCTAGCAGTCATAATCAGGTCAGTGATATCATATGTGACGCTGTACGAAACATTCTTTCTCAGATAAAGAACACATAAAAGTGTTGCTGTCTCCATGTACAATTAATGTAATCTATTACTCCATAACTTTATAACTTTGGCGTCACTGGTTACATAAATATTCTAACTATATTATTGTATGCAACTTAAGAAAAATAAATATTTTTTTAGGTCCAAACTAAAAATGGCTTCAAAAGAAGACACTGACTTTATCATATGAGTTGCCCGATATGGTCACGAGTCTTTATATATTGTTAGACCGATCCTTTCTATTTCGTTCACTACCTTAAATATATTAATGCATTATCAGGAACTTGTAGCTGGCTCTTTCATGAAAAATGAATCGAATCCACATCTTGCTAGACTATAGCAGTCCAGAAAAATACGACATAAAGAAAATTCCAAGAAGGCAGTATTCCAAAGATAAGATTTAAATATCAAGTTTGTGTCGATTTTACGTGATACACTGTTTTAACTGCCTTTCAATCTGATTTGATCAACATTGATATTCAGAATTATTTTATTGCTACATGGAGCACAAGTGCTGCGTTTTCGAAGATATATTAGGCTAACTGAGTGGAGAAAAAGCGTACTAATGCACCAAACAACACTACAATGCACTGTGCTACATGACACTGCTATACAATACACTTTCTTTATATAGTTCGATACTCAGAACCTACTATTTACAGAGTATGTATGATCTCTATTTCCATTCTCCAGAATTCTTCCAATTCTTACTTTTAATCCATGCCATCCACTTCAACAAATTTTCAATAACATAAAATTTTACAGAACACTCAGAGAAAAGGTAATACAACAAATAACCTGCAAATGAAATGTAATGGAAGATTATTTATCGACGCTATACGATAATTGACAATTGCAAATCACTTGGAAGTGATGAGAGATAATTTCTATAAGTGGTAGGTCGACTGACGTCAATTAGCTCTTGTTTTGGATAAATTACTACTAGGTCCTAATTTGGGTGCATCCTCGAGATGGTCGCTAATATACAATGATTTCATAGCACACTTACATCAGTCGAGCAAACCTTTTGTTTATCATTAACCATCACTTTAAATATTTCACTGGAGAATTAATAGTTTTGAAAATTGCAAAATTTCGAAGCACAAAACACACAATCTACAAATATAAAAAAAAAAAACTTCTAGGGCTGTAGAAGGTTTTTGTTTTTTTTTACAATGTACGCATATATATATATATATATATATATATATATATATATATATATATATATATATATATATATATATATATATATATATATATTCGGTCGAAATTGTTGGCAAAAGTCCCACATGGTGAATTATATTACGAACTATTAAAGGCCTGAGTTACTAGCCCTTCAATTGGCTGGAAGTAAGAAGCTAAATGGTGTTGATTAACATGTAGGAACTTTAAACTGGATCAAAAGTGGGGGTAAATAAAACCTCTTAAACTACTATAAACATCCTCACAGATTACTGAAGTTCAGTAGTACCCAGAACTAACTTGTTAATTTGACAAATGTCTTGTATGAGATTGGGTTTCGAAGCACAAAACACACAATCTACAAATATCAAAACTTTGTTTTTTTTGGTACCCTTAACCTTAGTTGATCGGGCGATTACATAGGTATACGTAGTATTTATTTACGCCGTTATTTAGAAACAGTGAGTTTGGAAAAATAAAAACAAAGTTCATGTCTGTATTTTGAGCTGATTGTTGATTTTAAATTAACAACATTCAAGTGCTAGTCAATTATACGTGCAAAGACAGACATATTAGTCTCATGGAACCAATTCCTGGTGGCTGCGTTCTCCCTTTTCCGGTATAGTGATGATTGCTTTGACAAAAATTGACAAGTTGAAGTGATTTGTTAACATAGATGTTTTTGTTTTCTTCTTCCTAATGATGCTAATAATCAGCGCATTGTTCCAATGTAAACCTTTTATTAATATTTTATAGCACTCACCAGAAGCTTTGTCCCCAGAATGTCCTCACCACTCAACAGAACTTAGTCAGGGACCGGAGACAATCAAATAAGGTTTCTAATGTCACTTAGGTCATAAGATTGACATTGTAGTCTGAAAATAAAAAAATGGCATGGTAATAGTTTACGAAGGATGGTAATTCCTCGATTAAATCAAAACTCTGTCTTTCAAAAACGTTAACAACTGACAATTTGTTGTAATAAACATATCATAAAAGTGAACCAAACTTGTTATATGCCTAAAACTGATTGTATTTGTAAATGTAAATCGATCATAAAGATAATATATTGAATTACACATGTTTTTAAAAAATCATTGTACCATTTGCGAACGTTTCTATGGAGGAGAATCACCACCATAATTATATGAATATATTTTCTATTAATGTACGATGTGCATTCCAATTTGAATTATTTTATGTTTATATTTTCTGCTTATGTTGGATGTATATTCTGAGTTGCATATTTACTACTGCCAATATGCCTAAATTAATTTTTGTGTGTGAGATACGTGAATATTTCAATTTCATGTCTCCAAATTCCATGTTAATGATAGGCTGTGTACATTTTTAAGATTACACACATTAAGATTCTAAATTTGCATTTTTCCAACTCTGAATATCCTCTTTGCACTTGTCAGATTGTATTTGATAGCAATGTTAATTATTTTATATTTCATAATGAGATATGGAAAGCTATCAATGGGAGAAAAATTATATCGCCGCAGTGGCGATACCACTTTTGGAACTACTTTCTTTTCCCATTTAGGAAATATATATGCCCTTTTGTATGCTTTCAATTCTGTATTTCCTTATTTAGGCCTATTTCATTTTTCACCCATACAGTATCGTATGCCATTTACACTATACTACCAACGGACACGTTTTTTATTAAAAACGCTTGGTTTAATATAGTAATAACATTGTTTCAGTAGCGACTCTAACTCTCAACACAATCATGATCATGTTTGAAAATGATGGAGAAATCGGGCATTGATGAGCGTTGAATGCAAACTGAAGTGACAATCGAAATTTGGGCGCAGCGTCTGTTACCGAACTTGACCACAAGCTTGCCAACCGCAACAAAGTGGACTGCATCAATCCGAGCAAGTAATGTGTTAACGAAAAAAAATCTCTTTGTTTTCGTTTGAAAACAGTTATTAATTTGACAAAATACACAATTTAAAGCACATTTGCACAAGCTAAATTTGTAAAAGGTCGCTGTCCTAAAATTATCGTAAATTTCAGAACTTCATCTTATTGATGTTTTAATGCAGCCGTACAGAATGGAGAAGAAATCCGTGCAAATCGACAGTTTTTGCCTTATATATATATATATATGTATATATAATAAAGAGAAAATCTACGTTTTTTGAGTAGATATAAGGAAATATTTCACTCGTAAAGTGGAAACAATTTGTATTGTGGAAACATTTTGTTTCCCACGTCACTCGTTAAATATTTCCTTATATCTACTAAAAAAACGTAGATTTCCTCCTCTATGTATCATACCAGTAAAAAGTAAGCTAACGTCTTTAACGCCAGTAGTAACAAAAAAATGTTCCATTATGACAACTGATGACGCCGTGAATCTGACTGTCAACAATGAACTGGGTCAGAATTCTTTTTTGCAGATTCTCAGTACAAACAGAATACTGATCTACGGATCCGATACGAACCATACGCTTCCCACCCAACTCCATTCCCACCCCCTCGTCAACAACGTAGAATTTGATAAGTACGTTTAATATTCATTTTCAAATAAGATAATATAAGTGCTTCTTTCATTATGAGTATTTTTTTTTTTTTTAAAATAAATACTTCTCCAACAGGTGAAGAAACTATTTCTCACTTTCTCAGTTCTTGGTGGTTCCAACATATTACATCTCAGGTTTTATATTTTTTTTACATCTCAGGTTTTATATTTTTTTTAAAGCCAATCTCCAGAATTGACGATCATATCGCAAATTAGTAATTAGGGGAACTGAAACCCCTAACGCCAAGTGCTCTCTCTCTCTCTCTCTCATTTTCAAAATACAGTAAAATGTGGATAATCTGGATCCAGTGTGGGGCATAGATTTCGTCCGGATAATCGATTGTCCGAATTATTGAAGTTGGGCCAAAACGAGAACTGTGAATTAGGTATTAGATATCTATATTAAATAGACCAATAATTACGATTATAATCGTATGTTTAACTGTATATGTATCAGTAATTAAATAAATATTAATGTTTTGTTGACATTTTGGCATGTTTAAGAGCAAAACAGCAGAACAAGTAGAAGCAATCAAATATTATTAACATTATATAATTTAATACTTCACACTTATCGGAGAGCTACTAAGACTTTCCATAGTGGAATGATAACGTGCGATAAAGGGTTGTTTTATGTGTGGTCTTGTGAAGACACATTTCAATGGGCTTTTATCAAGGTAAACTCATCTGACATGGATTCTGCTCACACCTGTGCAGGTGGGTCATTAACTTTTGTCAGCCGTTAAGTCACCATTGATTGTTGATCGACGGACAATTACGTCAGCTTGGGCTACAGAATGCCTTTGATCGGACCATTGTGAGCCTTTAATCATGCTTGATTAGCTTGTTATTTCTGTACGATGACTTTCATATTGCCATTAGCACGCTCACTTGGTGACAATCGGGTTTTGGAATAAACTTCTCTCTCTTTATCTTACTCTCTTTTTCCCTATGTTCTAACTGCATTTATTTCTACTTTAAAAATGTAATTTAGTTATTTTGTAATTATAATTGTATGTGATTTTATCGATTGTGTTTAGTTCTGATTCCTGTTACGCTGTTCTATGTTAGCGTCGTGATCGGCAAAATAGTTTCGTATACAGATTCACGTACACTGTAATACGTAAGAATTTCGGGGGACACGGTATAATACGAGTGAATAATCCGGATAATGGGAGTCCTGATAATCGACGTCTTACTGTATTGCATTTTTATCGATCACCTCAGTGTGAACTTATTGACACATGCCTCGCTGAAAAGGAGGAGACAATATATTTGGTCTATTACTTTAAGTAAAGAAAACGGACTGAATTCGTAACTTTAATGCTTCTTGAGCAAATAAATAGTTATTCTTATACTTTCTTTTTAAAACACTCTTATGCCAAATATATATATATATATATATATATTCCGAAACATACATTTAATAAAAGAAATAAATTTAACAAGGTCCTATTTTCGTAAGATTTTCTTATTACTGAGTAAGAAGTGAGATTGTATTGTTATTGTGTTTGGATGTTTGAATAGCTATAAACAAAGAATGAGAATATATGAATAACGCAAGGTGCTTGTTTATTTTCACAAACTAATTAAACATCATTGCCCGGTAGATTTTTCAAAAATCTCTCACGTGATACTCTGTTTTATATATAAAAAAATATCCGAATAATGTCTCTGTTATTATTGTGTATCTGACTTTTGACTTCCTAACCGAACCCCCTTGGGAGAAAGGTAAAAATATCGTTACCCCTCTTATGTATATTTGCCATACTGACAGCTTAGGAAATATGTTTGGTGAATGTGCAGCTTGTGATTTAGGGGGATATACGATTAAAGACAGAACGGACTGGCGGATGTATAGAATGATTGTATTATTTAATCCATTCAGACTGCAGTGAAGGCATCTTGAATAACAGTGCTATACGATCTATATCGAATGTATATTATTTTAGTGAGGTTGTCAAAGGATAGTTCCTTATCTCCAATCAGACTGTTGTGAAAAAGAAAGAATTTTTTTTTTTAAAAATAGAGCAACTGGAATGGCTTGCCTATGATTTCTACTGCATATTACAGCCCCCATCATGTACTCACAACCATCCTCTAACAGTGATCCACCGTCATAATGCAAATTCGTGACATATATGATGTCTTCCTGCATCGACTGCATATAGAAAATTTGGTCAGAAAATATTTGAAAATGGCATTGTGATTGAAATTTGTGTAAATCTAACCTTTTACTCCTTATACCCCCCTTCCACGGGGGTGGGGGTGGGGGGAAACCAAGGATGACATCCCTCTTTCAGATGTTTACTCCAAGGACAATATAACTGCTATAACTGCAAAGTTTCGTGAACTTCCACCCAGTGGTTTGTTGTTTAGGACGAGCGCGGTTACGTATATATGGACAGACAGATGGAGCGTTTCCCAATATCCCTTTTTAAAAAGTGTGGGCGTAGTAAATAAATAAATACGATTTAGTTTTAGAGAACTTGCAAGCCATTTAGCTAATATATAGTTGGACTGAGATCACCAGAACAATTAATAAGCCCTCTCTCTCTCTCTCTCTCTCTCTCCACGGCAAGTCGGCAAGTCATCCAAGGTTTGTGCGTAGAGTCATAGATAGGTTGATATTGTCTTCTAAGCTTATAATCTAAAATATACCTGACCCAGGGCAGTTGTCGTTGTGGGTCCCATTAATTTAACCAGTGGCACTGATTACGCTTTTCCAGCATTGCATTATCTAACATGCTGTCCCTGGTTATGCTTACATCTCACCTGTAACTTTTTACTGAGCTACATTGCATTTCCAGGATGTTATTTTTACCGTTATGTTATTAACATGTGTCATTAAATGGATTGTTCGAATGCAGAGAGGAAATTTAGAGTTGGAATGATGCAATTTAGAATGGTAAGGTGTGTTATATCAATAATATGGAATTTGAAGATATTTCAGTAGCCCTCATATCAAATTTAGAAGAAAAATAATTTGCAGAGGTAAATATGAAATTCTACATCCTACATGCATAAAAAATGCAACCATAGAACAGTGTATGTTAAAATATGCATCGTATAATAATAACAAATATATACTTAGAATTATGGCCGTGATTCAAATCTATACGTTTCACACTAGGGATTTAACCCAGCATAAAAATTCTACGCAGTTCTGTGTTTCAGAAGCCAAATTAAAAAAAGAACAAAAAGCTGAATCATGTATTTAGAATATTGTTCCTACAGCTCTGTTCTTATATTTTTTTCTTGCCCTCCATAATAGTGGCATGAAATTGAAGACAACAAATACATGCACTGAACGATCAATTAGGACTGCAGATGCAGTGATTCAAGAGGAAACAGTTAAATGGCCGCGTTTCAAAGCATACAATCTAAGGTGATTCATTTTTTTTAGTGTGCTGATAGAAGCAACAACATAGACAACAATCTTTGAAGAGTTGTTGTGTGACAGAAAGAATATTTACTTGTTGACATTTTATGTAATGATAATTAAAATCTTCTGTCGATAAGTTAATGCTTTTGACTGATGATTGTATGTCCTCGCATCAGATACAATTGATGAAATAATATTTGAACCATCATTTTACATCTGCCGTTAAAATCTATGCCATACAAATTCAACTTTCCAATCCCTTTTTGATTTCCTTTTAGATTATTTTATGTCTTTTGTACTATTTTTGGATAATAGACACTTTCTTGTTAAGTGTGAAATAGATATTTACATAATAATTCTTTGACCGTCGAACATGAAGAACATGAAATAATTGATAGTGTTCTTCAGAGAAAAGTTTTCAGTTACACTACACAAATTAAGCAGTGTACGTGTAAATCAAATTCGGCGACGATACATATTTTCAGACGTCAAATTAGACTTGATGAAGCATTACTAAAAAAAAAAACTTGAAGTCCTCTTGAAGTCCATTGGAGCGCCATTCCCCAGAATTCGCGTATTACATGAGAATTCCAACGACGTTGTCATGACTTTAAAGTGCTCAACGTATGAATTGCCTAAAATTTTGATTTCGAGCGAGATGAATCAGCAAATGTTATAATTTTGATAACCTCGTATTATTGGCTGTGTTCTGATGCAAAACATATGGCCCGTAATGTTGCATCCAGAATTTATGAAGTAAGTAATATGTTCAATAATATAATATCAAACATTGTAATTCTCAGCGTTATAAACAAGAAATCGAAAATAAACGCTTGGTATCTCGAACAAACTACAACTAAAAAGTACACATGAACTTGCTCCGAGGTGCAACTTTTTTCAGGTTTAAGTACCGTCTCTACTCGCTTATAAGTAGAATCCAACTGCAAACTGCATAGACGCAGATCTGCCTTCGCATAACGCGCCAGCATATCTGGATCTCTGCAGTTTGTTAGGAGTAATCAGTAGAACAAAAACAGCATATTTCCTGATCTTCTGGCACATTACGACGGCAGATCAGGGTCTATGTTGTTAAGCGAATAACGACAGTGCATATGGAAGCATTCCCAGTGGTAAAAGCAGATTTTTAGGAAGCTCCTTGTGAACCTCAGAGAATTTAACTTTAAGCAAAAATCATATTGTTGTATTATCCAGAGCCAAAACAAGCTTTTAACGCATATAAATCCATGGATTGCGGTATATTTTATTCCACATGTACGTGGAAAAGTCAAAATTGTACAATATCATCCCACGTTCCAAAATTCCTTTCAAAATGAGTTTAAAAATCTGATAAATTGTCACTGGGTGAAAATTGTTTATTCTTCTCACTTACTCATTGCATTAGGACAAGTGTGTATTGCTGAGTGAAATACACCGCTTTATCTTTAGTTTAAACCATATTTATTTTGAGAAACTTTTTAAAATGCAATTACAAACATGAGTTTGGGGATTCAGTATGAGGCATTAGCTTATTCAAGCACTGAGACAATAAAAAAGCAGTAACAAAAATATAACATCAGAAATCTGGATGTTGGTACAAGTGGTTATACAGGAAAATTATAAATACACATACATACACAAAAAAAGCAAAAAATATGAACTAAATTAATATAATTCTATAGGTTGCGAGTTAAATTAATTACTTAAATATTTTACTTATCCTGATGAAATTTTGCACAGACAAAGATAATAGTTGTTTTATTTGTACAGAGAGCATAGGGCAGCCAAATAAAAAAGTTTCAATTGTGAGAGCAAAAGGGAGTTTGTATAAGATATGATCTCTAATATCTTAGTAGTTTGGACAGTCTAGAAGAAAGTGTTTGCATTCTCCTGATCTACATGATAGAAAGGCCATTCTAATTATTCATATCCAGAGCATGCAAAATTGTTAGACAAAACTGGTAACGTATGAAAGTTTACATGCTAAAGTGACGTTGTCTATTATGTTACGTCACACTGACGTCATTAACATGTATGTGACTCGTCATTGTGATCCCATTCGTTTTCATTTATACCCATGTGATCAAACTGACCTATCAGATTATCGGTAGAAATATCGTCAGTTGATAGAACCTATGATCTGTCACAACTTTTGCGACGCCCTGTTGGCACCGCAATATTGGTCAGTCAAAAGATAGGACAGTGTACTGGTCTACCTTAGTTGATAGTGTTTGCCCATGTAGAATAATGATGTCATGACGCTGAGGTAATAATGGATATATTAGCTGCACATATAAGTTCGGGGAACCGCGGCGGCTCAGTGGTTAGCGTGCCGGACTCGTGACCAGAATCCTGCCCAGACCAGTTCAGGTTTGTCCTCGTGTCGTGTCGTGTCTCTAGGTTAGACACTCTGTTCCAGTTGCCAATGGTACGATATATGCGTTCATACGTTGATGTGGCGTTAATCACCGAATCGTAGTGAACTATTTAGTCCAATCAAGATATTGGTTTGACCCAGTGCAAATTGCAGCAGAAATGAAACCAGTTGCATTTGAGTTCTAAGGCTGTATGGATTCACATATAAAAAAAATCCCCAAAATGCCCAAGGTGGGAGAATTGGTTAATTAGCCATACTTAATTAAGTAATAAATTATCGGTCACAGTTTAATTAATAATGCAGTTTGTAAAGGATACATGGAACATAACATATTGTGTGATATACATCATTTGAAATCTCATTTCATTAACTTTCCAATACAGTTTATATTTTGTTCATATCATTCCAATTGTCATAGCATGACAATTTTTGTGTTTCATTTTTACCTTAATACGCTAACATTTTAATGTTTCTAATGATGATTGCTTTCTTGTGTTTCACTCTTATTTCAATTGCACAAAGAAGAATTTTGCTGTTCTTATGCAGAAGTTCGAAGGTTTGAACAAGTGTAGCAGTTTCTCATGGAACTGAACTGCCTGGATACACACCCTTTACAGGCGACAATGTGGACCATAATCTGGTAACATTGAGTGGTAAGAACACATTCCAGTGGGTATGGGTATAATTGCTGCAATAACACCAGGGACAAAAAGCAAAAGATCTATCCCCATAGTGCAAGTAACTGCAAGGGAAATACATGCAGTGGGGTGAAAAATATCCATTTCAACAGGAAGGACAGTAACGTGACAGATAAGCTGATCTACGAGGCATGGAAGGCTTTAAATGTGACAGATCCCACGTTATCTCTTGATCTTTCGTGGAAAGTAACTTGGCCTGTCAGATCCCCTCGGCCTTTATGGTCCGGTATAATGCAGGCCGTTTATCAGGACGAATACCCTGGCAAGTCATCAGTTGCATTATTGTCCATGATAAATATGGATCCGAATAATATGTCATGTATCAACTCAACCATGAAGTTTGTTTGTGATCAAGGAAGAAAATACAGCTGTGTACCATTCTGACCTTGGATTTGACTCTTTGCTGGAAGACAATGATAATCAAACTGGAAAAAGTAAATGAAGATGGAATTAGAGACATTGCTTTTGCGGTTAGGTGGTCTGCATATTATTATGATCTTTCTTTGAAGCATTGGACACATCATGGCAGTCTCTGGTTTACTGTGCCACATGCCAGTGTAAGACAATGTCATTACTGTAGGGGAACAGGCCTTTGTTCCAGTGGAAAATACGGAGAAGGACTGGAAGTCTCCATTATGACAAATTTGTGAGAAAGTTGCAAACAGTAGTGCTTAGTTCAGCCACAGAGTTGACCGCCAACTGCTTCTGTAGCAAAAGTACCACAGTTTAAGATTGTACTATGTAGTTTCAAAAAACACAATTTAGAATTTCCACAGCCTGTGAACATTGTATAGGCACAACTTATGGCTCAAGCCTCTATTTTGAGTAAATTTACTGGACTAATTACCAGTGATTGTGAGTTCCACAGAGAACGTATTTCTCTCACCAGCAACTAGCATTAAATACCTCGATGAATTTTAGTTGGTATTTTGCAACATGACCTCAATTTTGCGACATCCAATACTTTTTAAAATGCCAACTAGGAAATCACTTTCTGCTTTGCTAATTTGGAATGTTTCATTATCCTTCTTCACGCTTTGAGCTGGTACAAAATCTATTTCTTTACAAAATCCAGCTATTTCGAAATCCAGCTATTTCGTGAATGAAAATGTTTCCATTTTACAACTTTTCATTATCGTGCTGGGAAATGCGGTAGCTCAGTTAACAGAGCGCCGGTTTTGTCTTGATTTGGTGTAGTGTTGGATTCGTAATCCGAGGATTGTTGGTTCGATACTTGCCCAGGCCAGCAAAGGTCGGATGCCTCGGTGTGTCTTTGGGAAGGGCACATGCCTCCCATTTCCTTGCGACGATATAGCCAATATTGCAGTGAAAGTGCCGTTAAAGACCAAATTTACCAACAACCAACTTACTTTGCTGATTACACGAAAATTAAAATCTACTATTTCTAGCCTGACCTATGTAATATGTGGCAACCTCCTTCGTTAGGAACGGTAATTCGCTTCAAAAAATTATATCAAGCTAAATTGTTCAAGACACACTCGCATCTTGGAGGATATAATTAGATCACTAAAAGAATATACAAATCAAATTGATATCGAACTTTCTCAGGCTACAGGGTACGCAGTCAAAACGAGAGGAAAAATACGACTTGTGCATGCGCACAGGGGCTCGTATGGTTGCCTACAAATTTCCCAATAAATCATATATGTACTATATATAATAACCCAAGGGAGGACATTTCTCCTGCGACCTATTTAAGAATCAACATAGATATCTCAGGATATACTTCGCGTATCGTAATAACTTTAGCACCGATGCTCAGAGATTCGAACTTTTTGGGCCTACATCAAAGTTTACGCGCTATTCCACCTTTAAAGAATGCCAGCCCGTTTTCCAACGTTTCCGCTGGACATGTTCATGATCGCGCCCGCTTAATATACAAGTGCAGCGCGCTGAATCGAATACTGCCGTCTCATTGGTCGACAGAAAATGACTTACTGCGCCTACCGATAACCTCATTTTCAGTCGAATAAATGAGACAAAAATTTAACTTTTTAAACTGTATTGACAAGACACGTTTTGTTGTCGGCTCAAATTTATATCCATTCAAAAAAAATCCACAGAAAAGCGTTATGTAAAGCACAATTAAAATATTCAATAGAAACTTCACAAAATTGCACAAAGAGCCAACTTCTTTATACCACATATTATCAAAATCCTTTCGAAAACATAAATTTATGGCAGTTTTTGGAGAATTGAATCTCATGAAAATTAGTTGGAAGAATTTCTTTTTTTTTGCGTGTGTATGTGTGTACTGTCAGACCTTCCTTGCGTATCTGTTGTTTGACTTTGTGTGTGTACGTGTGTGCTGTCTGACGGTGACGAACTTACACAAGAAAGGAGTCACGAAATGTTTCAACCAGAGCTCGCAAAACGATTGCCAGCGATCCATTTGAATGTTTAAAGTACGACTATTGACTGTCAGTTGGACATTCATTAATAGGATAGATTTAAGGAGATTTATAAAATCAATGATATTTCTGTAAATTGCGTTTAATAAAGGCTATAACCATTTTCTCTCAGTATCAAATACCATCAACGAGCCAATAAAACATGCAACTTGAAGTTGTAATGTAACAGTTTAAGTAAGGATGGTAATAATTCAATTTTAAATTAATAATTTTTATCTCAAAAGCCCACACCTCTCATCTTCGGCCTTTCTTTTACTGAATATAAATTGCGCATTTCTGATGAAGGATACTCTCAAGGAGACGATTTAATTGGAATTAAACAAATGACAGCATTTGCCATCTTTCAGTCATTATTGGGGTGACGTCATGTGCATACATTTGTAGTTCTTTTTAAATAAGTATATGTTTCTGCAGTTCAGACATTTTACAGCGGGCCTCATTTCGAATCTAGGATAGGACAATTTATCATATTTCAATTCCTGTATTTTCAGCTTTTGTTGTCCACCATATATGTAGTATATTTCTTTTAGATTAGGAAAATGGAAGCATTAAGATGCATTTCTAGTGACACAGAGGTCTGATTATTTAATCAGTCTGCTGGAGCATGAATTCTGCGGGATTAAATTTTAAGTCGTGTTAAGAAAAAGCCAGCAAGGAAAAAAATAAACAAAATGAGTCTTAACAAATTAGTTCTGCCCAAAAATTGCTTAATGTGAATATTTTCATGTGCACACCAACACATTTTCTGGCCATAGGTGGATTCTTTTGAAAGGAATATTTTATGTTCTTTAAATACGACATGTTACTCATCAGTATTGCAGCAAACCTAATGTTTTCACTTCTACGGATAAAAATTGTACCTAAAGTAGCACGGTACCCAAGTTTAAAGTGTTTGAATTATGTTTGCCCTTTGGTCTTTTGGCGCTGTGTTTCTAGCCACGATACTCAGTGATTAGCGTGCCGAACTCAAAATCAGGGACTTGTGGTCTCAGATCCTGTCCAGACTCACCTAATCGGCTTCAGTAGTGTGTCTCTAGGCAAATCACTTCAGTCCCATTTCCCAGGCTATAAATAGTCTTCGTTAAATACCAATCAATCTGTATATGCCCTTGGTCCTAAATTAATGTGGAATACACTTTGTATGAAATAAAGAATATGCAGTATCCATCTGTACATTACTGTAACACGTGACACATGAAATCGTCGATAGCTCATTTTCATTGGTAAAACTATTCTTGTCAAACTGTATGGTTGATATTGTCACACTGTTTTTGGCACACTGTATTATTGTTCTTGGCACTCTGTACAACTGTTCGTATCACACTGTACATTTGTTCTTGTCAAGACTGTATGATTGTTTTTGATACACTGTACAATTGTTCTTGTCAAACTACAGGAGAAATAAAGGCTGCATTTTGTGGTTACATCCATACAGAAAAAATAAATATGGTAGCATTAGCTATTTCACACTTGATGACACAATTGAAAAGCTCTCCAAGCATGTAACCAGTTCCAAACTAATGCGGCAAAAATAGTCATAAACTCTAAGAAATATTTATGATCACACAATTAGATGTCCTTGACTAATACAATTTGAGGTTTTATACAAAATTTAATTGCCCATGTGAAAATTTTGACAACATTAATTTGATGTGTATATTTTTGTGTAATTCAAATGGTTCTTACGGTTAAGTCGAGATACTGGGTTTCATTATAATGTGTCACTTTAGTATCCAGTTCTAATGCATGTCCATTATAAAGTCAAGTAGTTTTGTTTATAAGCCATGCAGATCAACTCTTGACTATATAATTGTTAACAGAAGAATGCTAGATAGGGTCGTTGATTGTGAGGTTTTTACAAATCACGATACGTGCATAGTCTCAGACCATCATGTTGTATGCAGCACCCTTACGTTTGCAGCAGCAAGGTATTGTAACTCTCGTGTTCCTATATTTCCATCTCCATCTTGGTCTAAATGCGGAGATGAGAAACTAATAGCTTACCAACTGGAAGTAGATAGACTATTAAAGGCAGATTGTGAATCGACCCCGCAATCACCCCAATCAACCCAAGAAATAGAAAACATTAATAGTAAATTAATTTCTGTAATGAGGGATGTAGCTTTTCAGGTCGTACCGTCGAAAAAGTTTAATCCTCACACAAAGCCTTATTGGTCGCCAGAAGTTAAGAAAGCTCATAGCAAAGCTCGTTACTTTCGGAAAAAGTGGATAGAAAATGGAAGGCCACGAGGGCTTGTCCATGAATCTTACAAGCAATATAAAACTGCTAAAAGGGAATTTAGAAATACCCAAGAATATGCGATACAGGCTCATGAAGAAGATAGTTTTAAAGACTTAGATGAAGCAGCCGAATTAGACGTGAGGCTTTTTTGGAAGTTGTACAACAGACAACGTAACAAGAGCAAATATTCCAAATGTTGTTTTGAATTAAAATATGACGGTGAATTAGCGACTGCGCCGGATGAAATATCTCGACTGTTTGCTAAATATTTTACTAAATTGTACACTCAATCTAGAGACATATTTGTAAATCATGAACTAACGGACGAGTTCTGTATTGATGAACCTATCTTTAAAGTAAAATTTAGCTTTCAAGAAATAGCCTCTGTCATAAAAACAGCTCAAACTTAGGAAAGCCCCGGGCATTGATGGTATTCAAAATGAGCATTTACGCTACGGGGGAAGAAGACTGACAGAATTCATTACAATGCTTTTCAACGGGGTAATAGAAAAGTGTTACATACCGTGTGACTGGAAAGTAGGGTTAATTGTGCCCATATTTAAAGGAGGAGGGAAATCTAAAACGGACCCTGACAATTACAGAGCTATTTCCCTGCTGCCTGTATTATATAAACTATTTGAAAAGTGCTTATTCAATAGATTAACTGCATGGTGTAATAGCACTATATATAATTTCCCTAATACTGAACAACAGGGATTTCAAAAGGGACTGAGTAGTATAACAGCATCTTTCAATCTACACGAAGCTGTTTTTTCCACTTTAGAACTAGGATCAAGAGTGTTTGCTGCTTTCTTAGATATTAAAAAGGCGTTTGACACTGTGAATCACGACGGACTTTTTCTAAAACTCAGAAATCTGGGCATTCAAGGAAAGATTTTACATGTATTAAAGGAATCATACACAAATATTCAAAGCATTGTCCTGATGAACGAGTCAAAATCCGAACCTTTTCCAATAGAACGGGGTATTCGACAGGGAGGTGTTTTATCAACTTTTTTATATCTTGTTTATAACCTTTTACAAGAATTACATCAGTCAAAATTAGGGCTACTTGTTGGGTCAACTCCGTCTGGAAATCCAGCATTAGCCGATGATATAACTCTGCTCGCAAACACACCAATCCATTTGCAAAAAATGCTTGATATATGTAACAGATACTCACTAACATGGAACTTCACCTTCAACGTTAGTAAAAGCTGTGTATTAGTTTTTAATCAGAATAAGTAAACAACATGTGAGAAGTTTAACTGGAAAATAGGCAATCATACTATACCTATTTTAAGTGAAACCGAGCATGTTGGAATTCCTGTGTGTTCCAATATGAAATGCTTGACTAAAGTAGACAGATCTTTTACTAAAGGCAGAAAATCATTTTATTCTCTTGTAGGGGTTGACACAAATGAAGCTAGACCCAATCCTCTTACCTACGTCAGCTTGTACCAAAAAATTGTGATACCATCAGCCCTTTATGGTTGTGAAGTTTGGTCGAATATCAGACTCAAAGACTTGAGAAAGCTCGATGTATTTCAGCATCATTGTACCAAAATTCTGCAAGGCTTTCCTCAAAACACGCGGTCAGGAATGAGCGAAAGTTTACTGGGTATAAAGAGAATTATATCAGAAATTGATAAAAGGAAACTGAACTTTCTTGGTAAATTATGCCATCTTCCAGAAAATGTAACAACTAAAAGAATATTTTTATTCAGACTATATCTATATCTTTCTAGAAAAGATGTTACAGAACAAAAAGGCTTTATTCCAGATATATGTAGCATTTTGCAGAAATATAATATTTATGAATTTATTGAAATTTTTGTCAGAGACAAAATATTTCCAGGAAGAATACAGTGGAAACAAATTATAAAACATGCTACTCACAAATATGAAAACGAGCGCTTTACAAACTTGTGCCATACTGACATTTCCTACAAAAGATTCAAAAATGTTCATACTTCTATAAAACCCTCAATTCTATGGCAAACTCCAAAAACAACAAGAGAGTTACAGTTAATTACATCCCTTGCAAATGTTCTGATAACTGTTTCAAATAATACTATGCAAGTTTGTAAACACTGCACTTACTCTTACACAGATGTGATAATCCATGCATTTATTTCCTGTCAGAGCACTGTGCGACAACGAGACATATTTTGGACACATATTATAAATAACTTTGACATTCGTCTTGGCGTGTACCTTCATAATATATCAGATGAAGAATTTATTCGACATCTCCTTGGTAGAGAATTTCCCAACGGTATCGGCCTAGACGAGCCTGAAATACTGAGAAATTTTAATATTGTCTGCCTCAGTATTCTCTGCAACTGTAATTCATGGATTCTTTTCATGGTAATAAGATCGATTTTCAGATTATCAAGATTTGGAATTATGTGATCGTTGAAATCTTGATAATCATGTCTTCATGCATGCTTATATATATATATATATATATATATATATATATATATATATATATATATATATATATATATATATATATATTACATATACAATATTATTTTCTGTAAAATAATGATGATGTGTACGATAATTAAGCATTGAAGGATTGCGCAAGAGTGCACCATACTTTTGATAAGTATAGTGTCCTCATATAAGAATCCTCATAGGGAAAATCCACAGATTTCTCTCATGTATACCTCTGTTAATTGTATACAACTAATTCAATTAATTTCAATATTGTTTTATTGTTTTCTTTTTCATTTGTATGCATCCTTATCTCTGAAAAGAGGAAATAAAGATTGATGATGATGATGATACACTGTACAATTGTTCTTGTCAGACTACAGGAGAAATAAAGGCTGCATTTTGTGGTTACATCCATACAGAAAAAATAAATATGGTAGCATTAGCTAGGTCACACTTGATGACACAATTGAAAAGCTCTCTAAGCATGTAACCAGTTCCAAACTAATGCGGCAAAAATAGTCATAAACTCCAAGAAATATTTATGATCACACAATTAGATGTCCTTGACTAATACAATTTGAGGTTTTATACAAAATTTAATTGCCCATGTGAAAATTTTGACAACATTAATTTGATGTGTATATTTTTGTGTAATTAAGTCGAGATAAAGGTTTCATTATAATGTGTCACTTTAGTATCCAGTTCTAATGCATGTCCATTATAAAGTCAAGTAGTTTTGTTTATAAAACTTTTCAATTGAGAATTATCTGCCTAAATTCATACATTACATATTGACAACTGTAATCATTTTATGCAACATTATATTATAAGATACAAGAATGGTAATTCACCACTTTCTTCCTATATGAGGTTATTGTGATGATACATGTTATTGTGATGATGCAGGTTATTGTGATGATACATGTTTTACGGCTGAAATATGATCTTTAAGTTATGACTAAATACCATCAATGTCTCCAACTTAAAAGCGAATGTATACTCATGAGTCACTTAGCTTATTGCAATAAAAAAAAATGTCTTGTCACAATTATCAAAAGAAGTTGATATCAAAATATTTACCAAAAATAAAGAAATAAGTTGTGCTGAAAATGTAGAGGAATTGAGTGTAACAACTGACATGATGTGATTTGGTGTTGTTAGAACACTTTTTTGGAAACAATTAAGCCAATATCAAAATTAAACCTTCCAGAAATAAAGATAGAAATCTTGAAGAAAAGAAACGAGCTTGAAACTGAAAATACAATTCGATTTCATCTTACCCATAGATGCAATGATTTCCGGACTAAGTCGCACATTGAGAAAATCAACAAAGTAAGGCCAAATGTATGCATTCTGACAATCCTTCGTAATGAATTATTGCGATATTAGCTCAGTTGTATGACATATAAATCATTGAAATATTCCAACGAGGAAATCATTTTGTGTTCTGCAAATATGGAACGTTTCCTTTTTATGTGTAGTTTGTTCACAGCTTGAAGCTGTTATGATACAGAGCTTCTCCCTTGAAAAAGTCTGGATCATTAATGACTGTTGCAGTTTTCCTACCACAACTTTTGATAACTGTGCTGACTAAGTTCATTACACAATCATTAATATCCCCTTTTTTAGCATGACTTATGAAACAGATAAAAACTTCATTCGTTAGGAATGAATCGCTTTAGAAAATGATACTAAACAAAATTGCCTGAGACATCCTCGCATAATGGAGGGCATAATTAGATTACTCAAAAAAACGTACAAATCAAACCAATATCAATTTATTTTCAGGCCTCAGGGTACGTTCACACTGTCGGAACGAGGAGGAATGGCTTGCGCATGCGCATCGTGTTGCACTGGAATTTCTAGATTTACACTATGCGACCCTTAGCCTTACCATGTTATCAAAAAAATTAGTTCGTGCATTAATAATAATTTATTAGAAATGAGTCATGGTGAATTGAATGCTGGTTTTTGTATCACAAATTGCTAACCTGTAACGCGTGATAGTTATTTACCTTTTTTGGACAATCAAATAGTCAAATTCAAGGTGAATGCGGCAAATATTATTTCATATATCAGACAGAATATGTAAATTTGTCCATGATTGATCTGTAATGTTGAACTTTCTTAACCTTCACAACAATTTCCATTTACCTTCTCATGATCGTCTACTAAACAACGAACTATTCGTTTCAAAATTTGAGCTTTGCTACCTCAGTGGTAATGAACCATATTCAAAAATTAAATTGCTTTGTATTTTGCAATAAAAAGACTTGGACTATCATCTACTACTCGCACAGTTTCTAATGTCAATTGTTTTTCCTTCTAGCGACATTTTTTGAAAGGTTTAAACTTTAATTTCCTGTCACCGAATGAACTGACAAGATAAAATATTGTATTTTGTAATTTACGTTAGCTTAAGAAAATCAGATTCCCAAATAGTTTTTGTTGACAATTTTCCTTCATCTGACAACCCTCTTAATCAACAAAAATCTTAAAGCTACAACATTTTCTCTTGTTTACGCGTGTGAACTTCCACATATTAATAAGGCCATTTACTTTGGTAAGAAACTCATTTGTATAGTTTTTGCGACTGCAGATATTTTTACCTTTCAACATAAACACATTCTTTAAGCATATTGTGTTCATACTTGACACCTACCACGCGACCTTCTACGAGATAATTGATGAACTAATATTTAATTGAAACAAAGATCAAAGAATACAAGAATCTGGAAATAACTTTGGTAGAAACTTGAAGATGCGAAGATTAAAATAAAAGAGAAAAGTTGAGTTATTTCTTGTTATTTTACCAACCAGAAATGGAGTAGAGGTGAATATGTTTAATATAATATAAGCTGAGTTTGCTCCTAAATCATATTAAATTTATGACTGCAGTATGACTATCCTGGATACTGTTAACTTTTGCATATTGAAAGAATAAAAAAGAGAAAATTAGTTGAGAATTTAATTCAACAACTTGAACCAGTTTCGCTCACTTTAACACAATGACAATCTGATTAAGTTGAACAATGTAACGTGTATAACACGTTTAAAAGTACTCACCTTTTGTCTCACTGTCTTCGACAGGTTTGTTTTGCTTTAGTCTTCGTAGCGAAAAAGGATGTCAGAAGACATTACAGCAAATTGATTATCAATGCTCGTTTGACTACTCTTCTTCTGAATCTTTTGGCACCGACATGGTCAGAATTTCTCTTCGCGAAACCTTTATGAAAAACGTTTATTTCGTCTTGAGTTGACAACTCTTATTTCCGAATTACACCGTTCCGATTGAATCTGGCTGCTAAACCTTTTTTTTCCAGTGGTTGGTTGATAAACAAATTCAAAAGAAACATTATGGAAATATGTTATTATTTTGTTCCCTTTTTTTTTTTTTTTAGAAGTTTCTGGTTTCCCTTGACATTCTAAACAAATTTCCGTTGTTTATTTTCAAATTAATCACATATTGTCTCAAACGTATTATGGCTGTATGTCCTTAAGTATAATATGCTATTTTTTAAGATATGCACATTTTAGAATATTAAAGATAATAACTGTTTCCCGACAGCAAATTTAGGCCACAATGACAGATTTCAGACTCCTCAGGTATAACTGCTTGAAACGAGAAATAAATTCCTATTCCAAAATGCTCAGCTTGATGTAGTCGTGTCGTTTGCTTCCAGACATAGAGACGTATTTATCGATTAGTCTTGCTATCTCAACTTTAATTCTTCATGAAGAAACAAAGCTGTAGCTGACGAGTTACGTCTTAACTCTGAATGAATGAAAACATATTTTTAAAAATAAAGTTGTAGTCCCCATCAAAATGGCATACAAATTATAAATATGTTGAACTACTTGCCGCTTGCCTCTTTAACTGATACTGGGAAATTAAACAGTCTGCGAATGAAAACCACCTTCAACTTGGCGATCGGTATTCAATAATAAATCAAAAGCAGCCGAATTTGATCACAAAACGGCAGATTTTTTTTAATATCAGCACTTTTAGCTTCAGCATTTTTTAAAATTTTTGTTTATAAAGATAGCAATGACGCAATGACTTGTTTGAGTGATTTGTTAACAACACAATTTTTATCTGTCAATATTCATCAACTATTTACTGCAGAGATTCATTTGAATCATTCGCATTTTATATTAATTATCATGTCCTATATCTAAGAAAGTCTCTCTATAAACAGTCTTTTCCTCAAATCTCCTGAAGTTGGATTTGACAAGACGCAAGTGTTCTGAAATAATACAAACTCAATATGTTAGTCATTTGTAAAAATTCAATTTTATGAGATCATGTTATCCAGGTTCGACGCGCCCGGGGGCAATATTCTTTAGTGGCACCCTTTCTTTGCCACAGAGAACATTTTTTATGTCAGTTGACAATCTCTCTCCCCTTCCCCCAACCAATATAAGTTTTGTGAAGAATTGAAACGACGTCTTCCTTCAAAAATAAATCAGAATCACAGAAGTTGATATACAAAAAAAAAAAAAATCCTAATTTTAAAGATCCTACGAAAAAATATATCAACCGTGAAAGAGTACCTTAGGTAGAAATTGTGACTTTTTTTAAAAAAAATGCAAAAGCAGGGAAAGACTATCGTAAGTGTTTACATTAGAGGTAGATTTTATAACAATAATCATCTACCATATGAACGGTATATTATATGAAGTCAAGAGCATCCCACACGTATTTAACCACTATGTACATTTAGCCAATTATTTATTACGGGAGTGTCTTAAAGCAATTATTTTGCTATTCATTTTTTGACCAATTATCTGTAAATAATAATTAGCTGAACATGCTTTAGACAAATTCAATTGGTTACATTCACGGATTTATGACCATTTAAGAAATTACCAATGACCTTTAGGGCTTTTATTATTTGTTTCAGACATTATGCATATAATTTCTTGAAATTGAAATCATCTGTACTTACGGATATTTCTAACACCTAACATGTTCTTTTAGCATCAAGTAATATCGTTTTCAAAAATATTTTCATAGATAATAATATCTAGCAAAGAATACTGCAAACTGAAGTTTATGAAACACGGCCTCCTTATGCAAGAAGTTTATCGAATAGCCATGGAATCACTCCTGCACGAACACTCGGTCTGCCGCATGTCAGTTGATTTCAGTGAGAATTCAAATAATTTTATTTAAACAAAATAAACATAAATCAGAGAATAATCGTACCGATCAATCTCAATGCACAAATGCTTTATAGCAGGTTATTTTCGCGATGCCAACAAGTTTACGCTTTCGATCTTATAACGTGTTCGTGGTGTTTTAATTCGTGTTGCTGTCTGTCAGACATTATTCTTTATTGTTCATTTTTTTATTATTATTTATCTTTTTACATACATTTTTACGGATATTTTATTTTGCAGAGGATCGAATGATCGAAATTAAAGATAAAATAAAAGTAACCGCAACTAACACGCCCGTAAAGTCAAGAGATATCGTACACATAACTGATATTGTTTCGAAATAAGATCACACAATAAGATATTCAGAAGAAATAAAGCCATAATATTATTTCAGTGTACATATGCATTTATCACGAATGGATTCGAGTTTACAAAATCCAGTCTGTTAGGAATGCAAACGAGAGAATGACTTTATTTCGTGCCGATTCAGAACATCCTTCATATGTAACCTTATTCACTGTTTGCTGCCGGTAAATCTATTCTTCAGATTATCTGATCTAAGCAGAAAAAGCTTACTGAAAAAGCCGTAATTATCTTTCCACAATATTAGATTACTGAGCGATAAGGGTTAATAAGACACAAATTGGAATTCAGAATTTTTGTTTGATGGCCTATGTGATCAATGAAGTCATTACTCATTAGGAATGGTAATTTTTTTCAGAAAATTATACCTAGCTCAATCAAAGAAATAGACACATCTGCATTAATTTATTTGATCACTCAAAGAGCATATAATCAAATTGAAATAGACTCTTCCATACGTTATTGAACGATTTTAAAATAGGGGTATGGACGGGATAAAAACGAGTTGCGAATAAGAATTACGTATCAGTGGATTTTCCATATATGTTGAATGGTTCAAAGGTCAATGTTTCACATTTGCTCACTGACTTTAAATCTAAGCCTGAATAACTGGGAACTTGTGTCATTTGACTGTGATAGAGAATAATTGGTCATGTTCACCACTCTCAGATCGGACATCATTCTAACCTATATGAATCTAAAGGTCAATGTCAGTAAGTAGAGTAAATTTCGCCTGTAACTAAAATTCAAATGTTGACTACTTGAAAAAAGAAAAAAAAAAAGGTTATCGCTACTGGCTCAACAAACTCTTTTGAAGAAACAAATTTAAATATATGCTTTATACATTCAGAAGAATAAAGGAAGGATCTATGCAAATATTTTTCAATTGATATAGATAAGTTTGATCATCAGACCGTACTACATCATGCAAATGGTAGAGAGAAAAAAACAATACTAAATATCCAATTTCCATGTGCATCACAATATTACCTTCTCTCGTATGGCACATGTTCCAAAAAACACTATTTCTCTGTTACAGCGAATGAAATCTATTTGTTGACAATTTGCATCTTCAATATACGTTGATTACGTATCAAGATAATACATTTTACGACAAGATACATAAACAGGCGTTAACTCGACGACTATTTATGTTCAATCATACAGCGATTGATCTATCGACAACTGTCAGTCAACTATGGCTTATCAGTGGATAAATCAGATTGCTAGCCAACTGTTCACCCTTGCGTCGTTGCCTTTTTACCGGTTGTTTGTCTGAAGTGGAGAATAGTTTAACATAGAGAGCTCTGACACCTCGATAGATTTACTAGAATGCGTATAACAAGTACAAATTCACTTTGCTAGTTGTTTATTCGATTATATATTTAAACGTTTAAGTGATGTACGTTTGTAAATTTTAAGAAGAAAATCTTGAACCTTGTGTAAGTTGATAAGACAAAGAGTAGAAAGAGCAAGGTCGAGAGGTCATTTTTTTAAAAAGACAGTGGTCTCTCTGGAAAATTGAGACTGAATGGTGCCTCTTTCCTTGAGGATCTTTTCATCTGCAATAAACTCGTGCCTAGAAAAGTTGAGACAAATATAAAATATATGTCTTGAGAATATACAGAACAACTTTCTCAACAATTTTAGTTAAGTTCCTGTATAATCAAATAAAGGAAGATTAAAATGCCAACCAATACTTTCTAGATGCAGGCTGCTTGGCGCAACCGGTAGCCAAACCAGTACTGTCATGAAAGGATAGTGGTATAGGCTTAAAAAGCCTATTGGATTCTGTGGTAAGATTGTATTCCTCTGCTGAAAAGAATATGTATATAAAAACTTGTCGAATTGTTTGGCAACACTATGTTCATATGTGAAAAGATTAGGGTATAAAAAGCCTGTTTGATTCTGGGATAATAATGAGTTGATATGTCAAAGAATTATGTGGTAAGATCGTGTTCATATTTAAAAGGGTTTTTGAATGTAAAAATCTTCTGAATTTTGTGTTCAAATATGAAAAGCTTTTCGTTATAAAAGCTTCCGTAAATTTGTGGTAAGACTGTTCATATGTCAAAGGTGCTAGGTATAACAGTTTTTTTTAATTTTGTGATAAGGATGTGTTCATATGTAAAATATTTTTTTTAGTTTAGGAGCCTTCTGAATTCTGTGGTAAGATTGTGTTAATATGTAAAAGGATTATGGGTAGAAAAAGCTTGAGTAATTCTGTCGCAGGATTGAGTTTATCTACGAAAGGATAATGAGTAAAAGGCTGTTGGAATTTGTTGCAGGATTGTGTTCATCTGTGAAAAGATTATGGGTTTAGAAAAGGCTCTTAAATTCTGTGGTGAGATTGTATTTATATGTGAAAGGATTATAGGTGTAACAAAGCTTGTTTGATTATGTGGTAAGAGTGCATTGATCTATGAAATGATTACGAACATAAAAAGGCTGTTCGATCCTGTGGTAATATCGCATTCATCTGTGAAGGCATTCTGTGCATAAATATAGCCTGCTGAATTATGTGGCGAGATTGTGTTCATCTGTGAAAGGTTTATGGAAAGCTTGTTGGATTCTATGGTAGGAATGTGTTTGTCTGTCAAAGGATTATGGGTTTTAAACGCCTGTTGGATTCTGTGGCTGTACTGTGTTCATCTGTCAAAGGATAATGGGCGTAGAAACCTTGCTGAATTCTGTACCTATATTGTGTTGATCTGTAACAGATTTATGAGTGCAAAAGGCCTCTTGGATTCTGGGGTAAGAGTGTATTCATCTGTGAAAGAAATATGGGTTAACAAATGCTTTTAAATGTTGTGTTCCTCTGGAGCCCATTATCCTATTAGGTCCTGATTGATTAATGTAAATGTAGGAGTAGGACTCTGAAAAAACGCGATAACTGTCAAATCCAAACGAAGGAAGACATATTGCAGTATCAAACACACGTTTATTTTAAATAAAGGTTCATCCGATCAGACATCACGTCCCAAAAGCTGATGTGACATTAAACGGTACCCTAAAAGTTCGAAAATAAATAATACGTGGTATCTATTACTAATTAATAGTTATTTTGTCGTTTTATTGTAGTGGTAGGTTTACCTTCGAAGTAATTTTATTCAAGAATTAAAACAGTTATAGATTTTGCAACAAATAGGTTGTTTCTATTGTAAATAAAACTGCTGGCATACATAATATGACAGTTGTCAATGTAAAACCTATGATTTAGAAATTTGAACAGACCCTTGAGATTCTTATCTTTATATTTTGACATTCAGCTGCAATTAAAATATGATTATTTGTATATTTATCCTCATAATATTTACATTTGTGTCTCTTGTATATATCTTTGCGAACGTCATCGGTTGTTACTTTTTTAGTTCACTATCGTATATACTGTTAACAATTTCTAACCGGTGTTACGTGCATTCCATCACTTTGCCGTGCCCTATCTTGGAACATATAGTTTACCTGTAAAACTATTGCATGAAAAATGTATAGTAATTAGAGCTACGAAACCTGAGATAGAAAGCATTGGTCATTGGGTGAAGCTAAAACGATGAGATGAGGCATGGATGAGAAACATTCAGGTGACATTCCATTCCTTGTCGTAAGTTTTGTGACGATTTCAGGTGACAGCAACATCTTGATTACGTTTCAATTAAAATGAAAAATGAATTTGTAAGTATTTATATTTATTTAATTTCCATTAAAGGCCGCACAAAAATCTTTATTTCAATAGCTAAGATCTCAAAAAGTGGCATATTCGCAGTGAATCAAGAAATAACTAAGCGTATGCAATAACGCATTCATCCAATCAATGTGATATATCCAATGATTACCCATAATGAGAGAAAATGTCTTTCGATATATGCTAGCATTTAATCGATACAGCTTTTCTGGCCTGAGAAGGATTACTTTTACAAGCTGTACATTTCTTCTTTATGGCAGAGGATCACTAAGCTTGCTAGATACCTTGATTCTTTTCAAACGTATGCAATTAAGCACAAGAGACAGTTGAAAATCTGATTTCATCATGCTCTCTTATCTCCTACATCGTACTATTTAATATAGCCTATTTGTCATCTCTTTTTATATAGCTCCAGTCTGTAGAGGTCAAGGATTATATTGGTGTAGATGTTAGGGACTATTCAACTTAAAAAGTATAGTGTCAGCAGAGAAGTTGATCGACTTCATTGGCTAGCAAAGAAGCTTTGAGAGGTGTATCTAATGAACATTTGAATATGAATATTAAGATAAGTGGAACGACTGTGACTGTCAAGATATGTAAGACCACTGGTATGATATGGAACTTCTTGTCTGGTGGTATGTAAGTCTGACTATCATGCAGATTATCCGAATTTGAATCCCTATGGCAGCTGAACTTTGTCTCCCTTCCCGTAAAAATCAAAAACATGATCGTGTTTTTTGTAACAAATTTCTCATGTTAAAATTGGAGAAACTAATCCTCCAATGCGGAAGCTTTTTCGTGTGATGATTTACGGAGAAATAATTGAAAGATTGATGTTTTTTTTATCGATATCATGATTCAAGAAAAGTGCGCCATTGAGAGTACAATGCTATAATCTGAAGCCGTATGCAAGTTTTGCACAAGGAAATGCTGTTCTGGTTACACTGTCTGATAAAAATTCTTTGCAAAATGATTTCTATGTCACTCATACATATCCCCTAATCTCGATGGTCGGGCTAACCGTCTAATCTTATTAGAAAATTAGCCGTGATCTTTAACCTAACTTCAGACGATAAAAACTTAATCGACCCTTCGGTTAACAGGAGATAACCACGAACCCTTAGATTCCAATGATTGTTGCCTACTGTCCATCCACGCACACTGACATCCACATTCGATGGATGTAGAGAGATGCAGGAAATTAAGGGGCTTCAGGTCTATACAGATAGGGGGAATTGAAATTTGGAGTCTTTCTCTCGCTAATTTTCAATTTTAAATTAGAAAGGCTTACGTTAGATATTACTACGCATAAAACTTGTTTATTGTGTCATTGTCATTTTCAGGACCCCATTGGAAATAAGTTTTATAAACTTGTATGGGTCATCCTTGGTAAATTGTGTACGTTTGTATTACAGATGTTTTTATACACGTACTATGTCAATGTTAATGGACTTATTTATATTTGTTATATATGCTTTACTACTTGAGTTATTTGCTGATCCTATCTAAATAAATTTATTATTATTATTATTATTATTATTATTATCTGTATGTGATAAACAAACGTTGTGTAACGTCATCTGAAAACGATATTTCCCCCAAAAATCCATAGTTTAAAAAGAAAAATTAATGTCTTCAAGTATCTCTTGATTGCAACAATCTGAATTATGATTTTCTACATCAACTCTGAATATATTTTAATACAAAATCCCACCAGTTTAAGTGACATGACTTTAATATACGTATTAACTTACTGCCATGGCTATAAACATTATTCAGACATGACCGGTTTTAGCTGGTTTGACGCGTGGGATTTTTGATGTCGGCCATATTAAACATCGGAACTTGCAAATGCTGCTAGAGTGCAGTTTTATTTGTGTGTGTGTGTGTGTGTGTATTTACAAAAATAATTTTGCATGTATTTCGTTATCGATTATATAAGATAAACGATACATACACGGTTTGCTGTGCAGGAGCATTGGCGAAAGACTTTGAACGCTTGGGCTTAAACCTTTCCATCACGCTCTGGCAAACGTTTGCACAAAATAAAAAACGTAAGCTCCCTGTAATATTATTGTGAATCAATCATTATTAAGAGGTGAGTTCTTGATTTTGCTTTGGTTTAAGTTGGTGTTTTACGGCACAGCAACACTAGTAGCTTAGTTAGGCCGCTGCAAAATTGGAGAAAGCTCATTACCCAAGGACACACCACTGTAGCCCATTCAGGCTGATCCTATGATAGGATTCGAACCCGTGGTAGGTCGCGAGTCCGGCACGCTAACCACTAACCACAGCGTTCCCTGCTTTTATTTAGTTCAAAATCGTATGGTCACAAGATGCAACCTTTCAACTTGAAAAAATCAAAAGGAATAGCTAGATCATATAATGTAATATAAATTCAGGAATTCGAGATTGGTCCTGTGGAGAACATAAGAGGATAAAAAAAAGTTAACTTGATTGAAGGCTGAGTTTAAAGAATTACACAAGCACACTGAAAGACGCTTTCTCACAATTTCGCCTGGCTCCCATAGGATACACTATTCGGAACAAATTCGTCTTTCCAATTAGAGCCGAATCTACTCGATCCGCACAAGGAGACTCAGTGGTCATACGGAAGAACACAATCATAACAACTAAAACCCCCCTTCGCCCCCTCCGATTCGTGTCTTCATTTCAAAATTTACAACCCCAGATAAAATTTCCGATTAGAGGTTCAAACAACGTAATCGCACAGTCCTTTATGTACTCCAGTACTCACATCTTTAGCCGAACAAAGCATATGGCAGGCTTTACGATTTACGCTACAGTCATAAATTACTGAATTTTTGCTTCAACAATGTTTCACCAGCTGTTATTGAAAATCGTGGTCTATGAGTCTTACTCAAATTGGACACCATTTTTGTTTTAAAAGACTGAAATGCGTAAAAAAACAAGAACAACGATTGCTAAAACAACAGGAATAGAAGGCAAGCCTAATGTTGAAAAAAGCAATGGCCTGGTAAGTACATTAAATTTTGCAAAATCATGCCAAGTGACAAAAGTGACAAAAGGTTCTCAGATCACTACAGTCACCAGCTATGACACTCTACAGTATTCTTTAATACTATATATAAGAGTCAGCGACCCTGGCTAGCGAAGATGGGGTTTGGTATTCTGGCGCCATGTGAAGAGGCTAATGAAAGAAAACTACGTGAAACCTAAAATCGAATATTTTGTTGACGGAATCCGCTGATTTGACGATTGAAAGAACTTTATTTACTCTGTGATTTACACTTCGATAAAAACCCATTCCTATAATAACAACCGAGAGGATGAGGAAAGTTTACAAATTGATACTATTTACACTAGTATCGTCCAACCAGACTCTCGCGTGGCTCGGTAAGAGCTTCGCAATACGAGAGTCTAGTAAATTCATTGATCTCTCTTACCGATATCAGGCGCATCGATAAAACTTTGCAGAAGTGAAACTACAATGACATATCTCCCTATATCGAAATTTTTCTACACATATTTGTTGCCATCATTGAATCCAAAATAATATTGAAAACTTAAAAGGATAGAATTTAACACCACTACTTGCAGAAAAAAGTCGTAGAAAATGCGATTTAAATTAAGTGTGATGCAGTTATCAAAGCGTGCGTTTTTTTTCAGGTGGCATTTTACCACCAACGTTACCGCGTTGTGGCAGTGGTGCTATCCTTCGAAATTGAAGTTAGTAACTGAGAGTAGTATGATTCTTTGGTTCAACGAGGCTGACCTTACACCTGAGCAAACTGTTCCCCGTGTAACGCTCTCGCTTCTCTCGAAACTCCACTGCCGCCACAAGTTGAAATCAGCCAATATATTGCAAAAACGTATACTCTTGTTTTTTTCCTCATTCTTCTAGGACTTCTCAGAAAGAAGCGGAAAATATGAAAATTTTAAGACTTTAGCTAGCATCTTTAGCACTGTCATTGCTAACTTCGTTATCTTTTTTCGCCAAAATTTAACGCAAAAATGATTGAAATGACAACTCAAAACGATGCTAACTCCGAGGACAAACGGTCAGTGCAGGAGGTGGAATTGTTTATTTTCGAGAGTAGTTTACTTTTGGAGAGCAGTTTCACACCCGAAGTTTATTTTCTAGCATGTGACGAAAAAGGCCAACGAAGTTCCGATTGAGGATGCACGTCATTTAATTTCATATATGGCCGATAGGATTCCTTAATAGTAACGTCGAATGAAGACCCTCAGTAAATAAAACAACGGATCAGACGTGGACATATTGATTTTGTTTCTTTGCAAAATTATTTTTTGCAAATCCGTCTCTGAATGGATGGGAAAAACGGAAAGTTTGCCCTGTATAACTCCACTTCTCTGCTTGGATGTTTTCGTTATGTAATTTGTTATCGCACACGTTTCCAAATACTCGCAGCCTAATTGTCACCAGTTCTGCATCTTGTCAAGCTATCGTGATCCAGATAAAGTCAGTAGATAACCTTTGTTTTTTTGTTGGTTTTTTTCATTAGCTTTTAGTTGGTGAACAAAATCGAGAGGTCGTGTGTCTTTGTGTTTTCTTTTGTGTTTTTCGTGGCCCGGATGCTTATTCAGTTCTCGTCTCCTCGGAATTTCTTAAGTGGAAGTTTCTTCAAATTTTTCTTCATTAGATTTTTGTGTTGTGAATATAGACTTGCTTTTCATTACGAACTGTGCGACCTGCTGGCGGTTTTCCATAGATTTCATCGACATTGACGACCTGTAGATGCTTGCCTCAACCATAGGAACTTTTTATCTCGTAGAAACACACACACACACACACACTATTTGTGTCATTATATGTATATATATAAGAAAAATTGGCACAATGGCACGGGTACGAATTGCAGCCCAATATTTCGATCTCGGCCAGCTCTTCGTGAGGACAAAAACAAACTTAACACAAAGGTTATGAGAGAGAAAAGTGTTTACTTTATGGTACAAAGAAAAATACCCTACGAAATGAATGAAAAATATAGTAAAAAATAAAAAAAAATCTACGAAAAAGGCAACATGCAAGATAGGTTAATAAAGAACAAAAGTTTCTTGTATGAAATAATAAAGATGAAAGGTTAACGCAATCCAACGTTAATACGAATAATAGTGATTAAACCGTTGACTCGGTTTTACACTGGTGACCATATACCAACACAAAAGAGAAAGGTAGTTTACACATTTGGAGACTGTTTATCATCTCATTTGTTTTCTTCATTATTTAACTACCTTTTTAAATATTTTCCCTCGCATTGAATAATGTAAATAGTTAAGGTTTCATCTCTGCTTGTGTTTTTACGGGTAAGTTTTACTGTTGTAGGTTATTTCTTCAATGACGAAAAGTTTGATTGCTAATTGTTATGTCAGTATATATATATATGTGTGTGTGTGTGTGTGTGTGTGTGTGTGTGTGTGTGTGTGCAGCACCTTGATTTTATATGTATTTTGAGTGCCAGTTTAGAGACTGTCCACATACAAGAGGTGTTTAGAAATAATCTGCTGAAACAGATTCCAGGAAATTTCAGAACAAGAAAAAGATCAAAAGTAAAATATAGGTTGTTTCCTAACCAGCAGATCGCGTTAAATGTCCTCAGATTTGGCAAAAATCTTGTTTACAAACGAAATAAGTTATTGTCAGTTCACAACAGGAATAGTTTGCTATAAAAAAAAAGTATTTGCTAATACCCTGAAAGACCCCGTATATGATCTTGAGATTCCGCTGTTCGCACTAGTACGAGGAGATCATAGCAGAGTATATATTGTATTTTCTGAGGAAATCACAAAAGAAGAAATAGCTGTGAACACAAGAAGTCGTATAGTGCTCTACTGAATGATAAGTTTAAATATTGATAACAAATATGCGCCACTTGCTTGTTGAGGACACGCTTGGTCATACATAATGTTCCCTCTCACGCCTAAATCAGTTACAAAGTTGACTATGAATCGAGAATGAACAGCCTCATCCAACAGAAAACGTGTTAACTAATTAAATTATTGCATTCATCTATAAACAACTCTATTTTGATTAGTGTAAACGTTTTTTCTCGTGAAGCACTTGTATTGTCTCGACATTTTCCAAATCTATAAGCACATTTTATGGATTAGAAGAAATAAATTTTCCTCTATATAGAATTTCTGTCCACTTTATTTTCAATATTTAATTTGAAACGAATCTAGAACGATATTAGGATATTGACAGGAATACTCAAATTTGGTTTTTCTATTAGTTTTGAAAGAGAGATGGAGTCAATAAATTTGCAGAAAATTTCAGTGGCGCAAATAGATATCCCAAAGCTACATAAGAATGCTGGCATAAGGGATCTTCTTATGGAGCAATGATTGGACCTTTCTGAGAAAAATCAATTAATCTCTGTTTATCTGCATAAAAAACACGTGCTTAGATTGGCTCCAATCCCTCAGTATCCTTATTAACCACTGTTTCTTTATCCACGTACAAAACAAGTATGTAGAATGGTTCCAAACCCTCGGGATGTTTCAGTCTTTGGAGAACAGATAGGTAAGAACTGCACATCTATTACATATATAAAACTGCACAAATTTGTTCGTGATCGAATCAGACAGAAAAGTAGAGATATAAAAATGTTCTTTTTCTCATACCCTAAAGAGAAGGTGCAACTTTTACGGTATAAACTCGCGTACAAGTCGTGCTCAACTGCAAACAACATAGACCCAGCTCGGCCGGCGCATTACGCCCATGCAGATATGGGTCTATGCAGTTGAATCCAACTTATACTCGAGAATATACGGTATATATATGTCAATTGGATACAGTTGCAATGAGATTGGCGGTAATAAAATACACAAAAGTATCCAAATTTTCTTTCAAGAATATGATTTTAGTCTTCAGCAAATAATATTATATACTTTGTCCATGTTTTGATAACAATTTCTTCTTTCAGGTTTGGAACCGGTCAACGTCATTATCGACTTAGACTCAGTTCTTACATATGTTGAAAATTATATCAATACCTTGATACGAGTTTACAGGGAGTTACTATAGCTAAAATTATCAATCTTATTTAGACTGGAACTGTCCAAACCTGGTTCGACCACGTGAATCTATATGTGGGTGCAAACGACGATATAGATATATATATATATATATATATATATATATATATATATATATATATATATATATATATATATATATATATATATATATATATATATAGTCTTTCCGCTGTTGGTTGCCGAATTCGCAAGATGCAGGGAAAAACATAATTTGGCGAAAAATACCCGAATCTGGCGGAGCATTTACTACTCATGTGGGATTTATTTCGATCTACATTATTGTTAAGATAATGTTAACTCAAATGTGACAGTGAACGAACCAAAAGGAGTATGCTTTTCTATATCTGATACACTGTGACGAATGAACCAAAGGTAGTATGCTTTTCTATATCTGATACACTGTGACAGTGAAGGAACCAAAATGAGTATGCTTTTCTATATCTGATACACTGTGACAGTGAATGAACCAAAGGGAATATGCTTTTCTATATCTGATACAATGTGACACCGAATGAACCAAAAAGAGTATACTTTTCTATATCTGATACACTGTGACAGTGAATGAACCAAAAGGAGTATGCTTTTCGATATCTGATACACTGTGATAGTGAATGAACCAAAGGGAGTATGCTTTTCTATATCTGATACACTTGTTACGTCTAGGGGTTAGAAATAGTAACAAAAGAAAGAACTACTCAAACAAGCTTTCACAATTTCTACAATATAAATTTAATTTCCTAAAATATTAAATATTTCAAACAAACAAAGTGAAAGAATTAAAAATAACTTACAGTTTAGAAATTCCTAAATAATCCTAAATGTCCTATTGAATTTTTATAATCCGGAAGTTAATCCAAAGTATTCCGAATGGAAGATTGTTCCGAATGAAGTCACTAATGTGTTGATATGCCACAAGAAACACAGTTTTAAATCCAAATGTTATTAATCCCAGGTAAACTCCTGTGAATGTAGAATTTTGTTAACTTCCTTGAAGAATAGTACTTAAATCCAAAATGTACTATGTAGATAATAGATTTTCACCAGCTGATTTTACTAACAACAATAACCTTATGATTTTGATGAACTGCCAAAAAATGCCCATTCAGTGGTTATATTGGCATTATTTAGTCTCTTACTGCGCAAAAGAGAAAAACCCTTAACTCTAAAACTACGTTCTAACATTGTCGAGTAAACAAGTTATTCTAACCAATCAGAAACTAGGTCGCGCGTGATACTGATAAAAGTGCCTTTGCACTACAATTACATTACCATATTTCAAATCAACCAGATGTTGATATAGAATTCATGTCATATACATCTTCTCGAATAACCACGTGGTTCACCATTGTGGGTTAATCTGATCGACATAATTATTGATTTTCCCTGGACTTAGCATGACTCATGTAAACATGTTGATTTGTACTTTACAAATAGCGTATGCTACTAAACTAAGGAATTATAATACAATGATTATAAACCCAAATGAAAACTTTTATAATTTAAAGATAATACATAATGCCGTAACACACTGTAAAGACAATTGAGAGATATGTCGATTCCATTGCTCCATGGCGGTTTGAGTAAACCCTTACAATCACTGCAAAATCAGTATGCCTCAGAATGGCTAAAAATTGAAACCACTTTTGCTTCAAATAAATATATGAGGTGATCTCTGCACTTCAATTTGTTCATGGCTGTAATTCTATAAAATATTAGAGTACAGTTTTGGATGCTGGATTTACTCAAGTTTCTGTCAGCGTGCAAGAGGTAAAAAGTATCTACACGGAAAGAATACGTTGTAATTTCATTTATGTTTTATCCTGAAAAATTTGCACTAGCATTCTACATCGGAAACTGAGGCTGACGAAATTTTATCCAAAGTGGCGAAATAATCATCGTTTTCGCGAACCATTTAGCGAACAAAATATGAATGTGAGCGGAAACACTGTGTGTGTATGTGTATATATATATAACACCAAGTTCAGGTGAAACTCCAATTTCACCATAGTACATCTAGCTGTACCGTTTACTGATGTTCTCCTGCGTTTAACGTTACCCAATCAAAATATAGGTCAAGCAGCCAATGATTGGCTACATGTTTTCAATCGGGACCTTAAGCTATCTGAGTTTAACGTTACTCCCGCCTAGTGTTATCTGAGTACTCTACTCCACAATTCTGGGTAGTAACCCTTGCCTGTTTAATTGAAGCTCGAGTGAACTCTAGTTTCAAGTGGACTAGCTCTCTATACCGATTGTACATTATCAGCAATTTACCAAGTCCAGTTGATTTGTGCATACTTATTCGTACAGGTATGGCACATTTGGCGAAAAGTGATTAAAGTGAGCAAGGTAAATATCTACTTTGTGTGTTTCGAAAATTTCTGATGTCTTACTTTTCATGTTTTCTAGGTACATTAAAGCATAGTGTAGTGTCTCACTTTTACCCCGATATATCGATGTGCACTGACTTTGCATGTATGTACAGATGCCATCGTATTACTCTGTAAAAATATAAATATGCATGTACTGAGAAATATGATTTGTACTCTGATGTTGATATAGTGCAAATATAAATATTTGTTTTTTTCTTAATTTAAATTTATTAATAATGATAGAAGAAAAGTATATCATGCAATCATATAAATTTGCATATAGTTTGGATGCCTCTCATGCTTTGTTGCGAATGTCCATCAGGACATTTCTTTGTTGCATCGGATCATTCAACATTTAAATATACATATAATTGCAGTAAAGTATACATGTTGATGTGTAGATTGATTTATTGAATATTCAAAAGATCAATTCAGATTCACTTAGGCAACACACAAATTAGTTCCGAACAATATTGTTAATAAACTCGAATACTAACGTACCACTTTGCTGACGCGACTGACATTTATAAATTTTGAAATTCCTCCCTTGGAAACGAATGTCAGAGAGCATTTTTAATGGCGAGAACACCAATTTGAAGCACTTACATAGATTAGTTTTTTTGTTTGACAGAACTACACGTGTCTTTAGTTCATACAATAATGGTCAATGTTCATTACAATCTGACTGTGCAGATACTGAAACATCGAGCAATCATTCACTTCCATGGAATATATTACTGCCACACATTTCTTATGGAAGAATACGATCAGCTTTCAGAACTGCATAAGAGCACATTTCCTCTTACACATTTAGGTCATCGACTTTTGAAATCTAAATTAGATTGAACGACACGTATCATTTCACGCCTATACAATAATTACAGCCCATTTCCTGTAATTCAGAAATGGCGACTTGTTGCAAAGACTGATTAAGATAATGGTCTTGGTGAATATTGATGTAGAAGGGTTCAGCTTTGAGACATTTAGTGCGAAATACAAGTGAAACGGCTATACGCATGACATGCAGATAATACAAAGATATATTGCGACATGTAATCCATCCTGTCCGCCAAAGTGCGCAAAATATACCACTGGACGTTCGGTAAGTTTGCCTGAGGGCTAAAGTGAATTTTTCATGTGCATATCATTATATAGCATATTTTACTCACTCAACAACGCCCCGGTTTATTTAAGTTAATTACTGTATCATAAACAATCAAACCAGTTAATAATAACAAAAAAGGGTCACTACAATCAGCTGATAAAGCCTACAGTCAATTCCGCAATTTTTTTTATATCTAAACAGTTTTGAAAGTAACGATTCTTTTGTCATCTATTAAAATACAAAGTGTTTCAATTAAGCTTATCAAATAAGTAATGTATTCAGAAAATTAAAGCATCCTTCAAATTATTACACACACATTTTGCTCATTTTTGTGATCAACCTTATTCACCAATTACTCTTCCAGATGGCGCTTGTGTACTATGGCGCTTTTCGTTCCCTGTTTTAGAAGTGCTGGTCATGATAAAAGCCTTTCAAAACCAAGAACCAGCGTAACCAGTCCTTAGTTCATTCACACAATCTAGTCACCGACATGAATGATAATTGAGTAACATTGACATCTGAAAATATCCAAACACCAGCTACAAATTTCTTAGCGAATTTGGACGATAAAATTCACTTCAGTCTAAAGATTATTTCATAACTGAGGGTGAAGCGGGAGTTACAGACACTCTTTCGACAAATATGGTGACGTACCCCCAAAAAGGTGGGATCGGCGGGTCGGTTTTAGGTGGGGTGGGGATTTTCAATAATATATATATATATATATATATATATATATATATATATATATATATATATATATATATATATATATATATATAATCCACTAAGTTTGCTTATCTCTCTATTTATCGGTTAGATATAGCCTAAAGAGCCAGCTTCTTTTCTTTTTCAAATTTGTTTTAGTTTTTTGCTAAACAAGATGCACTGATTGCATATTGCTTTGGGACTAGAAGGGCTTTAAAAATATAAACAAAATTTATACACATTTGTAAAAAAAACATTATCGACTTATCATCAAAATTCCACCGTCGTAAGCAATAAATTAAATGAATGCTCCATTCAACATCGAAATGAACTTGGTGTTCTAGAAATGTTTGCTAAGTCAAATGAGTTGAATTTAACAGAGATGATGCTAACAAATGAAAATAACATTGTTACGCGTCAGTTACATTTACCAATACTATTCTAGTGAACGTTATTGTGTTTTATCTTTCCTACGATATTCCTGTATACGATTACTCCATAAAGCCGAATACTATTTACTCAAAGAAGATTATGATGACAATGACGATGTTCAGAATGTTGATGAGACGTTTTCGACCATGACTACAATGACGATGATGAAGTCGACCAAGAATACGATGATAGTATTTACGACAAGGACGACGATGATGAGATGACGACGATGACCACAATAATGATGATAATGACGATGATGATGGTGATTTGCAACGGCGTCGTTGAAAGTGGGAACGAGAAATGACTTGAAAGGTGATATTGAAACAGTCTCTGAGTAAATTATTTTTTATCGAGGACAAAACTTAACATGCACAAAAATAAAAAATAAAAAATGCAACAAAATTTAGATGAACAAAATAAATCAAGCATCGAAGTTGAACAATAGACGTATTTTTAATCTTTAAAGTAGTTAAAGCTACTGAAATTCTCCCAAAAGGCCAGTTTCCTAAGCATGATTTGCAAATAAGATCAGTCGGCTATAATTCATGTTAGATTTGGGCACAACACTGACGCGATGCGCTCAGTGAAAGAAAAGCGGGCGTCTGTACAGATAATGCAGTCCATAAAATTCGTGGTAATTTCTCCAATTTGCCATTGAAAATTTCATTAGAATTACGGTTAAAACATTTATTATATTTATGGGTTCAATAAGTGTCTATTAGATTCTGGAAATAGAACGGTCCAAAGATTGAAGTCTTGAATAATATAAATGTGTGAGTTCTAGTGCAATGGCTATTGTTTCTTTATTGATTTTTTACATTTTTTTAAATTGAGCTCGAGAGCCGAACTAAAAAATAAATTAGAAAGACATTGGAGCAGCTTAGTAAAGATATCGTAAGTTACATTGCAAATTACCCAAAAACTACTCTAACTGAAAAAGAAAATCAGTCAAAACCAGTATTCTCTAGAACCTGCACATCTGTATAACTAGTAAAAAAAATATAGACTGCGTATTCTTCGCTTACCATTGTTTGCTGAGCAACACATCTCCGTATGCAAATGTTGCTTCGCAACTTCCTCGTAACACAGGGTGCGAGACTTGCTGTTCTCCCATATGAAGACGTCTGTAGATGCTTCGCTTCTTCCAAGTAACCCTACACAAGGATGTTACTTGATGAACTCCTTTAGAATAATTCTTGTATACAAGAAACAACGACAGCATATTTAAAAATTTACGATTGTAGAAAGACCAACAAGTGCGCTGATACTAACTATTATAAAGCAAGTATGACCAATACTAAATTCTCGTTCAAACACTAAAGTACTCAAAACTATAGTCGGAACTGGACGAGGAAACAATGTTCAAAATATATTATGTGGAGTCATAAAGAAAAACAATTAAAAGATTGGAATGTAAATAAATTAAATTTGAAGACGAGTTTCATCAGATCATAGATGGAGTGCTTAGATGTAATTATTGTATAAATCACCAGCTAGATCTAATTATAAAAGAACCTTCGGTTCTCGCACCACAGGTGCGTGATGCTCTGTCTCTAAAATGAATCATTTTATAGCCAATAAAATCTTTCAAATAAATTAAATATGAATGTCAGTAATTGCATATAACACTAAGGAGATGTGTTTGAATGGCATATGCCATATTGCTAATGTAACCGACCTAACTATAACTTTCAAACTTTTATTGGTGTTAAATGTTTTTTGTGACCTTGAAAAGGATAAAAATTTAAGAAGAGCATGTAAGAAAGCTAGGTGTTACTATGAATTTGTACTGTGCAATCATGAAAGGATATGCTATTTCCACTCCATTTCTATAGCATATAGTTGAACAATAAAAAAGAAAGGAAATAATGTACATAATACAGTTGCTAAAGGAGATTCACCAGCAATCTTAGACCTTCCTTCTAATTGTCAATATGTCACCGGTATAGGTGATTGTATAGGTACAGCTGCTAGCACAGAAGCTATTGTAACTAAAACCTTTAGAAATAAAATAAATAGAAAATATAAACAGGAATAAAACATTGAAAACGTTGCAGCATATCTTGCCGTACGGAAGGAGTCCCCTATAAATCCTTTGACTCTGTAAATAATAAGGAAAATGCGAATAAATTATCTGTTGAAGTTGAAGATCGAATGATTAGTCCATGATAAATAACAAAACATCTCTAGAATAATGTCTGAATTAATTAAATATGAGAAAATTATGTTATACATATCCTTATATATAAGGCAAGAAACGAATAACTGTATTATATTCAATCTGACCAAGGAACTCAGATAAAACTTACACAACAATTGCTTACCAAGCTCAATTTTACAAGCATTGCTATTAACTTTTAGGTTTCACTTTTATATAATAACTTGATAAAATAAAAACCCTTGCAGGTTAGCTAAAAAAGGCGTTATGATATGATAATAATATTGTAGAAAATGAAAAAATTGCATATATTGCTCTGAAAAACCAGCCAAATTTTTTTTTTTAAATACGACTACTGAGAGACAACGAAAAAAAGATGTATAAATTCGCGCAAGAATACATACATGAAAACAGATTACTACAAACGTAAATATTTTATACCTGAAAATGATTATGTCTTTAACTTTTCATATTTTTAGACATAACTGTACAATCTTGATCCATTTGAACGAATTAATATAAACCTCAAAAATGGAAGATAGCGTTAAAAATCGTGACAACATTAAATAAAAGAAACAGTGTAAGTATGGATTCTTTGCTGAAATGTTTTTACACTATTTTTCGTGATATTTCTGTCTACTTGCAATTCTTAAGACGGCTAATAGCGGCATGTTTTTTTTGTTTGTTTTTTTTTTACCCCAAAAATATTTGGCAAATAGCTTTAAAAATATTCTTGCTCTGATTTGCAGTAAAAACAAAATCCTATTATATTCATTACAGTAGTTGAATTTCTTTTTGTTGTATCTAAAGATTATATATATCCTCAATATTTCGTGCCCTTAACGTGAATTTTAACGCGTTCGTTATAATATTGTGAGAATCTATTAAAATAACCATAGTAAGTACAGTGTATTCAACTATATCTACTTAATTTATTCATCGTTGAAAAATGTTTATAAACTCTCTAAATCCTTTGCGAGCTACCGTTTTTCTGAGCGTGTCAAAATGTGTCTGTTTCCGGAAGGTCATCTATGGTTTGTGCCCCTGAAATAAAGGCCAGGTGACGTAAGATTGGGATGTAAAAAATAGACCAAAGTGATCGTCTTATAATGTCTCTGTATTTTGATTAATTGCATTGCTTTCGTACGCATATTGACTGCAATAAAACATATCAAAAATGATGCCAAAAGTTTTTAAAAAATGTAAAAATAGGATGGGTTTTTTAATTATTTTGTTTTCAAGCTATTTCGATATAATTATCGTATTTAAAGATACGCTGAACTTTTAAAAGATTTTTTTCTTCAGTCTGTGTTACAACAAAGATTTTTTATCGCTACATTACAATAATCCAATACAGAATTTCATACTGCATACTCTTCCATTTGATTTATTTTTTTCTAACATGATATAAGAAGTGCATGTTATACAAACGAAGTTTTTACATTGCCTTTGTCGTCTGAGAAATCTATGTCGTGGATTTCCTACTAATAAAAAGGTAAAGAAAACCAACATGTGAACAGCGGCCCTAGCTTGAACAGCTAACACTCACGCCAGGGCCACAAGCTTGAAGCAAATATGGCATTTGTAAAAGTGTCCATTTTCATTGTGTTTTTTCAATTTTAATTGTAGTTCGTATTTAAATTTCATTTCATCGAATATTTCTTAATCAGCACTTACTGTCTTTGTCAACGAACGCTTGTGGCCCAGTTGATGACGCCAGGATCTCAAAACAAGCACGCGAGGTCGCGAGAAACGTGGCGCACGATTCAAGGATGAACCCGAAGTTAGTCTAATTATATCCCGTCTTGAAAGGAAATTGCAGGCCACCCCCCTACCCACAACTTCTCCGGTTCACGAAACATTACAGAATCCTACCGCATGCCCTTCAACGACCGACAGGCCAGCCCATTGTAGGTCAGGGGTGAAGATTGAAACGATAATGGCGGTCAAGAATGAGAGTTTTGAGAAATTTTAACACAATAAATGATTGAGATGACTGATGTCGACGACAAAAGAACAAAATCAAATCTAGCTGTACACAATGGTGTCAGAACAATTGTGTGGGGAGAGGGATGTGCAGTTGGAGACGTAACTTCAGTATGCACATGGGAACACATACTGGAGAAAATTATTCAAATGGGAAGCTTGTGATAAAATATTTGGTGACAATAGTAAGTTTAGAAGGCATATAAGAATACACACTGTAGAACAGGAGTGTACTGGGTAAGCAACTCGGCCCTGGACTTATCTGCCGGGACAGGCCCGGGGTTTTGCTCACACCAGTAAAACACCGGTAAAATAGGATTTTTTTGACGGCCCACCGGCCCACCGATGCGGCGGTCTGCCGGGACAGGCCCGGGGTTTTGCTCACACCAGTAAAACACCGGTAAAAACGGATTTTTTTTGCGGCGGCCCACCGGGATTTGTCCCGGTATGCCCAATGGCCAGTACACTACTGCTGGAGAACAACCATACAAGTGTGATGTTTGTAATAAAATATTTAGTCGGAGTGACAATCTGACGACGCACACGAAGATACATTCAAAGTCTAGAAACAAACCATATAGGTTTGAGGTTTGTGGTAAAAGGTTTATTCGGAGTGCAGGTCAGGCGGCACACATGAGGATATATTCAGGGGAGAAACCATTCACATGTGAGGTTTGTGACAGGATGTTTGTTGATTGTGGTAGTTTAAAGAAACATATAAGGATACATACTGGAGAAAAACCATACAAGTGTGACGTTTGTTATAAAAGGTTTATTCAGAGTGGAATTCTGACCGCGCACATGAGGATACATTCTGGAGATAAACCATTCAAGTGCGAAATTTGTGCTACCAGGTTTAGTCAGAGTGGAAGTCTGACTGCGCACATAAGTAGCAACAGGGGATGATTTTTTCAGAATTATAGAATATACAAAAATGGAATGTTTTCTGCATAATTTGAGTGTGCAAATTTCAAAAATGAACCCATCTTTATGATATCTTTTCAAATAAATTCACAGGAAGCATTCAAACACATGTACCGTTCACCATTTTTAATATTGGTCTTTGGCACTTTTTGCAAATTCTTGACCTCATGTTATTTCAAGCTGAAATTTGCATGTTTCTTACATATGTTTATATAGAAATGTTTTGTGAACATTCAGCTTTAAGAATAAATTTACATTTTCTATGTTCCAGGTAATTCAGAAGCCCCCCTGTGCCTTTTTATCAAGCACCCCCCTAACGTTTTTGCATGAAATACTATATATTTCAGTCATACACATGTTGAAATTATATGTTGCTGTTAAAATGGAACCTTTTCTGCATAATTTGAGTGTGCAGAATTCAAAAATAAACCCATCTTTATAATATATTTTCAAATAAATTCACAGGAAGCATTCAAACACATGAGCCGTCCACCATTGTTAATATTGGTCTTTGGTCACTTTTTGCTAATTTTTGACATCATGTTATTTCATTCTGAAAGTTGCATATTTCTTACATATGGTTATATATAAATGTTTTGTGAACATTCAGCTTCAAGAATATATTCACTTTTTTCTATGTTCCAGGTACTTCTGAAGCCTTTCAGTTCCTTTTTATCACGCCCCCCCCCCCAACATTTTTGCTTGAAATGCCATAATCATGAGTCATACACAAGTTTAAATTGTATGTTACTCTTAAAAGCAATAGTGCAAATGCATTACAGTGTTCTTGTACATATATACATTGATCTGAAATCACAATTTAGTAAATAACAATTGCCATTGTTTTAGTTATGATAAGATATTTTTGGCCAGTTTTCATATCTGTCAAATAAAATCAATGACAAAAAAAAACCATAAAAATAACTTAGTTTTAATACGTCCACAATTCTACTTCTGGCACTGATTTTGTTCTCAAGAAATAGTTATGATTATGTTTTTGTTTAAGTAGAGAAATACGACAGATCGATTTTCTGTTCTTTACGATGACAATATTCATTTTTATATTCACAAAAAATGGTATGAAATAAATTTGTTTTCATTTTTCAAAATTCTGAAAATAAGTTTAACTTTTACCTCTTTTTCGCCCCTACTAACATGAACATTTTAATTTGAATACCAGTGTCTCTAGATAAGAATCCTACCTAGAGCAGATGACCTGACATTGACAATATCTAAGTGATCACAATCACATACATATTTTTAATATCATTATCAGTATCACCCGTCAAGTCTCTAATCTCGAAATTACATTACACAACAAAAGTTGTACCAAAATGTTGTAATAAATTTGGTATAATGAATGAGAAATACGTTTGTATAATCTAATTCCTTGGTATAAACGTCTGCCCTTTCATAAAATTAAGTTTTCGTGTGTTTTTTAACCCAATTTATGTCGTGTTGTTGTCATTGTTTCCATTTTGTACGTACCTATGTGCCGGGAAGAGTTACCGTTCTTGCTGGCACGGTTGACCTTTAAAAAGACGTTATTCGTGGGTTTTCCGCAAATATTCGCACATATTTTACCATTATTCTCGTAAAAAGAACTCCAAAGTATTTAAAAAGTAGGCTTAGGTGAGCGTATATGTTCGTTAATTTACTTTTTCTGCGTTTTGAAAAATTCAGTGTTCGTTTATTTTCGCCGAATATGTTGTACAAAAGGCCCAATGTCATATACGCTCAATATAGACATTCAACCTTTCAACCGTGAATACATTCGGATATAATAATGTCGGCTTTTTACATACGAAAGCGGAGAAAGTACATGGTGTAATGAGGTTGACATTTTGAGAAAATGTTAATCTTGATCGCTAGTGCCCTCTAGCGGCGTCCCCTGTTGCTAACATAAGGATACATTCTGGAGAAAATCAATTCAAGTGTCAACTTTGTCAGAAAACTTTTAGTCGGAGCGAAAATCTTACAGTGCACACATGTTTACATTGAGAAGATAAACCACTCAGGTGTAAAGTTTGTGATAAAGTGTATATCGACAGTAGTGTTTTAAAGGCTTACACGAGCAAAACGGGAGAAAAACCATTAAAATGGGAAGTTTTTGATAAGTTCAAGTCAGAGGACTTATGGTCATTTCGGCCCAAAACCAGTTCGGCCCAGGTCAATTCGGCCCAAACGCTAGTTTCGGTCGGGTTGTTTTGGCCCACATACGTTTTATTAGGGATATACTGTACTACTTTAATAATTATATTTTCATTGGAATAGTATAACGTTGAGCAACAATGTGCCAGTGATCATAGTGACATATCAGTTGATAATGTATTTTGATGAAATAAAAACAAATTAAAAGTGGCTGATTCAGAGCAGGCTTACTCAATACAAATTACGGGCTGATTCGGACCAAAATCCAGGCTTATTCTTTTTGCATTTCCGTGTACGAGTACCCGTATATGCAGATAAAGATAATTCATAAACCCGAAATGTTAACCGATATATGGTTTGTGATAATACTCTTCTTGCTAACACGTTTGGTACCAAACTCGACCACTTCAAACACACCCTCGTGGCCTCGACAATCAACTCTGACAAGGAACGATCTTGCAGGGAGACAGTATGCATACCACTAAAAGTCTTGCTTATATGCAGCTAAGTAATGTTATATCTTTATTTCAGAACATTATATAGTAAAAACAATTATAGAAAAAGTAATAATATGCAAGCACTGCTAATCACAGCATGTAGAACTACTTAAGACATAACTACGGCAATACTTGATTGGCAAAAAAATGACTGTTTCAATGAAATCGAAGTCTATCTTCCGATATGAAATATATATTTATAATGAATATGTCATACTCACTCCACCAACACTTCGGCAGTGTGATCCAGCTCCAGTTGGTAATGTTGAAGTCTAGGTCTTGAATTACATCTGAAACAGTGGACCATCTGTACCTATAAATGTACCAATTACAGAACATATTCTTAACAATTAAATATGCTGAGACTAACTTGGCATAAGTATTAAATGAAACAGCATATTACAACTAATCATTTGAAAATAGTCATAACTCTATATCACATTCTTAACAATTTACCGTATATACTCGCGTATCACCCATACCAACTGCAAACTGCATAGACCCAAATCTGCTGTCGCATAATGCGCCGGCAGATCTGGGTCTATGAAATTTGTAATGACTAATGAGTAGAACAAACAACATAGACCCTGATCTGCTGGCGCATTATGCGACGGCATATCAGGGTCTATGTTGTTTGCATTTGAACCTGTATTATACGCGAGTATATAAGCTACATTTTAAAAAATCATCATGAGGAGCAGCAACACATTATCTCATCTGCTTCGAGTGGTGGAATCATATGTTTGCAGGGATCGCACAAAAAATTCAGGTCGGAACCAGTTCTTGCTGATTTCTGTACTTAAGTATTGATGTAAAAAAAAAAAAAAAAAAAAAAATGTAATCGCCAGAAAAGCAACATAATTAAACTAAGCGTATTAACAATTTTCTTATAACAGTGTTTATTTACTAAAACATTAAAATTTCTTAACGAGCATCAATTTCTTTTACAAACACTTATTAAAGGTTATTAACTTAAAGAGACCGCAAGTAATTGCGCATTTCATTAGTTGTCCAATTATAATAAGGATCGAAGATGACATTTTCACGTTTTTGTAAAGGAACGATAAGTATTACACACATTACATACAGGCGGTCTGTAGTCTTTCTTTTAAAACGGATTGGTGGCATTGTCTTCTTTTAGCTGCATATGCGACTTTGATTTATGTTGATTGCAATGGTCCCAAACCCTTGTATATTAACTTAAACAAACCGCAGCTAATTGCGCTTGTAAGTTACGGTCCAATTAAGGATACAAAAAATGAGTTTGCGTAAATGAAAGATGTATGTTACAGAAAAGAATAGAACATAACAAAACTTTATTGGAAAAAGAATCATACTCAGGTCGTACATATAGGCATCAATCAAGTATAATCAAAGTTCTATTATATGTGAAACCATAATGATGTATTAAAAACGGAAGAGACCGAATAAATGAGAGAGAGAGAGAGAGAACATGGATTATCGAGGTAATGTAATTCGTCACCCAAAACGTTATTCTGATATTTGGTACATTTTCTTTCTTCACATTGATTTTTATTACAATGACCATTTTCAACATGTAATTTATAGATTTACGTCCTAAATTTTAAGATAGGTAAGTACATTTGTTTATTAAATATTATTCATATTTAAATACCTGTTTTATAAAATTGTACAATTTTGTCCTTTGGACGTTTTTTTTTTTCTAAAACAGATAACCAATCTTGTTTATGTTGATCTAAGAGGACGATTTTAATATGAATCCCAGTACCGCCCTTCTTCATAGAACGATGAGAAAACCTTTTACAAATGTTTTGCAATTACACCTTTACAAATAAACACTAATTTTTCATTCAAATCAAAACAACTATAACAAATGTATCATATACAATATTTTTTTACCTCTTAAATTTAAACAGCAATAAACATAGAAAATTGTCATAAATATACCCATTGTAATTATACGACACACACACACGCACACGGACACGCACACGCACATATGCATTCGGCAACTAATAATATCGAGTGGGATTTTCTCAATCATTCTTATCAAAGACTCAGTTATACGACGGAAAGATATAACATTAATTTAAAGACTAAAAAAATCACCATTTTGCAATCAGTTATATATATTAATCAATCCAGTAATAAAGCTGATGATAAGAAACGACGAACATTGAAAAGCATCTACTTAACCAAGTTTAATTGAATTAATAAATTTGCTAAAAATCAATAGACTGTACCATTATTAGTACTGTATTTATTTAATTTAATGTTGTTAACATTACAAACACAAGGCATATATGCACATGAGAAATGTTATTTATTATTCTATTAACTTTTGCACAATACATACATTTACATATTTTTCACTAAATAAATTACACATTCACATTCTCTTTTGCATAAATTTACATGTACTCTTTATTGTTAGGGAAAATGTATTAAAGTATAGTGGGCCGAAACGACCCACATATGTGGACCGAATCGACCCGGTTGACATAGTGGGCCGAAACAACTCGACCGAATCGACCCGAGACAATCTTGTTTTGGGCCGAAATGATCTGTACCCAGTCAGAGTAGTAGGCTCAGGAGGCAGGGGATAGTTTCATCAACTTGGACCCTTTAAAAATTCTCATTTTAAATTGTTTAAAGCTATCATGTGCTGTTTTCAGCTAGTATTGTTCAATAATTAAAAAAAAGGATATATTTTGTGAATTAGGGAATGACCATTTAATTTTCGGAGGGGGGGGGGGGGGAGGGGGCTGAGATATTTGTTGAACAAAATTTCGGCTCTCAAATAGATTGACAAAAAAATATTCTTGTACCGATTTATAGTGAAAATAAAAACCAAAGTATTATACCACTATATTACTATACTATATCAGGTGAAAAAAAATAAAGTATCTAAATCCTGGGGGCCCCTCTCCCGAAAATTAAATGATCAGCCCCTTTGGTGTTTCAGGCTTGTGTGGTTCTTGTCAGGATACTAAAATACCAATAGTTGCCTAGTAAGTGGGTAGTGGGTTCAAGGCAAGTAGAATGTTTCAGCAATGGCAACTATTTTGAATTGCATCAAGCTGTTTAGTACACAATGTTTTTCAAAATTATCACGTGGGGAAACGACACGCATTTGCACCGTGAGCGTTGCTTTGCTTCAGAAATGACCTTCTGACATGACAAATGCATGTATGAATTTAGGGTTGAGGTGCATACACTTCTTTTCTTTGAACTTGTATAGACTTGTCAGGTCAGTTGAACCATATATTTGTTTTATGATTTGTTATAGCTATCCAAAAATATGTCCCTCTTTCACCAAAGGGACCAACCATATAATATTCTGAACAATGAGGCCTGAGATTTTCTTTCGAACCAGGATATTTTTTTCTTTTACCTCAAGATAATTTTTTAAAAATATAATGGATATAATTAGTTCGTTTTTTCTATCATAAAAAACTAGAGACGATATTTTTGTTAAGCTATTTATGAATGTTTATATTAGGCAGGTTGATGTGGTTTAAATTTTGTACATAAAAAGTATATATGAAGATTTATTGTATATTTCATAATGACATATTTAAATGTATTAGTGGGAGAAAATTGATATCGCCACATGCCAATACCACTTTTATCGCCATAGTGACGATATATCTTTTGGAGCTACTTTTTCTCATATTGAAAATAAATCTGCCCTTATGTATGTTAATCAAAATTGTATTTCCATATTAGACCTATTTAATTGTTTTTCTTCTTCTGCTCATTCTCTCTCTCCCTCCATCACTCTCTCCTTCCCCATCAGGATGAACAAATCTTAACATTTGTGAAGATTAGACATTCTAGTACACATCTGCGTAATAAACGAGGAGGTGCAAAAAAAAAAAAAAAAAAAAAAATGCCTAAAAACGAACAACAAAAAGTAGGCTTCAGGTATCAACTTTTTAAAACATACTTTTTCAACATGAATCGTTCAAATTGTCAGTGACTAAACGTACATGACCTGTTTCTGTCAGTATTGCCCATACACAGCGGCTTACTAAGGGTAAATGGCGCTAGGGGCGACGATGATGGCCCGAAGGGCCAGAATACGAGGCCCGAATTTTTATCAGCTGTTTTGGCGCCCCAAGACCTCTGGCGCCCTCCTTCCGCCCGTCCCCCCCCCCCCTCCGTTAGTACGCTACAGCCTATACAGTATCGTATACCTGTTACACTTTATGACAAACGGTACAAGTTTTTAGTAGAAAACTCTTGATTAAATATAGTAATACAGCTGTTTAAGTGGCAATTTTAACTCGCATCAAACGATAGAGAAATCGGGGATAGATGAGTGTTGACTACAAACCGAAATCAAGTGATAATAAAAACTTGACTGCACGCTGGCCAAGGCCCCACAATTCATGTTTGAATGCAGAAATAAACAAAATAAAGAACCAAAATCCTTTTAGGTAGACTCACAATCATTAAAATCTTTTGTTTAAAGATGTTACCCTCTGAAGTCTGTCGGATACGACCGCTCTGTAATGTTTCTACAGTAATGCCGACCCAGCAATGTTCACTGTATCAATCCGCGCAAGAAATGAGTTAACGAAAATAAAAGTCTCTTCATTTTCGCATGAAAACAGTAATTAATTTGACAAAATACACAATTTTGGAGCGTGATATGTATGAGCTAAATTTGTACAAAGCCGCTGTCCAACACTTATTGTAAAGTTTCGGAGCTTCATTTTATCAATGTAGTAATGCTGTCGTTAATCGCATTGGCACATAATGGAAAGAAAAAAAATCATGCAAATCGACGGTTTTCACCTTAACAAATGTATAATAAAAAGAAAATCTTTGTTTTCTTCAGTAGATATAAGGAGATAGTTTACTCGTGAAATATTTCCTTATATCTACTCAAACGTAGAAAAAAAAAAAGAAAAAAAAAAAAAAGAAAGAAAATAAATGAAACAACAACAACATTCAAATGTGAAGTTTATTCTAAAATCTTTAGTCATATCAATACAGTACACCCTCATTGTGACATTGTACATTGGAGTCACAGATTATACCGCCTTATAGTGAATCCAATTTATAATGAAGTACATTATACATATAATGTTACAACCACTTAATGAAATGGGATCCATGAACATACTCGCCTTATAAACAGAACCGTGTTTTAATGAAGGGCCTTATAGTTTGGGAGTGCTTTAATTTGAGCGTGTATATGAGCTTACATACTGAAAAAAAAGAAAAAAAAAAAAAAGAAAACCACCAGTGTAAAATATGTGATAACATGTTTCAACTGAGTGTACATTTTGAATAAAAAGATATGAATACACTTACTGCAGAAGGGGCCCCGTGTGACCGAGTGGTCCAAGGCTCTTGCCTTTACAGTTATCGCCACATTGTGTGATTCATGGTCCGTTTTCGGTTTTGCAATGACAGTTTTTAAAATGCAATATGATTTAGAAAATTACATTGGATTTGTCGCAATAAAACATATGATGGAATTTTTAAAAAGGGAATTGTTTCTGACTACCACAAAAAATCTGTTCATATATATATATTTCATAGAGGTACTTATTATAAATTTATACAAAGCCTGTCTACCTTTCCTTGAGCGCCTTAGACCACTCGGTCACCCGGAGCCCCTGTGAAGTGGGCCAATGACAGTGTGAGAGATTGATTCAGTATGAGAAAAACAGCCGATATTTCACGCCCAAAGGTCTGCTGATCGGTATAGTGGATTGCATTATGACATTTATTGACATAAACAAAAGGAAATGGGTGGAACTTGAACATTTCACTGGCACATAACATAAAACATGGAGAACAGGTGTGCGAATAATCCAATTTAACCCGAATCGTTGGCTATACACACTCAATGAAATATAAAAAAAAATCTTCCAAATAAACTCATAACCAAAATATTAGATCTAATAAATGAAATATGGGAAACAGGATTAATACCAAATAGATGGAAGAAAGCAGTAATCATCCCCATTCCCAAGCCAGGGACAACAACAGAAGATGTAAAATCATATAGGCCCATATCACTCACAGATAATATATGCAAAATAATGGAAACAATGATCAATAATAGACTTAAATACTTTCTTGAAAGCCGAGGCCTAATGTCCAATACACAAAGCGGATTCCGTAATAATCTCTGCACAATAGATCAACTAATTAGACTGGAATCCGCTATTAAATTAGCCTTCTCTAATAAAAAGAAACAATATATATGTCACCGCCATTTTCCTAGATATGGAGAAAGCATATGACCTAATGTGGACAAAAGGGCTAAAATACAAACTTTTATCTTACGGAATAACCGGACGTATGCCCAAATGGATTGCAAACTTCCTAGCTGATAGGAAAATTCAAGTCAGAATCGGAAGCGAGTACTCCGATCAGTTCACACTGGAAAATGGAACACCGCAGGGAAGTGTAATCAGCCCGACACTTTTTAACATTATGATTAATGACCTTGAAAGCACAGGAAATCCTAAAGACCTTGACCTATCACAATTCGCAGATGATAGTGGTATCTGGAAGGCTGGGAATCCCCCAAATCAAACTCTCTCTCTCTCTCTAAAAGAATAAAAAAATAAAATACAAACAAGGTTAAATCAATAGGGAATTGGGCTGATAAATGGGGCTTCAAATTATCTCCACAAAAAAAACAATAGGGGTACTCTTCCGTTCAAGAGGACAAAATCACCCTCTCCCACCCAGGCGATTCCTGAACGGAATTACAATAAAATTAAAAAAACAGGCCACCTTTTTAGATATGACAATCGACGAAGAACTAACATCGGAATCCCATATCAAAGAAATAGTAAAACGATGCAATCGAGATATCAACTTATCCATAGTCTTAAAGGCCCTAACTGGGGCGCTGACCAAATTAACCACGCTTTTAACTCTATACGGAGCACTAATTAGAGCCAAACTTGTCTACGGATGTCAAGTGTATGGATCAACGAGCGCTGCGGTACTCCGTAAATTGGGTGCAATCCAATCTGAAACGCTACGAGCATTATTGGAGTACTTAAAAGCACTTCTACGGAGGAAACCCTGGTATTATCAGGGGAACCCCCGCTGCAACTAAGACGTAAGGAAATGATGCTCCTGAAGAATCTTGCCTGCGTGTCAATACATGGATCAAATCACCTTACTCTTGAAGCATAGAAAAATGCTATAAACTCTTCCGCAAAAACTTGAAGAATAATAAATAGACTAATAGCAAACCCGACCGCCCACGGTCATTACGACACGACTATAATAAATAGATTCCGCACAGATAAAACCCTATTAGCAGGATGCACAGGCAAATATATAAAGGCAACCACTAGTACAAACTGCCTACACTGCCCGACCCGGAAACACTTGATCACGTGCTAAACATATGCCCAAGATATAATCAAGAGAGATCGGTACTTCAGGAACTCCAAAAAAGCACTGATGCACGAAGCACGTATCCGGAATATCTAGAGGCTAGAAGCAAAAACTTGGGGACTACGTATCAAAATCTCCTGGCGTATATAACAAAAACTAGGAAAAATCGGGGAAATTTAGGTTAAGCTAAGTTGAGTAAGGGGGAAAGGGGACATTATATGTCTATTCCCATAAGCGGTAGGCGCGTTACCGGAACTGCTGACCCCACTCCCACCGGCATAAAATACTTTAGTCTAACCCTGTATAACAATCCCCACAAGAACAATACAAACAAGCAAGCACAGCTCGGATCAAATTAGTTAATACAGGAAACGACAAAAAGACAGCAATCAGTAAGATAACCATAACTAAAACAATAATAATTAAAAAAATACCAACAGTAGAAAATAAATACTATAAATGCGTAAAAACCTAACCAAACTAACCACAGTTTATAACCCAATCAACACTAAATGCAGTAAAACGATTAGGACAACTAAAAATAACGAAACGACCATAACAGTACCTTTACAAACCAATACCCTCTCCATTAAGAACAGTCGATTCACCATGTCAAGGAGACGACTTAAGGTCAGCGAAAAAGAAAAATAACTCGGAGGGAAGGTTAGCGATAAGTTTATTGATAAAAGCAAAACATAACATAAGTCATTGATAGGGGCCCAACAAGCATAACAAAGCTAATAATAATAATAATAATAATAATAATAATAAAAATATAAATAATAACCATAACTCTATAAAACAATACCCTCAACAATCAGGACAGCCGGTTCGCCATATCAGGACAGCCGGTTGGCCTAAGGTCAGCGAACTAGACCGTCCATACATTTAAAAACGAAATATAACTCAGAGGGAAGGTTAGCTAAAAAAAAGTCCACTGATAGAGATTGTAGCCCCCACCCTAACCCCCCCCCCCTAAAAAACCCCGAACATAATTCAGAGGTAGGGACCCAACAAGCATAACAAAGCTAATAATAATAATAATAATAATAATAATAATAATAATGATAATAATAATAATAATGATAAAATATAATAATAACCATAACAAATAAGGCGTGATATAAATGTAGAGCTAATAGGGGTCAAATGAGCAAAGGAGCACGGAGAATCCAAAAGCAAAAGAGAACGAAGTGGGCAAAAGAAATCAAACGGAGGGGTCAGTAAAGTACGGTATTAAAGAAGACGGGGAAAGGGGAAGAGCATTCGACCAAAGAAAGGGAATAACAACAGAGAAGGAGATGGGACGCAGACAGCAGCGGGATAAATTAGAAGAAGCAGGAAGGACGGGAGAAGGAAGTAGAAGGAAAACACCAAGAGAAAAGAAAAGAACAAAAAGTCTTTCTTAGGACTATGAAAAAATAAAAAGTTGCCCCCCCCCCCCCACCACCACCACCACCATAACCACCACCGAAAAACACATTATAGCACACTCACTCACAGAACAAAACATAAGCAAACAACAAAACTATGCAACTATTTCAGATGGGATAGAAGTGGAAGCAGATTAAAAAAATATACCGGAACGAAGAAAAGAGGTGAAAAAGAATTAAAGAAGACACCGGACAGAAGATAATGGGAAGCCACCAGGAAAGGAGCACAACACAAAGTCCTAATTAGGATTAAACAAATGTGAAGAAAATTGCCACCCCCACTCCCAACAAACACAGCAAACAAACTATAGCATACGTGTGTTCCAGCACCCAAAGCAGCCAGATATATAGCATACACGGAACACAAATACTACCATATAGGATACATACAGGTTAGACAGACGAACAGCCACACCACATAGCACACACACACACAAACACACACACACACACTACATATATATATATATATATATATATATATATATATATATATATATATATATATACACACACACACACACCTACTTATAGCACACGCACACACCGTTATTTTATAGGCCTTATTTTTACCCAAAATTAAATCTTATATAAAAGTGATCTTTGGTAATCCTATAAAAGTGATCTTTGGTAATCCTAATCGAAATATGATGATGTCTGGTGAATGCATGATTCTGTCAGTTTTCAAACTTTATTCCTCAGTTTGGTTCGTTATGATCCTACTCCCCACTCAAAACGTTATTGGAAAGCAAATCGTCGTCATTAATAAATTGGTAAAATGTATGCATCATGGCATAGGGGCATTAAAAATTATTGCAAATATTTTCTTCATAGATCTAAGTATTGCGATTATACACGAACAGACTTACTTTACATGTCACTAGTCAAATTTATATACAAAAATACTATATACTGACTATAACTGATATGTATTTTAAACCTTTCTTTGGAACGTAAACTTTCTGTTTCAGATGTCTTTTTTTCAATTGTTTTTTCAATGTACATATACTTTTCACATGTTTTGATTTGGAGAGAAGATATTTTGTGTTTGTAAATATAAATAACTCGAACTTGCATGGGTAACAGTAGTGGTCTTGGTTCTTTTCTGAGTACTGTATGTGAATGTCAGAAATGTTTGTCATCCTTATTCATCATATATCACGCATACACTGTCTTAAAATTTGCTTTCTATTATTTATGTATTCTGACTTCGCACAGAAATATCCATATAATAAAAGAGTATTCCATGAAACCTACTGTCTACCCTCCTTCCGCATGTTTATGTATCAACTGTATCTAACTTTCAAAAACTTTAACTCAAAACATGAACATACAATTTTAAAATTATCGAATATGCAGCTGCCATCATCAACAGAAATTTATAAATATGTCTCATCATGCTCACCGTGTGTTCAGCACTTGTAATATAAGGATACTCAACATAGAGAATCACCGTGTGTTCAGCACTTGTAATATAAGGACACTCAACATAGAGAATCACCGTGTGTTCAGCACTTGTAATATAATGACATTCAACATAGAGAATCTCTGCTCTCACAGATTGTATTTTGTTCTCTCTCTCACGTTGTCAAAATATAATTAATAAAATAATTACAGGGAACGGAAATGTTAGAACTATCTGTAAGAACTAACTATGACCGATATATTTATTATTAGACCATTTTCATACACGTGGAGTGAAAAAGCAATGAAATCGACCCTGAAATATAGCTTGTGACTATTTATTTGGCGGGGGTGTGGGGATGGGAACTTCCAAAAACTAAACAAACACGTAATACAAAAGCCGACAGAAGACCTGAACTATTTGCTTGTTTGAATGACGGGAAATATACAGAAAGAGGGCTGATTTAATAATAAAATATAAAAACAAGGAAAAAAGAGTCAGATGAAAAGCTGTATAAAATGTGTGAACTACATGTATATTTTGTCACGTGCAGTATAAAATGTGTGAGCTACATGTATATTTTGTCACGTTACCTTTTCTTGATTTTGAACGCAGTCGCAAGTGATCCTTTGCATTCAGGTCATCTTTCTACTCCTGTCACTTCCGGTGTTGAAGATGTTCTTTGCTCAGAAAGCACAAATCATTAGTTGACCTTCCCAGTATTTGTCTAGCCTCCTCTCAAAATTCCTGACTGTGTACAACTGTTCACATTTTCTGGTAAGTTGTTCCAAATGTCCACCATTCTGGTGTTGAAGTAGTGTTTTCAGTTGTCCAATTTGCTTCTTGATTTGTTTAACCTGAGGGAGTGGTTTCTAGTATATGTTGCTGTACTTAGTTGGAATAGAGCAACTTTTACCTACCTGACATATATGCCTCTTTGAATTTTATATACTTCTATTATGTCTCCTATCATGCGTTAAAATCGAAGTGTTTGGCAATTTAATTTTTCTTAATTTCTCCTCATCGGCCCTGTAACATCTTTGTATCACTCTTTTAGTATTCTCAGTCATCTCGATATCTTTTTTGCAAAATGGACACCACACAGAAGATTTCATATGATATCTAGTTGGATCTAAATGAAAATGGTGCCCCACAGACATCCAATAAGGCTTCTACATTGAACATATTGAAAATCTTGTCACTAATTCTTCTAAATGGATGGCCATATTGGCATGGGTTTTCACCAAAATTCTTCTAATGGTGTCTTGTTTGTTCTAAATGAAAATGGCGCCGATCTTGCATCTAATATGGCTGCCACAACGGGTAATTTGAAAATCTCATCGCTCAAATATATCAGAGATGGTTTAAACACTCAGCAGTTAAAAAGAAGAAATGGTCTTATCTTGAATTTCTGGACATTCTCTTTGGACAGTAGAGCGTCAGTACTCTGATACAAGAGGGCTTCGACGTATTTCGTCTAGGTGCAAGTCAATGATGGTTTCGAATGTTGTACCAAGTCATTCATGATTTTCTTTTCTTGGATGAGAGTCCAAGCTCCCTCCGGATAAGACTCTAGCGTTTCTTTTTGACCTTCAGCAAACATTTGTCATGTTGTACTTCACTGGGATGATCCACTTGACATCCACCACAATGGTCTTTCGTCAGTAGCGTGATTATTTTGGCAATGTGTTTAGTGAAGCAGTTCACTAACGCTTTCTCTTGTTCGGACTATCTTGACAATTCAGTTTCTACTACCCCTCCTTCGTCTTTACCTATTTCTTCTATACTTTGACTTGGCTGTGGTCCCTATGTTTTGTTGTCTATGTCCATGATTACATTTTCAATGAATGAGTCTGTAATAGTCCAGGATAAATTCTCTGAGACAATTGATGTCAATGGTGTTGTCGAATCCTGCAAACATGTCTACTGTGTTGTCCAGTGCTTGAGCAAAACTGAATTTCCAAACGCAGTTTTTCCGATTTTATAGGGTGTAAATGTCCATCGTCATAGCCTTGGTCTGGTATGAAATCAAATTTCTACAAACAACAACCTCCAGCATAGTCATTGTAGAAAATGACATGTGAACTATTCGAAACCAATTGTTTTGTGGTTTCAAAACAGATGCAAGTAAGATCGCAAGTAGTATATGGGGGGTAAATAGCCCGGTGGGGGATCTACGGCCCGGTCTGGGGTACTATGGTCCGGTATGGGGCACTATAGCCAGGTGGGGGCACTTGGGCCCGGTATGGGTCACTCTGGCCCGGTATGGGGTCACTCTGGACCAGTAACGGGAAAGGAACATGGAGTTAAAAAAGGTTTATAGGGGTCAAAAGGGTTTATGGGACATAAATATTTTAGAGGGATAGAATATATACATACACCTAACACACAAACAAACAAAACATAGAAACACTAGGATTGGCAATCTTAGAATAATCTTTTCGAGAGAGGTGCGTGGCCCTGAAAAGGGCCGTTGGAGTGGTGTCAACCAAGTTAACACAGATGGCATCTCATGGAGGGTCTTCTTCTCCTTAAGCTTCGACTTACTTCAGGTCCATAGATGAGAACCCGCAGATGGGGGTCTAAAAGAATTTAACATGGGAATAGTTATCTACTATCCAATTACTTTGTTATCTACTATCCAATACTTAGTTATCTACTATCCAATTACTTAGTTATCTTCTATCCAATACTTAGTTATCTACTATCCAATACCCCATGCACACACTATCCCAAACGCCTTGCGTGCTGTCTAAAAACCCCTAACCTACTATCAGACGAAGAGAGTATGACGAAGGGATGAAATCACACCAACACACTATCCAACACCCATTTTTTTGATTACTATCCAACACCCACTTTTTGATTACTATCCAACACCCACTTTTTGATTACTATCCAATACCCACTTTTTTGGTTACTATCCAACACCCACTTTTTGATTACTATCTAACACCCATTTTTTATTACTATCCAACACCCATTTTTTGATTACTATCCAACACCCACTTTTTGATTACTATCCAACACCCACTTTCTGATTACTATCCAATACCCACTTTTTGGTTACTATCCAATACCCCATATACACTAATTCCAAACGCCTTGCGTGCTGTCTAAAAAATCCAAACCTACTATCAGACGAAAAGGGTATGACGAAGGGATGAAATCACACAAACATACTATCCAACACCAACTTTTTGATTACTATCCAACACCCACTTTTTTATTACTATCCAAAATCCACTTTTTGATTACTATCCAACACCCACTTTTTGATTACTACCGGTATCCAACACGCGGTGTGAGTTATCAGTCGGTGGTAGCTCGACTGGGGAATGCGTCGCTTTATATGCTTAAAACATGGACGTGAAGGAAAACATCCCTCACACATACATAAAAAAACATCACCCACACGACCGCGTCTGACGTCATCCTTATGAGGTCATTCTTTGCTTCGCCGATTCTGCACTCCACCACCCCTACAAAAAAAACCACACTCAGTACGCGGACCTAAAATGAAACACTTTTAAATTTTTATTTTTTTGATAAAACACAACACACTCTATACAAACACACACCACACATACATTTTTAGAATTTTTTTATTTAAAAAAAAAAAAAAAACAAACATTCTATGCAAACACACATCACACATACATTTTTTTTTGAAGGGAAAGGGATTTTTTTTGGAGTGGGAAGACAAAGACAAAACACAACAAACAAACACTTCACATACAAAGACACTAAATTTGTTTTGGTAGGCAATCCTACAGTAATCTTTTTCTAGAGATCTGGGTGGCCCTAAAAAGGGCCGTTGGGTTTTTGTTTTGGTGAGAAGTTTTTTTTAACTTCTAGCAGCAGGACGTCCACGTTTCGCCACAGGTCTCACTGCTGCAGGACAAGGGCGCTTTCTGGCGAAAGAGAAGGCAAACTGATCACAATCCATTCTGCAGCTGACTTCTCCGTTTGGTTGTTTCAGCTGCTGTAAGAGTTGTTGTTGTTGCTGTAGCTGCTGCTGTTGTTGTTGTCTTTGCTGCTGCTGAACTCTTTGTCTCTCCTCCATTCCGCTCTGTCCCTGACGATTTCTTCTCTCAGGACTTCTTCCACCAGATCTTGAGCCATTTGCAAAAAGATCAGTCTTCTTCTCTGGGTTCTTCTCAAGCAAAACATGCCTCACTCGCTGCATATTCGCCATTGCTTCATTCAACGTGCTAATTTTGGCTGCCATCTTCTTGAAGTATTGGCGAGTCAACGAGAGTGACTGGACTGACCAACACACCGCTTTATATGCTGGAAGCGCGGACGCGATGGAAAACATGACTCAGATTAATAGTGAGAAATGTGAAAGAGTAGGTTACCTCAGAGGGATAGAAAGAGTGAAAGAGCATAACCATTTCATTTTTATCAAAATAAAATAAACAACACTACACCATTTTCTTTCAAAAATCAACATTTTTTAATGAACAACAAGAAGCTTCTCTAACACAAAATGCAAATACAAACAAACATTTTTTAAACATGAACGTATTTACAGGGTTGACAACGTTGGGAAGTCAAACTCGACTTCCACTGTTCTAAATCATTCTGTCCTCGATGCACACTACGTTTCTGAGCTAAAGACAAGAGATAACCATAATGTTCACAAAACCATCTTTCTACTTTAGCATCGTTTCGAGCATACTCTCTATCAAAACAAGTCGCTAAATGTTCTAAGGAATATCTGAGACTGCGTTGATGAAGAAAATGCACACAATATTGTCCACACACCATATAATCTGATCCTTGTAATCTGGCATTATTGAGTCGAGTAGAGACCGCATTTCTTCTCATAAAGTCAATGATGTCGTCTTCCAAAGGAGGTAATCCATAAGAATCAAAATATTCCACACTGTGATCGTTGGGAAAGTACACGGCCACCCAATGGGTTCCTGGTCGATCACTGACGTCGGTATTGATGACATAGGCATGAACGTCTGTAGGTTTGCGATGGATAAGTTCATCTTTAGCACACACCACAGGATTCCAAGAAGAAGTGTACGAACAGCGAGTCAACATGTTATGGAGTTCCCAGGTATCCATTTCTTTTTTTTCTTGGTTCACAGGTAACGATAAGTCCTCAATTCACACTTGACTTTATGCTTGAATTGGTCTCTCAAGTAAGTCGATGAATCACGGAAGTCTCTGTACTCTGTTGCAAGAGAGCTTCGATGCGTTTGGTCTCCAGAGAAGTGAGTGGAGGTGAAGAACGATCCTGCAAGTCTTTATACCACTTTCTCAACACCTTTTCTTCCGAGATCTCAGAACTCATAAATCACACGGTGTTCAGAAAAAGAATAAGAAAAGAAGAACGGTCAGAGAATAAGACGTGTTTGATTACTAACTGTTGAAAAAATGATGCACCGAGATTCTTGCGAATGTACCTAGTCAGAACTGGATCTGTTTGCCATGCCCCGACCATGATGACGATGCAAGAATCCCAAGGGGTGTCGACGCCTCTTTCTGCCTTGTCCTTGCTGTGGAGTGAAGGAAGAAGTAATGCCAGGGCCAGAGGCGTGAAGCAAATTTATTGGGGTCTCTCGTCGACCCAAAAGTTCTTTTCCAGTTTGCAGCAACACATTTTTCCTGCTCTCATAAAGGCTTCTTTCGGATTTTGTTTGTCGATGAGGACGTTTAGGAAGAAATTATTTTCCTTGCGTCAAAGCGGCATCTTTTAAGGCATGCAATCCTCGAGTCACCATGGGTTTCAAGATGGGGGCTACCGTCCGAAAAGCAGATTTTAACATATCTCCTAAACCGTGTCCTCGTTGTCGAGCCACTCATTGGTACACAGGATACATTTTGGTGTTACAAACCTTTTTCGAAAATGTAGTTTCACCGTGACTTTTCCTTTACTGAATATAACACTTTGTCCCAAATCTCCTTTTATACTAATGTTGACACTGTCAAAATACGAGTTACTGACTGGAATATAATGAGGATGTACAAATTCACGGTGAACGTGATACGTGTTTCCAACTTCCTCGTACGCGGTGACAGCAGAATCCGCTTTGAAAGGAATGACTCTCAGTAACGGAGCGGCTGTGTTTCCCACCACGTTGTACTCCACTACATCGGAGGACACAAACAATACATTCAGTCCATCGTTTAATTCGACAGGGTAGCGAAAAAACTTGTAAAATCGATCGTTGCTGTGGATGTCTTTCATGGGAACCAGTTTTGTGTATGCGCCCAAAATATCAAACAACTCAGGACAAAAAGTGATGGAGGTCCGAAAAATGCATTCTAAGACGATGTGACACTTTATGGTACTCGATATGGACAATTTTCTTGGTTTTGTCCACGGCTTTGCCAAATTGGTCCTGAAAGATAGCTGCAATCGTCTCAACCAAATGCTGAGCATTAAAATAATACCCCACAGGAATACTCATGCTACAGCTAGTCAAAGAAGGAGGATTGGTGTTGTTTTTTTTATAGGATCATTGGTGTCCAAGTGTTGTTGCACTTGCTCGTTTATGATATCCACGATGAAAGTGCTTTGGCCTTCGTTGATGTTGAGGGCTTGCGTAGGATGAATGATTTCTACCAAAGCCACTTCCCAATGAGCTTCGTGATTCAATTGTATTGATGGAGGTAATTTAGCCGGGAAACAACATCATTTGTTGTTGAGAAACACACGTCACTGGGTAAAGTTCAATAAAATTGGTTATTCATAGTAGTTCGAGGGTTCTGGTGTCCGAGGAGTCACTTGCGGCCAAAGGAGAATGATGTTCAAACTGTTCCAAAAGAGGGCTGGTATTGTGGTGACTGGAAGAAGGATGACTGGCGTTGGCCGTACCGTTTACCGTTGTGCTGGCTGCTGTTGTGACTGTCCGTCGTAAATTTCAAGGAAGGACTGGGTAAAAGATAACCGATGCAACTACTGAGTAAAATGGTCCACAAATTTTTTCTTCCCTTGTTGCAAACTCAAATTGGCAATGGCTGCTCCGATGACACAATATACCAAAAAGATTTGGCAGAAAAAGACGATTTGATTTTTAGGCACACGTTCTCCGCACCACACCCGCAAAGGTTGTTTTTCTAATTCGTGAAGAGAGGAACTCTGCGAAGGAGAAGAGGTAGTTGCTGTGTTGAACGGCATGTTGGTTACTTCTTTTTATAGTCGACGACTTGGGAAGCGGCAATTCAAGAATCAAAACCAGGTGGATATCCTTTCCAACGCACTTTGACTTCTTCTACTCGACGTTTGCCCACTTTGCGTGTTCTTCGTTCGAGAATGCTTTCGATGTCGTACAAGTCGTCTTCTTTTTTGGTCAATCGTTGTAACTCAGGCAAGTAAAAAGTTCCTTTTAACACTTCTCCGTGCATGTCTTCCAATTTATAGACGGGAGGATCACGTCAACGCATTGGTCCAGTGACACGAAACAATTCGGTCGTCCAGTTGGGTAAATAACCTTTGTCAAAAGTGCGTTTGGTTTTTCCGATGCGAACCCAATCTCCCGTCTTGAGCACCACGATTTTCTGGTGTCTCAATTTTGGTGTACCAAACAATTTATCAAACACCGTCACTTCGTTTTCAGTGGTGCTCATCCGATGCTACGATGGTACGATTGATTGTACGCTTTGACCAAACGTGGTAACACGTCGATGTGCTTGAGAGTGTGTTGATATGTAAAATATTTCCACATGCGCTCTTTCAAAGTTCTTTGAAAACGTTCCACGACACTGGCTTTGGTTTCAGGATTTTCGGTGGTAAAAAAATGAATGTGGCGTTGTTTCAACTCTTTTTGAAAAGCTTGGTTTAGAAATTCGGAGCCTTTGTCGGTTTGCCATCGTAAAGTGTGACGACCACTTTGTTTCAACACCAGTTTTAAGGGGCGTACCAACTGGGTACTGCTTTTAGAAGTCAAAGGCACGACCCAAGCAAATTTGGAAAACACGTCGATGACACAAAACAAATATTTGTAACCACGATTGTACGCTGCCAAATGAGAGACATCCGCTAAATCTGCTTGCCATTGATGATCGATCCCTTCCACTTTGGTTTGACTTCTAGACAAATTTCGTCGAATGGGTTTGTGTAACGTGTACGTCGATTGTTCTTGTAACCATCGTCGTACTTCTGGCAAACGTACACTTTTCAATTGGCTTTTAGCAGCCCGATACAATTTTTGAACTCCTCCGTAACCAGCAGCATGGGCAGGATGTAGTAAATGCTAGCTAAAAGTTTCTATATGATTTTTTGTTGTTCCTCAATAAGTCACCCACTGTTCCATACTACTTTTGGTGTCGTGAGGTTTGGACGAAGCGGCTTGACGCGTTCAACGAGCCACAGGAGTCGGTTGTGAAGGGGTGATGGTAGGTTTCTTCTTGGTGTCTTTTTTCACTTCAGTCTTGCTTTCTTTATTTTTTTTTCTTCTGCTGAAGAGGGAGTGGACATCATCTTTTTAACCCAAGCTTTCATTTCTTCTCTAAAAGGTGTAGGAGAGGGTGTCAACAAGGCAGCTGAAATCTTACTAGAGATGGGAGCAGACGGAGTTTGAAACACTTCTCGGGGCTCGTCTTCTTCTGTCGTCCCCGTGGCGGTGTCTGTTTTAGTGATGGTGGTGACTTTAGGTTCGCTTTTCATCATCGCCTTGAAATCTTTCAGAGTGGGTTTAGCTGTTTCGTCTAAAGCTTTCTGGTGAAAGAGTTGAAGACGTTGCAAGAGTTGACCTTACCGTTGCGATTTTTCTGCTTCTGACAAATCACTTCGATCCATGAGCGATTGTAATTCTTGTTGTAACTGTGACATCTCGTTGAGATTCGGATTGGGAAGTAAATGAGGTATCCGTTGTTCGTTCCAACTATGGAATTCCATCCATCGTTTGTAAGGAACTAAAGTCAGTTTTCGTCCTTCCATAATATCCAACGGTATAAGTGTGTTGTCTTTCCATAGAAGGGTGTCCATTTTATCTTCTTTTTCTTCCCGTCTTTATAGCATGACTCCTCCTAAAATGGGTCCAGCAATCGTACCTAACAAAGAAGCCGCTATTTTTAACAACGGTCGTATCAGTATGGGTAGAAATCCTCCTCGTTGCACCAACATTTTTTTATTTTGACTGAGAGGTATTTTCTTTTTGACCATTTGGCGAAGAACGTTCCGATGTTTGCCTAATTTTTTTTTCTCTGCATCTTGGACAAAAGGTACCGTTCCTTTCAACACATTCAAACAACATTCGCTCACGGTATCGATGATTTCTTTGGGAGCTGTCTGAATGAGTTGTTTTCGCATATGCGGATTGGATTTAGTCAGGTCGGACAACACGTCCCAATGTTTAACTAGACGAGGTGGAAGTTCTTTTTTGGTTTTGCCTTTCTTGGGACGAGTAGAATGGTGTCCACTTTTGGGGTCATCTTGGATGTCGGGAACAAACAATAGAACTGAGGTTTCTCGGAGGTCACACTTCTTTTTTATACTGGAACACGTCTCCACTGATTTTCCGCACGGCGTACCATCTTCACGACAGGCATCACTCGACGTTGAGGTGTTTTCAACGGACTAAATCGTGTCAGTTCTTGTTTGGATAAATCCAGTAAGCTTTGTAACACGCCGGTCCTCTCTTGGACTTTGGTTTTAGGTGAGGGTACTTTTTTAGTGGCAGCCGCAGTTGCCAGAGCAGCCGAAGTCGATGCCTGAGGAGTGGTGACTTTCGAAATGGGTTTCCATTTTTGCATCAAATTAGGAAACACTTGTCTTAAATTCGGTTTGGCAGGCATCATGACAAAGGGGCGAGGAAGAAGAAGGAGACGAAGAAGTGGACGGAGGAGAAGGAGACACCGTCACTGCCTCTCGTGGCTTTCGGGAGTACGTGCGCGTCCTATAGCAGTAGTATCTCTCTTTCTGGTAGTAGTTGGTGGTTTTTTATTGGAAGGGTTTTTCTTCTTCATCTTCTTAGGTTTTTTTTTTCTTAGGGCTCTTCTTCTTGGTGGTTTTATTTTTGGTTTTGGTTTTGGCTTGGGCATTAGGATCCCATTTCAAAAGAGAACGAATCATGACACCTCCTCAAGAACAACTACCACCAGGGGTCAAAATGATTTGTTTTTTAGTGCGTGGATCAATTCTAGGATCTGCCAGTTGTGACAACGCCACTTTATGTTTTTCAAAAAAACGTTTTGGGTTGATGAGGGATGTGAATGATGCCTTGAAGTAATTGACGTGCCGTGAAAGTAAACAAATGGGCACGGACTTGTGCATTTTTTTCGCGATCGATGCCATACAGGGCGCGAATCAATTTGGCAGGAAGATGAAATTGAAAGAAAGTCATCTCGAAGACTGTGAGAAAGAAATGACGTGGTGGATGTTTTTATAGTTTTTTTTTCTTTCAGAGAGTGACTGAAGGGGACGTGTAAAATGATGGGACCTCCTTCTTGACACCAATGGTGAAACAAACTGGTACGAAATCTCAAATACTCGGGAGTGGTGGGTTTTAAATCGATGAGTAAATACGCATGAGGTGTTTGAGTGGCATCGTCGTACGCATAATTCAGCCTAGGAGTACCTAACTGTTTGGCTAAAACTTGCACTTGAGATTTGTCTCTGGGGCTTTTAAACAACACCACGTAATGAGCGTTGAGACTGATGGTACGATGGGCTTTACTTTGTATAAAATAAATTTTGAGTAATGTAAATGATGCTGGCATTCCGATGATGTCCTTTTCGTGTAAACCAAAGTTTAAAATGTCTTCTTCGTCTTCTCCTAACATATCGTCGAAGATGACCAGATGTGTTTGACTCAGGTCAGACACGATCAATGAGGAATGCCTTCGACAAACGAAATGGCTTCTCCTTGACTTTCATGAAGTAACGTGCAAGACGATTGCCACTCTTTGTAACACCACACGATACGTTGAGGAGAACGATCAAACAAATGAGATTTGTGTTCGATCAAAAGTTTGACAAACTCGGTTTTGCCTGAACCACTAGGTCCAGCAATCAACATGTTAAATGGATGGCGCAGATACAAAGCTTCCCAACTTGGACGATCTAACTTTTCGTCAATCACTTTGACCACAGAAGAAGAAGAGGCAGAGGAGGCAGAGGAAGATGCAGCCATGACTGAGGTAGGAAGAATTTTGAGAAGAACACGAAAGACACAAGACGTATTATACGTTTCATACACGTTTAATGTTTTTTTCAAAAACAACAAAAAACATATTTACAGGTCATGAAGTACGAAAACGCATACACCAAAAATGGTGAGGTACAACAATAAGGCCACCACTAAATGAATAAAAGTTCTTTATAAACAAGTCAATGTACAACAAGAACACACTTGATGAATAGGTGTCCTACGAATTGGGTGCACACGCACTGGTATTCTTGTCTCTGTGGTGGAAGAACGAAATGTCTCTGACGGAAAGGTTTTTTGTTCCTCAGGTGTTTCTATGGGTACGACCTTGTGGTCTTCTTCTTGAGGTTCGAGTGTCATGGTTAACTTTGGTTCCAAGTTCACTTCTTTTTGTCTTGGAAAATTAGTGACACGCCAGATCCTTGGCAAAGTGTGCCACTTCTTGTAGCCAGGCATCGAAACCAACACTTTTCCAGTCACGTACATCTTTCCAATCGTAAAGTTGTTGGTGTAACCAACTAACGATGCACACTTCTAGAAGCGTATGAAGTGTAGATAAAGTTTGACCAATGTTTTCTTCACACGGAGGTACACAACTGGTGTTCATGTCTTTCGTGCGCCGATAAAGCGTGAATGGTCATGTTTTTTTGTCACCAAAATAATCCACCACAAACACTGTTCCTCCAAAATAGTCCACAACAAATGTCCTGGGAAACGAAATCCAAGAAAAGTAGTCACTAACACACTGACCACATAGCGTCCAAAATTCAATGGAAACAGTTCCTGTATCATGTGTATATAATCCTCTAAGGTCTGAACACTATCGTTGACTTCCTTCCACGGAATACGTTTCACAAGTGAAGACAACGGTTCTGGCATGGTTCGCTTTTATATCCAGGTTCCCAAGGTAATAGTTTCTCCCAAGAACCAGTCTTCTCATACTGTGGAAATAACAATAGTTTACAAATCGAGGAATGACTTTGAGTTTGCGTTTCACTTGTATCTTGACAAACTCTCTGTAAATGCTTTCTCGCAGCTCCAAAGGCAAACAACGAATGTACTCTTCTAAACTAGTCATTCACAGGCACATCTTTCATTTTGAGAAAATAGTCATACTTTTGCCAAACGGAATCTTTATCTGGTGGTAAATGATAAGAAACCAGACCAGTCACTAACTCACACACCACACGTCATGAAGAAGTATCTTCTTGAGGTGACACTTGTTGCAAACGTTTTTTGTAATCCTCTAAGTCTTTGTTCTCTCGAATTCTGTGTACCACTCCAACCCTGTAGGTAGAAGTTGTAGCATAGAAATCCTTATGAGTTGTGGGGAGTTGATCAATGCCTGACTCTTTATACGCTCTGAAAAGAGCCAATGCTCTTACAGCATTCAGATACCACTGGTTAAATTGTCTGTGTCGTAAAGGATGTAACTGTTCTTTGCGTTTCACTTGAATCTGGACCAACTCTCTTGTAAATGCGTTCTCGCAGCTCCGGAGGCAAAAAATGAATGTGCTCTTCTAAAGTATCCGACATGTTACTTCTTAGGACCGACCAAAGGCAGGTACTGACTGCGCGGAGACCATCTGGCATGCTCCAAGTAAGCTGAGTCTTTATACTCCCACACCGCAACTGAAACACTGAACTTATTCGCATTCTCCCAAGTAGATAAATCCAGCTCTGGCTAAAGCTTTGGAAGTAGGTCCTTGCAGATATTTAGGCCACTTATCTTTGAACGTCTGGAGTCGACTTTCAAAGACGGAATAGCGACAGGCAGCGTCAATTCTTTGCCCATGTAGGGATGGCATCAGCAAGTAGGTACACGCTTAGCATCCCCAATAAAGAAGAAAGGGCGTCCTGCATCGCTTTGGCTAGTGTGGCGGTAAGTCACACGCACGGCATTGCTGATGTCAAAGCATACGGCATCCGTCTCGTCGCAAGGCACTGCATCGCACTCCAGGTCGTGATCGCACTTGGAGTTCACACTAGGTTCTTCGCTCGGTGTCTGTGTTCTAACTTCAGCATTGAACTCGAAGTTCACAGTGAGTTCCTCACTCGGTGGGTGGGTGACATGAGTATTCATCATCTTCTTCTTCTTACTCGGTCAACGTTTGGAGTCACAATGAATGGTTGGGCCTGGAAGTTGTCCCTTTTTATACTGAAGAGCGACATGTCCATAAGGCAAAGTGGTGCAGTCTGGAAGTCTCACTCGTTTATGGTACACAATTTGGTAAACTTTTTTTAAAAGGAGACTGACGATTTGGTGGGGTTCTAAAGTTTTCACTCGAAAGTCTTGGGCTTGTCCAGAGTGCAAAGCATTTTTCAAAACATCAAAGTTCACCACTTGGCTGGTTCGATAGTTCAGGGTTAATCCTTTGACTTTGCATTTGGTGTGAAGTTGGCCTTGTCTGTCTCGGTATCGGTATCCGTAATTTTTAGGGCCACCGTTGGAAAAACTGAGGATCGTCTCTTGAGGGTGCTCGTCCGTCCAGGCTCCTAACCGATCTCCTTCGATGGTGGGGTGTGGGCAACCGGGGCGATGAATGTACATACAACTATCGATGTCAAAGTACAGGACACGATCTCCCAACACTTCTAAAGCCTCATTGTACAATTTCAAGCGAGCATGGGCTGTCACGTAGGCTGAAATGACCACATTGCTAAACTCGTTGGGGTGTACAAACTTGGATTCGTCTTCTTAATTGACCAAGATCAAACCTTCACGGATGATTTCTACGTGTTTTACTAGTTTTCCTTTGTCGTCCACCAGTTGAAAGTAGCGACTGGGATCTGCCAAGTATTCCGTCTTGGGCAAGATCGTGCGTTGTGCCATTTTTCCCAACAAGCAATTCAACATTACTTTGGCAAACAATCTACTCCCTTCCTTCGTTCTTTTCTTCAAAGTGATGCCTTCTACGGCACGGTACTGTTCTTTGAATTGAACTTGGTCTTCTGGCGTCCGACACCAACAGGGATAGCCGCTGACTTCTTTTTTCAGTTTGAGAAATTGGTTAACGTAGCATGAGAAAAGGCCTGGATTCGAGGCGTCGTCATTTTGGTATTGTGCTGTGGTAGGAAAGTGCCAAATTTCGTACACTTTCAACAAGCGGTATCCCCGATCCAGAGCGCGAAACAATTCGGCGCTGACCCAGGTCCCTGTCAAAGCGCGTTCTTCCTCCGTGATCTTGGTTGCATCAGTTTTCCATGGCAATGATGGGGTAAGACAGTATGGTACAAGTGGGTCAGGGGTAAGACTTTGCATTTGATCAATCCTTCGTATTGCCGAATGTTTTCCACGTCGATGTGTTCTGTCAGGATTTCAGAGTGTCCGGTAGGGAATCTCCTGTATTTGCACACCCAAGGATACAACGAACACACGTCGATGTATTTGATTTCTTCTCCTCGAGATTCGTCTACGTCGTACAGCAAGCGTGTGGAATTGGTTCGTCCTCCAAACAAACTGTGGCGTGGATCCAAAGGTTCGATGTCGACCACGTCGTGACTTTCAGCAATGCGTCTAAATTCTGGATTGGTTTTGAAACGTCGATCGTACTCCTGCTCCCACATTTCTACTACATGGTATCCTCGACTTTCTAACTTCAGGCGGCGTTGGTAGATGCGTTCCTACAACTCTTCCATGGTGGAGTCTGAAAAAGGACTTTTCATGTCTCGTGGAGGAAAACATGTAGGGCATCCGTGAAACAAGCATCTCTGAAATTCGTATACCGTCTGAGGGTTTTCTAAATCCCAACCATCCACAGAAAGACTGTCCACTTTCTTTTCTCCCCCTCCGTTTCTGGCATGTTGTATCCATTTGTCTTCTTTTTTGGCACAAGTAATGCAACCAACGCAATGCTTTGGCAGAGTATTGACGAATGGCAAAGAGAGAAGTGTTAGGGTCTATGATAGCTAGTTCGTTCTCGGGCATGAACTTTTTGGTGTACACTAAGGTACAGGCTTTGGGTAGGGTGCACGCTTCCTTTAAAGGATCGACTTCTCCGTGATCTAGAAATAATTGTCTAAACTTTCCATAGCAACGGCGCAAAATGTCCACATCAAATCGACAATACTTTAACATTTCTTCTTGAAAGTCAAACGGTTCTGAAGCGTGAGCCTGGTACCAAGCGTGAAAGGCTTCTCGGTGTTCGGTGTGCATTCCGTCGGGGTCGTAATCGTGAACGTCAGGCAAATACGGCAGCACGACGTGTTGATTGGCTTCCGCATTGAAGAAGTGGGGAAAATATACTTTGGCCATTTCTGTCATTCCAAATGTTTTAGGCATTCGACTCAAAGGCATGGTCAAATAACTCATGGAATCTTTGAATTGTACTTGTCCTACTTGCATGTAGATAAGTTTGGCTCCGTTCATGATGACTTTGGGGCATTCGGTACATTGTTCTGAATAATATTTCAGAAGAAACTGTCCATCGTATCCCGAGAAATTGTGTGCCATGACGGTAGCATAGCGATGACAGTCTCCGTAACGTTGAATGTCCTCTTCGCTCCAAGTGTCGTCGGTAGGGTCTAAAATCCATTGAGCAAAATCTGCTAGAATGTTGGGGCTACGAAATTTTTTTTCATGTCCTCCTGGAATCCTACTACAATGAGGACAGTGAAAATGGATAGGTTCTTGTATGCACTTCTCACAAGCCCGATGAGCGACGCAGAAATTAGGGATGTGAATGCTCGTCTCTTGCATTTAAAGTAAAAAAAAGATGAAATCTACTTTGGTCTTGTTCTTCTTGTGATCACCCTTTAATTCTTTCTCCAGTGTATTGTCATATTTTTGAATGAAACATTGATGATCATAATCCACGATTTGGTCGCAAATGTGGCATCTTTTCTTTCCAGCACAAGTGTGTGACTTGGGGTCGTTGGTTCGAATCAGGTGTCCACACTTGGAGCACAATTTCAATAAATCACAAGCCATTTACTGCTGGTGAGCTTGTGACCTGCGATGTTGTTCGTAACAAGAGGGACTGACAAAAGTTCGTCGACACGTCAAACAATGCACGTGTTTTTCAGGAAGGCATGGCGTGGAAGCTAAACAGCCCCGACATCTCTATCCGCAATGAATGTGTCGCTCCCGACTGTTAAATCCTTGGTCGCATTTCTCGCATTAGTAAGAGTATCCAAGAAATGATGTGATACTGGTGATGGCATCGAAATGTTCTTGATGATAATACACGTGAATGTATTTTCCCTCCGGGAAATCGAGTCCTCGAAACAGCAATGCCACACACGGTGTTTTTTGGTATACCTGCTTGTTGTAACAGGAGTTCTGCTTCTTTTCGTTTTTGAACTCTGAAAAATCGTCGAATTCTCTTCCATGCTCTTTTCCATTCTGCGGTCTCGTTCTTGTCGGCATACGTTCGTCCCACCACGATGGCACGGGCCAAGCACATCTTGTCCTGACGGTGTTAATTCTGCCGGGGTGCTGAACTCGATCCAGACAGGAGAATTCAAACTGTCGTGATGGATGGAAAGTCTCAACCTATCGTCCTCTTTGGCTAGACATTGTTGTTTCAAGGTCTGTAACAAGGAATCCCACAAGTCCGTAATAAACCCTGCGGCTTTCTCGGGAGGCACTTCAGATTTGAAGTTTGTAAAGTTGACGGTGTAAGTGTAAGCCGTGGTTCTAAATTTTCTAGATGTCATTTTTTGTGTCTCTCGAATGCGATAGTAATTTTTGGGAGCCACGGAAGGACTTTCTTGGTTAGAGGTTGTGAATTCTCTTGGTTTGGTGGAAGGTGTGGCTTCAGACTCACTCATCTCCTCTTCGAACTCGCTGGCATGGACTTGAGCTAGCACTTCAGCTAGCGGCGTTTGAGGCGGTGCAGAAAGTCTCCGTCGTGGCTTCTTCGTTTCTTCTTCTGTTTTCTCACTGAAAGTGCGTGATCTTTTCATCTTGATGTCTCACTTGAATCTGATTGAGTTTGACACAGGCTCTCTCCCTATATATAGAGAGACCTTCCTACCCTCAGAATCACTATTCGTTATTCAACTTTCAAACAGTGAAAATGGAAGAATAAAGAAGACAGATTGCCTTTCTGGTCAGAAATTTGCAGAGTCCTTCGAAAGTATACCACTTTCAATAAGACTAAGGACTACTCCTCTCGAGATAAAAGTCAAGATACTTGCTATATCTGCCAAGAGAAAGGACATTGGGCTCCAGAATGTCCACAACGTCAAAACCAAGGAAAAGAAAAGAGAGACAAAGGGAAAGATACCTGTTATCATTGTCAAGAAAAAGGACATTGGTCTTCAGAGTGCCCTAAGAAACAAGATAACCAACAAGAGAGAGAGAGGAAGCAGAGGGATCTTCAGCCCCAGAAGAAGAAGAACTCATCTCCGTGGTTAAGAAATGCAAGAAAGCCAGACGACTGTAAGACAGTGAAGAAGAAGAGGAAGAACCATTGATCCCTGTGAAGAAAAGACAGACAGACAGTGAACGACGAGTGTTGTGTTATGAAATGTTCATTGTGATTTTTTTTTAAGAGAATATACCACAGTGTCTTTTGGTTTTGTTTTTTTAGAGTATGGACTCACTCACTCTTACACAAACAAAAGATGGGGTTTAAAGTTTTACTTGATTTGTTGGCAAATTTGATTATTTCTTTTCTAAGAAATGTAGGTGACCCTGAAAAGGACCGTTGGGGTGTTTGTTTTTTTAAAAACAAACTTATGGACAGAACATGATGAGCTTTAACTGTCTCAATCCCTTTCCACGGCCAAGTTCTATTCCTCCTGCTGCTGCTGCTTTGGTGGTAGTAGTAGTAGTAGTGAATGGTGGTGGTGGTGGTAGTAGTAGTGATGGGTTTAGAATGTTTCGCCCGTGAAGGTCTCTTTCTCTTGGGTTGTGTTAAAGAAATCTGATACATGTTTCTCAGATTCTTTAACTCAGCTAAAATGTCTTGTAACAAACTCACCGTTTTGTTTTCATCACTCCCTTCCTTCTGTCCTTCAGACTTCTCCTCTTCTAACTTTCTTATTTCTTCTTCTTGCTTACTTCTTTCCTCTTCTTGCTGAAAAAAGGCTTCTTCTGCTTCTCTCTGACGATGTAAAAAAAATTCCAATTCTTCTTTTTGCCTCTTTTTAAAATCATCGATCACAGAAAAGATGGTGGTGGTACAACAGCGGTAGTTGTTTCAGGCAAAAATTCTTGCGATGACAGAAAATCCACAAAATCTAAATTAAAATCTTCTGGTTGAAAGTTTACCACTGCATTCGCTGCTGTCGTCGCACTCTCACTCCGAACATAACTTTCCGTCGCAGGCTCACCCCAATACACGGTCTTCGTGGTATCAGACATACTCAAATTATGTCGGCAAAGGTAAAACCCTACGAAAGCTGTGACGCCTATATACTAAAGATGACGTCACCCCCCCCCCGCTCTCTTCCTATTGGAAGAGAGACCTACCCTGTTGTAACGCGCTATTGGATTGGTGGTTCATTTCGATCCGTTTCGATCCGCTCTTAGGCTATATATACCACCGCTTTTGTCACAGAGCTTCACCGGTTCTCAAGACAACTCAAGAAAGATGTATACCTCTGTAGAGTCATCCTCCATCGTATCGGGGATGTTGTTTAACCAAGACTTCCCGATGTATGTCAAAGCATCATGGGCAGTCACGAAGATCACCACTACTGAGGTGTGAAAAAGACGGATTTATATCGAAAGACAAGGCTGCCTGAAGCGGGTCTTCCACTACGGACCTGAAGTCTGTAGAACCTTAAGAAGAAGAAGACCCTCCATGAGGTGCCATCTGTGTTAACTTAGTTCACCAAATAAACCAACGCCCTTTTCAGGGCCACCCAATTGCCACGAAAAGAAATCTCATTTGCCAATCTAAGTATTTCTATGTTTTGTGTTTGTGTGTTAGGTGTATGTATATATTCTATCCCTCTAAAATACTTCTGTCCCATAAACCCTTTTGACCCCTATAAACCTTTTTTAACTCCATGTTCCTTTCCCGTTACTGGTCCAGAGTGACCCCATATCGGGCCAGAGCCCAAGTGCCCCTACCGGGCCATAGTGCCCCAGACCGGGCCATAGTGACCCCATACCGGACCATAGTGCCCCCATACCGGACCATAGTACCCCAGACCGGGCCGTAGTGCCCCCACCGGGCTATTTACCCCCCATATACTACTATCGCAATTAATTATTCTGGATAAAGTTAATTTCGATACAGAACGTCTGGCTGTCCCGATTGACTTTTTTCTTGAAGACATTGTAATGATGGAACTGGTAAGGATTTTTGATCAATAGTTCCGTTGAAGGCTGCTTTACACGTTTATCTCATGACTTTCGTTTCCTATGAGCGACAGCATCCGAATACCAAATAAACATGATCCGACGATGTCGAGTTTGATCTGGATACAAAAGCTGATAACAGGACGTTATACGGCAATCAGGGCCTGGTTAAGATTATGAGGGACCTAAGGCTAATAGAGGGAAGGGCCTAAGTATGTATTACATATTGCAAAAATATGGAATAGAGGGCCTAAGGCTGTGGCCTTATTAGCCTATGTGTTAATCCGCCCCTTTGGTAATCCATAGCTAGTTACTGTACCGATGATGCATTTTGGTAAAGTCATCGCATGGTCAGTACTTAGAGTTGGTATTGTTACATTTTGGCGTTATAATGTTCATTTAATACATTTGTTTCCTACTTGTATTTATCAGAGAAAAGTTTTTACGAGACTTCAAGATAGCGCAATCATCAGAAGGATCTACGAGCAAGGAGTTAGAGCAGAAGATCTGGGATCTTAGTGTAGGATACTACCAGCTTCCTGGATTTGAGTAACTTTTCCCACTGCCGGCACCAACAGAAGATGATGCTTACTGAACTACAGCTACAGCTCTAAAAATACAAACTTTTTAGGTTTTATTGGCGTTGAGTTTTGACTGATCACTCTACGTCTTTCATGACCTGCCAGAGGCAGGATTTATAGAAAATACTCTGAACGTTTCATGAAGTTTATTCATTTAAAAAAAGGTGGCGACTGATATATATTTTCAAAGAATTGCCCCACGTGCATAATTCACAAAGTAGCGATAACTGAAGGTCTTTCAGTGAAGTTTGAGCTTATACAGTTCACAAATATGACACTCTTGTTATCGATAATCTTTTTCGTTTGTTGTATTTCTTCCAGCTAAAATACTTTGTCAAAATTTACCAGGTGTTGATTTTAGGAATAATTATGCGTTTGAATCTCCTTTGTTTATAAAAACCGGCGAAAGTTTCAGAATCGTTTCATGAATCAACGGAAAATCAAAACTCTTTATTTTAATGGTCATCAATATCAAATAGAACAAACATTTATAATGCACGATGTGTCCAGTTGCACTTTCCACATTTTTAGAATAGTGAATGTGAGAAGAACGCAAGATTACTATATCTTGCCAAGGTTACTAAATCTTGACGATTTGGAATGCTTTTACCCCTCAGTAACCTGTCTCAGTCATATTGTCGATTGACTATAAACAGAAGGGTTACAGTACGTGAATTTGTCACCTCTAATTTATTATTTGTAATCACCGTTACACGCAAGTACCAAAGGGAGGTTTGGTGGGCATAATCGCAACTCCGAAGGTTTCCAAGATTTGTGGGCAAACAAACAACAACAACAAACAAACAAAAAACAAAACAAAACAAAACAACAACAACCCAAAAAAAAACAAACAAAAAAAACCAAACAAACAAACAAACAAACAAAAAAAAACATTAATATAAAATAACATACCATAAAAGTAAATTTTCTGCAAAGAAATATTACTCGTGACACATATAATGCTAGTATCTATCTGTATAAGAAATATTTTCCTCTTATTTTATCTTAAGAATATTTATTTGAACAGAAGTAGTATAGTGGGCCACTTGAGACCCAAATGGGACTTCCATGATAAACAGGATAAAAAAGTTTGAAGAGTCGAACGGAGATTTAACATTAGACAGCCGTCTTGAAATGTATAGGGGAAATCGTTTTTAAAAGTGTTCATTGGTTCACAGTTTTTTCACAGGATGAGTCTGTTTGTAATATTGTAACATGTTATGTATGTTTGACGGAAAATGTGAGTTTGTTTGCCCTTTAACTGAAATGAATATTACTTGATAGGTTTCATATGACGAGTCTGTCCTGGCTGGAAATGTAACACTGTAGCATGCCAGATGTGTTTGACGACAAATGTGAGCTTGCCTGCCCTCTAACTGGAAGGAATATGGGTTTATCATATGTAAATATATAAATATAGGATATCATATGATTAAGAACTTAGTTTTGTACTGCATGGTGATATTGTTCAATTTCTATAATTTCTAAATAAGAACGTCTCTTTTTTTTAGTAAGACAACGAAAATGGTCTAAATCCACCTACGTCCCTAATTTTGCTACGTCGATAGGGCATACATTCCGCTTGGCAAATCAGAAATAGTACGAGAGCCACTGAATATCTTTTCACGTCCTCCTGGAGTCAAACTACAATTTCGACAGTGATGAAATAAAAGGTTTTTGAATGCATTTATTGCACTTATTGCAAGCAGAGGTGGTATGATGGTCACGGAAATAAAGCAGGGATACATTCATGTTTACATAAATGTGCATGGTGGAATCCTAAGTAATCAGAACGCCGCCTTTAGGAAAAAATGTAAATTACCTTCGTTTTTCTTAACATCTGCGTGACATTGTAAAAGTATTTGAATAAGAATACATTTTTGTCTATAAGTTTTGTATCCTACGATCGCGTAGTCTAAAATTATTAAAGAACATCTAATGATATAAAGAGAAATATTCAAATCTTCATGTATTAAATTTATAATTACGCATGACCACTGATTAATTTCAAAGGGGAATCTGTGCAAAAAATTTCTGAAGTCATCTGATTACCAAAAATGACTGACGTCAGAAATCATTTCTGAGGTAATCGGTATGAAAAGTTTTCTTATAATGCACATCTAAAGACTAATAGAATACTACGGTCGCAGTCAAAAAACTGATAATTTATTCAAGAAATATATTCAAGAAATGATTTTTACGAGGGGTATAAATAAAATAACTTGCCATATGATATAACCACGGCTAGTATGACATTGTACGTATTATGAATACCTCGAAGCCACTCAATTTAGTTTCTGCCGTTTTAAAAAAAAACGCAATCATCTCTAAATAGTTCCCTGAATTTCATACACGATCTGCGGATTTTGTAAATTATATCCATTCACGGAATAAGATAAAATATTCTTTCTCTACCGCAGCTTTTAACATGCTGTATCCATGACCTGACTTTAAGTTCACATTCTGTATTTGCCAATCTCTGAACTTTTGCAGCACCCAGTTTATAGAACGCGATGATTACACTGTATAAAAAAACAAACAAGATCTGCGTAATATTGGTGTACCTTTATATCAAAGTAGTGAATTTCAGCGATGAGTAGGAGTGCTTACACACACTATACCCACATACATGTTTATATATTATTGAAACTGCATGAGTGTATGTTAAGACTTATAACATGCTCGCAGAAGAGTCTTGTCACAAAATACTTTCTGTCTTCAGGTTTGTTCAATTTCTGTCTTTTTAGAGCGTTCAGATACCTTTCGTTGATAATTATGTCCCAAACTTATTCCAAGGTTCACTAAGAATTTGATGATCTAACAAGCGTACAGATTTTTTGAGTATCCGCTGTTTTGACATGAAAATCTTGATCTAGACTTGACTTTAAGTGCACATCTTATATTTGCTAACATGCTAACTTTTGCAGCGCCCAGTTTATAGAACGCAATGATTACACTGTATCCAAAACAAACAAGTTCGGCACGTAACAAAAATGAAATCGTTTATTTCATGTGCAAACATGAAGCTTTTTATTATTGATACGAACATGCTGCCCATGAGCTTTGTTTGTTATTGATACGAACATGCTGCCTTTGAGCTTTCTTTGTTATTGATACGAACATGCTGCCCTTGAGCTTTCTTTGTTATTGATACGAACATGCTGCCCATGAGCTTTGTTTGTTATTGGTACGAACATGCTGCCCATGATCTTTGTTTGTTATTGGTACAAACATGCTGCCCATGAGCTTTGTTTGTTATTGATACGAACATGCTGCCTTTGAGCTTTCTTTGTTATTGATACGAACATGCTGCCCTTGAGCTTTCTTTGTTATTGATACGAACATGCTGCCCATGAGCTTTGTTTGTTATTGGTACGAACATGCTGCCCATGAGCTTTGTTTGTTATTGGTACGAACATGCTGCCCATGAGCTTTGTTTGTTATTGGTACGAACATGCTGCCCATGAGCTCCTACTATCATGCTACCTGAAATCTTACTCAAATAAATGGAGATGATACAATTACTAAACCTGATTAATTTGAAGGATCATGTAAAACACGTGTACCAAAGGTTCAATTACTAGCGCTACACACCAACTTTTCATCACTAATATTTAACATTACGCCGTTAGTTCGCTCACACATACACTCACATTTTATTATATCTCTCCCTCACACAGGTACCAACCCGCTCTATGTTGAATTCTCTCCCTCCCTCCCTCCCCTTCTCTTTCTTTCTCTCTGTCTCTGTCTCTGTCTCTCTCTCTCTATCACACACACATCATGAAAAAAAAACAAAACATGAACAACAAGAATAATAATAATAATAATAATAATAATAATAATACAGCCTACATAAAACATGTGGTAGAATGATTTGGATTGGATTTATAACTGTAGTTGTCCCGCTTTAAGATACCAGTCTCTCTCTCTCTCTCTCTCTCTCTCTCTCTCTCTCTCGCTCTCTCTCTCGATGTTTCTTCATAGGGTACATATCATTGATCCCATTAAATCTAGAGTTTAGTTTCCTAAACGGGAACTGATTAATGTCATAATCAATCGTTAGCTTTGCGAAACAATATATCCGATGAGTCACGAAAACAAATGAATTGGCAGTAAGTTTTCAAAAAACACAAACTCACAACTTTACCAAAAAGAAATCTTAACTTGGGTATCGGCAGTAATATTTTGCACTGCTTTGTCTTCAAAATCTAAGGCAAAACACAATTTTTGTAACAAGTGACATGGCTTTTGATCATGTGACTCTATTGTTTAAACAAAATGGCAGTACCTTATGACTTCAATCTACAGCAGATGCTATTCAGCCGCAGTCAGAGAGAATCGCAATTATTGTTCGCTCTGTGACTTTCGTAAACCAAAATTTACAGTCAATGGTAGAGATTGTAATAATGTAATTTTTGGCACACACGCCAATTCTGTCAGCTGAGATTACAGTCAATTCTCGGCTGACAGAAATGTATCAATGTAATTTTGGCTCAGGCGCCAATTCGTACTGTGTTAATTCAATAATGTTGCAGTATAGCACTTATCTTCAGAAACCGATAAATGAAAGAAAAAAAATTGCCAGCCTTATGCAAAAATACAACGTGCTGGCAGTGAGAATTGTAAAATTTAGGATAGCTAAAATTTCAGAAGCTCCCCCACCCTTTTTTTGAGCTTCATATAGGATTTATAAAATATAAAACTGAGAAACATTTCTAACATAGGATTTACGTTTGTCGCTATAAACTCACAAAAATGGTATCCAAATGTTAATTTTCCCTTGAACTCCAAATGCCACGAAGAAAAAAAAATAAATAGTTGCGGCCCACTTTTCTTTCTTCTTTCACTCCTCTGGTAAAATTATAGGGATTATGAGAATATCGAGGAGATAGTAGCTTTGTTTAAGAAAAAGGTTACTGACTTTATAGATGGGACTAGAGGTTATTTGTATTAATAAGGGATTTAAATTCTTTGTTTTACTCCCCTTCTTTTGCATTCTATTTCCTGTGTGCTCAGTAAATGACTGAATGTTGGTAATTCCAAAAGGCATGTTAAATAGTAGGTGGATGTTTTTTATTTTAAAAAAAAAACATGATGTTTTTTAGTTTTGTTTTTTATCATTACATTTCTTGTTATTGGCCAGAAAACCTCACACATGAAACCTACATTTCTTTCAGTTAAAGGGCAGACAAACTCACATTTCACGCCAAACACATCTAACATGGTAAAGTGTTAAATTTCCAGCCAGTACAGACATCGAAACCTATCACGTATTCATTTCAGTTAGAGGGCAAACAAACTCACATTTTCCGCCAAACCAACGTAACACGTTACAATGTTACAAACAGACTAAACCTGTGATAAAACCTATGAACAAAGATTTAGACAATACATTTTTTCCCCTATACCCGACAAGACGGCTGTCTAATATTAAATCCTGGTTTGGCTCTATAAACATTTTACCCTGTTTAACATGGGAATCCCGTTTGGGTCTCAAGTGGCCCACTATTAACGGAAAATGAGGGTCCTCTTCATTATTAGCTGCAATCGCATCTCCAGTTGAATATTTCTTGTGAATATTTTGATGGAATCTCAATCCAAACCACGGCATTTCATTAATTTTTCAAAGGAGCCACTTTTCTTTCCATAATTCATTATCCAGCAAAGTTTTTATTATTGGTTAATGACGCTCAGATTCCGCACTTCAATAGAATTCCAAATGACTACTTCCCAAAAGTATTCATGATACAATACTAAATGTAACTACAGCAACGTATATCTATCTATATGTGCACCTGATTGAACCGATTAACTGTTTCCATAGACATAATGGTCCGATGTCTGCCGTTGAAATTGTAAAATCTCTACATTTAGTTGTTGATACATCGACACCTGTATTCTCGAAACCGTCCAAATTTATTCGGCCCCATCAATACATTACAATCTTTAACAACCCATTTTACCTTTTAAAATCTACAACCCCTTGTCAGCTATGCAATTTGTTATCACTGACCTTACTGATATCACCTAGAAATGAAACATTTGAAAATTCTTCCTTAACTTGGTGCTTCTGGCCATTCGTACTGTAAAAATATTAGTGAGAACCGTGATGGTTCAGTGGTTAGCTTGCTTGTCTCGCAAACCGAAGGTTGCATTTTCGAATCCTGCCCAGACCAGCCAAAGTCGGCTGCTGTGGCGTGTCTCTGTGTAAGGTAGTTTACTCCCATTTCCTCGGCACCATATGCCCTGTCATGTGTTGACGTGCCGTTAAACAACAAATGAACAAACAAAAAACGGAAAACATTTTAAACTTCAAGGATTACCGAATAGCGGTGTTTACTTGTAAAATTGTTCACAGGTGTATACGGTGAAGCAAGCAGGATCGGAGCACAGGCACAATGAGGGATCATCGCAATCCTGTTCAAACATAAGAACTTGAAGTGCATTATTGTATAAAGGTAAAGTATATGTGTACATGAACACCAATATTGCGAAGTTCACTGTTATTAAGGTATTATACCTACTTGGTGTTTAGTTCTCTCTGTATGACCTACACAGATGTAATTTCTCTGCATGTTTCAATTTTGAACTAGGGGCGGATCCAGGGAGCGAGTGGTGTCGGTGTTGGTGGGATGGGGTGGGGTGGTGCAGGACTGTGCCGGTGCCCCCTCCCTCCACAAAATGAGCGCGAAACAAGTTGTCGTCACAGTTAGATGGTTAAAATTATACACAGGAAACGCTTAAAATTCAGGAGCTTCCAATCGGCCCCCACCAGAAGTTCCATCCCACAGACCTATTTGCCACCCCACCCCAAAACGATATTCTTTGAATCGCAACATAGAGCAGATTTGAATATAAGCAGAGTACAATTGATATTATCCTATTAGTACATCAGTGAAAGTAACAGAGGCACATGGGGACAACATTGTAAGAGTTGTTTCAATTACGTTCTTTTCTTACTAGTGAAGCACACCACAATCTCGTAAATTGGCCCTGGTCAAATTTTAAACTTAAATGCTACCTCAGATTAGGATGCACATAAATGTGTAAAGATATATCTATATGGTACAATGGCTGATAGCGGACGACATATTACAACATCATGGATAGCAAAATCGAAAAGTTCTTACTAAATTAAAGCCATTTAAAAAAAAAAATTATCATGCATATATTTTCTACGTTGGTCTGCTGTGTGTTACTCTCGGCAGAGGATGCAAGTAGTAGAGTGGGGGTATCTAGCTACAGTGTGGGCACTCTGGCTACGTACGGGAGTTTAACATTGGGGGGCCTATCCAGCTACGTACGGGAGTTTAACATTGGGGGGCCTATCCAGCTACGTACGGGAGTTTAACATTGGGGGGCCTATCCAGCTACGTACGGGAGTTTAACATTGGGGGCCTCTCCAGCTACGTACGGGAGTTTAACATTGTGGTACCGTAATGTAGTGACAAAAGACAACGTCTACTACCATCAAAAAGGGGTGGAGGGTGGGGAGGTGTTTTGATAGTAGTAGACGTTGTCTTCGTCACTACATTACGGGGTGGGGGAGGGTGTGGGAATAGAATTAATCTTTCTTGATAATGGGTGGTCCTGATAAGGACCATTGGAGGAATATTTTTATTTCCCCCAACATTGAGTTAGGAAGCCTGGGAGGTGGAACTTGTTTTTCTTCTTCTTCTTCTCCTCCTCCTTCTTCTCAGGTATCCAGTCGGGATGATCAATTTTCTGAACTTGTTCTGAATTTTCATCCAGTTCAAGTTCAGACGATTGAATTGTTTTTCTCTTTTCTCCTTCACCCACATTAACTTGATTTTGGCGACCTCCTGTTCCATAATTTTTTTAATAATGGTTTCTACTCGGAGCAGGGCCGCTTCTTGTCGAGTGAGGATGATACATTTTAAATGATCATCCAATTTATGGATGTAATCCAAAACTTCTTTAAGAAGTCCTACTCGACAAGGTGAAGAGGAGTTGTTACTCTTCTTAACTTCCTCCTCCTTCGTCACTTCTTGAATTAAATTCAAAATCAAATTAATGTAGGTGAAGTGATTTATTTCCCACTTCCAACTGACTGGATACCACCACATCATTTTTTCCCTATAATACTTCACTTCCACCATCCAGTCCCAGGCTTCCTGTAGATTTTCAATGATGTCAAGCATTCTTCAGCAATGAAGTGTGAATGGCGCTACTGTGGATGGCACCACTTTATATGCGAGAAGCGCGGACGTGATGGAAAACATCCCCCCTTTTTTTTTTCCAAAAAAAATCCACACACCACACATAACATACATGGGGAGACTATGACAAAAACAAAAAACAAATATACAAACAACATATAAAAAACACACACTTATATAGGTAATATTGGAAAAATAATTAATCTTTTCTTGAAAAATGGGTGGTCCTAAAAAGGACCGTTTTTGTTTTTGTTATTGTTGTTGTTTTTAACAACAGGAGCATCTCCTAGAGGGTTTTCTTTTTCTTTTTAAACTTCTTCGAACATCGGGCCGATACAGCAAAACCCTCTTTAGACAACATTGTCTCTCCACATAAGTTTGTCTATACCATGTAGCTGTGTCTGTAATTTTGGTTTTAGCCCATGATGCTTTTACATACATAAGGAATGCTGGATTAAACAGCATTCCTGAAACAATGTTGGAGGATTCAACACTAACCCACATGATTATGTTTTATGAGTGGTCGTCTTGGAGAAAACCGGTGAAGCTTTTATGAAACCAGCGGTTGTATATATACCTTACGATCGGATTGAAATGGATGCAAATCAACTACCAATCCAAACACGCGTTACAAGTCGGTTCGGTTTTCTTCCAATGGCAAGAGAGCGGAGGTGTGACGTCATCTCGGGTATAAAGGTATCGTAGCGTTCGTAGGGGGTTTATTACTTTTTTCGACAGCCTTCATGGAGACTGGAAAGACAAGTACTACATCAATGTATTGGAGTGATCCTGCAACGATAATGAATGCTGCGGCATTATTGAACTTCCGGTCGGAAGACTTTGATTTAGATTTACTAAATCAAGAGTTTGACAATACTGCTACTACTACTACTACTGCTACTACTGTACCAATGGTGGATGATTTTAAAAGAAGACAAATGGAAGAGATGGAAAATTTTGTAAAAAAGCAACGGGAAGAGGAAGAAATGTTTCTTCTTCTTCAACAACAACAGAAAGAAGAAGAAGAGAGAAGAAAACAAAGTGAAGAAGAAGAAATCAGACAGCAACAGCAGCAGCAGCAGTTACAAGAGGAGGAGAAGAAGGAAACAGGAAAGGAAAGCATCAGTTTTCAAGAAAGAACTGTAAGTCTGATGGAAGAGATATTATATGAGTTAAAATGGTTGACCAATGTCTATAAGTATTCTTTAACTCATCAACCACCTAAACGGAAAAGACCATCAAGGGCTAAACAACATTCTTCTTCTTCTAAGCCTTCCACGCCACCACCAGTGACTACCACCATAATGAAAACACCATCAGTAGCAGCAGCATTAACAGGATATGGATTAGGCCGTGGTAAAGGACTACGGCATTTGAAGTTAATTTGAAAGTTTTGTTTTGAAACCAAAAACAAAACAACCCAACGGTCCTTTTAAGGGCCCCCAGATTTCTAGAAAAGAAATCAAATTGCCAAAAATCAAGTTAAAACTTTTAAAAAATCCCACCATGATAAAAGTGTGAGTGCGTGCGTGCGTGCGTACATTTCTACTCTAAAACAAAATAACACAAAACCACTTACTTTTTTTCTCTCCAGTCTTGTGTATTCATCCAATTTTTTTACAAAATAATTCAGCAATATAACATATAACACCAAAAAAAAACCACACAAGAAAACAAAGTTCACTTTCTGTAATGCTTGTGTGGCTTGAATTGAAACACTGGAGTTTCATTCTCACTGTCTCTCTTGTGTTTCTTGAATTTCTTCTTCATAGGAATCCTGTTTTCCTTTTCTTCTTCTTCTTCATTCTCACTGTCTTCCATTCCTCTTTCTCTCTTCTTACTTTTCCTGATGATATGTTCTTCTTCTTCTTCTAGGTTTGTTAATTTTGAATCCACTTCCTCCCTCTCCTCTTCTTCTTCTTCTTCTTGTTCTTCTTTCTTTTGTGGGCATTCCGAAGACCAATGTCCTGGTCCTTTACAATGATAGCAGATATCTTTCCCTTTATCTCTCTTTTGCTGTTGACGTTTGGGGCAATCTGGAGCCCAATGTCCTTTCTCTTGACAGATGAAACAAGTATCTTCACTTTTATCTCTATTGACAGAGGAGGAGTAGTCTTTACTCTTACTGTACGTAGTATACTTTCGAATCACTGTCTGTAAATCTCTCACCAAAAAAGCAATCTGTCTTTTTGACTCTTCCATCTTGACAGCTTGAAAGTTCAATCACCAAAGACTGATTCTGAAGGTAAGAAGCTCTCTCTTTATATACTCTTCTCTCTCTATATAAAGGTACCTGGGTGAAAACTCAATCAGTTTCAAATCAGAGTTCAAGATGAAAAGATCACGTCCAAACCATGATAAATCAGAACAAGAACAAGAACAAACCAAGAAGCCACGGCGACGAAGGTATTCCGTGCCTCCTGAAACACCCTTAGAGGAATTACTGTCTCAAGTCCATGCCAGTGACTTTGAAGACGAAATGAGTGAACAACCTGAAACCCAAACTTCCAAACCACCACTACCACCCAAAACCAAAACCAAAACCAAAACCACTACTACCAACACCAGAACCCCTGACCAAGAAAGTCCTACCGTGGCTCCTGAAAATTACTATCGGATTCGAGAGACACAAAAAATCACTTCTCGAAAATTTAGGACCACGGCCTACACTCACACAGTACACTTCAAAGACTTCAAGTCCCAAGTACCACCCGAGAAAGCGGCAGGGTTCATTAGTGATTTGTGGGAATCTGTCTTAATCAACTTGAAACGGCAATGTGGAGCCAAAGAAGAGGATCGCTTGAGACTGACCATCCATCATGACCAATTGAAGAGTCCCGTTTGGATTGAATTTAGTACTCCGGCAGAATTAACGCCAGACAAAGTCATGTCTAAAATAGAACATGTACAACAATCCAATGACAAATTTACCATCACCGATGGAAAGGCCACCCTTTACATGACCCACGTTTCTCCACCTCGAGGAAGTGGACGAAGCAGAAAAACTTTATCGGTAGATGATCTTCGTACTACCAAATGCAGTGTCGTCCAAATTAACAATACAGAAGATTCAATGTGCTTAGCTCGAGCTATCGTGGTGGGTCGTACCTTTGCTAACAAGAATGAGAGCAAAGAATGGAAAAAAGCCTGGAATAATATTCGAACATCGCAAAGACCCCAACAACGAAAAGAAGCAGAACTCTTGTTGAAACAAGCGGGGATCCCTAAAGAGACCGTGTGTGGCATTTCTCAAATACAGCAACTTCAAGATGTTTTGGCTCCTCATTATACGTTAAAAGTTCACCCTCAAGAAGTGCGCGGAGATCTACTGTTTCGAGGCCCTGATTTTCCTGAGGGAAAATACATTCATCTTTATCACCATCAAGAACATTTTGATACCATTACCAGTATTACTGGATTTTTGGGATACTCTTACTTCTGTGAGAAATGTAACAAAGGGTGTAATAGTAGGGAGCGACACATTACTTGTGGAGAAAGATGTCGGGGTTGTTTAGCCAACACGCCATGCCTTCTTGAACCACAACAACAACATCACATTTATTGTGAAACCTGTCGACGCCGTTTTGTCAGTTCTACTTGCTACGAACAACATCGCAAGACTCAGGGTCACCAACAAAAATGTGCTTGTGAGTTATTACAATCGTGTTCTACGTGTGGACAACTCATTCGTACCAACAACTCCAAGAGACACGTTTGTGCTGGCAAGAAAAAATGTTCTATTTGTCATCAGATCGTCGATTTTGATCATCGATGTTTTATTCAAAAGCATGACAAGATAGAGAAGAAAGAAATAAAGATGAAGAAAAACAAGAAACAAGTAGATTTCATCTTTTTTGACTTTGAATGCATGCAAGAAACAGGCACTCACATTCCTAATTTCTGTGTAGCCCATAGGGCTTGTGATCAGTGCATTCAAGAATCGATTCATTTTCACTGTCCTCATTGTAGTAGGATTCCAGGAGGACGTGAAAAAATCTTTCGTGGAGTGAATACTTTGTCGGAGTTTGCTGAATGGGTTTTAGACCCTACCACCCACGACAGTTGGAGCGAAGAAGACATTCATCGTTACGGAGATTGTCATCGGTATGCGACCGTCATAGCTCACAATTTTTCGGGATACGATGGACAGTTTTTACTTAATTATTATTTGAACCATGGAACCGAACGTCCTGAAGTCACCATGAACGGAAAAAAACTCATCTACATGAAAGTAGGACAAGTTCAATTCAAAGATTCAATAAGTTATTTGGCCATGCCTTTGAGTCGCATGCCAAAAACCTTCGGCATGACAGAAATGGCCAAAGGTTACTTTCCTCACTTCTTTAACACGGAAGCTAATCAACAGGCCGTCCTACCTCATTTGCCTGACCTTCATGATTACGACCCCGATGGAATGCGACCCGAACAGCGAGAAGCTTTTCACGCTTGGTACCGTGTTCACCAGAACGATCCCTTTGACTTTCAAGAGGAGATGCTCAAATATTGTCGATCGGATGTAGATATTTTAAGGCGTTGTTGTGGAAAATTTCGAGAGTTATTTCTCGATAGTGCGGAGGTCGATCCTTTGAAAGATGCAGCCACCTTACCTAAAGCCTGTTCCTTAGTCTACAGACAAAATTTCATGCCCGAAAACCAACTGGCCATCATTGACTCCAACACGGGGGTTTTTGCTAGTCGTCAATATTCGGTCAAAGCTTTACGTTGGCTTCATTACTTATGTCAAAAAGAAAACAAATGGATACAACATGCTAGAAACGGAGGAGGAGAAAAAAAGATTGGAGGTTATTCCGTGGATGGTTGGGATTTAGAAAACCCGCACACGAGTACGATCGACGTTTGAAAATCGATCCTGAATTTAAAACCATCACTCAAAGTTACGACGCAGCCGACATCGAACCTTTAGATCCACGTCACAGTTTATTTGGAGGACGAACCAATGCCACTTGTTTACTGTACGACATGAACGAATCCCAAGGAGAAGAAATCAAATACATTGACGTGTGTTCTTTGTATCCTTGGGTGTGCAAATATGCTCGTTTTCCCACTGGACACCCTGAAATTTTAACAGAGCACATTGACGTGGAACACATTCGTCAATACGAAGGATTGATCAAATGTAAAGTTTTACCTCCCACAAACTTGTTTCATCCCATCTTACCTTGCCATTGTCAAGGAAAATTGATGTTTCCTTTATGTCGGACGTGTGCCGAAACGTGTAACCAAGATCATCCCTGTCACCACACGGAGGAAGAACGGTCAATGATAGGAACGTGGGTCAGTGCCGAATTGTTTCGGGCATTGGATCGTGGATACCGTTTATTGAACGTGTATGAAATTTGGCACTTTCCAACTACAACCCAATACCAAAAGGACGACGCCACTAATCATCCAGGCATTTTTTCGGGGTACGTGAACCAATTTCTCAAACTGAAACAAGAAGCTAGTGGTTATCCTTCGTGGTGTCAAACTCCCGAAGACAAAGTTCGATTCAAAGAAGAATACCGTGACATCGAAGGCATCACTTTAGAAGATGTAGAAAAAAATGAAGGAAAAAGATCGTTTGCTAAAGTGATGTTGAATTGTTTGTGGGGAAAAATGGCTCAACGTACGATCTTACCCAAAACGGAATACGTGGACGATCCTTATCGTTACTTTAAACTGGTGGACGACAAAAGTATTCTAGTTAAACACGTTGAAATCGTCCGTGAGGATTTGATCATTGTTAATTTTGAAGATGAACCCAAGTTTGTTAAACCTGACAAGTTTAGTAACGTAGTCATTGCCGCCTACGTGACTGCTCATGCTCGTTTGAAATTGTATGACGAAGCATTAGAAGTCTTGGGAGATCGTGTTCTGTATTTTGATACTGACAGTTGCATTTACATTCATCGTCCCGGTTGCCCCCACCCTACCATTCAAGGAGATCGTTTAGGAGCCTGGACAGACGAGCACCCTCAAGATACCATCCTGAGTTTTGCTAGCGGTGGCCCTAAAAATTATGGGTACCGATACCGAGACCCTCAAGGTCAACTTCACACCTCCTGTAAAGTCAAAGGATTGACTCTGAACTATCGAACTAACCAAGTCGTGAACTTTGAGGTTTTAAAAAATGCTCTGTTGTCTGGACAAGTGAAAGATTTTCAAGTAGCCACGTTAGAACCTCACAAGATTGTTCGCCTACCAAATCATAAAATTGTGACTCGACCTGTTCAAAAGTGTATCGTATCGTGTACCAAAAAAGAGTGAGACTTCCAGATCACACCACTTTACCTTACGGACACGCCGATTTGGAGAAGTATAAAAAAAGGAAACCCTCCTCTTGAAAAAAAAACAAAAAAAGATGTCTTTAACAACAACTTGGGCTTTGCCTGACTATGGTGAGTGTGACAGTCGCTTGAAAACGTTCAAAAATTGGCCAAAACACATGCCTGACTATTGTTATTGTCCTCATCGATGGAGCACCAAAAAACTTAGGAACAATGGATTACCTACTTCCTACGCTTTAGCCAGAGCAGGTTTTGTTTACTTTGGACAAGGAACACAAGTTCAGTGTTTTAGTTGTGGTGCCACTATTCGTATGGATTGTAAGAAATCCGCTCTCCTGGAACATACCAGATGGTCACCAAACTGTGCTTACCTTTCTTTGGCGTTTCCACGGATCACATTACAATACTTTTCGGATGGTACAGTCGACAGGTATAAAAAAGGAACCCCTTCCAAGCCTAACCTTCATTCTGACTTTTCACGTGAACCGAGCAAGAAGAAAAAAAAATAGATGAGTATTTTTTCCAGTTTTGAGGAATTTGAGTGCGATGCTGAACCATGCCATGACGAGGCCGATGCCGTACGTTGTGACATCGTGGATTCAGTCACTCACCGGCGATCTAACTCTAAAGAGGCAGAACGCCCTTTTTGCTTCAGTGGAAATACTAAAGGAACTGGTATTGACGTTAACGATAACAAGGTGAATGTGGAGCCCTATTGGCATATCAGAATACCTGTGACTTTATTTGGTTATTCCAAGTATGAAAGTCGACTCGAGTCATTCAAAGACAAGTGGCCAAAATTTCTAGATGGACCTAAACCGGAAAGTTTAGCTAGATCTGGATTTAAATACACGGGAGAAGGAGATAAAGTTCAATGTTTTAGTTGCGGTGTGAAACTTCGCCATTGGGAGCCTACCGACTCAGCTTACATTGAACATGCCAGATGGTCTCCGCACTGTCACCTCTTACCTTTAGTGGCTTTAGAACAGTACGGGTACGATGAGCCAGATAACAAGAAGTAATACAATGGAGGAGAAGAATACTTATTCTTTAGATGAACTTATTTGTGGTTTACCTTTAGAGATTCAAGATCGTATTTTTCAGTATATTCCTACTTTAGAAGATCGTATTCGTGGATTACCTTTGGAGCTACGAGAACGGATTTACCAAGAATTTGTTCACATTCAACTGAAACGTAAAAAAGAGTTACATCCTTTACGACAGACTTGTTGTAACCAATGGTATTTGAAAACAATAAGACATTTGATTGCTAAGAAGATATTCAAATGGTCAGACATTGATGAAGATTTACATCACCAATTTAAGAAATTGGTGGGGGCTACCTACAATGTAGCAGTGGAATATAGAATTCCATGGAAGGATGTGAAGGAAAAAAATGTGACTAACATAGACGAATACCAAAAACTGTTAGAAGAACTGTCCCCTCAAGCCGAAGCGCCTTTTCATTTTTTGAAATTAGATAGGATAATCACTGAAACTGGTGTTGGATCATATTCATATCCTTTACCTACCGATTCCATTTGGTTGGTGTGTGAGTATTTTGTCACCAAGAAACCTACTCTACAAGATCGCATTCGTGACTTGCCTTCAAAGTTGCAAAAACGGATTTACGATGAGTTGGTTCAGATTCAAGTGAAACGTAAACTTCAAGTGATTCCTCGATTTCAAGGCTATGGCTACTTTCGTCGCATCAGAAATTTGATTCTGAACAACGACTATCACCAGTATCGTGAAGAATACAAAAGAGAAGTATTTCTTTCCAAATCGGAAACTTTACCCAAGTACATTAGTGTTTTGCCTTTGAATGTGCGAGAACAGATTTACCGAGAGTTTCTGAAATTACAAGTGAAACGTAAACTCAAAGTTATTTCTCGAGCTGTGAACTATGCTATCTTCCAAAGTCGTAGAAGACTGATTCTGGCAAACTTATATTGCAATAGCTACGTTCACGGAGACTTTCTCAAAAGGTACCAACCTTGGGAGCCTGGCTATAAAAACATGCCACCCAAGATACCAACCTTAGCCATCGACCCCTATAAAGAGGAGGCGGCACGTCTCAAATCACTTTACTCGTGAAACGGATTCTGTGGTGGAAGGAAGTCAAACATGAGCCTTCATGCTTTATCGGTACATGAAAGAGAAATTATACTCAAAGTGTTGAAAGTGGTCATGAACATTTCAAGTGGGGAAGAAGACATTAGAACAAATTTATCTTGCCGTGACACATTTGAAGAAGTGTGTCTTGTTAGTTGGATGCACCAAGAACTTAATAAAGGTTGGAAAGATGTACGTGACTGGAAAAGTGTTGGCTTCGATGCTTGGCTACAAGAAGTACCACAGTTTGCCAAAGATCTAGCCCGTCACCACTAAGTGTCTAATATTGTTTGACACAGCCTGGCTATAAAAGAGTGGGTATGCCTGAACTCTACACACCAGTTGTGAAACTGATTCCGTGGAAGGAAATCATAGATAAAATTCAGACCTTAGAGGATTATAAAAAAGTGATACAAGAACTGTGTCCATTGAATTTTGGACGTTATGTGGTATGTGTCATAGTGACTTCTTATCTTGGAATTCGTTTTCCAGGACATTCGTTGTGGACTATTTTTGAGAACAAGTGTTTGCCTTGGATTCTTTTGAACGATCCGTGGTTGTTTTGAACTCAATTGTTGTTGTTGAGTTCCAAAAAAATAAAACAATATGACCGTGTGTTCTTCTTCTTTGGACTTAGTATAAGAAGAAGACTATAAATATTTGATTTTATCAGTCCACGAAAGACAAATTGTACGTATAGCGTTGAGAGTGGTGATGAAAATTAGTGACGAACTTCCATGTGAAGAAGACATTCGTCACACTTTATCTGTGCATAAAACATTTCAAGAAGTGTGTACTGCTAGTGAGTTACACCAACAACTTTTCAATTGGAAAGATATACGCCCCTGGAGAAACCTTGGTTTCCAATATTGGTTACAAGAAGTGGCCCAGTTCAGCAAAGATTTGGCCACTTGTTCATAAGGTTCTAAAAGTGAAAAAATGGGAACCTCGATGGGAAACCCTAAAAGAAGAAAAAGAAGAAAAAGTACCTGACACCACCACCACTGTGGTTCCAATACCTCTTGAGGAGGAACACCACCACCCTTCTTTACCACCACCACCACCACCACCGCTACCGTCAGAAGATTCAAAAAAACAAAAGACGACCAGAAGAAGAATGTCACCACAAACAGTGTCTTTCATGACTAGGACACGAAACAATTGTTGTACATTGACGTGTTTATATGACAGTTTGATGGTTTTAGTAGGAGCCCTAATTGTGTACCTGATGATTTTACTTGCCTATTTTCTCACTCGTACTGTAAAAGATTGAATGACTTGTAAAAAAAATATGTTATTTGTTGGTTGGTTACTTTTTTTAAAAAAAATAAACGTGTATGAAAACGTATAAAATGCCTTGGGTTTTTTGTCTTCTTCTCAAAAATCTTCTTACCTCAATCATGGCTACATCCTCCTCTTCTACTACCTCGTCTGCTTCCTCCTCCTCTTCTGTGGTGAAAGTGATTGACGAAAAGTTAGATCGTCAAAGTTGGAATGCTTTGTATCTGCGCCATCCATTTAACATGTTGATTGCTGGACCAAGTGGTTCAGGCAAAACCGAATTTGTCAAACGATTGATCGAACACAAAACTGATTTGTTTGATCGTCCACCTCAACGTATCGTGTGGTGTTACAAAGAGTGGCAACCGTCTTACACGTTATTGAAAGAAAGTCAAGGAGAAACCATTTCCTTTGTGGATGGTATTCCTCACGAAGACGATGGAATCGTGTCTGACGTGAGTCAAACTCATTTAGTTATTTTTGATGACATGTTAGGAGAAGACGAAGAAGAAATTAAACTTTGGTTTACACGAAAAGGACACCATCGTAATGCTAGTGTTGTCTACATTACACAAAATTTATTTCAAGAAAGTAAAGCCCATCGAACCATTAGTTTGAATGCTCATTACGTGGTCTTGTTTAAAAGCCCCAGAGACAAATCTCAAGTACAAGTGTTAGCCAAACAGTTAGGAGCTCCTTGGCTCAATTATGCGTACGACGATGCCACTCAAACCCCTCACGAGTATTTACTCATTGACTTAAAACCGACCACTCCTGACTATTTGAGATTTCGTGCCAGTATCTTTCACTCTTGGGGTCAAGAAGGTGGTCCTGTCATTTACACGTCCCCTTCAGCTCATTTTAAAACAAAACTATAAAAACAACCTACGACGTCATTTCTGTCACACACTCTTTTTGAGAGAAGATGACTTCCTTTCAAGCTCATCCTTCGGCTAAATTGATTCGTGCCTTGTATGGCATCAGTCGTGAAAAAAATGCACAAGTCCGTGCTCATTTGTTAGAAGCGAGTCTTAAAGAAGTGTTACGATGGTTTACTTTGACGGCACGTCAATTACTACAAGGTATCATTCACATCCCTCATCAAACTCAACGTTTATTTCAAAAACATAAAGTAGCATTGTCACAACTGGCTGATCCTAGAATCGATTCACGGACTAAAAAACAAATCATTTTAACTCCTGGTGGAAGTGGTTCTTTAGGAGGAGTCATGATTCGTTCCCTTTTGAAATGGGATCCTAATGCCCAAGCCAAAGCCAAAAATCCAAATCACCTAAAAAGAAGAAGAAGAAAAGTCCAAAGAAGAAGAAGAAAACCAGCCCTAAGAAAAAGAAAAGTCGTGCCCAGAAGAAGAAGAAAAAAACCACACCCACTACCACCACTATCACCCGACGTAAAAGAGGTACTGCAGCCAGGACGCAAACGTACACCCGCAAAACACCACCACTACCCCTACCATCATCATCATCATCATCATCATCACAGTCCCCCATGATGGCGAGGTCTCCTTTTGCGTCCACCTCTTCCTCTTTGTCTTCTTCACCACCCTCTTTTACCATGATGCCTGTCAAACCAGACTTAAGATCCGTGTTTCCTAATTTGATGCAAAAATGGAAACCTATTTCGAAAGTTACCCCGTCGGGACCGTCGACTTCAGCTGATTTAGCCATGGCAGCAGCCACCCACAAAGTACCATCCCCTAAAACCAAAGTCCAAGAAAGAACTGGTATCTTACAAAGTTTAGTGGATTTATCCAAACAAGAATTGAGACGATTTAGTCCCTTGAAAACACCTCAACGTCGAGTCAGACCTGTCGTAAAGTTGGTACGTCGTGCAGACAATCAGTGGAGACGTATTCCAGTATAAAATAGAAGGGTACCCTGCTAAAAGACTTCAGACTTGTTTTCTACCGACTAAAAAAGATGGCTCCCAAGCGTGCACACCACCACCACCACCACCAAAAAAAGAAGAAAACCAAAACCAGCAAAAAAGGACGACTTCCCCCTCGTCTGGCTAAACATTGGGATGTCTTGTCTGTCTTGACCAAATCCAAACCTCCCATTCAAACAGCTCCTAAAGTAATCATCGATACCGTGTGTGAATGTTGTTTGAACGTCTTGAAAGGAACGGTACCTTTGTCCAAGATACAGAAACAAAAATTAGGGAAACATCGGAACGTTCTTCGTCAAATGGTCAAAAAGAAAATACCTCTTCAACAAAAGAAAAAAATGTTGGTACAACGAGGTGGATTTCTACCTATGTTGATAGAACCGTTGTTAAAAATAGCCGCTCCTTTGTTAGGAACGCTTGCTGGACCACTTTTAGGAGGGGTCATGCGATAAAAAAAGAAGATAAAAAGGACCACCCTTCTCTGAAAAGACCACACCTTTTTGGTAGGACGAAAACTGACTTTAGTACCTTACAAACGATGGATGGAATTTCATCGTTGGAACGAACAACGGATACCTCATTTACCACCCAATCCTAATCTCAACGAAATGTCTCAGTCTCAGTTACAACAAGAAATACAATCCCTGATGGAATGCAGCGATTTGTCCGAAACAGAAAAATTGCAACGGTACGGTCAACTTTTACAACGTCTACAACTCTTTCGTCAAAAAGCAGTCGACAAAACAGCTTCACCCACTCTGAGAGATTTTAAGGCTCTGATGAAAAGCGAACCTAAAGTGACTATCAAAAAAGAAAAAGAAGAAGAAGAAGAAGAAGAGTTTTTACTAACTCCACCTCTTAAAAAAATAAAAAAGTTAGCCACCCCGGATTGGATAAAAAAGAAAAGGTCTACCCCTTTACCCTCAGAAGAGAAAAAGAAAGAAGTGAAGAAAGAAGTCAAAACAGAACCGATGACCCCTGATCGAACTCCTCCCTTTACCCCAGTAGCACGTCGGACACGTAAACAACAATCCAAAAAGATACCTCACGAAGAAAAGAGTATTGGGACTTGGTTAACTTATTCTTGAGAAAAAAAAATCATGGAGAAACTGTTAGCTACCATTTATTACAATCCTGGCCATGCTGCTGGTTACGGAGGAGTTCAAAAATTATATCGAGCTGCTAAAAGTCAATTGAAAAGTGTACGTTTACCCGAAGTACGACGATGGTTAGAAGAACAATCGACGTACACGTTACACAAACCCATTCGACGTAAATTTTCTAGAAGTACCACTCAAGTGGAAGGGATCGATCATCAATGGCAAGCTGATTTAGCAGACGTCTCTCATTTAGCCACTTACAATCGTGGTCACAAATATTTGTTTTGTGTCATCGACGTGTTTTCCAAATTTGCTTGGGTCGTGCCTTTGACTTCTAAAAGCAGTACCGAATTGGTACGGGCCTTAAAATTGGTCTTGAAACAAAGTGGACGCCAACCTTTACGATGGCAAACGGACAAAGGCACCGAATTTCTAAACCAAGCTTTTCAAAAAGAATTGAAACAAAGACACATTCATTTTTTTACTACCGAAAATCCTGAAACCAAAGCCAGTATTGTGGAACGTTTTCAAAGAACTTTGAAAGAACGCATGTGGAAATATTTTACACATCAACATACTCTCAAGTACATCGACGTGTTACCTCGTTTGGTCAAAGCGTACAATCAATCGTACCATCGTAGCATTGGATGTGCCCCCGAAGAGGTCAGCCCTGAAAACGAAGTGACCGTGTTTGATAAATTATTTGGTTCACCCCAGAAGAAGAAAAAGAAAAAGACACCCTTGTTGGAGTTAAAGACGGGAGATTGGGTTCGCATCGGAAAAACCAAACGTACTTTTGACAAAGGTTATTTACCTAACTGGACTACCGAATTGTTTCGTGTCACTACCCCCGTCCGTGGTCGTGATCCTCCCGTCTATAAATTGGAAGACATTCACGGTGAAGTACTCAAAGGAACATTTTACTTGCCTGAGTTACAACGAGTGACTAAAAAAGAAGACACCTTGTACGACATCGAAAGCATTCTCGAACAAAGAACACGGAAAGTTGGTAAACGACGAATAGAAGAAGTCAAAGTACGTTGGAAAGGATATCCCCCTAGTTTTGATTCTTGGATTGCAGCTTCTCAAGTCGTCGACTATAAAAAGAAAAAGAAGTAAACTCACAACATGCCATTCAACACAGTAGCCACCCAGACGCCTTCAACGACTCCTTCACAGAGTTCTTCTTCTCTTCAAGAATTACAAAAACAACCACTTTGGAGAACGGGTGCCTAAAAATCAAATCGTCTTTTTCTGCCAAATTTTTGTAGTGTATTGTGTCATCGGAGCCGCTATTGCCAATTTGAGTTTACAACAAGGAGACAAACAATTGTGGACCATTTTACTCAGAAGTTGCATCGGTTATCTTTTACCCAGTCCCTCTTTGAAATTTACGACCACGATCGACAACAGTCACCACAACAACGCCAGTTCATCTTCTTCTTCCAGTCACCACAATACCAGTCCTCTTTTGGAACCTTTTGAACATCCTTCTTCTGTCCACTTGAGTGACTCCTCGGACACCAGAACAACCACCTTAGAACTATGAATGACCAATTTTATTTAACGTTACCTAGTGACAGTTCCATGGATGTGTTTCCCAACAACCGCTTATGTTGTTTCACGGCCAAATTACCTCAAGCCATTCAACTGGATCACGATACTCATTGGGAAGTGAGATTGGTAGAAATCATTCATCCTACGCAAATCATAAACATCAACAAAACTCAAAACACTATGGTTGTACAAATCTTGAACAAAAAAATACATGATCACTTGGTAAATAATGATCCTGAAATCTGGAAAGAAAACCCTGAAGATCCAGACATGAAAGGATCATTCAAAAAGTTAGTACCAGATCCTAAATCTACTCAACCTACTGTCTATTCTCAGATTACTCTGAGAATTCCTACAGGATATTATTTTAGTCCTGAACATTTGGTGGACACCATTAGAACCCAGTTTGCACGCCAATTTAGCCAAGCCATATCAGCAGCCAATAAATTTGTAAGAATTGCTTACCATGCTTTGGCACGACGTTTAATTGTCCAATTTTTCAAAGAGAGAGGGCAACTCATTACTGAGAAAGATAAAGGTTTACCTTTGGAAGAGAGAAAATATTTGACCATTGAATTTTGCTCTGGATTGTTTGGTATTTTGGGTGGAAATAAAGATTTTACCGCTGAAAGTGATTTAGAGTTTGGAACCAACGTAGAATTTGGACATAAATTTAAACATCCTATCGAATTGAATGGTGGACTGAATTTAATGTTTGTGTATTCCGATGTGGTGGAGTACAACGTGGTGGGACACACATCCGCTCCGTTACTGAGAGTCATGCCTTTCAAATTGGATATTGGTGGTGGTGGTGGTTCTAGTATTACTGTGGACGATGAGGGTGGAAGTACTACCACTAGAAATTCTAGTGTTGGTGGCAACATCTTTCACGTTCACCGTGAATTTGTTCATCCTCAATATCTTCCAGTCAGTAAATCGTATTTTGACAGTGTCCAGATTATTATAAAAGGAGATTTAGGACAAGATGTACCATTCATTGACCAAGGAAAAGTCACGGTGAAACTACATTTTCGAAAAAAACAACAAGTTCTCTAACATTCCTCAAAAAAAAAATGTATCCAGTGTACCAAGGAGTGGCTCGACAACGAGGACATGGTTTAGGAGATATGTTAAAATCAGCCTTTCGGACAGTAGCTCCTATTTTGAAACCGATGGTGTCTCGAGGATTTCATGCCTTAAAAGATGCCGCTTTGACACAAGGAAAAGAATTTTTGCAAAATGTTCTCATCGACAAACAAAATCCAAAAGAAGCTTTTTTGAGAGCAGGCAAAAATGTGCTGATGACGACTGGTAAAGATCTTTTAGGTCTCCGAGAAAATCCTATAAATACGCTTCACGCTTCAGACTCTGGCATTACTTCACAGCAGCAAGGACAAGGTAGAAAGAGACGACGACGACGAGCTCGAAATCCTTTCAAAGTTCATAAAAGAACACACGGTAGTACTTCCAGAAAAAAATAAGAAAAGAAGAAGAACTGGTAGAGAATTAGACGTATTTGATTATTAAACTGTGAAAATGATGCACCGAGATTCTTGCGAATGTACCAAGTCCGAACTAGATCTGTTTTCTATGACTCCCACCATGATGACAATGCAAGAATCCCAATGGGTGGAATTTCATCCTGTATCGTCTTTGACGGATTCAGCTCCTATCGAATTTGATATCAAAGGACAAACCGAAGATTACATCGATCTGAATAACAGTTACTTGTACCTGAAACTGCTAGTACAAAAAAGTGACAACAGCCTTCCTGTGGAAGCTTCCCTAGTAGCTCCCGTCAATAATTTCTTTCATTCTTTGTTCAGTGGAATAGATTTGTACTTGAATAACAAACTGATCAGCAGCAGTTTGGATACTTACCCTTACCGTGGTTATTTGGAAAATCTCTTGTCGTACGGAAAAGATGCCAAGAACACTCATCTGGATGCTTCTGTGATCTGGAAACCTGACACCGCGGGTGCCTTCAACGACATAGCCCCGTCAGCAGGGGCGAGGATTGACCAGACTGATGATGCTGCTCATAAAATAATTCCAGCAGAGCCCATAATGTGGGATTTAACGAACGCCGAAAGAAAATCAGACGAAGTTTAGAACTGATGGATCGTTTGCATTTGGACATGTGGTTGCAAGACAAGTATTTGTTGAACGGAGTCGATGTACGTCTGAGACTAAATCGCAGTAGTGCCGCTTTCCATTTGATAGCTTTTTCTAACGAGTGGAAAACCATCATTCAACAAGCCAAACTTTATGTGCGACGTGTAGAAGTCTTACCCAAAGTAGCTAACGACATCAGTCAAACCTTGAGCAGAACCACTGCTAAGTATCCTCTTAGACGCGTGGAAGTGAAAACCTCTACTGCAGCCTCTGGACTCCGATCCATAGTCGAAGATCACATCTTCCAAGGACAGCTCCCTAAACGTTTGATCATTGGCATGGTCAGAAATTCAGCCTTCAACGGAAACATCACTCAGAATCCATTCCAGTTTGAACACTTTAACGTCACCAAGATAGATGTCAGTCGAGATGGTAAGACCTTGTGTACCAGACCTTTTGAACCTGACTTTAGCGACGGCCATAAAAATTACTTACGATCTTACTTGACCCTGTATGAAGCCACAGGCCAGTTAGGGCGCGACACCAGCCACGGCATTTCGTACAAGGATTTTGCAGGAGGGTATGCCTTGTGGGGTTTTGATTTCACTCCGGACCAAGGCAGCGATGAAGGACATTTCCACCCTATAAAATCAGGCCCTCTTCGTGTGGAACTTCAGTTTGGTCAACCTCTAGCCGAGACAGTGAACGTCGTCTTGTTTGCAGAATTTGATAACACTCTAGAGATCAACAGTTTGAGAGAAGTCATTGTAGACTATTAGAAGAAGAAGAAGAAACAAAGATGCAGAACGTAGAACCTACTATGGAGATAGATGAGGGATTTTGTGAAGTGATTCAACAGTCACCAACTACTACCACCAAGGAGGATGATAATGACGAAGTCCTTCATTCAGTACCTCGAATAGAAGAAGAAGAAAAAGAAAACCATTCAGTTCCTGTGTTTACTGGATTTATGGTTTGTCGATGGCCAGAACACGAAAAACAGTTAGTGACCTGTTATGCTCAGGAATTGAGTCCAATCATTAACAGTCTGATTAAAGAACAATGTTATGGATGTCAAAACGATCATCCCAGTCAGATACAACACGACAAATGTATGATGATGACAGGCGAAGAACAATTGGATGAATATTTGGAAACGGCCTGGACAAAACTCTCAGATGAACACGTGTTGAGACAGTGGTATAAAGTCTTGCAGACTTCTTCTTTTCCTCCACTTACTTCTCTGGAGATCAAACGGATCGAAGGACTCATTAATCAGAGTGCAGAAACTATCCGACGTGAATATTCCTGGAATTACTTGACAGAACAATTCAAGCATAAAGTCAGGTGTGAATTGATAGTGAGTTATTTCCATTGTTGAAGACAAAAAAATGGATACCAGGGAACTTCATTACTTATTGAATCGTAGTTCCTATGCTTCTTCTTGGAATCCTGTGGTATGTGCTAAAGATGAACTACCTCATCGTAAGCCGAAAAACGTTCATGCTTATGTCATCAATACTGACGACAGTCATCTACCAGGAAGCCATTGGATTGCCGTGTACTTTCCCAACGATCACTGTGTGGAATATTTTGATTCTTATGGATTACCTCCTTTGGAAAAAGACATTATTGAGTTTATGAGAAGAAATGCCATTTCAACTCAATTCAATAATGTGAGACTACAAGGATCAGATTCTATGGTGTGTGGACAATATTGTGTTCATTATCTTCATCAACGCAGTCTTGGATATTCCTTAGAACATTTACTCACTTATTTTGATAGTGACTATGTTCGAAACGATGCTAAAGTACAAAGATGGTTTTGTGAACGTTATGGTTATCTCTTGTCTTTAGCTCACCATCGTAATGTACATCAAAATGATGATGTCTATGTAGAAAGTTTCACATTTACTTTACCTTCCCAACGTTGTCAACCTTGTAAATATGTTCCTGTTTGAAATTTTCTTGTTTTTGAATGGTTAGAATAAGTTCTTGTTGAATAAAACATTTTTTTGTGAATTGTTTGAAAAAAAATGGTGTTGTGTGGTTTTTTAATTGAATTTGAAAAAAAAAATAATGAATATGTTCTTTCTCTCTCTCTTTCTATCGATCTAAAAAAAACTCTATCTATGATCTCCCTGTCGATCTGAAAAAACCTTACCATGTTTTCCATCGCGTCCGCGCGTTAAGCATATAAGGCGGTTCACTGGCCAGTGTAGTCATTCTCGTTGACTCGTCAAGATCTCAACAGTTCCAAGAAGAAAAAGAAGAAGAAGATGGCTGCCACCAAGATTACAAAGCTGAATGAAGCTATGGTGAACATAATGAGGGTGAAGAATCATTTGATGGAGACCAACCCAGAGAGAAAGACCATGACGTTCATTCAAATGGCTCATGATCTAGTAGAAGAGGTCCTGAGAGAAGAAATACTTAGAGAAAGAACAGAATGGGAAGCAGGACAACGCCTACAGCAGCAGCAGCAACAAAGACAGCAACAGCAGCAACAGCAACAACTTATGCAGCAGCAGCAGTCCAGCAAACTATTTGACGGTGAAGTCCAATGCAAGATTGACTGCGAGGAATTTGCTTTCTCTTTCACCCGAAAGAGACCTGCCTGTCTGAAAGCGGTAAGACCAACTATCGCTAAACGTGGCCGACCTGCTGGAGCTGCTACTACTGCCACGGCTACATCTACCTTAAGAAGTTAAAAACATAACTTCTTAAACCCAACGGCCCTTCTTAGGGCCATCCAATCTCTAGAAAAAGATTACTACTCTACAATATTGCCAAAAAATATCTATAAGTGTGTGTTTTATATATATTCATATATATATATATTTTTTCTGATAGTCTACCCTCAAACAAAAAAAACCCATTCTCCCTTATATGATTTGTGTGGTGTGTGATTGATATATATAAAAAATTTTCCCTTCCCTAAAAAATACATGAAGAAGATAGTGTTTTTTTTGTGGGTTTGATTTGTTTTTAAAAAAATTTCCCTTCCCCAAAAACGTTGATAGTGTGTAAGTTTTTTTTAAAAAAAAATAACAAAAAATTAGTATGGTGTGTAGGTTTGATTTTTTTATCAAAAGTAGTTTCTTTTAGGTTTGCGCTTTTTAGAGTCAGGGTTCATGGAGTGTAAACTCCGCGAAGCCAAGAATGACGTAGCAAGAATGACGTCAGACGCAGGGTAGTGGGGTGATGTTTTTTTTGTTTTTTTAGGTGAAAGGGATGTTTTCCTTCACGTTCGTGCTTCTAGTATATTAAAACCACGTCTTCACCGGTTAAGCTACCCCAAAAAAATGACTAGCTTCAGAAACCTGCGTGAGGTAAAAAAAATCTTGGATGTACTATCTCAAGTCATCCAAGATATAATTAGCAAAGAAGAACAAAAGAGGGAGAGAAATATTCCAATTAGACCCCACCCCATGCTTCAAGAAGAGTGGGAGTTTGAAGCGGACCATCCGCCCTTCTTTTTAACCTTCAACAAGAAGGTAAAAGAAGAAACCTGGAGGGGGAGCTGCCCTGCGTGTAGGGGGGCAAAGCCAGGGAGAAGATGTTTAAACCAATAATAAAAGCTCTTCCACCAAAAAAAACCAACGGTCCTTATCAGGACCACCCTTTTTCAAGAAAGATTAATTCTATTTCCCTCCCTCCCTCCCCACCCCGTAATGTAGTGACGAAGACCACAACGTCTACTACTATAAAAAAAAACACCTTCCCACCCCTCCACCCCTTTTTGATGGTAGTAGACGTTGTGGTCTTCGTCACTACATTACGTTTGGGTCTCAAGTGTCCCCGACATGTTAAAACTCCCGTACGTAGCTGGAGAGGCCCCCAATGTTAAACTCCCGTACGTAGCTGGATAGGCCCCCCCAATGTTAAACTCCCGTACGTAGCTGGATAGGCCCCCCAATGTAAAACTCCCGTACGTAGCCAGAGTGCCCACACTGTAGCTAGATACCCCCACTCTACTACTGATGCATACATTTTTATGGAAAAAACAATATTATGAATGAAATAATAAAATACATTTTTGATTAAACGTGCAGTTCAGTTTTGTGGTACCGAAGTATAACAAGCGTCTCAATTCAAAAAGTTATAATTTATCAAATAAACCAAAGTCATGTGAGTGCACTAGTAGAACGCCCGTCCTGGATTCGAGCCCCCGTCTGCGAAATATTTCCTCTGACACGTTCATGCATACATGCATGTACACTAGGTCTAGAATTCTGACAGACTGATTCACAGGCATACGCAGAGAGAGAGAGAGAGAGAGAGAGAGAGAGAGAGAGAGAGAGAGAGAGAGAAAGTTCAGTAAAACGTTGGTTTCCCGGGTTGCAGGGACAACAAGTGTAACTTTAGGTATACAGTGTAGAATGAATCACTCAGACACACACGTATCTTGTTTACTATATGCAATTTAAACAGCAGAAATATAAGGGACCGACAATTAAATGGGGGGGGGGGGGGGGGGGCTCAATTTCTTTTCAACCAGGATATTTTTTTCTTTTATCTTAAGATACATTTTTTTTCAACTAATATGATGAATGTGTTCATTTTTCCACAAATCCGAGCAAGATATTTATTTTCAAGAGCAGCAGGGAAGGTGAACCCACCAGATTTCCGAACCGAACCAAGGCCTGTATCCGGACAAACCAGTGTAGGTTCAATCAATAACCCGCATAATTCACCTACATCAAGCAGTACAAAATCAACGAGGGTGAAATTTTCGGGAAAAAAAAATAGTCTGTAAATTTTCATGGGTGAAAAAAATCTTTATTAGAAATTTAGAAACCCTGATATTTCTGGGGTTTTTTCGTTACCGGGAACCGAATATTACCGGTAATACCATGGGAACGGTTATACCATGGAAACGGTAATACCATGGGAACGGTAATACCATGGAAACGGTAATACCAAATGTTACCGGTATCTGTAATTAAATCGGTATGTTATTAATAATGAGTGATATTACAGAATCTCGTACAACCAGACTTGCGCGAGAACGACTAGAAGCAATTAAGAAGTATCTTCCAGTGAAAGATGCTGTAAAACAACAACTGCAACAGCGTCAAGAATCTCAAGTAGAATTTGCAGAGAGTACAGAACAATTATTTAAGCCGATTATTAAACCAACTAAGGAAATTGTTGCAGCAACTGAAGCAACACAAAAAGCCCTTGAGAAACTACCCGTAGTTGATTTTCTTCAACCCAAACCTAAATTACAACCCAAACCTAAAGTTCAGCAACAGCCAGCAGGTATACAAGATGTAAGTGATAAATTTACTGAAGAAGGTATTGCTGCTATCAGAAAGTTCAATGCAGAAGGTCTGTTGGATATTGCTACAAAGGATGGGTGGTATGAAAGAAGTAGATATGTAAAACCTGAATATGTTTAAAAAATAAAATTTAATAATTGGGCCAGAGATCTATATCTTGTTACAGCTGGTAAGACATATAGCAGATCTAATTAAGATAGAGATAATATAAAAGTCTTTAAGAAGACTGTGAAGGAACATGATGAAATAAAGAAAGCGAGACAAATATCACAGGAGATAATGGATAGTGAACTTGAAAAAATGGTAGAAGAAAAAGCATTGGGTATGAAAACTAGAGCTAAAAGAAAGAAAGAAGAAGAAAGGTTAAGATCTTTACTAACTGATCCGGAACCATGGTTAGAATCTATTAGGGAAGAAGACTATGATTTGACACCTGAGGAAGTGGCAAAATCAAGAAAAGAATCCGAATTAATAGCTAGAGAGGCAAAAAGGAGAGAAAGAAAAAGGTTAAGATCTTCAAGAGATCCGAACCAGTTAGAATATATTGATGAAGAAGACAACGAATACTATGATCCGGTAATTAGTAAATATTCTGAGGGAAGTGGTTACAAGTCAACGCAATCCAACAATGGTGGATTATATCAACGTTGTCCTGATAACGTTCTTGCAGATGTTGATCGACTAGAAATTCTGATCAGGGGGCGACGAGCTGGTAATAATTCTCCTGAAATTATCAACGAAGCAACTGCGATATGCCAGCGATTATTTACAGGTGGAATCATGGATACTAACATGTATCGAGAACTAATTGATGAAATTATTGACGATTATTACAGCGATTAATCTGCCATATTCCGTCAACCACTAATTGTACAAGTACAATCAATCAATTGATCAATGATCAATCAAATAATAATCATACACAATGCACAACGTGGGCCAGAGATGGTCAAGGTGATACATTCACGGTCACCGGTATATAAGGTTACTTACGGAGATGGTTTCGGTGATGTTATCCAAGGTTTATTCAGAACTGTAGCTCCAAAAGCAGTCCCTGTTGCAAAACAACTAGCAATGAAAGCCATTGACGTTGTTCGTGACAAGGGTATTAGTGTGGTTGGTGACACTACCGGTAAAGCATTCTCAGCAATCAGGGACAGACTCGCGCGATTAATTCGACGAGAACCACCTGGTCATTTACCAATGACAGACTCGATGCCAGCAGATGTTAGTAACATAATAAACCAAGCTGCAAATACGCAATTAAAAGAATTAGTTGGTGTTTCGAAAGATTCAACTGCGAATTCAGTGGCAGGCAGTGGTCTGCGACGTCGTCACTTTTAGACAACTGTAATTATAATAAAATGTTTAAACGTGTAGCTGATCCAGCATTTGATATGGAAGCACCTATTCTCAAAGATGAATCTGTACGTGATCATCAGTATTATTCCTATGAAGCACGAGAACCAAACCAACGTGGAAGAATTGAATTACAAGTCCAAGATACATCTAGATATTTTCTGCCTGCTGAAGCATTCATTGAAGTTCATGGTAGAGTTTTACAAAACGATGATGCTGTATTCACAGGTGGATTTGTTAACAATGGTATTATGGCACGATATATTATTGACGGTAGAGAAATAGAAACGTGTAATGAAAACGTTGACGTTGCTACAACAATTATTGGACTAGCCAGATACAGTGCTGATTATTCACGATCAGCAGGTCCATCAATGATGTTTGCAAAGGATATTACTGACAACTGCGACAATAAACCATTTACTCGTCGAAGGCCTAAAGAACACACCGATGCAAATGATGATGCAGATGTCGAGTCTGTACTTATCAACGTTAACGAAAATTTTAACTTAGGATTTGCGGCACGTAAGAATCAAGTTAACGCTGATGGGAGATTCAGTTGTGTAATTCCACTGAGTCATATCTTTGGTTTTTGTAGAAATGTTAGGAAGGTTATTTTTGGAACCAAACACACAATTGCACTGATAAGAAGGGCCACTGACAATGATGCAATATGGCACGTTGTAGGTGCTGGTGCTGATGCTAATGCAATTGCAGCTGCAACTGCAGCGTTACATGGTAAAGTAATATTGTCAAGACTTGCTTTATGGATGCCAACGATGACGTCATCAATCATCGAAGAACAACGATTACTCGAATTTATGAATCAGGGTGGTAAGTCAACGCTGTCATGGCTAACAGCGGCCACAGATTCAGTAACAAGTACGACTGTTGATACATTTGCATGGCAAATTGCATCACAGCAGGGAGTTGCAGCACCCAGGCACATATTTATAGCTTTTCAGGATTCCCGTCGAGTTGATTCTCAGACACGTAATCCAATGGTATTTGACAAACTCGGTGTTAGCGAAGTCTCTCTAAGAATAAACGGACATCAGGAACCATCCGAAGAAGTATTATTGGATTTTACCAACAATCATGTGGCACGTGTGTATCATTGTTTGATGCAGTTTATGGGACGAGATCAGAATGTTGATTCTGGATTACAGATATCTCAGTATGACTTTACAAATCTATATCCAATTTATTACTTCTCACTGGAACATTTGGATTTGTTTAGACAGTCAGTCGTTGATATACATTTCCGAGCTCGTGTAGGTGAACTGCCTGCTGGTGTTCCCAATTTTAGAGTCATTGCTGTGATACTATCAGATAAAACAATGTTGCTCGAGGGTGTTGGTGGGCGAATGAAAGTTATTGATGCTCCCGTGGAAACCGACCAGGTTAACCTGATTTAACATAAGTTTCAATTAATTTACCATCAACGTATCACTGACACGTCAAAGATGGATTAATTGAATTATATAATATCGTATAAATGCCAAATAATACTGCGAAATCTTACCATCATGTTAATGTTACTTTGACACCTAGTCAAATCAAAAAATTACAATCAGCAGCAAATAAATCATGTGGAGCAGTAATACAACTGAAACCAACTGACGGTCCAAACAAACTATCATTGACTGAACGTCAGATGAAACATTTCAATGATGCTAAAAAATCAAATTCACGTATACGAATTGATCTTTCCGCGAGTGCGATCAAAGATATGTTAAAAATTGGTGGTATATTTCCACTTCTTGCGGCAATACCAGCATAAATCGCAGCTGCAGCACCCGCCGTAGCAAAAGGAGCAGCACTTGGTGCCGTTGGAACCGCAGCTGGAATGGCACTAAAAAAGGCAACCGGACATGGAATACGCAACCATAATCGACGTAAAAAAAAATCTGGATTTGGCCTGAGATTAGGACCACCTCCACAAGGATTCGGCCTGAGATTAGGACCAATGGTTCGTTGACGTATCGTTCTATAGAACGATTACCTATGTCTAATTTTGACTTGATTGATGCTGCACGAAAATTAAAAATAAAAATCATTTAGAGGTGTGTTTATGCGAGATCAGCTACCCCCCCAAACCAAACTCCGTTGAAACTGGTATTATTAATCTCGATAAATCTTCTGGAGCAGGCACACATTGGGTTGCTTATATGATTAATCCACGTAGTGTTGTTTTTTTTTATTCGTACGGGCTGGCACCACCACCAGAATTCTCGAAATACATTTGTCCACTACGTGCGTGGTATTCAACGCTACCAACACAAACACTAATAGATCCACCTATATGCGGTCCTGAAGTACTTGCTGTACTCAAACATATCAGTGACATATCTGCAACAAACTTACCTAAAGCAGTATATGATTACACATTATTAACGACAATGTCAATACCTATCAATTAATCACTCAAGTACAAAATAAATGGTTGATATTTACGGAAGACCTCATCGTGTATCCAAACGCGTTGTTACGTCCACGGATATGTCAAAATATGTAACCAAAAATGAGTTTGATGAGCTTGTTGATCTCAACGAGATCCATTCCAACGAAGTAGTTATTTTTCAAGATCAACAACCACGATTAGCAGCAAGTAACATTTCGTGGACTGATATTATCCTAAGAGTTTCCCGTGCCGTCGAAACATCAGGTCAAAACCATTTGGTAGATTACCAGCCAATAATTCACTGGTATTCGCATACAAAAACAAACCCGAGGGTACTCCCGACTGGAATGTTGTTAGTATTCCCACGGGAAGTTACCAAATTGAACAAATCAACGAAGAATTTTAACAGCGAATCAAATCAATCACCGGGACAGAATCCAAAATTAAGATCTCTGTGGACGAGCCAACACTTGGCTCGGTCATCGAAATCACTAATGAAAATTACCTCGTTGACATATATCAATCGTCGATCAGAACCGTGTTAGGATGGCCTGATCAAAATCCTGTTTCATTTCAACCCACTACGATCAGTCAACCAGATAAATCTGTTTATTTAACAAAAACGTTGTCTGATGAACGTCAACGACCTTATACTAACCTCGATTTTGCCATATTGACCGTCACAACCAAGATAGCGCATGTAATTGTCAAGGACTACAATTCTATTGAAGAAGCGATTAAAACATTTAATACTCATTATGTCGCGTAAAAATACCCGGACTTGATCCCGATGAAAAACAAGCCAAACTCAACAAAACCATCGATAAATACTTTGAGAAAGTACTTGACGCGTACAAACGGATCGACAACGCAAGTATTCTACGCAATCGTTCTCTGAACGATCAACGTCACATTTCACCGGGTATTGTCAACATCACAATGACGATCTCTGCGAATCTCACATGTGATGCAATCAGCGGAAGTTATCAAGCGGATCTGTCGAGGTCAAATGTGGCTCAACAAGAATACATCCTGTATAGCTTCTATCCTGAAGTTCCTCCTGGACACTTAATTGTATCGGTGCCGGTCAACCCGGTTTATCTGCGATGTCATAACCCACATTTGTATCGAATGAAATTTAGATTAGTGGATCAACATGGGAATTTATTGGACACACGCGGAGAAGAATTAACGTTGAGTTTGTATGTCCGTGATCGTCCTTGAATCTGTTGTACAACAGATCCGACGATTGAGATCATCCACTTCGTCTTAAAAATCAATTAGATATTCGCTTTAAGTATATCAATGAACCAAATTAATCGACTTTCCGAACACGCAGATGATTTTGAACTTTTTGTTTGGCATCAATTTAAATCCCATTATGACGAGATAGATCGTACCCCGAGTGAATTTGTCCCGTACAGAGGAGTCATAAAAATTTTATATTATAGCAGTAGTGACGCTATTTTCTCAACTGTTGTTTATCATGAATCATTATTTCCATTGGACCAGTTCTCATCCATGAAAGGATGGTTAAACCATGATGCCAAACACATAAAATTAATTGATATTATCACGGGTAACTTACACATTGATAAACGTGTAAAAAAAATAGTAGACCGATTACGTTGATCGGTCACAGACCGATTACGCACGACATGATATATTTGTGTTATTTCATGATTACTCGATAACCACCCCCGGAAACCGAATGATCCGCGCGACAGACCGCGACTCGTGTATCAACGATGATCTTTATAAGCATCATATTATTGTCACGATAAGAGACCATCAAATAAAAACCTTCAGATCGATGCTGTTAATGATTATTGAGGCGATTCATAGCATGAAGTAATCGAGATAATCTTGTGCGGACTTTAAACGTGGTTTTATCTGATCTATCAATGCTCGTTTATCAAAGTAGCGTTTTAGATCTCGATATTTTTTTCCCCCGTGCACGACACAAAGCTCACTTTGGCCTCGTACGCCAGCCTCACATATTATGTAAGGTCGCGGTCCTCGACTTCCTCGACGCACACTCTGCATGTGATGACCACAAAATTCGTAATAACAGGGTTTCCCACATGGAATTGTTTGTCCTATTGGTAACCACGCACATTTACTTTTTCCCCGGAATCGAACCATCTCAATCAACCGTAGTTGATCAGGTCTGTCGTCGGAAGAAATATTCTCTGGAGATTGCATTATATTATAATTTAATTTTTTTCTAATTAGATATATACTCCGTTTAAATTATAATGATTGATTTTGACGAGTTTAACGGATCGTCAACACGTTGATGTATATGAACCAATCTACGAGTACATACGCGAGGCTAAAAGAGAGTTTTGTGAGGAGGGTGCTGCTCATGTTTGGTCAACGTATCGGATCTTTGACATCGATTTTACCATGAATGATGCAATCGCGGCAACGATTATTAGTTCGTTGTCGACAGTGCACCGATATCGCATCCAAACTAAATTTATCGTGGACCGCGTTGATGAGTACGGTAACAGCGTGTGGATTATCCGAGATTCACGCGGGGGTATTCGAGAATCAAAACATGGAAGTATTGTTGTGTTAGATTCACACACACGACCAGGAGCATTGACAGGCATTGACAGGTTGTTTTATAATCGGTCATATCCGGTAACCGCAGTCGTGTATGGGATTTACAAAATTAACAAACCTGACATTAATGCGTTACGTCCGATGAAGACCGGGGTTATCATAAATTGTGCAGGTTCGCGTGTAATAGAACATTTTAAGAATATACCGCGAGGATCGGGGTTAACAGATAAACGACTCGAAATAATAAACTTGTGGAACGGCGGAGTCACTGATGGTGCACGAATTGCGGATATCGCCGTGCTTGAAAAGAAACTAAAATTTCCAATAAAAGTTAAAACTCTCACTGAGACGCTATATGATTCAGGTTTGTATGTGAAGGCAGGAGCTCTAATAGAGTTGTTTGAACACAATGGCCATGCGTGGAACGCAGGGGTAACTATGTTTCCACCGGAAAGGACTGTTAAAACTTATATTGGTGCATCCAAATGTACCAATAGTGAATGTACACATGAACGTATTACTGATACGTTAACGTGTACATTCACGTGTGAATGGGGATGTAGATCTATCATGGATGAAATTTATGGTATTGGCCGTACTGATCCTGTGTCCGTGTGGTTATTTGCGAGTGATGAACAATTTGACCAGTGTGTGTTACCATCAGGAGTGATTTACTGAACAGAGGAACTACAAACTGCGATGAAATGTGTTGCCGAAAAATGTATTGCAGAAACTGGTAATCGCGATAACATTAAAGAATTACTCTTTGGATGTTTTACTGTGCCATCGGTTGCTGCTCATTTCGCGTCACGGAAGAACTCGTGGAGACCAACGATTAAAGAATTTATTCCGGATGTTGCAGCGTCATGTATCGAATATGCAAATGGAGGATTATGGAACACAACGTATGATCACAAAGACGTTATTTCGGTGGATATGGTTGCATGTTACCCTGGAAGTTTTCTTGGGCGTGGTGCATGTAGTGCTTATTTTGCGCTATTTTTGACATCCTACACATGAAATGACCAAGAGTTGCTGTAAATGGCGAATTACCGAATGATTCAGTGACCGGCTTTGCATTAGTTAAATCATTCGAATTTAACTACGATGTGCATCCAATTATTAATAATTGGTTTGGAAAACATTTTGTGAATCGTGGTTGGGCCCCCATAGTGTTACTCCGATGGACGCTCGTTCAGGGAATATTAGTATATTTGACAGTCACCGAAGCAATAATCTCGTATGAGTCACAAAAGGACATCTGGTTGCCGGATCAGTGCGTTGACAAAAGGGAAAATTCATTTGCCAAGGACATCGGACGAAAGATTATTGGTAAATTTACACAAGGTGCTGCATCTGGTGGACGACGACGCTGCACTAGGTTAATCATAGACCCTGCTGAGAAAGATTTCATAATCAGTGAGACAATAAACAAAGGTACATTTGTATTTACAGATACAGCAAAATTATCAGATAGAACTGAATTGGGTACAATTGTCTGTTACCAGGATGGCGATTCTCCACAATATACTCATCTGAGATCTTCGATGTTCAATAAATCTGCTATCAATGATAACTCGATTTCCTAATGATGCTGTCAGAGTTGCGACGGATTCATTTTATATTAATTCGAAGTTCAGAGACCAAGTAGAACCGTTGTGCGACTCAAGTGAAAATTGGGGTTCATGGAGGATAAAAAACGAACAGATCCACGTTTATTCAAAATACGCAGATTATAAACCTGACACTGAGTATTACAAGAATACGAATGAAATGTCTTGTTCGGTGGCTCAATCGATTCATGATCCTGTGTCCAGACATAAGACTGTATATCTTAATGGTCCTGGTGGTTCTGGTAAAACAACACGTGTTATTAAATTATTTAAAGATCGCTCCGACAAAATAATACTTACTTCAACTCATAGACTCGCCAGGGAAATGAAACTCCGGGATGTTAAAAGTTGTACTTATCATAGTTTCTTCCGGTGGAACGGTGATGATTGGGACCATCTATGAATGGGAAAAAAATATATTCCTAGGATTATTATCTGGGATGAAATATGCACAGTATCCCTAACAGTGTTAAAAAAGTTTCTGGATTGGTTAGAAACAAAATCAACTGCGATTATAATGTGTGGTGATCATGGCCAGCCACCACCATTCACAAGAGAATCTCCACATGAGTGGCTGCGTAACCACGTTGATTATTATGAAGAAATGTTGGAAGATCATAGGGCGATAGATAAATCACTAAAACAACTAAAACTCGCAATGAGACTTCAACCGGACTCAGTTCAATGTGCATTGATGCGTGCTGCTATTCCAGAAACACCCATCGAAGATTTTTGGAATTTATGGCGTCCTAATGATCTGATTGCTGCTTCTAGGCATATAGTTCGTGAATCACTCCAAGAGAAATTATTTTCTCTACACGGGGAAAAATTTGTCCCGTTCCATTGTGTTATAGACCGGCAGATACTCGTAAACAAAATATTTATGTTGATATTCCCGGGCGCATTGTCGATGGACAACAGGAACAACAAAAACTTGTTCTCAATGATATTGTCGTTGTTGATATTGACGCGGTTAAGCAAGCACCTACATGCTGGACTTTAGGATATGCAATAACAATACACTCATCACAGGGATTAACAATTTCAGATACTGTCTTTTGGATCGTTGATGATCGTGTCGAACGGGTCAAATTTAGTATATTTGGTCGTATCCAGAGTAACAAAAATGTCTCAATTACGTAGAATCATTTTCACCGTTGAATCTGAATTTTCCCAAGAAATACATATAAAGAACATAATACAAAGAAAACTAGATGCATATCAGCGCAGTGACAAAAAGAATAAACGCAAGTTTGAACTTGATGTGGAATTTATTATGACACTAAAACAGCAGCAAAACAATCATTGCGTAACGTGTAACGCAGTAATGTCCTGGCAATATTTACCTGGTGACCCACGACAATTTACCGTGGATCGAATTAATAATAATTTAGGCCATATACGTGGAAATGTAATGTTGACATGCTTTGAATGTAACAGAGGTCAACGAATCCACGCTGGTGGTAATTGTGTATCTTCAGGAATTACAAGTAATTGTTCATGAACAAATCTACGATCAGGGGCTCCTTTTAGTCTGTAGATTGCAGGCCTACCCGTAGATCTTACGCGTTGGAAATTCTATGTGTGGTTACACTCCATATAGGATCAGTTGCTCTTTTTTTACCACCTTCAAGTTCACCAGGTTCATATAAATATCTGACTGTGATGTTACCGAGTAATTTAACATCAAATGGTTTTTGTGGAAGAGCATCGATATACTTTTTTGCGATTGCGTCGACGGGTTTCATAGCAATTCCACGCGTGCCTTCATTGTTTAGCGCGGCTATCACGCTTGGTAATCTTGTAACCCATTCACGCGACCGAGTATCAGCAGAAAGTAATTCCTTTGCATACTGATATCCAAATAATCGCTCAGCAAGTGTTCGATTAAATCGTTCAACAATTGCCTGATCACAATGTATTGAGACGTGTCCACGTCTAATTTTGACATTATGTTGTTTCATTGTTGATGATACTACATCATATAATTCTTTTCCTGGATCAACTTGTAACAATTGTGGCCATCGTAAAGGTCCACGCGAGTAAATCTTTTTGAATCCTTTTATGACTTCAGCTGATGTTTTAGTTGATAACGGCGTTGCTTCTTTGTATCTGCTTGCAACATCAACAACCGTTAACGCGTATTTATATTTGCCGTCATGAGGTAAAAACAAAATATCCGCCTGATAAACTTCATTTGGAACGCGAACATCAAATCGTCCGTACTGATTTTTTTAGGTCCAGGTAAATATATTTGCCATGCTGCTTGTTTGGACAACCAATCTGCGGCAACGTCATTTGTAACACCTGCTGCATTTGCTAGTTTGTTTATTGCTGTTGTGCCTCTCCAGTATCCTCTTGGACTGTAATAAATTGATTCCATATTGTATTTACTCGAACACCAATTTACCTTTCATTGCTGATCTTATCAGCCAATTAGCCAGTGACTCTTTCACGATTTTATTTTTTATATGTTTCAACGCATGAATCAAATTGACGTCTGCGATGTGACGTTGTTGTAGATCTTGATGTTTATACGCAACATCATGAATGTGACACACTTGATCAATTGCATTTATCGGAAATTCTCCTGGTCGTGGGTGATTTTTTTCGTCAAGCCGGATATCAAGTCGTGTTCCAGGACCACAATAATAATATCCAGGAAAGTGTTTCTCACCAGGATACTTTCCCCAACCTGGTAGTTTTCCAAGTGTCGTGGCAATATCACCACCTGATTTGCTTTGCAAATTATGTTTTACAAACTTGTATTTGACTATACCACATATTGTACATGTACCTGTTAATGCTCGCCTTGAATTCTTTGTCATTGTTGTTTTCAATCCACGTGTACGTGTAAACTTCTTACATCAAACACAATATAAACTCATAATACAATAAAGTACTATGGATGTAATTGATTTTTCAGCAACACAAAAAACTAACCAGTTAAACATCATCAAGCGTTTCCAAACTCTATTAGCGCGCTTATTATTGGTCCATCTGGATCTGGAAAAACTCAATTGTTGCTCAACATGATAATGAGATGGTTTCGATGGTATAAGCTTTATTTGATAGCGCCATCCGTGGACGATCAGCAATGCTATAATGTTCTCAAAGAATTCAACGAGAATGCAAAAGAAGTGACTGGCGATGATGTTATCGAGTTTATCACCAGTGTAGATGACGCACCAGCGGTCGATGATCTTGATGGTAGTATTAACAATCTTGTGGTTTATGACGATGTCATGCTTGATAACCCAAAAAATCCAGCCAGAATATTCTCACGAGGAAGACATACAAATACAAATATTATCTACGTATCACAACGATACAGTCAAATTCCCAAGGTGATCAGAGACAACTGTAACTTATTGATTGTATTTAATGGGGTTGATACTCACACAATTCGAAATATTCACTGGACTTGGTGCTCCGGAGACATGAATATAAATGCATTTAGAAATTTCTTTGCACGTGTTCAGAAAATTGTACATGGGTTTATTTCAATCTATTTGTATGACCCTGTTTCTAGGTACCGCATCAGTCTCGATCAACCCCTGTCGTAATTCTTCAGGCTGGTAATATTTAAAATAACTCTCAATATTTTTAGCTCGTTCATTAGCCAAATTATATTTTTCATTGGCTATGTGTGCTATTTGAGCATTAGTTTTAATATCATAAATGAGATCCTCTTTTTGTCTTTTAAGATCCTCGTTTTGTTTATTTAGATCTTTAATTTGTTTACGGTTCTCCCTCTCAATTTGCTTTATTTTATTGTTTTGATTTTTAATAATGATGTTACATTCGTCAATATATTTGGTACGTTCATTACTATATGATACAATCTCATTGCATTTTTGATCATATTTTTTATTTATTTCTTGTAGTTTAGTTTTTAAATCACGAACATTTTCTATATCAAGTAATTCAAGTTTCTTGTTCATATTATGATGTTTTAAAACCTCATTCTCCTTCTTTAATTCTTCTATTTGTTTTCTCTTGCTACGTGATCGTTCTTTACTCGTTTGTGATGTTGTTTGTTGATCATTTACATAGTTCTGTGAATTACATTGCTGTACCTGATTACCAACAGGCGTTTTTTCATTACCCCAAATTTTGTATAACCTGGCCGTACCAATTTTAAATTTCGATATGATATCCTTGACAGGAATCTTACCCCAATTTGACACAATATCCGCAATATCATTTTCCGATAATTCTCTTCCCTTGGGTGGCATTATTATTACCCGTAATATATTTTTTTTTGAAAATTATTAATAATTAGTAACAAAAAAAACCCGGAAATATCAGGGTTTCTAAATTTCTAATAGAGAATTTTTTTAATTGTTGTAACAATATTCGGTAATTCCGTTCCCGTGGATTCCGTTCCCATGGTATTACCAGTAATATTCGGTATTACTAGTAACATTTGATATTACCAGTGACATTCGGTAATTCTCGGTTCCCAGTAACGAAAAAACCCCAGAAATTTCCAATAGAGAATTTTTTTCAATATCGAACCATGTCACATCCGAAATTTTGTTAACATTAATTACATTTTCATTCATTAATGAGGTGAATTATGCGGGTTATTGATTGAACCTACACTGGTATGTCCGGATACAGGCCTTGGTTCGGTTCGGAAATTTGGTGGGTTCACCTTCCCTGCTGCTTCAAGCTATTTGGTGGACTAAAAAAAATCAAATAATCGGTCCCTAATTGTCGGCGTATCCGGATAGAGTACATGTATCACAAGATATAACGTATTGGACAGCAACACAGTAATATAGCTGGTAATCTCTCTCTCTCTCTCTCTCTCGCTGGGCGGGGTGGGGATTATAGAACTTTCCAACGTAGGACTCGCCCAATAGATCATTTATTACAAAGAAGAACATGGGTACCCAGTTTAATTGACTGGTACTTAAATAGAGGTGTGTGTGTGTGTGTGTGTGGTTGATATAGGTCTTCATAAATCTGATGATCCCCTGTTTCAGACAATGGCATATCACCACCATTCTCAAAAGTATAGACTCCAAACGCATTTTCCATAGCGTGGTGACAAATTTAATAAACTCTCTAAATTGTTATTAAATAATCAGTATGCTAATAATATAATTCCTGTATCTGCTCAAGGAGCTGATCTGTGGCGGCGTGAGGGGGTTGGGATATGCAATTGCCCCCGGCCGCCAGGCGAAATGTTTTTGTTTTTGCAGCTGAAATTGTCGTAGTATTTCATCTTCACCTTAGTGCCATGGAGACAATTCTTCACAAAACTATTCTGGGTGGTGGTGGTGGTGCGGGGGAGGAGGGAGGTTGGCAACTGATATAAAAACTGTTCTCTGTAGCAAAGTAGGGGCGCCACTAAGGAACATTGACCCCGGGCGCCTCGAACCCTCGCGCTGCCACTGGCCTTGATTCTAGTAAAGGATTATAGATAGTATCCTTATAAAAAAATGTAATAAATAAGAACAAACAAGGACGACCATATTCCATGTTCTATTTGTCACCGTTAAGGGAAACATCGCAAACCTAATTTTCACCTTATTCGCAGTGTGTTCGATTGAAATCTGTATAAAAGCGCCCTAGATGTTTGTAGATGTTTGTGTTATTTATAGCTTACTTTAAAAAAAAAGAAAAAAAAAAAAAGAAAAAAAAAAAAAAAAACAAAAAAAAAAACAAACATTGTTTAAATATGTAGCCCGTTGCGGATATCAAAAGCTTACATTAAGTAAATTACATCAGAAGGTATATGCATCTTTTTCTTTTTATCAAGCGAATGTGTAAGTTTGGTGATTATACTAATATTAGCTTTGTCATGTAAAGAAGCAAATTTACTGGATGGCCACCCCCCTTCCCACCTTTTCCAGCAACTCACTGCACGAATTGTTGACCTTTTGTTCATAAAAGTATCGAAACCATGTGGGAAACAAGAAAATCACAGAGAAAAGAACGAACGATACAAATGAAAACGACAGAGATTGAACTTCTCTAATTTATGATTTTAGATATAAAAGTGATTTTTGAGGAATAGTCGATGCCATAGAAATAAATACACACACTTTAAAGATCAAAGGTTAAGGTCGTTGTGGTCAGTTGTAGGTCAGACTTAGAGGTAATAGTGGTTTCATGTTTACAACAAAAATATTTGACCGTGTGTCAACGGAAACACAAATTAGACTTTATTCCAACTCACCAGTGTACATGGAGCATTCTTGAGGGTTACGAATTACAGGGTCAAAAATGAAGGTCACAGGGTCAATTGTTTATAACGTTTGATGAAAATTACTGATGGATTAATCAAGTAGCTGCTTTCATAAACGTATTGTTGTCGGCTTTGGTCTGTAAGTTTTACGTAAGAGATAAAACATCCCAGTCAGTGTAGTGGTCAAAAGGCCAAAGATCAAAGTCGTTGGGATCGTTTGGGAAGAAACGATTAATGCAAAAAATAGCACGAATCTTTTTTTTATTTATTTTTTTAAAGTAGAACTGATTTGCATTGCTAATAATTGTCTTCTTCTACAAAATAACTGCACAGTGTTAATGTGTACTAATCAAAAGATAGTTTTGACCTGTCCTTTAATTATGTAGTTTAACTTCAATGTAACTCTCGAGTTTGTGTTGACCAGAAGATAGAATGCTTTACACTGCTTTCGTTTGGATGTTTATAGTAACAGACAACAAGTAATTTGAAAAAAAATACGGAACCAGACTATGTATGTTGAAGTATTAAATACCATACATAGGCTGGAAGTTCGCTAATTGGCTAAAAACAATTAGCAGAAAAAATTAACGGATTTTTTTTCTTCTTCAGAAGTCTGCGTATGGATAAATTCTATGCAATAGTAGGCTTGTACATAAAACCATTAATTTTTATCGCTATTGTCACACATATACTACCGGATGTAAACAGGGAGATCTCACCGTGCCGGATTTTGATAGTGGACATCCACTAGGAATTTCTTTTTCATATACGTTATCAGATCATAAGTACATTCAGAGGACAACTACTACCTCGCAAATCAAGCACTTCCAAGCTTGTCTTTAGCAGCAAAAGTGCTAAAAGTCGTCTGCCCAACTAGGTGGAAGTCAGACAAGAGTGATCTCCTCATCGAGAGAGGGATTAACGGTAAATCCCGCCCATACTTTAGTTACTAATTCCACTCGTGCTAGGAAGCACGCTCTTTTGGAGACCTCGCAAAACCCGTTTTATACTTGTGCCTTTTATTACGTTTGTAGCGATTCTAAGGGTTTTCATAGACATGGAAATTTTTTCAAGCTATATTTCTGTCTATTTCGTGGTCGATTCCATCAGAGACGAAGAACTCATACCTTATTGGTCTAACTCTATTTTACGATATACATGTCGGCACCATTTTAATTACCTCTCCTAAGGCATATAGTGGGTCAGTTTTCAGCACTCTTGCTTGTATATGAATTCTGTCCAGTAATTCTCTAGTAAGGTCGTTTATGTAATTATTTTAGACACTTGTGTTTATCATTAGCGTCCTCTTCACATTAAGTTCACTCGACACTTGCCTGCTTTTCACCTGTTAATGCCGTTGTTTTGCTCTCTATAATTACAGCTGTCAACACAAATAGCAGGACTATTGTATGGGGTGAAATTCGGATCATACCCGCGAGATATATACAAGATGTTCAGAGAACGTATGAGCGACTGTCTTGGTCAAACAGAGTAACCGAGGAAACCGAGAAAGCGAGAAAACGCGTCAACAAAGATACGGGCTGCATTAGTATTGCCACCGCCACTGCCTCAGTTAACAGCCTCCACGACCAGAACAGGTCTTCTTGGCAGTACCTATGGGACCAGTACATTTTGATATGGTGGTCTGTCTTGACCAGTAATGGACATGCCTACTGCTGTTACGATGATCTTCCGGGGATAGCCAGTACCGAACTTTGCCAGGAGATGTAAATCGGTTACGGTCAAAACCAGCACGGACACAGCCTCAACCTACGTTGGAGTTCCCTGCACCGGGTACGGTGATGTATTTCCCGATATACCCAGCCCCGTCTTCATGAAAGCGATAGCTCCCGACATCCAGAATAACGAGTCATAGAACCGACTTTGACTCAAACTTCTGGTATTTCCGGCACCGGCATCGGAGGACAGATAGCTATTATGAATTACCGCCCTCCCGGTGGCATTGCGGATCGACACTGAACAGCTTCTGCACCGGTCCTGGCTCCGTCACAACCCGACACAGGCACCGGCTAAGGCGACCTTTCAGTTACTGATCCCTAGTAACATTCCTAGACCATGGACGATTCTCACAGGAACACCAGACAGCTCCGACACGGCCCTGGCTCCGTCACACCTCGGTACCGACTACGGCGACGTTCCAGTCTCAGATGCCTGATACCATTCCCACACCATTGCGGATTCGCGCAGGGAAACCAGAGACTGGAGGACTTGCCACGACTCTGTCACAATCCTTCAGCGACTACGACGACTCTCCAGTCCCAGATGTCTGGTACATTCCCAGCCCATCAACGATTTGCTCAGTGTACACAGGACAGCTACGGCACCGGCTCCGGCTCGGTCATAACGCCACATTGGCTACATTCCTGTCCCGAATGCCAGGTATCATTCACGAATCATCGACGATTCACTCAGTGAACGTTGGGAGATTAGTATCCCAATCTGGCCAGACCCTCAGTCTAGTTCACCGTCCTTCTTGGCCGGCTTCGTCATTTTCGTCACATGGATCGCAGGAGGCGTCTGTGTCGTCCCATTCTTCTGTGTTTGAGGACCCACGCTTACAAGCGCGGTCTTCCATACTAGATCAGATGATGTCCTGAAAATACTCGGCCTTCTGCTCATCGATTGAAGAAGTTTTCGGGCTTCTGCCGTCCAAGTTGTTGCCTGTATCCTCCTATGCCGTCGTTGGCAATGTACATAGTTACCGTATCCGTGGATCTATTGCCTAAGAAAGACCAGCCGCCATTCAAACTGCTACCACCGTCTGATCTAGGCGCCGATTTATTACATTGTTTAGAGAGCCAGCAATCAAGACCCAAGTGTCAACTGATCTTGTTTTTCGCAGCAACGACTCCTATCAATTTGACAAGGCTTTCTATAAAACGCATACAACGGTTTTTCAAACGGATGTCCCTTCCTTCGACAGAGACGTTGCAGGTCAGGGAGTGCCAACAACCGCATCGGTTTGTATGGATCTAAAGTTCTTTCTCGACACACAACAACTGGTTCGAAATGTGGTTGCAACAGAATTCATGCTCTACTTGGTATCCAGGGCTATATTTTAGCAATCTCAACACAGACTAGCCTCGTTTGTCGATAACACGGCTGGTCATGCTTGGGAGTAAGTATCGCAGATGGTGTATGCTCTGAACAGGACACCACAACACACGCTTGCCAATTCCATAATGGCGTCAGTTAACTTACTGCTTGAGGAAAGATATGCCTTTTTCTCCAGATGCGTCTTCTTTAAGGAAAAAAGTCAAATTTAGATCACAGCCACTGTCGTCCAACATACTTTTCCTTGATTATGTAGATGAAATTCAGAAACAGGCCTCCAAAGAGACAAACCTCGCACAGGCCCAACGCCCTAGAGCTCGGCCCTTTTTTCAGAGGAGAGACCAGCGAAACAGGAAAGACCTAAGGCTCGCCAAACGGGGAAACAGTTATACAAATCCTCTCACTCTCAGACAAGAATATAGTTTCCAAGGGCGACTGACGACAAAAAGCGGGGAAATAAGGATCGCTTCTGTCCCGCTTTCTCTCCAGTCAGTCTCCTTCCTGCAGAAAATGACGCCATGCACATGCCACCCTTTCCGCACATCTCGGTAGGGAAAGACTCAAACACTTCGCCACAGAGTGGGAAAGACTTTGCCTCGACGATCAGTGTATCTTAGAAATAGTCTCGGAGTGCCTCCAGATCACGTTCAGCGTTCCGCACCCTTTGCCACAGACGTCATAAGACACCCATTCAGAGCCAACTGCAGCAAGAAATAAACATTTTTCTCATAAAAAATGGTGTTAGAGATTGTTCAAAACGTAAATTCGCCAGGATTTTACTCCAGAGTGTTCTGGGTTCCACAAGCCAACGGCATTCTTCTGCCGGTCATACATCTGTTTTCTCTTAACTTGTAATTCGGGAACCATGGCTCAGATGGAGACGCTGAGGCGGGTTCTCAGTGACGTTCAGTTTAGATCTTTAAGGTGTGTACCTTCATATTCCAACACACAAATCTTCCTGGAAATTCACGAGGTTCGCATTCAGGGATACGGTATGCCAATTCAGAGCACTTTTGGTCTGAACATCACTCCCTGAGTCTCCATCAGATTTATGGACAGGGTCGTGTCGTACTTAAGATCCACTTCCACGTCCGCAACTTCCAACTACTTAGACGACATAACTACAAAAGCACCAGGTGAGTTATATTCTAGATCATAGCATGAAATCCCTCGCTTCATTTCTGCTCTGACTTGGATTCCCTGTCAACAAGGACAAATACGATATTGTCCCATCACAAAATTTTACCCACTTGGAATAGAGTTCAAAACACACGCGAACAAGGTCTGTCTCCCGGAAGAACTTGATGCGAACAAGATTTCGACGGTGTTTTCTATTCTCACAAGAATCGCATCTCAGTCCGGTAATTTCTACCGCAGAGGATCTCGTCACCTTATGCTGCATGTTTATGAGACCATTGCAGATGATTCTGATGTCGCAGTGGTGACCAAAGTGTGCCCACTAGACAAAGCGATCCTAGTTTTGGGATATATGAGGTCCCATCTCATCAAATTGGAGAATCTCACCTGGCTTAATACTGGCCTTCCCTTGCAGATTCAGTCTCAGGAAATCACGTCTGTATGGATGTCAGAACTGCAGGCTGGGGTCTCCACCTCCTGCCCTCGTTTGGGAAGTCAGCGGGATGTGGCCTTATTAGGATCGTTCATTACACATCAGTCTCCTGGAGATGAAGACCATCGTGGCAGGAGAAGCTGTCAGGAAAGGGCGTTCTCATTTTATCGGTTATGACAACTCCTTTGTGTTAAATTACACCAGCAGGCAAGGGGGAGGGAGGTACCACATTCCTAGAACTCTGCCTTCTGATTTGGGATTTTCTCACGTGGTGTCATCAACGACAAATCCACATTCAAGTCTGCCACATCCTGGGCAGATTCAATATACTAGCGGATTTAGTGTCCTGACGAAAACAGTTACTTCAAACCAAATGGTCGGTTCATCCATTTGTATTCAGACGAATCTGCACCCGATTGGGTCGACCATTGTGGATCTATTTGCAACAAGGCAAAGTGGAATGCAAAGCTACTCAACTTTGTATCTCATGTCCCAGATCCATAAACTTGTCCAGTCAACATTCTTCCCATGTACTGGAATGGTCTAGATGCATACGCCTTCCCTTCAACCCCTCTGATCCCCAAAGTTGTGCAGAAGCGAGGGAATCAGAGTGCCGTCTGGTCCTGATTGTACCCTTCAAGTGCGAAAAATCACTAGTACAGGAAATTCCCAGGAAAATCTTGGTCTTTCCTTCGCTGCTCAAGCATCCGCCAATGTAGGTGTTTCATCCGAACCCGGAATTGTTCAATCGTCATGCCTGACTTATATCAAGTAAGCCCTTTGGAAAAAATTCTCATAGGAAGTGGAGGGCAGTGTCGCTCAGCAAGAAGGCCCACCAATTTGAAAGCATATGAAGGGAAGTGGAGAGTGGTGCGAGCGGAAACACATTACTCCGTTAATAGCATCAATATCATATATAGCTAACTTTCTTCTTTGCTCTTTGAATACAAGAAGTTGGCCCTCATCACTATCAAAGGCTATCGTTCCAAAATCTCAGACACGTTTCTTCATTATGGAATGGAGGTTTTAGACCAAAACAAAGACCTCTCAAACCTTCTAACCAACTTTGATTTATCTCTACTATCTAAGACTTTGACCGTGTGTCCGAAATGGAGTTTACTGTGCATTCTGACATGGCTGAAGAAAGCACCTTTCGAAAATGTGTCTGGAATCTTCATGACTCCTCATGATCTCTAGTGTAAAATCTGCTTCCTGGTCGTTCTAGTTACATAAGGAAGAATCAGTGAGATACACGCCTTGTCGGTCGATCCGATCTGCAGTTTCGTCGCTATGGTTCGATTTCACCTATGAAGTTTCCTACTTTCATTGATAAGAATGGGTTTCCGCTCATGGCCAATCAGCTCTTTGTTGCGAAACTTCTTTCCTTCTTGGACCTTTTGCCTCAAGGGCGTCTATTGAACCCCGTAAGGGCTCTGAAGTGGTACCTAAAGCGAACCAAGCATATGCGAAGATGAAGATCTCGTTTTTTTCTACCACTGAAAGAAGGAAAGGACGATATCTCATCTGAATCTCTTTCATTCCGGGCACGATCGGTTATCCGCTCAGCATATAAAGAACTAATACAAAACCAAACGAGTTTCTTGCGCAAAGGACTCGGTTTGACCTGGTGGGACCCATAACAACAGTGCAATATGCTGCCTTCCTGGGTCGTTCATCAGCTTCACAATTACGCGTCAATACTTGCTGCGTCTGTATGCTAATTTTAGCCCATATCTCTCCCGAGATTTGAAGATACTTCACTTACATTAGAGGACCGGAGATTGGGCCTTCTCCTGGGTAAGGGGATGTAACAGCCTCCACCTTTTACCTATTCTCAATCTACTTTGATCGGATAACGATTTGAAGAGGAAACCAATTTTTGGAGTAAAATATGTTTCTTCGATATTATTTACCGGTCATAATACGGGCACACCCTCCCAACCTCCCCACAGTTAAATTTTAAAACCAGACAGAGCATGCGTATCCGCTTCAGTGACAACTGAAGTATGGATGGGATTTAGCGCCAATCCTTCTCTCCAAAGAGAGAGCACTCTATGTGAGCAGACGACTTTGATACTTTTGTTGCTAAAGACAAGCTTTGGAGGGCTGGATTTGTGAGGTAGTGGTTGTACTCCTAATGTATTTATGATTGGGTAAGCATTATCGAAGAAACATATTTTGCTCCAAAAACTTGTTTTCTCAAAACGAGCGCACATCATTTTCTTTGCATCCTTTTAAAGTTTACTCTTGGATAGATCCTGCATAGGATGTAAGCATGTTTTACCGGTCTTACAAAGAAAGTATAGTTATTTTGCAAAACATAAACATTACGGTCAGTGGGAATTGATTTAGTTGTTTGTACCTTGTATACTTTGAAATAGTCATAAATATGAGATTGAAATCTTAAGATTTTTATTTGTTCCAGGGATCAGCGATTGTATTTATTTTTGTCGATATGTAACCATCGTTACCGAAAATTGTGATGGAGATATTTAACGTTGAGCAGATGAATGGGGAAGCCGAGTTCGTGCATAACATTTTTGAATTATTTTGACAAATGTCTAAATTTTCATAATTTAAAATGAAAAATGAAATAAGTAATACTTCACTTTTGGTCATTTTGTTCACTGCCCGTGGGCCATTATTTTTTAGAACTGATAAATGTTTTTGTCAACAGCTGAAAACAGTAATTAAAGAAGAATCCACTCGTTTTACATTATCAAATTGCTTTCCACAGAACTAGATACTTAATAAGGATAATAAGGTACATATAGGCATGATGGCTTGTCTTGTACGTGCAACATGTGCACGACAAGGTTAGTGTATGCACGTGCGTTAGAGTATCATTTGTTATACGTGCAGAAAAGCTGTCTACCCTTTGCTTGGATGTTCCCATATATGCGCTGATGGGTGGGTGGACAGAGAGATAGATGCGTTTTATTTAGACATAGATTTAGTTGCTGTCCATGTAAGAAAAAACGGACTGGAATGCATACAAAAGGGGCACTGATTCGTGTAAACCGAATAAATTGAAAAGGATTCCCATCCTTTCTCGAAACAACATAAACAAAGTGAGCTTAAAAAACGAAAGTTAAAATATATTTAAAATACCCGAAGAACAAGAATAACTTTGGTACTTTAGAAAAGTACCCAAGAGAGGACGCGAGTTAATTTGCCTGAAACAAAAGTTGTTACTGTGTTTCTCGTCAATTGAAATCATCCAGATTAAAGAATTGTTCTTCTTTCACGCGTATAGCTGATAAAAATTTGAACGTCTGTGCTAAGAATAAACCAACATAAAGTTATGGAGAATGCTATTTTTTTCGCCTGCTTCGCTGGGATAGAATCCAAAAACTTAGAATAACCACTTTATCAAGAAAAGTAGGTAATTTCAACCAAAATTTACTTTTCATAGGTGCTAACATAAGTGATAAAGATAAATGCACTCATTAAGGTTCATGACAATACATTAAACGGTGTATAGGAAACTGTGCTATAGGTAAATGCAGAATATGAAAATATTCAATAGAGCATGAAAAGTACATGTATGTCACTTCTACCAACATGTACCCGTACTGCTCAGAAGACTTCTCCTGATGTCTAGTGAGTTCTAAATGAAAATGGTGCCGATCTTATATCCAATATGGCTACGCTGTGGCCATTTTGAAAATCTCGTTACCCCTACTCTTCCTGAATGTATGGCCATATCGACATGGGGTTTTCACCAAAAGACTAATTATAATGTCTGTTTGATCCGAAATGAAAATGGTGCCGATCTGACATACAATATGGACACCATGGCGGTCACCTTGAAAATCTTATCGCTACTTCTCCTGAATGGATGGTCATATTAACATTAAGTTTTCTTCAAAAGTTTACTTCTGATATCTGGTTGGTTCTAAATGAAAATGGTGCAGATCTTAAATTCAATATGGCAGACATGACGGCCATCTTCAAAATCATGTTATCACTACTCGTCCTGTATGGATGATCATATCGACATGGGATTTCACCAAAAGACTTATTATGATCTCTAGCTGGTCCTAAATGAAAATAGTGCCGATTTTACATCCAATATGGCCGCCAGATAGTTTAAACACTCAACAGTTAAGAGGAAGAAACGGTCTTATTTTGATTCATGAAAATTCTTTTCGGCCCGTAGGGTGTCAGTTATTTTGAGGGACCTTTCTTTAAATCTGTTTTCGCTTACTTTTCTTTTATATAGTGCTTGACCAAAAAAAAAGAACCATTTTCTCTGTTGTTCAAGGTCAGAAGGGTCAAAAGAGTTAGATAGAATGACATAATCTCTGTCTATATCATTGTTATTAACACCTTCCGGTTTAGTGAAGCTTAGCCAAGTACACGAGAAGTCAGTTGATGGAAACGTAATCTTTAATTTTATATTATCAGTCAATGCATATAAAATTATCTTTCTTGCCAAGTGTGACGCCCCGTGTACAACAAGGTATGCAGTAACTGTTTTGTTGAACTCAGTTACGTTTTTTATTTTATATTTTGCATCCGGGACTTAGTTTTGTATCCATTTTTTTGTTTATGCAATAAATTTCAAATTGTTTTTCACTATAATTATTTTTCACTTCTCAAAGATAGCCTGTGAGTAAGCTTACAAGTAAACTTGATTTCGATTTCGATTTATATTGAATAACGTTTAAGATTTTCTTGTAAATAAGTGGAAGGTGAACAAAACAAAAATTAAAATGAAAACAAGGTAGTAAAGACCTTGAAAAGGTTACTTTACAAAAGCCAAAAGACCTACGCTGAGTCGAACTTGGTAGACAACTTAAAAACATTCAGAGAAATGTAATAAAGCCGAAGCTAGACGTTGAAAAACGAAACAAAACAAAATAATAATAACAAAACAGCAGCAACAACAACAGCAACACAAATTTTAAAAAAAACAAGAAGATTATAAAATATCACAAGATGCAGCAAGTGTCCTTTTGTCGTCGGAGGCGAGGTGTACCGTAGGTACAACGTTACATATTGCACCTTTCGTGCACTGCACATTACGTGTAAGATATAATACAAGTTCAAACAGCTCAATCTGTTATTTGATAGGTGGTTGTGTAGCTATTTTAGGTATTTTGTTCATTTGGTCTGAAGGCAAAATTGTTTTTTTTTTTAAAGCTAATGAAAATGGCAAAACCTGTACAAAACATAATGTTTGAGATGAAGAAACTCAAATCTCTAAAGAACAGCAAAGCCTGTATGAAGTACAACATGACACGACTTTTACCTACAACGGCGAAGCTTGCATTTGGTCCAGCCCAATCAATGAAATGCTTTAACAATGGCATAGCTTGACCTACAAGTAAATGTCGAGTAAAAAAACCACATTACCATTTACTTTGTTTACCATGTAGCACTAAATTCTACTCTCACAGTTGTTTACAACATGCTTTTGAAGAAGTTGCTCAAGGTGTTAATATGTCCACCATCAAACATGGAGATTGGTCGAAATCGCAAAACAGATTTTTCCATTTTCACTTAGTTCAAATCGCAGATTGACTTTTACCTGACAAGACTGTTAACACTCTGAGACAAGAGGAAAATTAAATTTACATTGCTAAATGCTTTAACATTTAGATTAATAAATAGAGTGCAAATCACAGCTTTTTATCGCTAGAAAAATAGCATAGCTTTTACCTGCAGACAAATGTCGACTACAACAAAAAAACATTATCAATACAATTTACTATGCAACATCAAACTTGGCTCTAATTGTTGCTTACATCATGCTTTTGAAAAAGCTATTGAGCTTTACAATTTGTCCAACATGGATATTGAAGACATTATAAAGCTAATTATCCCAGTTGCTTTAAATCAGTTCACAATTTACTGGCTCATACATCACGGGATACTATAAGATAAAATTGTTACGCAACTAATACTTTTCTAAAGCAAGCCTTTACCGTAAATAACGTAACATTTTTGAAGAAGAGTGGGCACTTCTGGTCCAAAGGATTACATTTTAAAAACAAGCCAAAGAAAAACAATTAAAATCATAAATAATGTTGAAGTGGAGTTCGACAGGGCGATGAAGGACATGTGTAACAGGGGTACAATACAACAATACAACCTAAAACGGCGGAGCCTATGCAAAGCACAACATCTACAGAGTCAATAAAAATGGTTACCTCTCCAATGTCCAAGTTATTTCATACATATAGGACTGAGTGAAAAGACATCAAGTGCGTCACCGTTGTATCCTTCACTGCCGGCTTCTCCCTGCAATACCAGACCGATAGACAGTGGTCTCAATTCGCCTGCGACGATGAGTTTCGCGAATTTCAGGTTGCAAAATAGTAACAAGATTAAAAATGTTTTGGTCAGAGAGACTGAACACTGTAGAGGTATTAGAAACAAACACAAAGTAGCATACAAAGTTTTGAATAGGGGGAGATTAGCAAGGCAACGGTTTCAGGTTGCATGCGACTAGGTGTTGCAGGAATAACTATCGGTGTAATTGCTCCGATGACTTTTAGTAGGTTTAGTGCAACATTGATACGATTTGTTGCAAAAGCTTTCAAGGTGAAGTCGATCTGCAAACAAATTTATAACACGATGAAATAATCGCATCTGCTAAAAGTTAGTTAAACAGCATTGATTACATGATTGGCAAAGCAACAAGTGGAAATACAATCAACCACGAGTTTACTTTAATCATCTGTACAAAGAGATTAAAAAAAAAAACATACAGACAGAAAGAAAATAAACAACACACAGAAGGTGGACAGCGAGAAACTGAAAAAAAACTTTGTGGAGAAAGCAAAGAACTTAAAGGAGAAAGAGAGTTTAGAAAAGTTAATAGCAAACAGGAAGGGTATCATCATTGCAACTAAGGAACAATAAAGGCGTCACCGCATGTGAGATTAAAAACACTTATTTGAGCGATGATACAAATTGAAAAGAACAACTTTATCTCCAGGAGTCTTTACCTTCGGCACAACTCTTGCCTGTTTGAATTTCTCCTATAACAAATGTTTCGCACAAGTGAACCTTTACATAAATGGAGAGCTAGATTACAATAGACAGCGCAGCGCAGACGAAGTCTGATGAACTCACCAAGACAGAACTCTGTTGTATCAATCCAACTGATTACAGAAATGACAACTATTCATTTCATTGTAAATAATAGATTTTGTTGCTTAGCTCACACTATTTCATATGAACTCAAAACAATATCTTTACTACATCAACGACAAGAATGAAACAAGGACAGTTTTAATTCGTGAAGACAACTTACGATTGATATATTATTGATTTGAGTGATACGATCTAAGTGGAAAAATATGTACATTTACTGTATTTATTTAACAAGTAACATGCTGAAATTTAAAAATCGAATACAGATACAAACGAATATATTTATCGAAAAGTGGTTAATAATATCGGTGTGATACAAGGGACAAAATAGATAAGAGAATGAAACAGATGAGACAAAATTTCAGGAGTTTACCAAGTCAGGAGAATGCAGATACTATTAAAATAATGTTCAATGGTGTAGTTAGAGATGGATTATTATGTATTGGAAACGATGGATCTGATGAATTGAAAAGAGGGTTGTTGGATATTTGTTAAAGCTGAAGTTTCATTAAAAAAATTAGTTGCAACGTTGGATTTAATTATTTCCGTCAACATTTGCTGAATACAAATCACATCGACCGGTTGCCTTTAATCCTGATAAATATGTCATTTAAGTAAAGAAATCAGCTTTATATATAAAAAATGTTTAACTTGCTTATTCAAGATTTGTATACAGATGATATTAGGTTCTACATTGCATTAGAGGTAAAAAAAAAACACACATGTTCTGATTATTATAACTGAAAGAAGAATCTGATCGTTATGATATTATGGGATCACAAACGTATTATCCTGAAAAGAGCAGAATTTTATTTATGTCCGAAAAATTTAAAAAGTCAGCAAGTTTTTGAATCACTTAAGATAAAATATGTAAGCAGTTTCAAAATATGTTACTCTTAAGTACAACAAAATGGCAGCAGTAGGAGTAATTATTGAAGGAAGAATAGCGAACGGTTTAGTATTTACACGAACAATTATTTGTTCACATTATTTGATCCCAATGAAGCTGATGAAGGATAATTAGACACGAGAATATTATATAATAGAGTTCAATGAAGACATAACAAAGAGATTGGATTGCATGAATGAAAGCTCGAGAGAACAAGGTGTGGTGACTTAGATGAAAAACCTGAATTTTGGTTTTGCTCTGTATGCATATATTCACTGTGCGGTAGGCACCGATGCATTTAGGAATCCAGCTATCATTTTAAACAGATCGTTGTCCACTGTATTCTTGTACTCGTTCACAGGATTTCAGATTTAATATATTACTTGCAAAAGTCTCTCAAGTGATAGGTGGTAACCAAGACTACGAACTTGAAAACATTTGCATCCAGTACGATATGAATAATTCGGAATCAATTGCTCAGTGAGTTAACGACAACTACAGAAATTGAATTGCTTTCACACTAGGGAGAATCGTACACATAACAGCTAATGCAACGTTAACGAACTTCACACTTTATTCTTCCAGAATGAGTTTAAGGGGTGTTTTGTAACAATGCCAAAAAATAAAAAAAAGAAAGAAAGTAATCCATAAAATCTTTACAACTCTGCAATAAATCAGAATCTCATTGACTATTGAGAAGGTCTGTCATATATGGTCTATCTGAAGGTTTTCATTTGAATTAACAGATTGCCGAAGTCATAAAGTAATTATTTGGTCAACAAGAAAAAATCCTCATAAATTAGTAACGTAAGTGTCTGGCTTGACTTTAAAAGTAAACATAATAATAGATTGCACAGGAATAGTAAATACGTTAGCTAATGTGCAGCAAGGTATCAATCTGCAAATAAACAGAAAAGGACAAGAAAATGTATATACTCCCAAAAAGTATATCTATTGTGTGTCTGATGCTCAGGTGAAAATTCAAAACAATCGGCTAAAATAAATTATTTTTAGGCATGAAATTATGCAGTCAGTACGGAACACGATCATGCAGGATGTGGCGCGTGCGATGAAAAGTGCATGCGCACCATTGGTATACTTTTAGTACAATAAATATACCTAAAGTAGCCTTACAACATGACACTTTGTGGGGTGACTAATTTGCACTGAATATAATAGAGACTGAAAACAAGATCGTTTTTTGACCACAACATTATTCTCTGTCGAAGTGTTCATGTCAGCAAGATTGGCAATAAAAAGTGGTTACTCAAAGATGAGAAGGATTCTGAGAGATCCAGATTATATATTAGACAAATGGATATAGTTACCGGTTGATGTCTGTCAATAAACCAGTACTTTGTTTCTGATTGATGATTGTAAAGAAAGAAAGCAACTAACCTAAAAAAATTGGCTTTAACGGTAGATATTTTAAGCTATCAGTATGGATGATTATTAAAAAAATACAACCCTGTAATCAAAGATTTCAAAGTGAATAAACGTGCTGTTGGTTGTGATTTAAGCAAAGACAAAAATCAATGGAATCTGTGCCTATATAAAACTTATTTCCGGACGATGGACGAAGAAATTGTAGATACTTTTCAACAGAACAAAAGAAATAAACTTTTAATGAGACTTTAATTTCCTTTCCATTTTCAATGCTTCTACCTCCAGTGCACATTGACTCTGGCATGATTGCATGTCCGTTAGGTGAAAAAAAATCACAAATAAAAAGTCTTCTTTTTTCATTTTTATGTTATACATCTCATGATCTGAGTAAATTCATTTCTTGGTAATTTTACTTGTGATTAAATAAACACTTTCGGTACATTTCGAACATTAAATTATGTTTGATTACACATTTTGTTTCCTTTACAAACTTTTCGTCTTTCACCCACAAAACTCTCTTGTTGTTTCCTTTACAAACTTTTCGTCTTTCACCCACAAAACTCTCTTGTTATAACACCATTCAGCTCAACCTTGAAACGTCCAAGAACTTTCTTATCGTTATATGGTCACCCAAATATTATACTTTGGATAATCACTAGTATCATAGAACTTGATGTTGTCCTTTATGTGACTGTAAAACGTTTTATGTTTCAGCATAGATACACAATGAATATGTATGAGTCATGAGTAGCCTCATTCTGACACCTTAATTTATTTTTCAACTGATTCTAGTACAATGGCTTATGGTTTATTTAAATTTTATTTAGTCTACAACGGTAACAATAATCAAAAGTGAACCTCATTCAGAACCTCCTGTAGCCCGAATTTCCTCGGTCATTTCCCATCCTAAATGTTTTTGCAATTTGTCCCTTAATATTTTTTGGAACTTTTTTTTTATTCGGCACTATATAAACAGGATTGTACTGATGTGCTGATAAACACTATATATATATATACAGTGTAGGAGATGTTGCGCGGTATTACGCATACATGAATAAACACTGAAACAAGATTATAAAGGCTGCATTTTAAAAAAAATAATAATAAATAAATAAATAATATATATATATATATATATATATATATATATATATATATATATATATATATATATATATATATATATATCAAAGCAGAGTCAATCCATATTACCAATACAAAGGACAACAGCCCGGTACTAATTTTCTTCATTTACTTGAGATATATACCTGGTATAAAATGGACATTATTTTAGAACCCCTTTACTTATAGACAGTTAGGGAATATGGAAATTCTCGGGATTTTCTGCATTAGCTATTTATCTCATGCTATTGCAACAATCGGAAGTGTTTGAAGAATCAGAACCGCGCAGCCAAGGAACTATAAAGATGAATGGGCTAATACTTTATGTATTTGTGTAACTGCGTTATTTTCGTGAAATATCGCTTATAGTAAAAATAACAGCCAAAAACTTACTTCATACAAACGTGTTTTTCAAGATGGCCTATGAAAGATTCAGACGGATGGCCGACGTATCTAAAAACAGTTTTACATATTTATGTCTTAATTTGCAGAAATGGGATTTGAAATTAGTACAACAAAATAAATTAAGGATTATAACGTAAGCCAATGGCTTATACAGTTCTTTTCCTTTACAAACAATTGTAAACATGGAGGCTGATTGAATTAAACGAGAACATACTCAGGAGTCTTCCACCAAACATATTTGATCCTTGCAAAACATCCTCTACCAATACTCCCGTTTTACAGAGTAGATTCAATAAAAGCAGAACCTCCTATCGTGGTTATATGTCCCTGTATATAGACGGTTCGAAAGATGGAGACAAGGTTGCAGCTGACTTTCAACACCCCACATCACTATTCCGAGCTGGTTATCAGATAAAGCTTCCGGTTTTACAGCAGAAATTACAGCCATACTAAAAATTTTTTAACTACATTAAAACCTCACAAAATAACAAGTTTTAGCATATGTTCGGATTCCTTTCTATACTGAAAGACTTGCAAAAACTAAATTAAAAAAAAAAGGAAAAAAATTCAGCATATTTCTAGTTCACTTTTCTTACTGAAAGACTTGCAAAACAAATTTGATAAGCCGTTAATATCGTAAATCGGCCAGATGCATGATTTTCGCTCATAAAATGTGGAAAATGTATTATGTATTGTTGACTGTCTAGTCACATTGCTATTAAAAGTAATGAAAGGGTAGATAAGCAGCTAAAGTTGCCCTGCATTCACCCGTTTCTGAATGGAAGATCCCATTTAGTTACTTCAGATATTTTATTATATTAATCGGGATGTTCTATATACTTGGTAAAATATGTGGAATGAAAACTCCACAAACAAGTTTCGGAAAATCAAATCCATCACTGGAGAGTGACATCCCTCATATTAAATAAATCGCAGCGATGATGGTATTGTGCCGCTAGTGTATAGGACACACATATCTGACTCGTGCATATCTCCTAGAGGGTAAACCTCGACTGACAGTAGAATACATTCTTGTCGTGTGTCTCGACTTCCACCCAGTGAGACAATTACAATCGGTTCATATATATATATATATATATATATATATATATATATATATATATATATATATATATATATATATATATATATATATATATATATGTATGTACACACACACATTAAACTAGACACTTGAATTAGAATCCTCCAATCGTTATGTGTTACCCTTTTCCGTCGCAGGTGAGACAAAAAAAAAAAAAAAAAAAAGGAAAGGAAAGGATCATGTAGGGATGATAGTTTGATAATATATGAAGCAACGTCATCATTTCAGTTGAATAATGGTTTTCAGATAAATACATATATCATTTCACATTATTTATCATAAAATAAATTAATCCTACTGTCTCTCAGCCATTTTTGCTGACCAACCTTCTCCTTGACGATTTGAAGTCATCTGCTTCGCAAAACGGCGAGGCGCGTGTCGTTGTCTTAACCTCCATGATACATGATCCACAAAAAGCAAAAACGTTTGGAGGTAAGTAGTTATTTTTACGTATCAGGTCTGGCAACCATAACACATTATCAGATAACTATACTTTAGTTCAAAGTGTTATCTCTAGACCAGAACGTATGCTTTCAAGCATCACCCACGGACAGTAAGGACCTGTTGAAGGTGATCTTACTGTCCGCAAATTATTCAGTCTGCAGACCAAAAAGCGGATGCCTCAAAAGACTTCAAATAGATCCATTTACTTATTTGAAAACTTTAAACTACTCATTTTCTCTAATAGGCATTCTTTAACAATAGTGATTTGTTAACCGAATTAATAAAAATAAAAAAGTTAAAAATATATAAATCAGTAGGTGAGTGGATCTTAAAGAAGTTGCCTACATTAATACCTCTATTGACCAATTCTTTATGACCGCGGACATAAGTTAAAATGTAGACAATAAATAACACAAGAAATCTAATGGGGCTCAGAAGAAAAAAAAATGTCCAATGATGATCGAATATGTTTAAAAAAACCCCAATTGTTTTAAAGTTTCTCTATTTTTTTGGTATCAGTACCCATATCAGATGGCACATGAGCATAATTTATATATATATATAAAACTATACAACCTCCCTCCCCCCCCCCAAAAAAAACAAGACAATACAAACAAAAAAATCCCAAACAAAATAATAATAATAATAATAATATAAATATATAAATATAAAATACAAGTCAGCATTTCTTGAAAAGAGAAATGTTTTACCCAGATTATAAAAAATGAGTTTTTTCTTTTATTTTACATTAAAATACCCAGATTACTTTCCTGAAGGCATGTCTAATACATATAAATACATAAACAATTGTTAACAATACTAAGAAACTTTATTTAACGTTTGCTTTACTTCCGTTGTAATCCTAGTGAAGTCACCGTTTGATCCAGAAGACTTTTTCTTGGACAAGAAGGGAAGCTTTGACAGCATGTCAGTCTACAGAAACTCTAAACTTTGCAACATGATCTTCACGTATCAGCTCGCGAGAATGTTACAGGGGTCAGAGTGAACTGCATCCATCCAGGTAAGCAAAGGTTATACAATTCTGATCCAGGTCAATATATTATTGGTTAATTTCAAGCTCAATACTGTGTCAAATTTTTTATGACAATATCCATCATAATGTATCCATACTTAGCATTGTCTTTAAGAAAAATGGTCCCTATGAAACACTTTCTTTGATATGATGGAACTTTTTGCTAGGTATATAGCATACATCTCACATTGGGTTACCTCCCTTGAGTAGGATAACGCCACTGCCACAACGTTGAAAATTAAGTGGTAAAATGAAAACAGTATGCTTTGATAACTGAATGACACTAAATGTAGATTGTATTTGGTGCGATATTTTCTCTACAGTGCCTTTAGTGTAGATTTGGAAGATTTTGCCAAATATGTTGGAGCAAATAGTCAGAAATTCTTTACTTGCAGTGATAGAATACAGATCCGACGATGTAGTTACATGGTAGCACGCGAATTACGTCACAATATACCGATGACGTCAGGAATTCTTTGCTTGCAATGCACACCTACGATATGCACACATACAATTTTTGTTATTTTTTTTTTGTGGGGGAGGTGGGGAACTAATTTTAATTGTGTAATACTTATCTGCTACTATTGCCTTACTACCCTTTGCCGGGACTCTTAAGTCCCCAGTCCAAGCCAAAAAATTACTCCAGAAAAGAACAGAACACAATCCCAATCTGATGCCTTTGTCATATCCAAGATTTGGAATATGTTTCTCTTTTGACTTGAACCAATACTACAGGAAATCAAAGTGGGATGGGAGGAATGAATCTTTGCAATAGTAGCAGCAAAGTATTACATAATTAAAATTAGTTTTACCCCCACCCCCAAAATATTAATAGCAGTAATGCAAATACCTGCTACTATTGAATTTACCAGTTAGGATGGAGACTGATGACTTCAAGATACAAAAACTGGTACAAGAAAAGCCAATGCACTTACCCTTATTGTAGGAGTGTTCTCTACTGTGAGCCGGTAGATAGCCTGGCAACATCTCGTGCTGTCACGATTGGGCAAAGGAACCTATCTTTATCATCCCCACCTCAGATACGACTGAGACTGAGAATTTCAACAGGAACAGGTGCTACTGAAGGTAGCTGATCCTTGGCCAGAAAACTAGGCTGGTAAAGAAGAGAAACGGAATCAACATACAACTGAACCGTAAAAAAAAACCTTTTTCCACGAATAAGGCATGAATTTCACTTCTCCTCGCCCAAACTCAGGAAGACCATTTTAAGGGTAAGGTTCTTGAAGGAAGCTAACGCCCAAAGAACACACGAAAGGTTCCTTCTAGGCATTAATGAGCGAGATATCGGTCTCTTAAGCTCAAAATAATTATTGAGATCAGAAAGATGAGGATCAGACTCAATGGCGGAACCCATAGAGAACTTGAGAATATAATAAAGGGCTGACCTAAAGACCTTAACGATTGATGCTAACATTCTCTTTCCTTGAAAAGGAAGAGAAGAAAATGTGCAACTACGGTTAAAGGGGAACAGATATAATCAACGTGTTTTCTACTGCACCAATTACAGAAAATTCTCCACTTTGAATCGTAAACTTTGTAAGTAGATTACCTCCTAGTCTGGGCATTGTAGTTGGCAACCTTGCTCGAAAACCGGTCTTCGGGGATCGATCATCTAATATAAGCCAAGCATAAAAGTGGAGAATCTGTCGGTTGTTCTGTAGGAGAAACTCCCTGAGCTGCGAGAGTAGGTCCCTCCGAGATAATCTCCTGGGCCCGTCTACCAACAGATTGAGGAGATCGTTGAACCACGACCATGAGGTCACCGGGGAGCTATCTGGGTGAGCCGAGAAGTGGAAGTCTTGACTCTGTGAAAAACCTGAGGAATATTTTTTCAAAGGTGGGAGACCATAAGCATACAGATTATCCCAGTTCATACTGAAAGTGTCCACCGCCCAGGTCCTTGATCTGGCACTGGGGAGACATAAAAAGGGAGCTTGTTGTTCAATCTCGTTGTAAACAAGTCCATTCTTGGTCTCACCCACACTTGAAAAAGTGCCTCTGCTACCAATTGGTCCAGAGCCCATTCCTTGAGGACCAAACAGCCCCGTCTGGACATGCTGTCCGCCAAGGATATTTCTCTTGCCCGGAATGTGGCGGACTCCGAGGGTGATCCCTCTGAGACTTCCCATCAGAGGAGGTTCCAGACCAACATGCATAGAGAAGGAGCACGTGCACCTCCGTATTTCCCGAGGTACGCTACAACTGACTTGTTGTCTGAGGCGATCATAAAGCATCGACGCCTTATTGTGTTGACACATTTTTAAATCTAGAGACGCCGCCCGCATTTCTAGATTCTTGGCATGAAGGGTTGATTCTTCCTGAGACCACAGCCCCTGAACTAGTCCCTCAGACTTTAGGTGAGCACCCCATCCTAAATCTGATGTGCCTGTCTACCGAAAGGAGCGGGGTTTTGGAGTGTGAATCGCGACTCCAGTTAGAAACTGGTCCCGATCTAGCCATTAACTCTGGTGGTGACGAAAATTGGATCCCATGGATATATGAGCCGATAGTGGGTCCTTGTTTGGTTTCCTGTTAGCTAGCAGTATGAACTGGAAAGGATCAAATGAAGTCTTCCTAGGGGAACTAATTCCACAGCTGCATTCCCAGTTACAAAGAGAGAGAGAGAGAGAGAGAGAGAGAGAGAGAGAGAGAGAGAGAGAGAGAGAGAGAGAGAGAGAGAGAGGCAAGTCGACAACGAACTCTTGGCCAAAAGACCCTCTATGAGGGACAGAATCTGGGTGATCCTGTCTAGGGGAATGCAAACTATCCCTTGACTGGTGAGGAAAAATTCATCCATACGCGCACAAAATCCAGAGAAGAATAAGAATAAGATCAAACTGCTCAAGTTTGGTATTAGACCCAGATGAGTCACCGTCAACCAACAGAGGGACAGGTCCTTCAGAAGAGTATCTCCAAGTACATTGTACATCAACCAGTCATCAACATACTGGAGGATGGGGACCCCTAAAGACCTCAGGTGAGTTGCTATTACTCCTATCACCCTGGTAAAGGCCCTGGGGCGGAGGCGAAGCTGAACGGAAGAGCCCGAAATTGAAAATATCTCCTGGCCCAGACAAATCCTGAGGTTTTTCCTTTGGGCCAGGAAGATGGGGATGTAAAAGTACGCATCCTGAAGATCTAAGGGGACCGTCCAGTCATAGGGCCTTATGGTGTTCCTGACCAAGGCGGTACGTAGTCTCCATTCTGGAATGTTCTGTATGAAGAAATTTGTTTAAAAAGGAAAGATCAATTATGAATCAAAACTTTCCACCTTTGTTCAAGACAAAACCCGAACCCCCCCCCCCCCAAAAAAAAAAAAAAAAAAAAAAAAAAAAAAAAATAAAAAAAAAAAACAACAGGAAAAGAAATCCTGACGAGTTGTTTTCCATCCTCTCCACTGCGCCCTTCAATAAAAGTGCGTACACCTCTTCCCTTAGAACAACCAATTGGACTGGTGAAAAGAAATGGGGGTCCATGAAAGGGGTGGAGGTTCCTGGACACATAAAGCAGGTAACCTTTCTGTATTGTGGAAAGGACCCAGGCATCATAAGTGATGCCTGAATAAGCCTTGTCTATAAAAAGACAGGCAGAAGGGAGTTTTGATGGTGCTGATTTTGTGTGGCTGTTGAAATTGATGTTTGAAAAACTTGTGAGGAGGTCTTCATAGCCTTGTGAGGGTGGTGTTGATCCCTCAAGTCAGAATGGATTAGATCTTTTACGACTCTCTCTGTATCAAGCTGCGCAGCCCTCAACAGGTTTTTGCTGTGATCCAACAAAATGTTGTAAGACTCCAAAGCCGCATCTCTATAGAGGTGGAGAAGCTCTGCTGAGAGCATGCCTTGCTGTTTTAACCACAGTCTCCAATAAGTACTGTAAGGCTGCTGAAGACAATGATTCCTCATTCAACAAGCTGAAGGAGGCTGCCGAAAAGAGAGTGGCACGTGAGACTATTGTAACAAGGGTCCTAACCTTTAGTTCCAAGACTTATACAGATTTGACTGAAAGACAAGCCCATATCCCAATCAATATTCCCACCTGGGAAGCACCAGAGTCTGAGGGAGGGGGTGTGGGGGTTTAAGGGGCCAATAACTCAAGGCAGAAACCAGTGGTTGAAGAGTAGAAGAGGGGGTGGCAACCCTTTCTGCTGTCTGGCAGCCTCTTGGTCCCAAGAAAACTTCCCGAACCATCGCTTAAGAGCGGGAGCAACAGAAGGTCTGAACAAGAATGGGCCCCAGAAAGTCTCTCCAAACTGGAGAGAATCCAAGTGTCTTCAGCTCCCTAAGTCTTTGGACACAGGTCTGAAGGAAGGATATGGTAAACTGTTTACCACTTTTTCAAAAGTGCAGACTTCCTCCTCCTTCATCACCTGCCCTGAAGGATGGGATGAAGGGGACCCTAATGGAAGGGAAGGTTCTGCTGCAACTGGTTCTTCTGGAAACTCATTCGTGTCAAGCAGAATTGAAAGGGTAATGTTGTCCTAGCTTCGCTCTCAAGGCGAGACATGACTATCCTTTTTGGTCTCCATCTCTGAAGAAGAGGTTAAATTGGTATTTCTGTCATCCTGTAACCACTCACAGGTGCAATGGGACCAACCCTCCTCAGAGAATGGGATCGACAATCCCTTCTCAACAATCTAAGAGGATAAAGTGGGCGCCCACCTCCTTTTTGTTTGGCAAGGCCAGAGGGGATGGAGAAGATCTACTGCCTGCCTGTGGCATACCTTGAAACCAAGAAAGAGACATCCATGAAGTTGAGGTGGGGGGGGGGGGAAGGAATACTCACCACCAGTTAGTGTAGGTCCACAAATCTCATAGGCATTAAAAGGAAACAGGGAAAGGGGTGCAGAGAACCATGATCCAATCTTCTTCCCTAGCAGATCGAGGAAAGCCAGATTCCCTATCCCTGTAGGATTAAATGGTAACATGGAGCAAGTGGGGGTGGTGGGTATCCCTGTCCATAGACCCTCAATCAAAACACGGTGTCTGTTTGCTAGAAGAATGTTGCCCAGTGAATTGTGCTTGAAGAGGGTACCCAGTCAGGTGATGATGATCTGATGGAAGAATATCTATTTGGAGGACTAGAGTAAGCATCAGATTTGTTAGAGCAAAAGCACTGCTTTTTCTTACCTCAGAGATGGAGTGACTCGCTTTTATCAGGCACCGACACTTTCCCCAATAGAAACTGAAAGTATTGGTTCCAATGTCAGTGATCTGAGCCTTTGTGGTGATTTATGAACCACAGAAAAGTACTCCTGATCCATTGCTCACTGGAGAGGAAGCAGGACCCTTATTCCTTTTGTAAGTGCTACAACTTTTAGCAAAGTACCATGCCAAATCTTTTCCCAGAGAACAAATAGGTTAACTGTCAGCACATGTATACTTAGTGGGTGGGGTGAGTGAGTATCCGATGGAACCTTCTTATGCCTGCACTTACCCACACCTTGTGAAACAATAATAATCTAAAGAAAAAACCCCACCCAAAACAAACTGAACCAGAACCATAAATGGGTAGGTGATACTTATTCCGACTCCAGTCCCAAGGGGTAAAAATTTACCAAGGCACCACTTTGCAAAGCTAGGTGTAAAAACCCTTACAAACATATGATATGGTATACAGATACATGCAATAAGGCATGGACTGGGGAGAAAATGACTAAAGCAACAAAATAATGGCCATGTTTGGCTGTAATGACAAGAATGATGCCAAATTTCATTGAGTGTTCTGACACATGTATTAGCATGAGAGTCAAAGGTAAAAGAGGAAGCTATTCTGTATATTGGATATGACTAAGGCAACATACTGGGATTGTGTTCCGTTCTTTTTGGCCCTCCAATTACTAATTGGAGGAGGGTATACTTAACTTGAACTGGGGACTTAGCATCTGGGAAATGTTTGTTTGTGTTTTGTGGGTTTAACATAATTTTTCAGGACACGACAGGCTAAACATGGCAGCCAGTATATTTGGTGGAGGAAGAACCCAGTAAGATCCTGGGTAGAATAGAACCACTGATCTACGGGAAGCCACTGGCAAGCTATCTCACATACCCATGTTGGCCAAGCTGAGACTTGAACCCATGCAGACAGAGGTGAGATGTGAGTGATCTGTAAAGGTACCTTAGTCAACTTGGTCACCTGGGGCCCTTGCATCAGGGAAAAGGGTAGCAATGCAATAGTAGCAGATTTTGTATTAATGCTATTAAAACACAGTTTACACACAGCTTTTTCAATGCTGATCAATACTGGCTTTAATTTTTTTAAAATTTTTGTTAAATTTTATTTGTATGGTGTTGGAATAAGTAATAGTAGCAGATTTTGTATTACTGCTATTAAAACACAACTTTTTCAATGCTGATCAATATTGGCTTTAATTTTTTTTAAATTTTTGTTCAATTTTATTTTTATGCTGTTGGGATAAGTAATAGGTTGCAGTACTTATAACCAATTTCATAAATTTAATGAAATTTTGGGCCAATATTTAAGTTGGAATTTTTCTCTGGAATCGTTAAGAGCTGATGTGCTTTTTATATGTAGAATACAGGTATTCAAAGGTGTAGTTAATATTTACTAGGGGAACTGGGAAGGTATGGGGGGAATGGGGGGTAATTTGGGGGTAGAGTATGACTTTTGGTACACTAAAAAAAATGTGTCCATAAGTAAAGATACGAGATACAATCATACAGATAATATTGAGAATATGGGGAGAAGTCAAATATTTATGCAATATGATTTGCAATTACACTCCCTCTCCCCTCCAAATAAAAATGGACTGCTCTCCTACTGCTACTGGAATAACAGATGGATAATATAAAGTAATTGTTTAAATTATGATATGACCCTCTGATTTACATTTTGGTCAACAAAGTTTAAAAACTAAAGGCATGTGTAGTGTGCATTTCTTACAAAATAGGAATGAATACACAACAGAGAAACATTGATTGGAGTTTTACTATATATATATATATATAGTTTTCACAATCTGTGAAGATGACGTGACTGTCTTGTATGCAATCATTTTGAAATAATTAATTGTTCACATTTTCAGGTTTTATTCCAAAAACTGATTTCATGCGAGGCAATTCTCTAGCTGTCAGAATCCTGATGCAGACCCTCCTCACGCCTTTTTTCAAACTGTTCAATTTCACACGGACGCCAGAGCAAGGAGCTATGGCAATTGTGGACCTGGCCACCAATGACAAATGGAAAGGTAACCGGGTGGATGCCTTGATGGCAAATCACAATGTCTCTAATTTCAGAGTAAGCAGAAGCTTATGTCTTGCATCATATTTCAGCACATGGTGACAATTAACTGACCTCTTGGAAAACGGAGAATGTTCCACTTACTCATGATCAAAATGAAACCTTTAAATTAGTAGTTTTTTGTTTTTGAAAAAAAAATAAAAAAAATAAAGAACTAAATGGTTGGAAACAGACAGTAATAGCCATATAATAAAAAGCAATTTCCAAGACAGAGGAAACTCTAAGAGATTCCTCGATTAAAAATGTGAATTATAAACAAATGTTTGACGTGTCTTAATTCTTACAGGTTCTATTGTAAGTCCTGATATGCATGTATTTACAAATTTTTCTCTTAGGCAAGTTTAGTCTGGTCATCAATATCAACAGGACAGCCAGCTTGTTACTTTGAAATCTTCATGTAGTTTTTAAAAAAGCATTTATTTCAAATTGAAATTTCGGTCCCAATGCTTGTAGTTTGCTAAGTAGGGAAATGATTTGTCACAATCTTATTTTTATATTGCAGATGCATATTTTATATTTAGATATCCATTGTGGCAGTTTTCCTCAAATTTATCTACAGTGTATTTAAAAATTTAAAGTTTGAAAATGTCATTGTAATATCATCTTCATATTTTTTCTTTGATCAACATCAACCATATTCAACTCTTAACATTTCTTTTATTGTCTATCCAGTTTACTAGGAGTGGAGTTGGTGTTGTTGAAATATATATTTTTTAAAAAAAATTACAAGTGTGACAGGTAAATACTTTGTAGACCAGAAGATAACCCCATCATCGGAGGAATCTACGAATGAGGAATTACAAAAGAGAATCTGGGATCTGAGTGCCAGATACTGTCAGTTACCTGGTTATGAACCACTTGTCCCACCAAACAATGACTTAGAACCCACTTTTTCACACAATTTCTCCACTTGAGTACATACTCAACTTAAAATTCTATGAAATTTTTAAAACTTGTATGAAGTGATTTTTTTTCATCTTAGGGTCTTGAATGACTGCACTATTTTAATATACATGTTCAGTTCACTATATCTATGGTACATTATGAATAACTAGATTTCTGAAATGTAAGCACAGTACATCCTCTTGCATGGGGCCAGGCAAAGGAAAGAAAGAACAAAATGTTTTTCCCCCTAGCCCCCCACCTCCCATGAGTTAATTTCGGTTTTACCAAGCGCAAAACAATAGAGAAACAAAAATTCTGTACATTAGACAAAATGACTACCTTCAGCAAAATATGAATTATAAGAATGGATTTAATAGCGTGTCAAGTTGCATATAGTTTCTTTTTGTGGTTCCAAAATTTCATACTTTTTTACAATGTTTTCAGAGTTATTTAAGTAATGCACTGCTGTCTGTTGGCCATTTCTTCTTTATTCTCGATTATCATTATTAAACATTTTATGAAATTTCCACATTTAACTGCTTGATTGTGAATACAAAGGAAATCAAACTTTGTGAAAATGATTCACTATACAGTATTCCAGTGGTTGTGTGACCCCAGGTATCTATCAACCGCCATCTTTGTAAAAGGTACAAAAATTGTGTACTTTCTACCCACAATGCTCTGTGCCAATGTGAAGATACCAACCAATTATTGCAGTTTCCAAATGAGCCATTATGGGAATGTGACTGTTCTGCGAATTACATCACCAATTAACCAAACAGGAGACAAAGATTGTACTAGTTACTGCCAATGATACTGGCTTGCCAATTTATGCCAGATCCCAGCAAATAGAAATACAAGAACAAATATTTACTTATTGACATCAAATTCTTCTGATGTTTCTGTATTGTTATCTTTAGTAGTGATGTTTGTGAGCTCCAATTTGCTGACGACTGTTCCCTGAATGCCAAATCTGAGTCTGACATGGAACAGAGTATGGACCATTTCTCTTCAGCTTGTGACAATTTCGGTCTCACAATCAGTATCAAGAAGACAGAGGTGATGCACCAGTAAAGCCTTGCAGAGAGTATACCATCACAGTAAATGGTTACACTCTCATGGCAGTGGACAAGTTCACCTATCTCGGCAGCACACTGTCATGTGCAGTCCACATCGATGATGAAACCAATGCCAGAATTGCTAAAGCAAGTGTGACCTTTGACAGACTACATGCAAATGTGTGGGAGCACAGTGGCATCAGTCTACAAACAAAATTGAAGGTCTACAAAGCCATTGTGTTGCCAACCCTGCTGTATGTATGTGAAACCTGGACAGTGTTCAGACACCATGCCAAGAAGCTGAACCATTTTCACATGGGCTGCCTGAGGAAACTGATGAGAATAAGATAGCAGGAGAGGGTCCCAGACGCTGAGGTTCTCCCACGGGCAGGCATTCCAAGTATCCACACTCTGCTGATGAAATTAGTTTAGATGGGCAGTCCATGTCACTAGGATGTTAGAAGAGTGGCTACCGAAGATCTTCTATGGCGAGCTTAAGGAGGGAAAGTGATCTCAGGGTGGTCAGAAGAAACTCTTCAAAGATTCCCTTATGTCATCCTTGAAACACTTCAACATTGCCCCCCCCCCCCTCTTCCCCGAGTTTTGGATAGATCTCACACAGGATCGCACCACCTGAGTCTCCTAGAGCTACAGATTTTGAATGGAGGAGACCTGCAGAGGCAGTGCAGAAGTGTGAGCAGCATAAATCTAAGAATTGCAGCACGTCCTCTATTGATCAAGCAAACCCAAGTGGCATCTCCTGTCAAGTGTGCCACAGACAGTTCAGAGCACAAATTTACCTCATCAGACACTCATGTACTCACAGAAACCAAACCAGTTAGTGATGTCATGGTCATCTTCGAACTTGAAGGATGAACAACAACAACAACAACAACAGTAACGATGAATAGGTAAATGTGCCATATGCATTATGATGTTTATTTCTAACATAATATTTTAAAAGTTATTTTTGAAAATCCAGAAATAGCTCCTTGCAATAAAAAAAATCTTAAAACAGATTAAATGAGAATCGATTTTTCAGGCTTTGTATACAATAGCATGAACTTATCAGGAAAAAACCAAAAAAAAAAAACAAGAAGAAGAACAAATTCATTTGGCTGAAGTGGGCCTAAATGCGACCTTCCAAAATTTGCTTGAAGCCTTACCAATATTCTTTTGTAAGAAAATAGTTAACAATTTAATAAATCTATACAAAAATAATAACAATTTTATCAAGTGGACTTCTTATTGAACCTAGAGAAAAAAAATTAAATTTGATATTTTCTAAATCATTTCAGCTCAAAGTTACTACATATTTTTTATATTTCATTTGTCTGGTCCAGTATGTGGGACCAGTGCCCACAAACCGACCAACATACATAACATAGTAACCACCGGTTGTCACACCTGGCTTAGGATTTACATAGTCACCTACTCAGGATACCAAAGGGATGATCGAAGATTAAAGAGTAAGAAAAAGCTGAAGCAGTATAAAAAAAACTATGAGCAAAGAAAATAGACTATGTACATAAGTGGTTTGTAAAAATAATTTACATACACCAATGAAATGCATTCTTCGATTTCTCAATGTACAAGACATAAAACATGCATGATTAATGCCAACCTGACCGTTATATACAGAAACAATTTATGATGACCAATGTCTATGTCAAGTCAGTGACCACTTATGTACAGGACATGTAGAAAAAAGTGATAGGACATCAGAATATGACCATTAGGAGGTAACCATTATATTAAGGTGACTGCTATCCAGATTTGACTACAGTATATACTCATGTATAAGCCAATACCAACTGCATAGACCCAGATCTACCGTCGCATAATGCGCTGGCAGATCAGGGTCTATGCAATTTGTAAGGACTAATTAGTAGAACAAACAACATAGACCCTGATCTGCCAGTACATTATGCGATGGCAGATCAGGGTCCATGTTGTTTGCATCTGTATCTAGCTTATACACAAGTATATACGGTGTGTCATCCTTTAATATAGAATTCCGAAGAAAATAGAATTTATTAAATGAACAAAATATAAATTTATTGGGACCTTATTGCCCTTAAAAACATCTTTTATTTTCTTCTTGCATTTCCATTCAATTTCTATAGGCTTAATATATATGAATAGATTACTTGTTCTCAATTGAACAACGCTGCTTTATTTGTTTCATGTGTACTGACCCCCCCCCCCCCAACAAAACACCTTTCGAGTCTAAAGAAAACCCCAACACTGTCTGGAAGGTCGGTAGGTATGGTATGTACAGTCTTGAAACGTAATGGGTGTATTTATTTTGGAGGGTACTTCTAACCATGTGCAAAAGTAGGTCACAGTGACTTATTTTTCATGCTCCAGTTATTACATTTTGCATTAGCTCAATTTCTCTGACCCTGTTCCATGTATATATAATTGATGAAACTTCATGGTTGCTTTCATCTTGAGGAGTTTTAGAAAATATAAGCAAATGAAAAATCCTTAACAAACCATTACTGCAAATTTTCTATGACTGTGACCTTGACTCCTAGGTCATATAGGTGACTGAGCATGTTGTTGAATGAATTGCCTAAGTTTAATTATAATTTGTGCCAAGTATGATGAGAATCTATCGAGGTGTTTAGGAAATATATGCAAATTAAAAACATTAACCAGAACCTTATCAAACTGTAGATGCCATGCTTTTGCAGTGACTGCTATATCTCACTTCTCACCAATGTAGGCTCAACAATAAAATACAGAGATAATCCATTCAATGAACTAAACTTTAATGAAGATATCTTTCTGGCACATACATTTCTGTGTGGCTTTCAATCACATGACATTACACCCTTCATACATATTAGTCACGCAAATTAAACTCCAGTCTGTAAAATTAATGGTCCTATCCACCCATCCATGTGTGAACTTTTTGGCCTGCTCTGAAATCTCATTTCTATGAAGAAATATAATCCTCCTCCTCATTACTATTACTATTATTATTATCATTATTATTATTAAAACAATGATGTTATTATAAGAACAACAACAACAACAACAGTGATTTATGTTGCTCGTCACTTTCAAGTTCCAGGATCACAGTTCAAGGGCAAAAATGTAATTTCTATGTGCCGATTGAAAGACATGTTGAGACCTCTGTACATCCATGAGTCTATTATCATTTTCATTTCCACACAATAACTTTAATTTCACACCATCTACCATCAAAGGTCAAGGTCATTGTGATTCAAAGAAAAATGGGTTTTGCAAATAACTTTTGTTCTAGAGTTATTTTCTTGACCAAACTTTGTGGCTTGCTTGCACTTAGGAAGTCTAAAGGTCAAAGATCAAGTTTATGGCAAGTCTAATAAGAAAATAATGGTTTCTGCACAGTCAGTTTACTAGTGCCTATAGAGAGGACTATTAACACTGGGTCGTATTGATCACAGTCCTATTGCTGCTAATACATTAGATTATTAGCTCCCGTGGCCATGAGGCCAAGTGAGTTAATGGTATGGTCCTACGCCCATCATGCATTGTCAATCGCAGAACATCATCAGTATGTCAACAATAGTTTGTTACCACTCTGAAGTCCACATTTCGGATCTGATTTCGATAAAACTTGGAATATGGGTTTATATTGTCAAAATCTCCGATGAGTTCAACAATGAGCAAGATCCAGGCATATTAATGAGCTGACTTTGCATCAGACTGGCTGAGCTTGTTACCACTCTGCAAGCCATAGTTTTGATCTGTTCTTGATAAAACTGAAATATGAGCTTACATCATTAAAATCTCAAATGAGTTCAATAATGAGATAGAAGAATGCATATTAATGAGGTGATCCTGCATCTGATTGGCAGAGCTTGTTAGCACTCTAGAGGCCACATTTCTGATCCAATTTTGATCAAACTTGCTTATATAATCAAAATCTTGGACAAGATTGATGTGATCTTGCATCTAATTGGTTGAGCTTGTTAGTATAGTGGAAGTCATATTTCTGGTACAGTTTTGATCCAACTTGAAATATGGGCTTGTATCATCAAGATAATGAGTGAGAACCATGCATACTAAAGAAGCTCATACATATGAAGTTCTTGGACGAGTTTGATAATGAGTTAGATCCACGCATGCTAATAAAGTGATCTTGCATCTGACTGGCTGAATATGTTACCACTCTGGAAGCCATAATCATGATTCAAATTTTATCAGATTTAGAATAGGGGTTTACACCTTCAAGATCTTGCATGAGTTCGATAATGAACAAGATCCATGTATATTAATGAAGTGATCTTGCATCTGATCTTGGATGACTTCAGCTATGAGCTGGCATATTTGTACATGTATCAGGATATAGTAAAATAGATAAAATCAACATGATACAGAATTTGGGTGATAGTTTATAAACTCTGTTCTTACAACACTACATATGTCTGCTTAATGAAATGGTCAGCTCTTAAATTATGTAAGCAAGGCGAGTGATTCATTTGGGTCTCTTGTATTTATTGTTGTCATGATCTGTAATTTTAGCTTGTGCTTTTTTTTTTAAATACAAAAATACAATTTCTTGGCTTTTATTTAAAATGTCTCTTCAACATGACTAACATCCCAAAATAGCCAGTTGACAAATGTTAACATCTTTCAAAGACTTTATACAGATCATGAAGGTTGGCAATCTGCAAAATGCTGGAATCTTCAGTGTAGGACTTGGGTGGAAAAAGGAGATTCCTGAAGGCAGGGAATAGCACATGTTCTGTTGTCCACTTCCATGTATGGCCTCTGTCCTATAATGAAAGGAAAAATCAGTTAATTTCATTACATGTCACTGACATGATGTTCCTTAAATTCATTTTATATGACACATAATTCATGGTTCATACAGCTTCCAAGGTAGAAAATTCAAGGACTTTCAAAGACCCAAGTTAAAAGTTTTCAAGGACCTAATTAATAAAAATTCAAGAGAGTCATTAGTTGCATGTTTTAATTTCTTTAATATTATCTACAACAGGAGACTATGAAAGTAACATGTACTTGTTTCCTTGATTATAGTCTAATTAAAAATAAGTATGAAGTCAATAGTCCCATCCAAAACCAGGGCACAGTGCAATCAAATCTCTATTTCAATTCCAAACACAGAGAGGTAGGCTGCTTTCCTTTTATGGCTACTGAACTGCCTGGCAATGATGCTGTCATTGAACATAAACTGGAATATGCTACTTATTCCTTCACATGACCTGAAGGAATAATGGCTTGTGAGGATTTTTCATAACCCAACATATCTCTGCCACTACTGTCTGATTTGATGTCATGAAGGACTGGAAAGTGCTTGCTGGAAATGATGTTGAAATCATTACAGATGTGTCCGATGTAGTACTAGTCCCAGTTGTAGTGCCACTGCTATTTCTGCTCGTTTGAAGAAATCTTCCAAGTGCCTCTCTGACTTTAAGGCTTGCTTCAAGTACTGTCCATGATTACTACCTGAAATGAATATAGGCTACGAATATAAACAAGAGTCCTTCAAAGGGACTAATGCTCTACTGGCTGAAAAGAATTGCCATGAATTCACAACAAAACCATTTCTTCCATTTAACTGTGGAGTTCTGAAACCATCTTTGATATTCTTCAGCGATGACAAGATTTTCAAATTAGCTGCTGTGCTGGACATATTGGATGTCAACTTAGCACCATTTTCATTTAGGACCAACAAGGCATCGTAAGAAATCTTCTGGAGGAAATCCTATGTTGATATGACTTTGCATTTTGGAGGAGCAACAATAGCAAGATTTTCAAGATGGATGCCATGGTGGCCATATTCGATATCAGATTGGCACCATTTCTATTTAGTACCAATCAGACATCATAAAAAGTCTTTTGGTGAAAGACACTGTCGATATGACCAGCCAGATAGGAGAAGTAGTGATAACAAGATTTTCAAGATGGCCATTGTGACAGTCATATTAGAAGTCAGATCAGCACCATTTTCATTTATGACCAACCAGACATCATAAGAAGTCTTTCAGTGAAAACCCATGCTGATATAACCATTCATTCAGGAGAAATAGCGATAACAAAATTTTCAAGATGGCCACTGTGGCAGGCATACTGAATGTCAGAATGGCATCATTAGGATAAACCAGACATCCTAAGAAGTTGTTTACTAAAAAACCCATGTTGATATGACCATCCATTCAGGAGGAGCAGTGATAACAATATTTTCAAGACGGCCACTATTGTGGTCATATTGGAGTCAATAGTCCCATCCAACTATGCCTCATAAGAAGTCTTTCAGTGAAAACCCCATGTTGATATGTTCATCCATTCAGGAGTAGTAATAACAAGATTTCAAGATGGCCATTGTGGTAGCCTTATTGGATGTCCGAGTGGCACCATTTTCATTTAGGACCAATGAGACCATTGGATGAATGTGTGTAAAGTTTCATGGCAATCCTCCCAGTAGTTTAGGAGGAGTAGTGATATCACACTTGTGCTAACAGATGATGGACGACAGACAACAGACCATCCCATAAGCTCTTCTGGTTTATGACCAATAGAGCTTATAAAAAACTAGATATGTAATGAAAAATGCGATTAATGGTGTATATACATGTATAAAATTGTTAATTTAAAGCTTCACAAAATGTCAGACATTTCACTATTAAATCTTAATTATTTTCAAGATTAGAGACACAATCATTTTAAAGAGTTAGAATTTTGGCTTTTTTAGGCAATTTATTTTATTACACGAAAACAATGAATAGACACAGCTACACTTCATGTCCCTGAAACATTTTCTTTCAGATACATACATATATAGAAATAACGTCTCCTGCATGTTTAAAAAAAGAATGCACTGGAAAGGTTTAATAAAATATCATAGCATATTTAATATTAAACTTAAACGTATGATTTAAAAGAATAATCTATAAATTAATGTCATTAAATTTTGTACAAGCAAGTATACTTGCACCCAATTACATTACAATCATGGGACTTCATTAATATAAAACAATATTTAGCACCTCTTTAACTCTACTACTGAGAGAGAGAGAGAGAGAGAGAGAGAGCATACCAGTACCTTTAGCGTGGCTGGTTAAAACTGCCTCCCCCATTGCTGACAAGTCAATTGACTTATTGCAACATGCACAATATGCCTTATGTGAATCATGTTCATCTTTCATCTGTCGAGATTTGTAATCCTCTTCATTGATTCAACGCTCATGAAACAGACACAGACTTTCCTGGCATTCTGTAAGCTAATTCCAATGGCAATCCTTTCAAGCGAATTGAATGATTATGACTCTAATGTATGTGCAATTTTTTGAGTCATGTGACATCCTTTGACTGATAGATATGTTGCAAAACACTAATAAAAATAGCATTTGTAGAAATTTGTTGCTGAATTTTATTTAAATACTCAAATATGTGAGAAGAAAAGCGAACAAAAATATTTAATAAATGGCTATTCAAAGATTCATTTTTGCACGTAGAGGAATACAATGTAGTGATAACTACCGGTAGGTCATGAACTCACTGCATGCCTATTTTTAGCTCATGTACTATATACAGTCAAACCAGATGTCAACAGCAGCCACCCATAGGCAAAGGCAAAACTTGCCTTTGTACACAGGTGACCTCTGTAAACAGGTTCACCCTTCAAAATAATTTTTGAACATATACATGCAATGAATATTATCGATATAATTATTATTACATCATCAATATTGTTTCATGTGGACTATTCAAGAAAATCATAAAATATGCCTACCGGTATGTTGTTTTCTCCCAAATTTATATTCCACACAAGATTACTGTATCCTGCTCTCTTTAATCCATCCTATAAATGAAATCATCACGACTTAAAATAATCACCAATCTAAGTTTGTTTTGTGCACCATGACAAAACACTAATTTCACTACTGATTGACAGCTTACAGCTTGTATAAATTCAGCTTGGAAACAGCTGTTCATACTTTAAAAACAATATCTGAATTAGCTAGGTGCTCAATTCACTGAGATGAAAAGACAGTCGGATTATGTGAGAGGCCTGTGATGAATAGGGAATCAAAAGAACCCGTATATGGGTATTTATGTGACCCATGAACCGAAACTTCGCCTGCCTTTACAAATTTTAAATATTGAATGACCCTGACCCTAATGAAAAAGGGATATAACTCATACCTCTTCTCAAAGATTAACTTTTCTTTAGAGATAGCTTTAATTCACAGGCAAATAAATGAATATATTGAACTATACCTGTCACACTGGCACAAAAAGTGACTTCCATTTCTGCTCTGATAACACAACTACTTTCCCACCATCCAGCAAATGAATTGCTTCGACTCTCTCCTGTAAGGTTCAAAACCGCCTCACTTTTGAACCCAACAAATTGACACCTTTGTGTTAGACTGACAGTGTGACATGACTGGAGTATGGCGAGTACAAGCAAGATATGAATGCTTACACATCAATTTACATGATATGCCTTTATCTAAACAATGCCTTGCTCATCAAATAAAAGTTTCATTTGCATACTTAGAGCAGTCACTGTTCATACTCTCCAATGACCGCTTAAGGCTGGGAGAAACCACAGCTGGTTAGGAAACACCTGGCTGCTGACCATAGAAAGCAGGTGACCATTACACATGGGACATTTATATAGGAAATTTGCCAGGGGGAAATTAGAATGGCAGTTGTGACTTGGTGAACGCTATATACAGGTGACTGTTAGGACAGGTTTGACTGTATTTATATAGGGACTGGTATTTTCTGCTGGCTGCACTTAAAATGACTGCAATTTTTAATTTTTTTTATTCTTGCTGTGCAGTTGATCTTTTGCTATTAAAATTCAAGCACTTTTGGGAAAAAATTTCATTTTCAAGTCCTTTCAAGGCCTTGGTTATGCCATAGTAAACTTCAAGCACTTTCAAGGTTTTTAAAGACCTGTGTGAACCCTGATAATTGATTCCAAATGACATCTGGAGCTGCATCTAAATATGTATTAATGCAAACAACCTGAAATATGGATTCTTTTACATGTGCTTCAATTACCGTATATATTCGTGTATAAGCTTATACCAACTGCAAATTGCATAGACCCAGATCTGCCGTTGCATAATGTGCTGGCAGATGTGGGTGTATGCAGTTTGTAAGGACTAATCAGTAGAACAAACAACATAGATCCTGATCTGCCATCGCATTATGCGATGGCAGATCAGGGTTTATGTTGTTTGCATTTTGACACGGATTATACGCAAGTATATACAGTATTTCATTCCTTTCTATTCTCTGTTAACCCAAACATTATATGTGTATGATTCACCCTTGAAAGTTCAAGGTTCTCATGCTGTAAATTTTCAGCACCTGACAATTGTGGCCAGAAGTTGGCATGACCCTGGTCTCTCTAGAATAATCACGTGCTGCTGTCTGCAGCAATAATAATTGTTTCCTAAAATAGTTATTAAAAGATTATTTTGGGAAATTGAGAACTTTTTATGAAACCATATAAAACATTTAAAACAAATTGCTAAAAGTGTCAATGACTGGAAAAAGCCAGAAAGTTGGAGCTTGCACATCCCTGTAAGGAGAAACCAAGTGACAACATGGCAGCAGTTTCAACATTGTGAGCACCTTGACCATTAGAGGATGAGCTGACATTAATGGAGGAAAGAATGGTATGGAATTATTAAAGCTCATGTAAAAGGAACTTTCTTGATCCATTTTTTTTCATGCTGTTTGCATGAATACATTTTTTGATACAACAGCAGATACCATTTGCAATGCCATTTCAAACCAACTATAGTGATGTGACAAGATGTAGCTTACTGGAAAGGGGAAAACAAAGATAATAACATGCATACATATTTAAGCACTTTATATCACACAAGTTAATCCACTAAGGTGAGAATGTGAATTGTATACATCAAGTCCTCAGCTATATCACACTACATGATAAGGAGTTGTGGAGCATGCAAGCTATTTTTTATTGCTTCTATTGACAAAAGCTTCTGTTAATCCATACGATAATTATGGTAATCAAAGGAATTTCATGATCTGATGGTTGTCTATTCAATCATTTGTTTTTGAGTTTGCACAAAAACAATGCTTTGATTTTTTAAAACTTTTGTTAGCTTTAAAAAATGTAGTTGCTGTCCAGAAAACTGGATGATTCTGATATTTGGGTTCATGACGGTATGATATCAACCAAAGTACCACGCACACACACACACACACATATATATATGTGTTTGCTTATAAATTGGGTCCAACTGCAAACAACACAGACCCTGATATGCTGTCGCATAATGCACCAGCAGATCTGGGTCGATGTTGTCAGTTTAGAAGATTACTCATAGCAAATTGCATAGACCCAGATCTGCTGGCGCATTATGTGATGGCAGATATGGGTTATGCAGTTTACAGTAGGACTCAATTTATAAGCAAGTATATACAGTAGTTTGCAAGTGTATTCATAATAATTGTGATGCATATTTTAGTGAACCTGTAGACAGAATATATTAAATATCATTTCAGTATTAATTTTGTGTATATTCCACACAATCTGAAGGAAGTTACTAACACATAGTAAAAGTGAACCCCTTTAATTTAGGTGTAATTTATTTAAATTTTGCATCAAAGTACATGGATAATCTAGGAAAAATCAAAGTATTGAGATTACAGATGGCTTCATCTTATTTACTTATCTCATTTATTCAGGCAATAAGTACTACATTGTACAGAATAAAAGGGATGAACATAACCTTTGAGTTATTGATAATTATATATATACAATCATGTTCCTTATTTTATGATCGTAAGCCAATACAAATATATCCCTCTAAATACATGTAATCTTGTTTATAAATGTTAAAAGTCTTTTCTTTTCCTTATCTCTTAACAGAGAATTGATTAAACAATTCATAAAATATTTAGCAATTATCTTTAATGAGCATTTTCTACTGAAATGATCCTGTATTGTTTTAAGTGCTACATCAACTATATAAAGGCAAGTAACCACTCTGACTAATCATTTCATTTAAAGATTAGTATTTTAGTTATGTCCCTTTCTATATTTTGATCAGCCTTTCTATGACAAAAGAGCTAAATTCAGAAAGTGCCTTATTATTAGAAACAAAAACTATTCTTAGTAACAGACAGTAGAAACATGCAATAGGTTTTGAGAAAGGAAATCCCTTGAAGCCAAAAAAAGAGATCTCACAGAATTTACTCCAATCTCAGTCTGGTACTCTGAAAGTGTTTCAGGTATGTGGACTATACAATGGAGAAAAGGTTACAGACCTGTAATTACTTATCTACATTTGCACCTGCAACTGCAAACTTAATCACAAGTAGAATCAGCAACATAGAGCTATGACGCAGATCCTGGTCTACCAGCTCATTATCTATCAGCAGATCGGGGTGAGCTTTGACATAGATCCTGGTCTACCAGCATACCATCTGTCAGCAAATCTGGGTGAGCTGTGATGTGGACCATGGACTACCAGCACACCATCTATTGGCAGATCTGCGTAAGCTGTGATGTGGACCCTGGTCTACCAGCATGTCATCTGTCGGCAGATCTGGGTGAGCTGTGATGTGGACCCTTGACTACAAGCATGCCATCTATTGGCAGATCTGGGTAAGCTGTGATGTGGACCCTGGTCTACCAGCATGTCATCAGTCAGCAGATCTGGGTGAGCTGTGACATGGACCCTGGACTACCAGCACATCATCTATTGGCAGATCTGGGTAAGCTGTGATGTGGACCCTGGTCTACCAGCCCATCATCTGTTGGCACATCTGAGTGAGCTGTGACATGGACCCTGGTCTACCAGCATGCCATCTATCAGTAGATCTGGGTGAGCTGTGACATGTACCCTGGTCTACCAGCATGTCATCTGTTAGCAGATCTGGGTGATCTGTGACATGTACCCTGGTCTATATGACATTTGCAGTTGGGCATATGTTGTACATGTGCATTGTCAAATCTGATAAAATATGTTAGAACTACTGCACAGAGCAATATTGATCTTCATTTGAACACTGTGTATTTTATTATTTGAGTATTGTTATGGATCCCATTTCATTATTCAGTAGTAGAATTATATGTATTATTTATTTCATGATAAGGTGGTCTCACTATATGGCGGTATATCTTACGGCTCCCATGGACAGTGTTATAATGAGAGAATGCTGTGTGCTGGCAGATCAGGGTCAATACTGATGGCTACAAATTCCAAGTACCAGCACTCTTTCACATTAATGCCCTTGATTATAACATGGTTCCTGTTATAGGGCAGGTATTGTCATGGATCCCATATTGTTATGTAGCAGTAAAATTAGATGTTATGTAGCAGTAAAATTATATGTAAAATGTACTTCATTATTAGACAGGTTCATTATAAGGCGGTATAGTTCATGACTCTCATTGACAGCATTATAATGAGGTAATGCTGTATAATGAACAGTGTAGGCTATGATCTGTCTGCTGACACATCATCCAACTCCAGATCTGAGTTTGTATTTCAAAATCAGATGTGGGTAAGACACCATACATGTGACAGAACCAGGATTTCAAACCAGTAGATTTAAAAATTTTGATTAGTAGATTGACTTCTGAACCAGTAGATTTTTTTATCAGCATAAATTTTAGGTTTCAAAGGGATAGAAAACAAAACAAGTGCATTTTTGCTGTTGCCATAATATGTATTCTCTTCATACTATAATAAAACATTAAATTTTGAACATGAATCAGATTCTGATTCTGATGGAAAATGTTACAATAATAATTAATGAATACGAGTCAGTATACAGTCAAATAATGAAAAAGGAAGATTTGTTTATCTGATAGTTCACTGCAAAGATTTTTTAAAATAAAAATCCAATAGCGTTTTTAGTTTCCTTCACAAGATCACTGTCTCATGACCACTGATGACATTCATTGCGATTATTAAGCTTCACACTTAACAGGCTCTCAATAGTTCTCTGGTCCAGGTTTTCCTTTGAATCAATTTCTATTTTGCAAAGAATGAAGAATGTCCTCTGTATCAGCATTAGAATGTTGTAATGACAGGACAACCATGCACAGCCTGCAAAGAAGTTCTAACTTCAGCTTTCCTGTTGCTGGGTTTGTAAGGTTGCTGACTACTCTCCAATACTCCTCCAAGCTATGTTCACCCTGAGGAGGAAGTTCCTGACTTGAACTTAAGATGTATCCCTGAGCCTCATCCTCAAGGGCTTCTTTCTCTTCATGGCTCAGATCCAAAAATCAGTTGGCAAGTTTCACCACTTTTAATAAAAAAAATGATGATTGATTTAGACTTGAAATAAAAATGAAAAAAATACATGATGTATTTATGCTTTTAAGAATAATTTATCCAAACTTTAAAATTAATTATCTTGTAAGTTAGTTTGAACTGATATATTTTATCTAGGGCTTGAACTTAATTTATGTGCATGAAAACTTCAAATAGTTTATGAAATACAAAAGATGCATACCTTTGAAACACAATGCAAACTCAGGACCTTTGCTACTCGCCTGCACACACTTAAACTCTGATTTCCAAGCATTGTTGAACTTGTAATATTTTTTTTCTTAGCAGGTGGTTTCTTAGCATTGGGAGAAAGCACACGTTTTGGCATTTTGATACGAATTGAACAAAAAATGTAAGATCTGTCCTCTTAAAACATTTTGAACAATACAATAACAATTAAACAAGACAAAAATCAAAATACTTACTCTAGTGTGTCTGCTGAAATAATATTTTATGGTGGGTCTCCATTTTATCTCCCTTCCGCTAAGGGTCGGCCGATTTTCATCAAAGCCTTCAAAGGCTCAGACGACATGATGGACCACCTTTTATCCCTTTATTACTTATAACACCTAAAAAAATCCCACATTTGGCCTTAAACTCCCCAAATTCCAACAATAAGATAATCAATTAACAGCTTGCTGTGTACACATGTCAGCTGTTCTTTAACAGTTGTAATCCTATTGCTCTGCCATGCATCATCACACATTTCATTAGACTGGTTCTGGCTGGTTTCTCTGATGTGTTGATAGAACATGTTAAAATACTTTTCATTTTCAAAATCAGTAGATTTCAAATAATAAATGGTATGTGTGGTAAACGGCCATTAAAACAGTATTTTTGGCCAACCGCTGGAAGAATCACATGTATGAGACTCAGTTACTGAGGTTGGGACTAAAAGCCTTAAGTATCCTTGGCAAATCTGCAACTAATTACCTGTATGTAGAATACATGTACATTGAGAGATGGAAAAATAAATTATCAGTATTAACTTCTTGAAAATAGGATATTTTTACAGAGCTAAAATCCAAAATAAAAAAAATGTATATGTTGGCGTGCATTTTCCTGCACAACCCTTAGTTGAATATTTATCCTCAAATAAGAGTTGTTACAGATAAATCTATGGGAAAAAGCATCCTGTCACTAATTACCCATAAAATAAAAGCCGAATGAGTATTTAAATATTCATCAAATTTTCATAGGTTGAATATCATAGACTCCTCTTATTAAATACACAGAGAAAAGTATGTTGTGAGTTAAGCATTTTTAGTATGATACAATTATTGAGATCACATCAGTTTTCCACATATATGCAGCTGATTCACAGCAGGTCATAAATCACTGAAGATTCTGAAAAGTCTTGTACACTTTTTGTTGAATTTATCATTTTTTTTTACTGAACTGTTATTGCATATATTTTTATTGTATACAAAATTTATTTTTCATTATTTAACAAGAGACAGAAGTTGCAACCTCTTCGTTTACCTCACATCTCTCTCTGACTTCATAACACTATGATACACATAGGTAAAAATCGATGTCATACTGACAGTGCCATAATGCAATGATCACGCAATTTCAAACTGCACAGTAAGCATTAATTTTATAAAAGTGGAACAACCTTAAAAGCATATGCAGAATAAACAGAGTACCATATATACTCACGTATAAGCGGAGTCAAAATGCAAACAACATAGACCCTGATCTGCCGTCGCATAATGCGATGGCAGATCAGGGTCTATGTTGTTTATTCTACTGATTAGTCCTTACAAACTGCACAGATCCAGATCTGTCAGCGCATTATGCAACGGCAGATCTGGGTCTATGCAGTTGGTATCGGCCTTATACACGAGTATATACGGTAGATGTTTTGTCTGCCAGTGCAATAGTCAACAACACATCTTACAGTGCTCCCTCACTATAAGGTATCTCAGTATAAAGTGGTCCCTGCATGTTATGACTCCCATTAACAGCATTATATTGAGGGAGTACTGTATATGATGTTTACAGTTAGGCATGTATTATTCAAAAGTATATATGGGATTAAAATTCTTTTGAAAGTGTTTTAAATTACCAAACAATACACAGCTGTTGTATGGGTATAATGATACAGAAACATTTTTATTTTAAGGACAAAGTTCTTCATGATATTTGAAGAATTTGAGGAATTTCAAATGAATACAGTATTTTTCTCTCATAATAGAATCATGGGGCCTATTACATTATTTCTCCTATAAGAGAACCATGGGGCCTATTACAGTATTTCTCCTATAATAGAACCATGGGGCCTATTACAGTATTTCTGCCATAATAGAACCATGGGACCTATTACAGTATTTCTCCTATAATAGAATCATGGGGCCTATTACAGTATCTCTCCCATAATAGAACCATGGGGACTATTATAGTATTTCTCCCATGATAATACCAGGGAGCCCATCACAGTATTTATCCCATGAAAAGATTGGGGGTGGTGGTGCTATTACAGTACTTATCCAATGACAAGACCAGGGGGCTTGCCTAATAAACCTGTCAAATAAAGGGGTAAGCTTATATTAGATAAAGATATCCTACGTAAATATTTGCCAAACTTGTGTAAAATTTGGGTGTACAGTATTTCAAAATGGAGCGGGCTTATCGTCAATGGATTTGCACATACTATATACCTTCCTCATACAACACAGGAAACAATGCTTCAATATGTACTTTGTATCAGAGTATAGATGGATAACTGAAGATGTGAGGACATGTATGTATGGATGTTTTAGCAGAAATTTTCATTTGTATTTTTAATCATGCATTTAATTCACTAAATTTATGATCCCCCAAACCCCTTTATACCTAAGTCGACAAGTTTTCAGTTGAGCTGTTATGTTTTACACTATTTTGAATAAATTCATAAAAGTAGGTCTCAGTGACCCAGTTTTTGTTTGACACACATTCATCCTACGATATACCCACCGTGAAAGTTTGGCTGCAATAGGTGAAAGGTGATGACATTATAACATGGACACAATTTGGAACCAATGAATTTTATTTCTAAGCCATTTACAAAAGAAAATCTTTCATACTGCATTGAAATTTTAAAGACTTATTACATTAACTTAAAAGAAATGTAGTTTTTTTATAGAACTAAAACTAATTTTAATGATGTAAATCTGTTGCTATTGCGTAGCTTACTCTTTTCAGGACGGAAAATACCACTGACCATATGAGAATTCATCCTCCCATAGGGTGACTTCTGAGAAAAATCTCGTCTAATCCATGACCCTGGTCCGTGTGTACTAGTGCTCATTCTTTTTCAGGATGTAGCCTTAAAATAGTGGGACATCACTGTGGGTGGGAGGAGGGAATCTGGCAATAGCAACAGGTAAGTATTACATCACTAAAATTAGTTTTACCCCCCCCCCCCCCCAAAAAAAACTAGATTTTAATATCAGTGTTACGACTCTAGGTCTTAAAATAATGTAACGAAAGTGAAACCAACAATGTAAGTAAAATCAACAAGCAATTTATTTCTAGAAAATTAAAGTGAAAATTCAAAAGACACTTACAGTAACGTGAATTGAAATCCAAGTAATACAATAATCCTAAGTGTCCTAAACAAGTCCTAAATATAGAATGTTCTGATATGCCTGAATGATGTAATCCAGAATATCTTTGAATAAATTCACATAAATCCCAAAGTCAAGTAAAAATCCAATATAAGAATGAGCACTTTTAGTAATTCCAATGAATATTTCAAATAAATAATTCCTCTCTCTGAATTTGCTCTGATTTTCACAACTGTAACATCTGATTACTAAAATAAATTCCTTAACAGACTGATCTTAATAATATGAAGTTGAATATAGGAATGAAATCTTGTTTACCAAACCTGTATAAATATAAGGATAAGTCACCTGATAGAATATTCAAGAATATGAGCAACTCCAATGGAAAATTCTGGAACGTACATGACTTTTCTCACATCAAGACATGGAAAATTACAATCTAATTGTTAAATACTATGTAAACAAGGCTGACGTTGAACTCAAATGCAGTAAACATGTTATTTACAAAATGAATAAAGTACAACCTGATCAGGTCAGCTATGTGAGAGTCCACACAAATGGCCGGGCCTTTCAAAGTTTGATAGGGGTACCTTATAGCCCTTGATAAGAGAAACTGAGCACTGTCTCTTTTCAAAAAGGAAAGAGGAAATTCAGCCACTGTGCTCAGAGAGGGACAGCTTGGATTAACACGTTTCCTGCTGCACCAATTACAAAAGATTCTCCACTTGGCATCATAGACCTTGGACGTAGATCATCTCCTGGACTGAATGACACACTTGGCAACTTTGCCTGAAAACTTGTCTTGGTGGAGTTATAATTTGAGACAAGCCAAGTGTGAAGATGGAGAATCTGCCTCTGCTGTGGTTGAGAGAGCCTCTGCACTGCAACAGAAGGTCCCTCCTCTGGGGTAATGTCCTGGCCTGGTCTACCAGCAGGTTGAGAAGATAGTTCAATCATGAACATTGAGGCCACGGAGGGACGATCAAAATGAGCTGAGCAGTGGATACCCTTACTTTTGAAGTACTTGTGGAATCATTCTAAAGGGTGGGAAGGCATAAGCAAACAGATGATCAGGCTGAGAGCATCCACTTTCAAGGTTCTCTGGTTTGGGACCAGGGAAACGTAAAAGAGGAGATTGTTGTTTAGCCTTGTCGCAACCAAGTCCATCAAGGGTCTCCCCTAAAGTCTGAACAGGGAATCTGCTATGAATTGGTGAATAAACCATTCTGTGGGGACTATTTTGCCCCTCCTGGACAGACTGTCCGCCAAAATATTCTTTTTGCCAGGAATGTGGTGGACTCAGAGGGTAATTACTACTGAAGTTGATCAGCGAAAGAGGTTCTAAACCTCCCAGCAGAGAGAAGGGGCATATCTACCTACTTTTTGCTTGAGGTATGCTGCCACCATTGTGTTGTCAGTGGAGACCATCACACAGTGATTTCTTATTTTGTCGATGCACCCTTGAAGGGCTAAGAACACTGCCCTCATTTCCAAATTGTTGATGTAGAAGGTCAAATCCTCCTGGGACCACAAACCATGAAGAATTAGCCCTTTTGGCTCCAGATGAGTGCCCCACCTGGAATCTGATATGTCTGCGAACATATAGGATTGGGGTTCCAGGGCATGCATGGGGATTCCAGCCAGAAACCTGACCTGATTCATCCATCAAATCAGATGATGTTGGGAACCCAAACCCAGGCCTAGAGAAATCTGAGCAGTCAGAGGGTCCCTGTGTGTTTTCCAGTTTGCTAGATGGAGGAATTTGAGTGCGATAATATCTTGTGCAATCTGCCTAGGGGAACCAGGTCCGCTGAGGAGTTCAAGGTCCCCAGAAGCGATAGCAATAGATGAGTTGACAATGTGGTCTTGGCTCTCAGTACCTCCAACAGGGTCAGGATCTTGTCTACTCTGTCCCATGGGACAAGGACTAATCCACTTTTTGTGAAGAAATTCGTCCCCATGTAGACAAAGTCTTGAGATGGAGTAAGCTCTGATTTCTCTAGGCTGGGTAAAAGACCCAGCCTGGTCACTATGGACCAACAGCCATTGTGAATCAACCAATCATCAAAATATTGGAGGATTGCGATTCCCAGTGACCTTAAGTGGACGGCAACTACTCACATGATACTGGTAAAAGCTCTTGATGTGGAGGCTAGGCTGAGTGAGAAATCTGAAGACCTCTCCATCCTAGCAAAACCAGAGGTACTTCCTGTGAGGAAAGATAGGGATGTGAAGGTATGCATTCTGAAGGTCAATGGAAACTGCCCAGTTTCTGGGTCTTATGGCATTCCTGACTGAGGTTGTGGTCTCCATTTTGAAAGGTTCCTCCTGTAGAAACTTGTTTAAGGAGGAAAAGTCAATAATTGGTTGAATACTTCCCCCTTTTTTTGGTACCAGGAAAATCCAGGAGTAGTAGGCTGGAGACTGGTCGCTGAACACGGCACCCTTCTGGAGAAGTGAACATCCTCCTTAAATCACATCAGATTCAACTGGTGGAAGCACATGGGGGACCTTACTAGAGGAGGAAGATCTTGAAACTAAAGTCGGTATCCTCCTTTTATCATAGAGGACCCAGCCATCATCCGTGATACCTGACCAAACCTCTGAAACAAGGTTTAGCCTGGCACCTACAAGAATCTATGGAAGAGGAAAACACAGCAGGAGAGGAAGCAAGTCCCTAGGGCTGCCCCACCCCCTTTCCTAAGAAGGGCCTGCAAACGTCCTCCCCAGGCCATTGTGGCATGCCCTTCTACGGCCAGACTACTGAGGGGGAACTCTGAATTGGGGCAACAATTGCCTGGACTGGGACTGCGTGACTTTGAAGAACTTTGCTGACAGACCCTGTTGGCAGTCAGGATGATTCTGCTTCTTGGCCAGGTTATGATGGACCAGGAGTGGATGCAAGGGACCAGTGCTACTGGTCTCTCAAATCCTGGGAAGTCACAGAGGGGAAGAGTCCTCCAAAGTTGATCTCTGCCTCCAGGGGAGCAGCCCTCAGAAGGTCCTTACTGTGCTTCAGTAAGACCTTGGATGTGTCGAGGGCAACATCTCTGCAGTGGTGAAGAAGCTCCACTGATAAAGTCATGGACATGGACAATGCATGCCTAAATATTTTGGCCACTGATTCCAACAAACGTTGAAGGACAGCTGGCAACAGAGATTCCTCCTTTAGCAGGCTGAAAGAGGCTGCCAAAAAAGGTTGGCATGCGAGGCTATGGTAACTAGAGACCTAGCCTTAAGTTTTAAGGCCCCCAGTGTTTTAACTGAAAGCGAGCCCATGTCTCTGTGGAAATACACACTTGTGTATCTCGAGCATCCAAAGTGTTGGGTTTATGGGACCAGGAAGGGGTATGAACCCTACAACTAGCTGCAGAGACGAAAGGTCTCAACATGGGAGGGGGGAAATAGACCAGCCCTTATGCTGTCTAGCAAACTTCTGGCCCTTACTAAATCTCTGAGAAAGCTATTAACCAACCATAGCTGAGTGAGGGAGCAACAGGAGATAGGGGTGGGAGGTAGCCCCAGAGTTGCTCCAATTTTAGTGTCCTTGGAGCATGAATGCTTGGGACACAGTTCCTGGTATAAAAGACAGTAAACCCCATTAACCATCTTGTCAAAGGACCAGATCTATTCCTCCTCTGTGACATTGATTGACAGCTGGGAGGAGGTAGAAGACCTGAAGGGAGGAGGTGACACCTCAGACCGTTCTGAATCAAACTCATGAGAATTTATGAGGACTGACAGGACATCCTCATCTTTCTCTTGCTCCTTGGAGGCAGAACTTTGCGCCTCAATGTCTCTCTGTTGCAGAGGAGACTTGGGGGGGGGGGTAAGAGGACCTTGACCCATAACTCCTCAGATCCTGAAGTCCACGTCTGCATGCATTGGAAGGACCAATCACTTCCCTCTGGTGGAAGGCCCCATATCCGTAGAGATTTAGCAGGATTATAGGAGAGGGGGAAATGCTGATCCAATCCCCTTCCCTAATGTGGCACCTGTACGCCAATTCCCAATCCCAAGCGGGATTCAACCGTAGCCTGGAGGCTCAAATGACGGGTGACTGGTACTCATTGACTGGTACCTGCTCACCAGTCAGGTGACTGATTCAGAGGAAGACCCTTCCTCTGATCTTATGGATTTGTGTTGAAGCTCTCCCTTTTCTGGATAGCTCGATCCTGTTCTTAACAACAGGCTTTGGGGACTGAAAGGGTGCTGCTCCTACCTCGGGAGGTGTGGGGGGCGTGCAACTCACTTTCAGCCAAGTCAGTAGAGGGTGCTGCTTCTCCCTAATGGGAGTATGACTCACTCTCAGCCCTATGGAATTGGAGAAGGTGCTGCTCCTCCCGCATGGGAGGGTACAACTCACTCTCCACGCTCTTATATCCTCCCTTCAGAGGGGCCCCATGGGCCTTATACGTCTCTGATGAGATGTTCCCAATCCTAAAACCCAAGGGACTCGGCGTAGGAAAAAATGGAAAATTCAGAGGAAGAAGAGGAAGTCTCTTTTTTTTCAGTTTGTAAGTTTGTCTATTTTCAGCGAGGTCCCAGACCTTGTCTGACCGTAGACTACAAAAAGTACAACCATCTGTGTTTTTACAATTTGTACAAGCAAGGCAGATGGGGTGGGTATCCCAGGGGGATTTCTTGTGCCCACACCACACTCTGACTAGGCATTGCTGCAAGAGAAAAATCTGAAAAAAGAAGAATAAAAACTGCTATCTAAATATTAGGCAGCAGGATCTTACCTGTTCTCAGGTGTCATCCCTATTAAATGAATTAAAACAATCACAAACTGATGTTTTAATTATAACTGAGTCAGCAATGCTTACTTTTTATTTATTTGTTTTTTTGACAATGACATCTGCAACATTTATTATTGTATTGGAGATGAAAATTAGCAAAATACCAGCTTGGTAAAATATTAATAATAAGATAGTAATAATAATGAATACCATCGTAAACTGACTTTTAAGAATGAAAGGTGTTTGATCACTGAACACACATAAATAAAAGTAAGGACTGGTGTGCTACCTCCTTCCGAGTAATAAAAATAGCAAAAGTCAAATTTTGATGAATTTTTATTGTATTAAAACAATAAAATAGAATCAAGATGAATCTGCAGACTGAATTCACAAGGAAAGGGATAACTAAATACCTACCTGATCTAGAAAAAATAATAAAAAATAAGAGGCAAAAAGGTATTGGAATAAGGGCCCAGAAATGGTTTTTAATCTATTTTCAATAAATCAAGGAAAATAGGTCAGACAGACCCAGTTCTAGTCTGCAACACATGTTCATCCCAAAATGCACATATAGTGCAAGTCTGATAGGTGAAGTAGCACAGGAGCTATAGTCTGGATAAGAAAGATGGACAGAGACATGGACTGACAAAGTGACTCCTATCCATCATCCACCTCCATTTCTTTAAGTGGAATAGGTCCTAAATGTGGATATTTCAAGCACTTTGTTAGTTCATATATATTTTTATTATCCATTGTATACTTTTCTCCAATGAATTATCCCTCACTTTAGAATGAAGTCTGAAAGTAAAAACATCCTCCCACTTCCCCTAGGAAATGAAACTGAAACACAGAAAATGGAACTGTTGTTCATTTACTAATGAATTCATTTGGTTGTGTGCATGTGACCTAATTTGCTTCCAGCGCTAGTATGATACTCCTATATTTATTCCACATGTAGCTTGTTAAGATCTGAATGAAGGTTGGGGTACCAGACTACATCTATGTGTGGACATGATACCAGACTACATTGGGGTACCAGACTACATCTATGTGTGGATATCAGTGAAAATGCAATGAACAGCTAGACCTAGAATCTACACACCTCCTGTGATCAAATTCTTCATATCAGATTACATAGTGGAAAATGTAAACACAAGGAATGATAAATTACTATTTGAGCATTGATGTGAAAATGAATGCAATAGCCCACTTGCATCAATTCAGAATGAATTGCGTAAAACATGAGCTACTGCATAGATCACCTTACTAATGCTGCAAAAAAAACCCCCAACAACATCGATTCTTCAGTGACAGCTCTGGACCCGATATGTCCTGAATTACGATTACATAATGGATTTGTTTTCGGGACAAAATTATCAAAAATGTGAGGATTAAGGAGGATGTTGTGAAAGCCACTTTGTTGTTGCTACTTGAATAAAATAAAAGCTTTTGCACCTCTTAAGGTAACAAATGTTAAAGCAAGTAATTACCCATGACAAATATGATAAATCATCTTACCTGTACCTTCAAGGTTGGAATAAAAAAAACTACTGAATAATTCACTGATGTAAAATTGGGGGTAGGGGTGGGGGTTTATCGTCAGATAAATAAGGTACATAGAGTAAAATCTCTAGAGTCAATGATATGTCATTCAATAATTAACCAAGTCTGATTTTTCTTACATGAAATACCGGTAGTATCAGACACTAATGCACATCAAACTATTGAGAGCTGTAAAGAACACTTCAAACAATGATAAAAATCCTCTAAATTATATTAAAGATCTAAAATTACACTGAAATCAATGGCCATTGCATTATGGAGGCTCCATATTTTCCCTGTTTTTAACTCAGTGACACTTATAAGTTACACAGGCATGGAAACAGATGCAAGAACTTTAACAAATTGACTTTGTGTGGGTCATTTGCTACTAAATCTAATATTGTATATTCCTGTACTTGGTGTCTGCAGTAATAGTGTTTTAGTCTGGAACATTTACAAGACATAGAATAGAAACAGAAATCTGATAGATCGAAAAATACTCCAAAGTTAATGGGGGGGGGGGGGGATTCTTGGTTATGAAAAAATTTTCAATGAAGAAATCCAGTCTTGCTGGTGACTATTATATCCCTGTGCTATTCTGACCTTGACCTTTGTCATGTTTGTCACACGATATATCTTTCTCTCTCATTCCTATACTTGTGTTATACAGTTTGCCCCATGTGAGAAAGTAATGTCATGTGTTATACAGTTTGCCTAGAAGAGAAAGTGTTGTAGAATGAGAAAGTAATGTGTCATGTTTTATACAGTTTGCCCATGTGAGAAAGTATTAGGTGTTATACAGTTTGCCCATTTGAGAAAGTAATGTGTCATGTCTTCTGCAGTTTACCCAAAAGAGAGAATAATGTCACGTGTTACAGTCTGCCCATGTGAGAAAGTATTGTCATGTATTATACAGTTTGGCCATGTAAGAAACTAATGTGTCATGTGTTACACAATTTGCCCATGTGAAAAAGCAATGTGTCACGTGTTATACGGTTTGCCCATGAAAATAATGTAATGTGTTATACAGTTTGCCAACTAGAGAAATGTGTCATTTGTAATAGTTTGTCTTTTTGAGAAAGTGTCACGTGTTATAGTTTGCCCATGTGAGAAAGTAATGCATCATGTGTTACACAGTTTCCCCATGTGAGAAAGTAATGTCATATGTTACACAGTTTGCCCATGTGAGAAAGTAATGTCATGTGTTATAGCTTGCCTAGGAGAAAGTGTTGTAGAATGTGTTATACATGTTAGTCACGTGAGAATGTAATGTGTCATGTTTTATACAATTTGCCCATGTGAGAAAGTAATGTCATATACAGTTTGCCCATGAGAGGAAGTAATGTCATGTGTTATAGTCTGCCCATGTAAGAAAGTAGTGTCATGTGTTATAGTTTGCCCATGTGAGAAAGTAATGTCATCTGTTATACAGTTTGCCCATGTGAGAAAGTAACTAGTCACATTTTACACAGTTGACCATGTGAGAAAGTAATGTCATGTGTTACACAGTTTGCCCTTGTACAAAAGTAATGTGTCATGTCTTATACAGTTTGCCCATTGTGAGAAAGTAATGTCATGTGTTATACAGTTTGCCCTTGTACAAAAGTAATGTGTCATGTGTTATACAGTTTGCCCTTGTACAAAAGTAACATGTCATGTGTTATACAGTTTGCCCTTGTACAAAAGTAATGTGTCATGTGTTATAGTTTGCCCTTGTACAAAAGTAATGTGTCATGTCTTATACAGTTTGCCCATTGTGAGAAAGTAATGTGTCATGTGTTATACAGTTTGCCCTTGTACAAAAGTAATGTGTCATGTGTTTTACAGTTTGCCCATTGTGAGAAAGTAATGTAGTGCATTATACAGTTTGCCCATCTGCTGTGTGCCATGATAATATGGCATAGTTTACCTTGCTTGTATACCAGGTGTGGCAGTATTAGTCTAAACTTGTATCTTGCATGACGAGTTAATACATCACAAACCATGATTGATTGCAAACCATTTGCTATTTATGCATGCAGTTTAACCAATAAAATGTCAGCTTACATATATAGAGGAAATATTGCAGTACAAAGGCACGAAAATATTACTTCAATAGCGCCAAAAATAGTGGAGTTATTTCAATTTGAAAATGACGGAAAACGATGAGAATCAGCTACTGGGAGGAGAAATTTACCTAACGGACTTGGACAGAGAATTATCGCGATTTTCATCAGATGAGATCAGTGACATTCAGATACCTGTTGAAGACATTGGAGATGATGGAAATGTGCATACAGTGTAAAATTAATTTATGTGTGGATTGTTTTCAACAATATCATGTAGATCTTTTTAAGAATTGGCAAAATAAAAAATTGCTGGTGTTTGGGAAAATTAATTTAGTTATGTTTTCATTTGGTTGGCAACTACCATAAAATATTTAAAAAACCCAGCATGAGTGTATATATAATTCTGAGTTTGTTAAAAGTGTTTTTTGTTAGTTTTTAAATGTTCAGTGGAAAATTCTAAGAAAAAAATGTCAAGTAAAGTGTAGGGAAAATATGCCTTTCATGGCTGCTCACAGTTTTCCGATGAGGTTAAAGTTTACAAGAGAGATGACAAACGGAATTTCTGTGCACATAAAATAGAATTATTTCATGTGTTGAAGGTTTTAATTTATTCAGTGTGAATTCATAATGGATTTTATGAATTATTAATGACAAGAGAAGCAATTTGGTAAATAAATAATTCTTTTTACTCTTATGCATGAATTTTTCTTTTCTTCTGCATGTTGCATGAAATTTATATGATTATGAATATAAATTTATTGATAACTACTCAAATTTAAGCTTAACTGAAGGAATACAAAGCATAAAATAACTGATTTATTTCCAGTAGCCCCCTCTGTAAAAATCAGTAAGTCAAGTACATGTAATGTCAGTGAGTCTCAGGGATACAGGTACTGATAAGGCAATCACTACCACAGGTGATCCCTCTGCAATTATGCTGTAGGGAATTACATAGCTGGTTGGCTCAGAGGATAATGAGTTAACATTCTGGTGGTCTGCTCTGTATAAAACATACATGTATATTCTGAAAATGAGTTATTTTTGGAAATGGAAGATACAGCCACTGCCTACAATTGACCCCAAATATCTACAATGTATCCTGTTACCTTTGACCTTTTGGTCCATTCCCTTTGTTACCTTCACTTTTTGGTCCATCATCCCCAGGGAGCCACTGTAACTCAGGTGGTAGAGTGTCAGACTCGTAACTCAAGGGTAATGTGTTTGATACCCATTCATGTGCAGCCCAGATCTGCTGCTTCAGTGTGTCCCAGGGAAAGGCACTTAGCTCCCATTTCCTTAGCATGTTACAGCCAATAATGTGTTAAAAGTGCAGTAACAACACCCCCCTCCTCCCCAAACCATCTTAAATAAACCCCTATCATTCCCAATAAAGCTTGATGTACACTAGTGCACCTGGTGCAGATTCCTATGTCTCTACTCAGGGATATATATATATATCAATTGACACCTATATACTAGAGAGGAAAGTGCTAATCTCTGGATCCCACATTATATATATATATAATGACACCAATATAATCAAACAGAACTTCAACCAAATGAAAACTGACCTAAACTTTCAAGTTTACTTACTTCCTAATTCCTAGAAATGTTCCATGTCTCATGCTAAACCAGCTCTGTGCAATGTCTGGTCACAATTCATTAAGAAAAGCAGGAGATAAAGCTACCGTAGTTCCAAAAATTCTATCCATTGAACCCCCCTACATAAAATTTGAACAACTGCCTCTGTGATCTTGACCTTTGACCGTATTTCACCAAAGTATGTTCCACATCCACCCTCCCCAAACTGCATTGTGACAGTCTGTTAATGGTCAATTGATGTTAAAAGACACTGCAAAAAAAAAAAAAAAAAAGATGAACACTTTTGCAGTACATTTAAGAAATTTGTGAAATTATTGTAAAATTTTGGGAGCCACGCCACGATTGTGTTATATCCAAATTCATACACGATCTCTACCTCAAAATGATAATCAATTTTTTACAGATTATTTTTCGTACTTTGAAAAAAATACTTATTTTTTATTGTACGAAAAAATATATGAAATTCCAGAGCCATGCCATGATCGTGTTATATTCGAATTTGTGCTATAACGAAGCGTGCTATAGTGGGGCTTTACTGTACTAGAGGTTGACAAGAGACAGATGATTTGAATCACTATAACTTGCCACTGTGGCACTGTATACTCTAAATACCTCCTCTTCCTGGTGGCTTGATGCTGCAAACCAACTTTCCTTAAAGGCGTAAAATTCACTGGTCTCACGTGCAAATGTCTGGAAGCATTCCTTCTCACTTTCCCAATTAACCTAATGGAAAACACAGTGTATTTGCAAGTGTAAAACACACATTCAAACAGCCTAAACCCAGATCTGCTCTCCAATTGTGCCCCCATAGATCTGGGTATATGCTGTTATATTTACAATTTCCAGCCAACAGCCTAGACTCAGATCTGCTATCACATTTTGGGCTAGTAGATCTGGGTAAATGCTGTTTGTTTTATTCACAATTTCTCGTGAACAGCCTAGACCCAGATCTGCTATCACATTGTGCCCCCATAGATCTGGGTATATTCTGTTTTATTTGTAATTTCCAGCCAACATCCTAAAACCTGATCTGTAATCGCATTTTGGACCAGTAGATCTGGGTATATGCTGTTATATTTACAATTTCCAGCCTACAGCCTAGACCCATATCTGCTGTTGCATTTTGCCCGCACATATCTGGGTATATGCTGTTTGTTTTATTTACAATTTCCAACCAACTGCCAAGACACAGATCTGCAATCACATCTTAGATCTGGGTACATACTGTTATAATTTACAATTTCCAGACATCAGTAAAGACCCTGATCTGCCAGTGAATATGCAGAGGTCTATCAGTATGTGCTTTTCACTGTTGCATCATACAAAGGTAAGTATGGTAGCATCTGTTGTTAATGCCACAGGTAGGAAACATACAATCATTATGTCAACGGTCAGCAATCAATGATGGGTTTAATTACACTGTTAATTTTACTTCCTGTAACATGTTCAACACTGAATATTAGCAGGTAAAGAAACCAATATCTGTTGAATTATTAGGAACTATTCTCTCCTAAACTCTATCTGCATATATTTTTGGTCTCTTGCGATGCACCTGGCCATGTGTATTCCTACAAATGCCCAGCTGAAAATGCAATACCTTGTCTGTAATCTGTGTCTTATGTACTCCACTGTATCTGACTTAGAAAATATATCTTATATAACACAGAATTCTTCAGTTTGCTTTTTTTTTAAGCCACTGCTTATGTCAGAATAGTTCTACCTATATTAAAGAGTATGTATGTATGTATGTATGCATAGGGCCGTGTAAGTTTATGTATCATAAAAAGACATACAAAACAAAGATAAAGACAAAAAAAGGGGTAAAACCCTCAAAAACACAGTCGATTTTTGATATACCGGTAAATTGCACTCTTTTCAAAGTCCAACACCTTCTCAGCTGGTGAAAAGTTTTCTTCCAGGATTTGTATATACATTTTGGAGTTAATATTACCATTCACTGATACCAAAGTACCAACACCACAATATACAGTAGAACCTGTCTTGAAAGACCACTGCTATGAGACCACCTGTCTTGACAGACCAGGTACTCACGTCACAGCTTTATTGATTATATAGTGTTGTGACCTGTTCTGAGAGACCACCTGTCTTGACAGAAACACTTTTTGGCTGAGGAAGTGGTCTTTCAAGATAGGTTCTACTGTATAGTGCAATCCCAAAACATAACATTTGTTTTCCAGTGGGGGTTTAGGACAGCATATGATTTTTCCTAATCAATAAATATGCCAAATTATGGCCACAACATTGAAAAAAAAATCTCAATGTGTTAGGCATACAAAAACAGAAACGATGCCGTTTAATCAAACTGATTCGAAACTCTCCCCTGATCTGCATATCAGGCTTACAGCTGACAACTATTTATATGTAAGCCATTGATACTATATATGCATGCCATACCTCACTCAACTTGGGATTATTTCATTTCTTGTCGTTTTTTTTTGTCTTGACAGGATTCAATTTGTAAGACATGTCTTTGCTGAATATATCTGACAATTAATGTGTGACATTTTAAGACTTGTCAAAGGTTCTTTAAAGGTTAAAAAAAAGTAGTTTAAAGAATTTTTTTTATCAGCTTTATCAGTAAATCAACATCTAATGTGCAATGTTGTGTAATGTGAGCTACTGTACTGCCAATTCTTGTCAACTTCCAATTTTTCTTAATGTTGCCACATTCGATGTGAAACTCGTACATACTTTAAGATAAGAATTAACCTAAAAATCCTACTAAACAGTCCTCTTAAGCAGAGATGTGGAAATAAATCATTTAACTGTTACAGGTAGTTCCTGCATCACTGACAGCCACATACATGTTTGTTTATACATTTACTGATTTTGTAAATGTTTACAGGCAGTAAACTAAACTAAGCCGTTTACACATGTAAATGTTGCAGCCCTAGTAACTCATGTATATGTTTGATTTAGATAAAACTAAAAATGTTAATTAATACCTATGCATTTTCATTTTAAGGAATATTCCAAAGTATTCATTCAAACTCTAGTCAACAAGAATATGATTAGCTTCCACAGTGATTCATAAAGACTTCAATAATATGCCTTGTGTTTTGCTTGCTTGAATGATATGCCTTGTGTTGCTCCTTGCTTGAAAGATATGCCTTGTGTTGTTGCTTGCTTGAAGGATATGCCTGGTCTTGTTGCTTGCTTCAGGGATATACCTTGTGTTGTTGCTTGCTTGAATGATATGCCTTGTGTTGTTGCTTGCTTCAGGCATATGCCTTGTGTTGTTGCTTGCTTTAGGGATATGCCTAGTCTTGTTGCTTGCTTCAATTATATGCCTTGTCATGTTGCTTGCTTCAGGAATATGCCTTGTCTTGTTGCTTGCTTCAATGATATGCCTTGTCTTGTTGCTTGCTTCAATAATATGCCTTATCTTGTTGCTTGCTTCAATGATATGCCTTGTTGCTTACATAACATCTGATTCAGGAAAGTCTGTATTGTCTCAAAACTGAAACAATCTGATGTTTGTAAAATTCTTACCATACTCCCCAGTTATTATACAGGCTTATATCAATGTATGTAAGTTTAGATAACATGGTAAATAAGAGTTCCAACTCCTAAAGTGAACATGAAAATTATGTCATGGTGACCTATATTATGGTGAACAACAAAAGACCATGGTGTAGAACTCAGTGATAAAACTAAAATGTGGTTTGTATAGAGCACCACTTTATAGAGGATTTGATTATACAGCAGGCATCTGGAAAAGGACTTAAATGTCAACACTAAGAATGTCATTGGAATGTACAAAAACATAGATTGCAGTAACCCACTTTAATATATTTGATGAATATGCTCACAATTCACAGATGTGTGTGCAGCAGTAACTGAGAGATGGGGCCTGATACAGAGACATACTTTTCATTATTATTAGTACAAGTTCCTTGAACACAAAAAGTAGGTAGGTCAAAATTGCCCAATTTACCTACCAAGAGATCTGCTTAACACATATCAAGTTTTATTATTGTACTGACAACAAACCACTAGAAACAAAGCTAATCAATGAAAAAAAATTTTTTTTTTCCCATGATAATGCCAAGGATCAAATCTATACTTGCTTGTAAATCAGGTCGAACTGCAAACAACAGAGACCCAGATCTGCCATCACATAATGTGCCAGCAGATCAGGGTCTATGTTTGTTTTACTGATTAGTTCTAACAAACAGCACAGACCCAGATCTGCCGGCGCATTATACGATGGCAGATCTGGGTCTGTGCAGTTTGTAGTTGGATCCATCTTCTGGATATATACAGTACTTAAACATTATAACTGACCATTGATCTGTGCGATTCAACTAAATTATGATGGCTTAATATAATTTACTATCACTTTAAAAGTAAAATAAAGTAAAAATGGGTTTTGTACAAAATGTTATAATGACCTAAAATCTAAAAATGAAAAATGCCAAACACACAATTTTTCTAGCACACCTAATACACTTTTAACATATGGACCTGGATTACATGTCTTGCCATCTGCTAAACACAGACATGACAAAAGTCATGAAGTAAAGACCACTGCTTTGGAATACCGCTTTCATGAAAGACCATTGGTTTCAGGGATGATTCCACTACGTTAATTAGGGCCAGGTGGTGGCCCCAGAATGTTCATTTGAAAAATTCCAATTGGAAATTAGTAAATCTTGCTTTCCAGAAATTTCCCTCATTCCATTCATATGTGTAACATGTTTTACTATAGATCAGAATCATAATTTTACCTTTTTTCTTACCAGAAGTCACCTTAATCATGCTAAACCTTGGAATTGCTTTTAAGTGCATTTAATCATAATAAGTCAGGGTGCAAACTTGACCCTAATATTTGGGCAAAATCACCTCTCCCCAGCCTGTATAGGGCGAAGTTGGCGAAAATAGGGAGAAGTGGGTGAAGCAAGTTCAAAACAGTCACCTTAGATTATTGTTTTTTTGATTATTTGATGTCCAAACAATAAAAAAAAACTGATGAAATATTAAGAAGTTATTAAAAATATTTAAACTTTTCTTTTTTTGCTTCACCACATTTGTTGTATAACATAAAATGGCAACCTCAAAAATAATTTAGTCGAAAATCTGCAACAGCTTCCATAGCACAAGTCCACTTTTCATGTCTATATGATGAAACATTAGATACAATTATTCATTTTATTAGTAATGGACCTGGATATGTCCAATAAGTCATAATTTGCTTCAGAATGGGTTTCAAAAATCCAATTTTTCACTTGTTTTCAAACGATCATGTGTGAATTTTCGGCAGGAATTCTGTAGATTTCGATGTAATTTCTGGTATTTATGATCATCAAATTAGTACCAAAATTGACAACAGAACATAAGAGTTCTTCTTCCATCTTTCCACCTTCCTTTTTGAAGAGAAATTGACACAAAAGTTGATTATTTACTTTGGTTATTAATGCATTGTATTGAAACAAAATGGCATGGGGGTAATTTGGTATTGTCATCAAATCAACACAAAATGAACTTTGCTTTTTGGGCCTGCTTGAGTAAAATGACAGACTCTAAGTTAACTTTTTCATTCGAATCATCCTCTAGCTGGATCCCATAAGTATCTGGATTCTCCAACATGTGAGCATTGTTGAAAGCTGACAAGAGAGCAGGCAGCTCCCCATTTTCATAGCGACATATTCCTTCCCTAATCAGAATTTTTTTTTGACCAGCTGTTAGGATGGTTGATGCGCACATTTTGCGCTTTGATTCAACACATGCGTGAGATTCATCTGCCAAGGTATGCTTGGAGTCATGTGGTCTAGTGTTAAATGCTAAATGACTTTTTCTATTACTTTACTTCTAATGAACCAGATCATGTTTTTTTATGAAATTTTGTTTTAGGCTGTTTTTTGTGAAAATGGAATATAGTTTTAAATAATGTTTAGTATTCTAATGTGTCTGCTTGGTAAATATGCTGCAAAGATTCCTATCCTTTAAAACACCGAACTTTAATACAATGTGAAACTAACTAATGCTGCAATACGATCATAGGGCACTTGTATTCCAATCACACCTGTAAGTAACAAACAGAATTATTATAATGCAGCCTAGATTTATATTAAGTTAGATGAATAAACATAAATTTGTTTCATATTTAGGACTTGTTATAAAGAAGCACAACAACAACTTCTACTACCTCTACTATTTAAAAAGGCAACTTCTCTAAGAAACATGAACAAAATTAAATAACTAATTTTGATTTATAATATTTTTAAAAAAAATCTTGTATAAAGAAACATTTGAAAATAAATTGCAATGAAAATTATGAGTGATGAGGGTAAAGAGGTTGGAAACCATAAGTCTATGTATTAAAAATTTCCCCAATTATTCATTTTGCAATGAAAAATTCCCAATTCTAGGAATGGGGGCCACAACATTTTACTGTTGGAATCATCCCTGGGTTTTCAAAATCACCTGTCATGAAAGACAACTGGTTTGGAAGAACACCTGCCAAAAAAAACAAAAAAAAAAAAAACATTTGGAAGACCACTTGTCATGAAAAGACCATTGGTTTGGATGACCACCTGTCACGAAAGACCACCGATTTGGAAGACCATCTGTCACGAAAGACCACTAGTTTGGAAGACCACATGTCATGAAAGACCACTGGGTTATAAGACAACGTATTATGAAAGACTGGGTTTTTCATGTTTGGATCAAATGTTAAATACACTGTGACCACCATTAATGAAAGAACCTTTGCTGAGACCACTTTTTGTTTACAGAACAGGTGGTCTCTTAAGACAGGTTAAACTTTATCAGGTTTTCAAATGTTTATAGATTTAAACGGATCTTATTTATTCTTACCTTTTTGGGAAACATTCATTTCTGGACCAAAAAGTATTGTTTTGGATATTTCTAAGCTATTTTATATGAAATACAAGATGACAACATTGACTGATGAAGCTAACAGAGGCCTCCATTCTATTATGTGATATAAAGTTAATATCTGGCAAAAACAAATTAGGTTATCTACAATATATCTTATTATAGACTTCAAAGCAAGTAATTCATTTTGCGTTAAAGTAACTATTGAATATTTGCCCATATTATAGCCAAACATTTGCATGTACTATAGCCAATCATGTGACTTTGGACTACTTTTGTTAACAGAAAACACGGCACCCAGAAACATTGAAGACTGGGTAAACAAAATCGTGATATTTGACATTTTATAAGGAATTTTCAATGTCATACCATGTTGGCAGTATAGCGACCAATGCAGATTAAAAAAAGGGGACAGTGGTTATTATTTCAGTGAGCATCTTCTTTTTAATTTCACTGACAAGAAAATAAAACTGCACAACGAAATTAGAAGAATTGCTGCCTGAAAGGACAGAGACACATACTTTGTACAATCTAACATTGATTTAGGACATAAAAACTTTACTGGCAATGTAATGTAATAGCTCCATTAAGTCACTGCTATTATATGACATCACAAAATTGGAAGAATTGCTGCATGAAAGGACAGAGACACATACTTTGTACAATCTAATATTGATTTAGTACACAAAAACTTTACTGGCCATGTAATAGCTCCATTAAGTCACTGCTATTATATGGCATCACAAAGAAGTAAACATAAGTAACTAAATGTTTAAGTTATAACATTATGTTTCTGATTTTATTCTCATGATGGTGAACAAAAAAACTATGTTTAAATCTTTATTTGGTTTGAAGTTTGTAATAAATATGTTATTGAATTTGTACTGAAAAATATTTGTGCGGACTCATTGTTCAGGCGGCCTACTTGCAAGCTTATCTGTAACTGCCAAAACAATTCTCCCACACAAATATTTTTCAGTACAAATTCAATAACCCATCCATACTAAACCGAACATTTATCACAGTACATAAATAGTTGAGATGTTTTGCAAAGCTAAATCTGAGACACCACATATATGATAAGCAACATTACAGATGCTGCCGTTGATGATAATGGTATGTACTACAAATAAGAAGGCCAGGGCTTGTATGTCGAGCCCATGATTGAAGAATTGATGTAAAACATGTGACCTGGACTTAAAAGGTTACACGGTTGAGCAAGCATGTTGCAGAATGAATTTCTTAGCTTCATAACTATTCATCCAAAATATGAAGAAAATCCATACGGGGTTTAGGAAATATAAGCAAATAAGCAAATAAAAACTTTAACTGAAACCATAACACATATTTTCTATGTCTGACACCTTGACCCAAAGCTCAAAGCGGTGAGAGCACATTTAGCAGAACGACCCATCTTAACTCCATAATGATTCATCACATGAAGAAAATCTATCAAAGGGTTTAGGAAAGATAAGCAAACGAAAAATCTTTAACCAAAACCTTAATGCACATTTTCTATGTCTGTGACCTTGATTCCAAGGTTAAAGGGGAAAGTGTGCTTATCATCAAATGAATTGTCTTAGCCTTAGAATGATTCATCTAAAAAATAATGATAATCTATCCAGAGGTTTAGGAAATATTAGCAAATGAAAAAACTTTAACAAAAACCTTTGCAAATTTTCTATGACTGGTCCTTGACCCCAAGGTAAAAGGGGTAAGCCAGCATGCCACAAAAAGAAATTGTCTTAACTTCATAATGATTAATGCCAAGTATGATGAGAGTCTATCAAGCGGTTTAGGAAATGTAGTTGAAAACCTTTAACTAAATCCTTAACTGTTGATGCTCGCTTCCCACTAACATGGGTTTATGCACAACACAAATACAGATGTATAGGAGGAAAGGTTGAATATATGCATTGTAAGAAAGTAAAGGTTACATGAGTATATGCATTCTCTCTCTCTCGATTCAACAATTCAACTACATCAAAATGTATAACTACAATAACATAAATACTTAAACAAATAAAATATTTGACTCTCTCTGTGGGGGCTACTCAAGGGCTAGAATCTGAATGAAACACTATACGAGACTATGATGATTCCCAATCGGTGCTAGGCTGATCCCAGCATTAAAGTGTATTCTGGGCTGATCCCAGCATAAGTAGACTGTGCTAGGCTGATCCCAGCATTTGAGTGCATTCTGGGCTGATCCAAGATTAAGTAGGCTATGTGCTAGTCATTCAGGTGTATTCTGGGCTGATCCCAGCTCAAATAGAATCTGTGCTAGGATGATCCCAGCATTAAGTGTATTCTGGGCTGATCCCAGCATAAGTAGACTGCCAGGCTGATCCCAGCTTGAGTTAAATTTGTGCTAGGCTGATCCCAGCATTCGAGGGTATTCTGGGCTGATCCCAGATTAAGTAGGCTATGTGCTAGGCTGATCTCAGCATAGTAGTGTATTGCTAGGCTGATCCCAGCATTTGAGTGTATTCTGGGCTGATCCCAGATTAAGTAGGCTATGTGCAAGGCTGATCCCAGCATAGTAGTGTATTCTGGGCTGATCCCATCTTAATTAAATCTATGCTAGGCTGATCCCCGCATAGGAGCGTATTCTGGATTGATCCCAGATTATTTTAATAGAGCTAGGCTGATCCCAGCATGAAGAAATTATTCTGATTTTCTTTCTATTTAAACCTGTATGAGAAATGTATTAAACAGGCATGGCCTTTATGTTTTTAGTATAGCATATGAGTATCCGATTGGGGGAAAATACCAAAATGAATTTGATATTAAAATATATCAAATGAGAGCCGCCAAGAGGATGCCAGTTTTGATATGAAAGTCCATTTGAAAGGAACGATGTCAAAAGAAGTTCATGACACTAAATGTATGTACACAACTGTCCCTGAGCAGAATGAATTTTGTTAGGGTCAACTCTGATGTAGCGTGTATAACATGAAGATGACCATCGTCCTAAAGTCTGAATTAAATGGTCCTCTATACCAACTGCAGCTGCAGTTGTGGCCGCCCCTATACGAAATGAATGCCCAGAAAAGTTTTGTTCATCATAACCAAGACGCGCCAATAGAATCTTCAAGTAGGACAGAAAAAGCTCTCTACTAAAAGGGCGTCCCATCGAGTCCACAGATAATGGAGCATTTGCACCATGACCCCCAGCCAAAGCACTCTGCTGACGTCGACTCAAATACTGCTGCATACAGGACACTGGACACAAGCGCGAGTTCCGAAAGAATGAAATGTTGACACCAGCACGAAACGGGTCCGTTTTTGAAGATGGCAAGGTGAGTACGAACATGGACTTGTCCCTTGAAAATGTCATATCTTGAATCTTCAGGTAATTGCAGCAGGAAATGATCGGCAATGATCGAACTGTGAATTCGCCGCATCGCAAGAATCCAAAAGATGCCACCAGACACATGCACCGCAGGGACAAATCCACATCCAGCAAAAAAACTCCCCCACGTAACATGGCAGATAACCGCACCACCATATTGTATGTAATAGGAAGTCGGGGCTTAATTTTTGAAATGTTATTCCTTTTTACATGGGTTTGACAACAAAAACAACAATGACAATACAATTCTTTTTCTGGTAATGATGATGGTGAAGAAGATGAAAACAATCATTATCATCATCATCATCACCACCACAAGAATTATCATTATTATTATCATATATCTATCTACATAGCAGTCTACCATATATACTCGCGTATCAGCCGATACCAACTGCATAGACCCAGATCTGCCGTCGCATAATGCACTGGTATGATGAGGGTCTATGCAGTTTGTAAGGATTAATCAGTAGAACAAACAACACAGACCCTGATCTGCCGGCGCATTATGCGACGGCAGATCAGGGTCTATGTTGTTTGCATTTGGACCTGTCTTATACGTGAGTATATACGGTAAGTTATATTGTATGTTACCTCAGTAGCCACTCTCAATATGTACATAGGCAAGCCATCCAAATCAGGAACATAATCATCTAGCATCAATGGCAATGTCAGCAAGTTGCCATCCTGAATATAGAATATAAGACCTAAAATTAAACTTTTCCAAATTTCTAAAATTTTTGTTCTTTCTAAGTTTGTAATCTCAGATAAAAAAAATTGCTACATCATGCAAAATCTGAACAGAAAAACTTTTCCAAAATTCTACATTTTCTTTTTTATTATTTGCAACTGGAGGGGAAAAAAAGTCAAACAAGAATTTAGATGCAAGATAATATTATTGCTACATGGAAATCTTGAAGCTCAGGTTGGCATGCAATCACATGATTTACACTGCAACAATGTCAATGCTCTGTCAAAAAAAATTTTGCTGTAACTGTTTCCTACTTTTAGTAAAATTGACAATATTTGATGGAATATCAGCACAATCCATACCTATTTCAAGGTAATTTTTAATGACAATGTTTACTTTTAAATTTGGTCCAAATTGGTCAATGTCATTAAGTTCATGCAATTTATATTTACAGTGGCATATCTGATTTATCAGTGTTGCAAAAACTGCAGGAAACCTGCGAGCCCCCGCTCAATGTGCAACACTGATTTATAAACTTGAAAAGCCTTGAAGCTAGGATTCTATGTATCATGTTGTATCAAGATTGTTCAAAAGGTGTTGGCAGCAAACTTGATACCCGATTTGAACAAACTATTTTTTAATGTGTTTAAAATATTGGTGGCAATATTGAAATCAATCAATATTCCAGATTGGTAAGGCATTGCTGTCAGGATGCTCTCTATAACATATTTTTGTATTTAGTTGAGCAGAAAAGTTGAAAATGTTTATGAAATTTACTATGAATTTTGATTGTTAGCTGCTGAAGAGTGCACATTGATAAGACTACTTAAGAGAGTATGGGAAGACTATTGAAGAGAGCACATTGGGAAGACTATTGAAGAGATCACATTAGAAAGACTATTGAAGAGAGCACATTGGAAAGACTATTGAAGAGATCACATTGGAAAGACTATTGTAGAGATCACATTGGGAAGACTATTGAAGAGAGCACATTGGAAAGACTATTGAAGAGATCACATTGGAAAGACTATTGAAGAGATCACATTGGAAAGACTATTGAAGAGATCACATTGGAAAGACTATTGAAGAGATCACATTGGAAAGACTATTGAAGAGATCACATTGGAAAGACTATAGAAGAGATCACATTGGAAAGACTTGAAGAGATCACATTGGAAAGACTATTGAAGAGAGCACATTGGAAAGACTATTGAAGAGATCACATTGGAAAGACTATTGAAGAGAGCACATTGGGAAGATTATTGAAGATATCACATTGGGAAGACTATTGAAGAGAGCACATTGGAAAGACTATTGAAGAGATCACATTGGAAAGACTATTGAAGAGAGCACATTGGGAAGACTTGAAGAGAGCACATTGGAAGGACTATTGAAGATATCACATTGGGAAGACTATTGAAGAGAGCACATTGTGAAGACTACTGATGAGAACAAATTGGAAACTATTGAAGCTAGCACATTGTGAAGACGATCTGAAGAGAGCACATTGGGAAGACTATTGAAGAGAGCACATTGGAAAGACTAACGAAGAGAGAGATCACATTGGGAAGAGTATTGAAGAGAGCACATTGGGAAGACTACTGAAGAGAACAAATTGGAAAGACTATTGAAGCTAACACATTGGGAAGACTATCTGAAGAGAGCACATTGGGAAGACCATTGGAGAGAACATGTTGGAGTCTAGTGAAAAGTGCACAATGGTAACACTTGCTATTTACAATACCATTCAACTGCCAAGTAAATACTTTTGTTAGATGCTATGCAGACCTGCGAACCCTAACAAGACCTTCTCAGTAAGGCAGTCGATTTTTTTCCGTAAGTGAGACAAGTTTTCAGTAAAGTGTAACAAAATATCATTTACTACTATTGTCAAGTTAGAAAACATGCGTTTAAATAGTTCAGGAGTGCAGTTCAAGACTGATGCAGTGACAGTAAACATTATGTTGAGCTAAATAGTTTGTAAAGGACACTTAGTCCTTAATTACCTCCAGTACAGTTCACAAACTGCAGTTCCAAACCCTATGGAGCTCAATGGCTCCTTGCTATCTCTCAACTTCATGTAATCCTTGTCCTTTTTTTCAATTTCACTTGGTGACAGCATTCGTCTCATGATTTCTCCCTCTATGAGACATACTCAAATCAACACATGATGTCCAATAAACGTAATTGTTGCCCTTCCTGCTTTTTTCCCAATAGTATCTGAATATTCCTTTTTATTCTTCTGTACTGACTACAAAAACTTTTTAAGTGGCGTATTGCCTCTTGCGTCTTGAACATGTCATTTGTTGGACTCCATTTGTTTTGAAAATTCTACAAGCATTAGCTTGATCATTTAGATGTGTCACATGACAAAATATGTGCAGTTTAAAGCATCTGATTTACTCCGGTAAAGTTAATCTGGTTCCCTGACAAACTCCACTGAATCTAACATGAAACCCAGATCTGAATCAAACACGGACAAAGCAGTATCTGGATTGTACTGCACCAATCATATTTCCATAATTTTTGCTTTTATTCTGTAAGTCCATATTTTAAGGACCATTTCCGTAAGACTTACGGCCAAATCGTAAGGGTTGGCAGGTCTGGCTATGTCTCTCATGGTCAACTGATGCACAGTGACTGACCATACAATTTATAAATGTGTGAAAAGTACAAGACAAATTTAAACATTTTAACCTTACTGGAGTTGAAATACAAGTATGAACTTGGACATAAGCATATTACAATTGTCAAACCTAATGTTTACAACTTTTGCTGTGTGCTATCATGGCTGGTGTATGCATCTAACACAACATGTTGTCTATACGAAAAGAACAGCCAAAAGTAGGGATTATCCAATCTAACAATAGTAACTATGTGCTTTCTGTTGAGTTGGTGAAATAACTAGGCCCAGCACTACAGTCCCATGTACATACTGATAGGTCAACCACAGGTGGCAGCCAATCACATATTGTCAATATGCTGCTAAATCTACTGAGTAACTGCTGTGCAGTAATTTCTGCCAAGTCTTTGTTTGAGAACTATTTAAGTATATGGCAACAATTTTAAGAACACCTTAAAAAGTTCTGGAAAAATTATACATTATTAATGTCCAATAATAAATTAAAATCTAGTCAGCTCATAATTGTCTGGACATTCAAAATGTGGAGAAAATGTAATTTCATGGTCAGTCACGGGACAGCAAACATACTATATTTACCTGTTTATTAAAGCAATCAAAGTATTGTGAATACTGATGTCTTGGTGGGATCAAGTGACACTAATTTACATAAGATCAAATAGAAGAACATAACTCCAAAGATATTGATATTCATGGTCCTTTTTACCATCGTAAAAATACTACTCTAAATGATCTATATGATATTTTCTAAATTTTCTTTTCTTTTTAAGTCACTAGAGAATTTATATTAACATTTGGAACATAATTAGAGAAATATTGTGCTGATTTCCTTTTAAAAGCATTTTCTACTAATGTTTAAAGTATTACCATACCATCTGTGAAACAATATCCAAGGGAGATAACTACTCCCTGGTCTGCCCATTTAACCCAAATCTGAGTTGCCTCCCTTGAAACAAAATTAACATGAAAGGCTTCTGAATCAATACTTTGTTACTAATTTTTGTATTGCTGTAAAGTTTGTTACTATTATTAGCAAAACAAACCATATTTGGCACAAGAGAATGGACACAGTGCCATAAGGCAGGGAGGTACTGAAATCCCTCCAAGCCAAAATATAAAGTCGGATCATAATTGTCTGGACGTTCAAAATTTGCAGACAACAGAATTGGCCAGTCAAGCTACAGCAAATGGGGCAATATTTCCCCATTTATTGCAAAAAAAAGCTTCTATCCTTTTCCTCAACTGCTAACTGTACAATGATGTATGTTACAAACTAAAATATAATTTTTAATGAAACTTGGAACACAAATCTTAACGCTATTGATGAAGGCAATTTGAGTAAAGTACTTTGCCCAAAGGATGCACCACAGTAGCCAACCTGGACTGATCTAATGGTAGGATTCGAGCCAGCACCCTTTTGGTTGCAAGATTGGCATGCTAACCACTCAGCCAACATGATTCCTGTCTCCATTAGCAACCTCTTATGACATGCAGAAGGGTACAACAGGCGTATCCTACATCTTGAGCCAAAAGGGTTTCTTGTCAATGGATATATTATGTGATTTGATAATTCACCATGTATGTGAGCTGGAAAGGGAAATATAATGCAAGGGGATCAGATTTGTGTCAGGGATGAGACCTGCAGAGTCCCTGGTACAAATCTTACTCTTGAGAGATACTGTATATACTCCTGTATGAGCCGATACCAACTGTAAACTGCATAGACCCAGATCTGCCATCGCATAATGCGCCAGCAGATCTGGGTCTATGCAGTTTGTAAGGACTAATCAGTAGAGCAAACAACATAGACCCTGATCTGCTAGCACATTATGCGATGGCAGATCAGGGTCTATGTTGTTTGCATTTGGACCCGGTTTATACGCATGTATATACAGTAGATTTCCTTACAATGTTCCCCATATGTAAGGAAAGTTCATTTTCTTTCCCACAGCATGCACTTTTTTTGGTTGACAAAAATATTTCAGAATGTGTATAGTCTGCATGTGTAAAATTTGAGTGTTGCAATATGCACACAGATGATGTCAAGTTACAGAAGTCACGAAGGTAGTGTGTTAACTTCTCTACATCTAAAATAAAGTAGATATATTTTGGTCAGGGTAAATCTTGAGATAACACTATCCGGTGGGCAAGAAAATACTTACTTTAGTGCAACCATATATTTAAACTATCATTGTACATAATATAAAGAGGATCTAAAGTAGAAATACTCTTTGACTAATTGAGTAAAACTTTGTAAATAAAGCATTATGACCATGATTAATATTACTGTTCCTATGTCACACTCTCCACTTGTCAAGGCAAGACAAAACATTGTTTGAATGTAATAATACCTGATCTATTTCCATGGAGAAATAATCCTGTAGCATTTCAGCCTTCGCTTTTAGGAAGTCCACAATATACTGAGCCAAGTCTTCCTTTTTTCCATCAGCCTCAGTCCAGCCACTCTCCTCAAGGTCAAGGGCAAGCATGGCAAGGTCAAAGATAGGGGCCGGCTCCTGTTAAAATTATAATAAATTACATGTATTACTTTCTGTAATTTTTTGTGATTTTCAATTTTTTGTACATCATCTGTTCATAAATATCATATGATATTGTGAATTCATTTATTTTTGCGGTCATAACTGCTTTGTGTTTTTGCAGATTTGTTTTTAATGGCACTTTTAACACATTATTGGCTATATCAGGCTGAGGAAACTGGAGCTAAGTGCCTATCCCAAGGACACACCAAGACAGCCGACCTGGGCTGGCAATGAACCAGCGACCCTTGGATTAACAATCTGATGCTCTACCAACTATAATGTGCTTCAGTATAGTGCTGTCCTTTTTACAACACGGGTATGGTCATGGATAATAAATATAGTTTTTATATTAAAAGTGCCACAGTTTAAGGCAAACTAACTTGAAACATAATAGACTTTTATGACTAACCTGAACAACATTATAGTGAGGGACGATTGTACATGCTGGCAGATAAGAGTTACCATGGCTCCCTAGTTTTGCAAAATGAAAAAGAAAGAGAAAACTTTTTTGGTAATTATATTAGTAGATATGCCTCTGACAGCAATGGGATTTATGGCAAAGTCATATTATGTTTAGTATTTGAATATCTGGTTTGTAACAACAATGAAATCTATGAAATTGGTAGTGTGTGAACTAAGGTGAATTTTATGGATTTTTTTTTGTCCCCTCATTTTTTCTACAAACGGCTTTGTTAATTGTTATTAGGATTTTGCAAGTATACATTCATAAAAAAACCCAGCTGAAAACAATAGTTTTTTTGTATTGTAACTATTTATATGCCTTTCCCATTAAGTAGTGTACACAAAATTAGAGACAATGCAGTATAATTTAATAATGAAAGTGACAATGATGAAAACTGTGAGCAGTGTTCGTAAGTTGGCTAAAAATCCTGTAGGCCAGAATGACCTACAACAAATGTAAACTGCAGGCGTTTCATGGGAGCTGTAGACCCCACCATAACAGTGACAAAATAAAAGAAAATAAAGATTTCAATTGTAAACAACATCCGTTATTTATTTGTTGTCATTGATCATTAGTAGACATGGAAAATCCACAAACATTGTATCAATTATTTGCCAATCATCGAGTTAAAGACCACAAGTACACACGAAAGAGATTTTAGCATAAACTGATATTTCAACTTTCACTTCTAACGGAATCTGCAATTTAAGGTGTTTGCATGGTCCAACACTAGAGACAAAACAGAAAAAGTCAATCTTCCTTTCCCCAACCCGGTTTTATTTCATTTACATGGTTAAACTTTTGCTGCATACACACTATGTGAATTAAAATTCAGAGTTTATACACAGAATCAGCCGTCAGCCAGAAGGACCAATGTTTTGCCAAATATATGGGTACTGTGACAAATACATCATGTCCAGACCTACAGTAATTTAGAATACTGATTGTGATCATCTTTACCATAATCTTACATAATTGTCTTACTTTTCTATGCTTGTATCACCACCATCATTTCTATTTCCAGCTACTGCTTGTTATTATTAATACTTTCTGTCCATAATATTACATGTACTGATGCAGCTGGTGATACACAACAAATACACAAATAGTTCATCATATTTTATACAGTACAGAAGTGAAAAATGTTTTAGTAAAGACTGTTTACACAGGGGACTAAGATTTTTATAATGTCTTAACCAAGAAATGTTATATCCAAATTCATCATTTATTTTTCAAAATAGTTATGTTTGTGTCCATGTTGATGTACATGTTGATGTCGTTAGACATACATGTACAGTAGTAAACAAGTTTTACCATCAGATGAAAGTAGGGATGAAACGATACAGATGTGCCATGTATCGATATGATTCACGATACACTGCCTATGATATAATACAATATTGATACACATATCAACTTGATGGTCTTTTCATCTTTAGAAGGTCTGTCAGTGGTAGGGTTGTGCTGTTTTATATGTGTGGACATATTGGTTGTATTTCTAGTATGCAGATTACAGACATAGATTTAGCATCTGTTCATGTGCCCATTTTCATCTTTGACAAGATAAAAAAAGTACATCCAAACAGACTACATATTAGTTGTTAGTGATTTTAATTCAGTAATTTAGGCTATTTGAGGCTATTCCATTTGATCGGATCCAGGACTCATCTTGGTGACCACACCCCTTGTTTTGCACTGCATGAATGCTTTTAAAACATCTTATTATCAATTTCATGTCTTCACTTAAATTTGAAAGACATGACGGTGTTATCTTTAAACAGAAGAAATAGTGCACATTCCACCTGCAAGGAAAATCTTATCTTGAGCAAGTCCAGGTATGGGAGTGGATATGACTAACAAGCAAAATCTATCACATTGTACTTCCTGCAGATGTAAAACAATTGCCGCAGCCACAGGCACTCGTTTCTGTTAGTGAAAAGGAAAACTATTGACAGTGCCCACTCCCCTTCTATACAAAGTTAACAAATTAACATAAGGTGACAAACCAGCATGGTTTGAAATCTGCCTTCTTGCTGATTCTGTGCTAATTTTATTTATCCTGTTGGCACGTTTAGTCACTGATTACCTATATCAACATAAAAGGAAACATTCTAAACTTGTTCTCCATGTACGACTTCAGTAATTTACAGATCATTTAATAACCATTTTGAACAAAGTTTCTCTGTTGCTTTGTATCTACCTGGATCAAGTTTGGATGCCAATACTTCCGGTGTGTCATGCAGTGAATAAGCTGCAGTCAATTCTGATTGGTGATTATTGTTTACTCTGGACTGCAACAAACAATAACCACCAATCAGAATTTACCGGTAATTTAACATATTTCACCGAGTGACACACCTGAAGTGTAGCCTGTAAATTCGATCCATATTGACAAGATACAAAATGATCAGTAAAGTACTTCAATCATACATGTGAACAAATTTGGAAAGTCTCCTTTATGTTGATATATATTATCAGTGGCTGAACATGCTGATGGGATAAAATAATTACCATGTAATCGGCGAAAGGGGGGAGGGGAGAGAGAGAGACATCTTGAAACACGTAGCCTTGTGTTAATTTGCAAAAGGTGAGTGGGTGTTTTCAACAGTTTTTTTTTCTTTACTGACAAACATTAGTGCCTGTGCCTGCGATGGCCATCTCAGATAAATTCTCAGTTTAAAGAATAAAAAGGCAAACGACTAATAATTATTCATGACTGCTGATGATTAAAGTAACTTCTATAGGGTAAGTATCGTTTTGTATCGATTCTTCACCTCTTGTATCGATACGTGTATCGATATTGCAAAAGTATCGATGCATCGATATATCAATGAAACGTTTCACCCCTAGATGAAAGTGTCAATATACATGTACCAGCCAAAGAAATTGTCAACAGGTCAACAGTCATCTATTTTTTATTAATCTGTGACTTTTTGTTGATATGTTTTTAATGGCATGCAAATGCTCATAAAGAATATCAGGTGTGTCATTCTGAGCTTGTAGGTACAGTCTAATGTACAACGGCTTATACTACGTCATCATCATCATTGTAATTTTGAGCAGAAGAAAAATCGGTTACTTCCTGGCAATCCCTAATTTTACAAACAGTATCTTCTATTGTTGGTATCACAGATATGACAATGTCACTATCGGAATTATAATAATCTGAGAAATCAACTTCCTCGCTACCAGATCTAAGTAGGTGTAACATGTCACACACCATAGCAAGGGGAACATCCTCCTCCTCATCGTTATTATTGATAATAACATCTGTTTGCTTACTACACCCTGCCTTACAAAAATAGTTTGCAACACAATCTGTGGAAACATCACACCATGCACAATAAATCATATTGATTGAGTCAGTAAATTTATTTCACACTCATTTTTTGTCAAGGATTGTGAGGTATCTTTGGATTAGAGCATGTCTGTACTTTGACTTCAAACTGAAGATGACTCATTGCAATATGAGAGAGATTTACTTCAAGCTGTACTCAGTGATTCAACATACAGGTATAGAATGATATCTAAAGGATAATTTGAAATTATTTGGTGAAAAAGTACAAAACAAAAGCACTTCTTTTCATGCTTGAATGGCAATGAACCAGCAACCCATGATTCTAAATTACAGATTATGAATGAGGTGTGATTATCACGCTTTTGTTATTTAAATGACCACTCTTGTTTACCTCGCTTCGGCATGTGTCAGGTGATAAAAACATTATAATTGAGCTAATTTTCTGATGAACCACAGAAATCAAATGCAATAACCAACTGAACATTGTAACAAAGGAACTTTATAACAAAGACTTTGGAATATACAGTAATTAGGAATTTGGGCAGGGAAATTAAACTTGAACATTCTAACAGAGAAAATGTTTTATCCAAGAAAGTAATAAACAATCTTTACTGTACCTGGGTATAATGGTTTTGGTTTGCATTTGGTGTTTTATGGCACAGCAACACAAGTAGGTTATTAAGTGCTACGTCAATTGGAATAAACTGGTTTGACCAAGAAAACACCACAGTAGCTGACCAGGATTGATCCAATTGTAGGATTCAAACCTAAACCCTTTCAGTTGTGAGTGTGGCACACAAACCACTGAGCTACCATGGCTACTGCCTCCATTAGTTGCCTCTTATGACATGCAGAAGCGATATTTCGGCACATCCAGTAAGTCAAATTTTGATTAGTCCACTTGAATGTAGCAGTCACGCTTATCGTGCTACAAGTTTGTAATAACGTTTTCTGTGCAGGATAGTAAAATAATATTGTGAGCATTGTACAATACCGTTGCATGCAATATGACATACTAATAATCTGAATAATTCAATTTTTTTCACTTAAACTTTAGGCATTACAAATCTATACAGATTTGGTGAATCATCTGAGTTCTGTCCAAATGTAGGTATTAATGTCAACAAAGCATGAAATTGTCTGCAAAAAGAGTGAATAAATTATTTTTGGCACACTATCAAATGCCAGATTTGCACTGCTTATGCATGTGCAGACACATATTTCATATAGATTTATGCAAATGTTGCAGGTATGAGATGAGGTATTATTCCTGTACATATGTTATTATACTTATTTAGTATGTAGTACATGTTATTATACTTATTTAGTATGTAGTACATACGTTATTATACTTATTTAGTATGTAGTACATGTTATTATACTTATTTAGTATGTAGTACATACGTTATTATACTTATTTAGTATGTAGTACATGTTATTATACTTATTTAGTATGTAGTACATACGTTATTATACTTTAGTATGTAGTACCGGTACATACGTTATTATACTTATTTAGCATGTAGTTACATTATTATACTTATTTAGTATGTAGTACATGTTATTATACTTATTTAGTATGTAGTACATACATTATTATACTTATTTAGTATGTAGTACATACGTTATTATACTTATTTAGTATGTAGTACATACATTATTATACTTATTTAGTATGTAGTACATACATTATTATACTTATTTAGTATGTAGTACATACGTTATTATACTTATTTAGTATGTAGTACATGTTATTATACTTATTTAGTATGTAGTACATACGTTATTATACTTAATTAGTATGTAGTACATGTTATTATACTTATTTAGTATGTAGTACATATGTTATTATAGTTATTTAGTATGTAGTTACATTATTATACTTATTTAGTATGTAGTACATATGTTAGTATACTTATTTAGTATGTAGTTGCATGAATATCACTTCCATAATGCAACAGATGTTAATTTGTATTTACATATTATTTACAGCGAATGTTCCCTGTTTACAAAAACTTAGACTTGCCCATGTTTGAAAACAGTGACTCTTAAGATCTGTTAGCCCTATAACATGAACCAACCTGTGTCACATATCCTTGGATGGGCTGAAAGTTCACTCATCCAACTTGAAATGACCAGTGACAATTTCTGGTGGTGGAGTGAATTTTCCAACCATTCACCCAGTGAGTGCTGATTCAGAGCTGAACAGTGTTTCTCTTTAAAGAGTGTTCTGTCAAGAATATGGCAGACTTTGTTCAATGAAAGTATATACCACCTTATATACTCGCGTATAACTTGCATCCAAATGCAAACAACATAGACCCTGATCTGCCATAGCATAATGCGCCGGCAGATCAGGGTCTATGTTGTTTGTTCTACTGATTAGTCCTTACAAACTGCATAGACCCAGATCTGCTGGCGCATTATGTGACAACAGATCTGGGTCTATGCAGTTTGCAGTTGGTATCGGCTTATACACAAGTATATACGGTATATACTGGAAGCCTGTATTCCATTTGTTGTGATTAATATGTGTTTCACTCTCACCATTCAATACTAATAAACCCTGGAATAAGTTTAAAAAAAACTTTTCACATGATTGAATTGAGGTTGTTAATATTGTCAACTTTTATATTTCTATAATAGTTGGTTGAGTAATAGTTTGTTCTGGGTGAGTAAAAACATTTAGTACTTGCCTGACTTGGAAAGTGCATTTTTAGAGATTTTTCAACCCATGCTTTGTTTTCCTGAACTCATCTATGTTAATAAACACAGGTAATAATATGTTTGTTGACCTCAGAGTACAACTGTATGATGTAAATTTACATACAGATGCTTTTATGACAGAGAACCAACCTTGTTTCCTCTCTAAAAATTGAATATCTCTTTAGGGTAATTACATTTCTCCATTGTACTAAAAGGGGTTTGAAGCATTACAAGTCAAGGGTAAGCAAGAGTTCATATTTACAACAAGAATGATATGGTAGATCTACTTACAGATAACCGTAAAACACCAAAGTTGCTGAAGTCAAAGATGAAAAGTTGATAAAATAGTTCTCTGCTGCAAAAAAAATAATTAAAATTAATATATATATATATATATATATATATATATATATATATATATATATATATATATATATATATAAATATATATATAAATAAATAAATATACATATATATACACACACACACAGCTCTCTCCTCATTGTAACATGGTAGTGTAGGATCCATAACCGCTGATTGCATTATATACCGAACAACGTACTAACAGGAAAGATCAAAATTTTTTAAATAATGGTGTTATGAAAAGGAAATAAAGATATAAGACTAAGATTCACCTTGTCTTCTTTTAATCCATTTTGTTATACACGTGTATGACTTTAAGTCATTATGGTACCATGTTGTATACTGGTACCGTGTTATATCTGGAATCACATTACAATGAAGCATGTTATGATGAGGGAGAGTTATGTGAGTATGTGTGTATGTTTGTATATATATATATATAATAATAATATTATCATACAGGTTAGAATTTTAATTTGTACTTTACAGGGATTCTAACCTGGATCTGCAGGTTAAGGCACCCATCGCCTTGCCTGTAAGCACCAACCCCTATACCATCTTGACCATGCACACATCACCAAAAAATGATGCTACAAAGTCGGTGGTATAGGCATTCATGCTGGGTTGACGTGTGAATATGTCTGCTATGCACAAATGCCTATAACACCAACTTTGTAGCATCATTCTTTGGTGATGTGTGCATGGTCGAGATGGTATAGGGGTTGGTGCTTACAGGCAAGGTGATGGGTGTCATAACCCATGGATCCGGGTTTGAATCTCCGTAGAGTATGAATTAAACTTCTATAACCTATATGATAATATTATTTATTCGTATTTAAAAATTCTGTTAATGTTATCAAGCATTCTCATGTAGAATCCTGGGATAGCACCTTCTGCTCTGTTTGGTGTATATTTATAACTCTCTCTCTCTCTCTATATATATACACACACACACACACACACACACACACACACACACACACACACACACACACACACACACACAAACACATAGGGAACACAGTGGACATGAAATGTTTGGAAAAGTGAATTCATTTTCTCCTGTCCTACCGTAATTGGAAGTGATGGGAATATTGGGAGAAGTGAGTTAGGTGTTCAATTTTGTGATGTCAAATAAGCTCATCAACAACTGGAATTTTGCTGACTCTGCAAATCATGTAGTACTAAAATATGACAAGTACTGTGAACGGCACATTATAAACCTGCCCTGTGTTTAATAGTTCTTTGAGTAGGCACTAATAGGGTATGGTTAACTCTGGAGATTACTGATCAATGAGTCTCAATGATCTGGACCTTTGATCAAAGTATGTGGTCTTGAACTAAACTTACTGTACAGAAACCATTATTTTCTTATCTGACTTACCATGACTGTTTCCTTTAGACCCCAAAATCTATAGGTTTCTTTGATCTTTTGACCCCAAATTAACAGGTTTCTTTCTTACGCAACATGTAAGTCATTCAGACTTTGGTAAAGGTAAATGGTTCAGAACTAAAATTTCTGAAGAAACATTTTTCTTTGAAGAGTCACAGTGACCTTTACCTTTGGACACCAACATTAATAAGCTTCTTATTACCCCAAGTGCAAGCCATTCCCAAAGTTTGGTCCAGGTCTGAGATGTAAAACTAATGTTATTGTGTAGAAACCTTTTTTCTTCTTTCAATCACAGAGACCTTGGCCTTTGACCTTCTGACCCTAAATTAATGGGCTTTATTTATGCACCTAGTACACAATTTGGACCAACTGGTTTCACCCGTAGGTTCAAAATCTTCACTTGTGCTCTGGCAAATATCTGCACACAGCAAATCATGCATAGTATTATCCCTGTATTATGGAGAGCAGCACATTAGACACAAGTGGGCCTGAGATTGCTCACCTGGCTGACAATGATGCTCTCTGAAAAAATGTCTTCCAATGCTATTAATTTCATGTTTTGAAAACAACTGTTTATAGGTGTCTCTATTTTTTGTATCTTCATCCATATTTGATAGTACATCAGCATCATCTGTTCAAAACAGTGAGACCTTTATCCCAAGATCCTTTTGTCAAAGTTGATCCAATTCAGTTGGGCAGTTTTCTGACATAAAGTTGTTTAAACATTTTCCTATTGCTAGTAATGGTGACCATATCTGATGGCAAACCAGCATTGTCTGTATGAATATGAAAGGCCTTCAAGTTAGGTCACTTTCTGTCAAATTTTGAGCAGTTGTCTAAGGTTTTTCTATTTTTCTGTAACATCAGCCATATTTGATGGCAGATCAGCATTATTGGTATAAAATTTAAAGCCCTTCATGCCAGAATGCTTTATGTCATATTTGGTCAGTCACATTATCTTTGCGGTTTTTGAGAAGAATTCATTTAAATGCTTATCTATTTTTAGAAACTGACAGCCATATTTTATTTCAAGTTGGTAATATTATATGTACAAACCTGAAAGCCCTTCATGTCAAGATGCTTTGTGCTGGGTATGGCCATGGATGCCATTGTTGAAATAAATGTAGTTTTGATAGTAAAAGTGCCTCAGTATAAGGCTACCAAACTTATAACATGGTCAACTATTATGGCTATCTTAACAGTGTTATAGAATGAGGGACCACTGGACATGCTGGCAGATCTGGCCCTATGCTGTTTGTTCTACTGATGACATGAAGTGTAACGATTCACGGTACATATTGGCATTGCAATATTTTTCAGCACTGATATCTGTACTAATTCCAGAATAATCCAATATGTATTGCAACTGTGACAATATGTCTCTTTAATAAAAGTATTACAGATTTTGTTCTTTGTTTATTATAATCCATTTGTTTGACATTAGTTATCCAACTGGTTTCCTACTCAGAAAGGGAAACAACTAGTCTGCATGATGAAACAAAAATAATTTTTTAGTATGATTTTACATCATTATGAAGAGTATTTTTTTTGTTGAACAAATTATAGTTGAAAGACAGTTTGAAGATTTATGTCTATATGGAAAAACATCCAATCCCATAATGCTTTTCTAAGAAAAAAATGGCAGATAAAAATCTAAAACATAGATTCCTCAGCTGTATATAAGGCTCCCGTCATTGATCTGTAAAGACGAAAGCCTTAGACCACTCGGCCACCTGGGGTCCCACTTTACATTGTGGACATTGCTATAACAATAAATACCATTGCAGTTTTGCTTCAAATTAAAGCAATGACATAGAAAACAACAGGAAAGTAAAAAATCAATCAAGCAAACAAAGTAGCCATCTGAGTTTTGTTGACTGGTTGTTTAATACTTAAAAAAAACAGACAATCAAATAAGTTTCAGAGCACAAATCAAGTACTTAAAAACTAATAAGGTCATACAAAATACAGAGCAATGTTGTTTTCTCAAGAGTTATCACAGATCTTAAATATAAACAACAAGCATTAACCATGATGAATAAGAGAAAGAGATGAGAAAGTTAATCCGAAGTCAAGCAGTTTTGAGAGCAAATGGTCAAACCAGTTCTTATAGCTGAGATACGACAAAACATTGAATGCAATTTTTTGCTATGTCAAAAACACAAGCAGAAGAGCATTTTTATCAGTCCAGGTATTACAAAATGCAACATTCTTGCTACTATGTTTGACAAAGTGTCAGACAAGACATGAAGTTATGATAATGCTATTTCAAAATGCCTTTTTCATTGCCAAGGAAAATCTTCTGATCGACAAGTACCAGTCCCTGAATCAGCTCAGCTTAATGACTTGGTGATAACATCAAAATTATATTAAGAAGATGCAGCATCCTCAGAACTCATACAGATAATTTTTGACATGTTAGAGGATGATCTCATCAAAACTTAAAAGCCAGCCCTGCCACTGGAATAAAGATTGATGAATCAAATGATCTATCAACTTGAAAGCATTTGATTTTGTATGTGAATTACTAGGTCAAAGGAAAGTTGGAGATTCGTTATAGAAAACTTATCAAGTTAAATGCTGCTGATTCCACCTCAATAACAGCATACCTTCTTACATATTTGAATTCAAATGGAATTAAATTGAAGAAATAAAATTGAAGAGGATCTATGTTCCAAACTCAGATGGTGCCACTGTTATGACATGACATAGGGAAGGGATGACAACATTGTTGAATGAGTATTCTCCATATCTAGTGGAAATGCACTGTGTGGCTCACCAACAGTCACTGGCTTGTACCAACACTGCCAAGAATATATATGAGATCAAACACTATGAGAGTGATCTCAACAGTATTTACACATACTACAAGAAGTCCCCTACTCATCTGGCAGCCTTGAAATTTTGGCAGGAATTGACTTAACCCAAGATCACTCCTCTTGAAATGCACCTTGTGTGGACCTGGCTGTCAATGATAAATGCAATCAACAATTTCCATTGATCAATGGTTTCCAATGGACAAATGTTGGAGATGGCATCTGACAATGACATTATCAAACATGCCATCACACGATGTGTCACGCGAAAAACACGATTTTTGACTCCCAAACCCCCCGACACAGTCGTTTTTTGAAAAACATGATTTTCAGCAATTTTAGCTAAAAATTTCCACCAAAATATATATTAAAAAAAATATAAAAAATATAGATTTCTTGACCACAATGATACATTAACATAATCTGTGGTATTTATAAACAGTAAACAGTCTTGCTCAGAACTCATGTAAAACTATCCTCGGGGCAGTTGATACAGCTGTTTTAGAGACAATTAAAAGGTAAGGTGGTCAGAGATAAACAGACACCTTTCAGAGATTTACTTAATTGGCTCACAATAGCTAGTGTGATGTGTCGTGTCAAATCCTTTGAGTACTGCTGAGGGAGAGCCCATTAAGCTAATCTGCATAGGGAAAGTACACTAATTGGAATAACCCAATTTGTCTGAAGTTAAGTATATCAAACAGTGCATGTTGAAAAACAAATGTTATTACACATCACTGACTGCACTGAATGAGAATATTGAAGTCATCTTTTTTAAAGTTTATGATCAGCGGCAACATTTCTTTTAAGTCAGATTTTTACTCCATATATAAAATTCAAAACGTGATTATTTTGGTAGGTTGAACACCGAATAAAATTTTGACCTGTAGGCCCTTTCCTAGCCCACTTTGATCCAGTCACTGTCATCAAGACATGGAAAGGAATTCACCCAAAACAACTACATACGAAGTGTGAAAATGGATTGACACTGAGACAGGAAACCATCTGTAAATATGTTCCATGAACATAATAATAATGACTGAAAAAAGACATAACTATGGATTTTAAATGTATTTATTGGAAATGATGCAAATAAAAGAATAACAATGTTTTTTAAATATTACAAAATCTAACTTAAAATAGGCAATATACTTTTTCGTACATTATACCAATACATGCACTATTTCCACATTGATTGCGCTAGTTCAAAACCACTTTTAGTATTGTGTGCCAGAAGCTCTACATTCCAGAGAAAAAATGTGAACCACACAGATGCAGTGATCTTAATTTCATTCTTTTCCAATCAAAATGAGATTACACAATTATTAATGGATTTATTTTTAAAAAAATGTTCACTTTCATTATGTATTGAAATGATTTAATTATATATGACTTAACAGTTGTGACTTAACAGCTGCTGTAAACTGTAAGATGGTCATGCTAGCCCTCACCACCCCAGCAAATCAGCACAATCCTGGCTATATAGTGCTGAATAAGATTAGGTATACAAAAAGGCATAAAAACACAGACAAATGCAAAAAGGGTAAAATTCTTAAGATACAAAGTCTGATATTGTTTTATACAAACTGCAGTCTTTTAATAAGTTTAAGATCTTCTCAGCTGAAACATCATCTTGGGACACATTTCAGAGAAAAACAGCAAAACAGCAGCCTCCATTAGTTGCCTCTTACGACATGTAAGAGGGTGCATCGGACCTAATGTACATTTCCAAGCCCGCAGGGGGTGTTGGGTAGGTGTGTTTATGAGGATCTACCATGGCACTGGATGTGAAGCATGAAATGTTAGTCATTTGCTCCTATACTGAGTGACCCTAGAAATGCTCATGACTGAAAAACTATAAAAGCTATGAACCTCATCTAAATTTTTATAATTGCTGCTTAAAATATTGTAACATGATTAAAACAGATGTAATGACATACCTGAGTTTTTTAGTATTTACCAGGTACAGTTTGGTTTGGTGCTGCATTAATGAGTACTCCTCCATCACACAGCCTACAAAGGTGTGATTCTGAAACATTTCTCTCAGCCCTGAAAAAAAAAAAGGAAATTAAATAAATCATGCAATGACAGAGCTAGATACTCCCTTCGCTTGAAATCATAAGTGGGAAAATCAGTGCAGAATCTTACCTGCTGGATCGTTACAGTATTTATTTGGAAAACCAGAGCATAATCTTGTCTGCTGGCTCATTATAGTATTTAAGTGGGACAATCAGTGCATAATCTTATCTCCTGACCCAGTACAGTATTTAATTGGGATATTCCAAACAGAATCTTGCCTGCTGGCTCATTACAGTATTTAACTGGGACAATCAGCACAGTCTTAAATGCTGACCCATTACAGTATTTAACTGGAACAATCAGCACATAATCTTGTCTGCTGGCCCATTACAGTATTTAACTGGGACACTTTGCACAGAATCTTATCTGCCGTCTCGTTACAGTATTTAATGGGGACAATCAGTACAGAACCTTATCTACTGTCTCATTACAGTATTTAACTTTGACGATCAGCACAGAATCTTATCTACTGGCTGATTACAATATTTAACTGGGACAATCAGTACAGAATCTTATCTACTGGCTCATTGCAATATTTCTCCCATGATATTCAATAAGAATACAGTAAATGTCACTTTATACACCTGACCTGTGGTTAATAATCCCCTCTATAGGCACTAGCAGGGTATGGTTGACTGTCGATTGTTGACCAGTGTGTCTCAAAGATCTGGACTTTTGGTCAAGGTATGCAGCCTTGAATTAAACTTGATGTGCAGAAACCATCATTTTTTTTTATTAGACTTACCATGACCATGACCTTTATGCCCCAGAATCTATAGGTTTCTTTATTACTCTAAGTTCAAGCCATCCATAAAGTTCGCTCAAGAAACTTACTCCACAACAAAAGTTTATTCTGAAAAAAATATTTTTTTTTAAGCAACAATGACCCTGACCATTGTCCCCAAAAATCAATAGGTGTTACACATGGGTTCCAATGACACACAGTCATGAAGTAAGGGTCCTACAACTTTATGTAATAATGAAAGTGAAAACTTCAATCCAGTATTGTACCAAGCCCAGATACTTACTGAATGCTTAAAAAGGGTTAGAGATAAGAAATGTTTATTAATTTAACATGTATGCTTTATCCAAGGGAGTAGAACTGGTCTAAGCTCAACTGTTGGAAGATAAACAAAAGAAATGTGTCTGCTGACAGTCTCTGGTATTAAATGTCCAGGATGCTGAGCTTAGTAATGGCTAACTGTCACTAAAAATAGACATAACCAGAAATAAAATGAAAGCAAAATTATACTGATAACATCAAGCCTCTTTCATACCTTAAGTACAAGCCCTTCACAAACTTTTGACCCCCAAATTCCCCTGCTCTTAGGTACCCTCAGGATTCCAGGAGATGACATAGGTCATGTGACTGATCAGTGCATATGGTCAAAGGATAGTGGTGAGCTTTAGTGAACGTGATGCCATATATATTTTGGACTTTATGAGTTACTTTAAATTTTTTATGTGGATTATATTGGGCAAACATTTTGTTTATTGAATAATTCATTGGACTGAATGAGCTTCATGCCTGGGCGCATATGTGCTTAACCTGCAACCTTGAACTTGACTTTCACCAATCTGCAGTGCTTCCAGTGTTCGTGTTATGTCAAGACAAGGAAAAACAACACAAAATGACACAATTTCGTGCGCGGAGTTGTTAGTCAGCGATGCAATGCCTACACACAAAATCCCACTTGAGAATGTGTTGATAATGATTGATCCTCCACTGAGGCCTGTTTCGCAAGCCTATGGAAATGAGACTGAAGGTCATGCACCATCTCGTAACCCATTCACACAGGATGATCATGATGGCAGCTCCCTGTGTTTATGCCAATGCAGAGTACAAAGGGCAATTCAAATTGTAAACTTTACTTTTCAGCTGGATGGCAACAACAAATATTGCAACAACAGAACAACAGATGACATTGCAACAACAGCCCATAGATATGAAAGAAATAACAGATGTTATGGCCAGTTTAAAGCGAATAGTGGACTCGCAACAAAACAGAGATGAAGGCCATAAGGTTAAATGTGCTTGCCACAGCAAGCAGCCATATGATGGTGTGTTAGACATTTCATCTAATGAGGACGGGGCTGCTGCCACGCTGTTGATGACGCAGATGGTGATAACAGCGATTCTGGAGAATGTTTCCAGAATGATTTAGCTGCCCTTCAGAGAAAAAAGAATCCTGGTGATGACAGACATGATGATGATGTCAATTGGCTAGATAACAATGGGGACATCCTTGAGGTACATTATGTGACAGCAGATCTGGGTCTCTACAGTGGGATCCAATTTATTGGCGAGTAATTGGGTGCAAATTGTATATGAATAAATAAGGAAGTTTATGACACTGGGATTTTCACTGTTTATGACGTTTCGATTTTCATTTGTTTATGACAATTAAATAATCCAAGAAATCAATTTGCTAAAATGAAAAGTATAGTAAAACTGTGTTAGACTATCAATCATGATCAGATATATGAAAAAGTGATAATTTTCATTAACATTTTACGATAACTAAAATGATAAGATAAAAAAAATGTGTAAGTCTAACTCTGAAACCTTGCAACTGGAGACAGACATTTGTAATCACCTTTTATAAGTGCCATGTTATATTTATGATGCAATACAAATGAGTGAATGATGGACTTGTGGATGTAACTTTAAATAAATGCTCCAATTGTTGTTTTGTTCATAATTTTACCTCTAACATCGCTGATTGTTGGTAGTGATTCAAGTTACTGTATATATCATATATACTCGTGTTTAAGCCGGGTCGAAATGCAAACAACATAGACCCTGATCTGCCTTTGCATAATGCTCTGGCAGATCAGGGTCTATGTTGTTTATTTTACTGATTAGTCCTTACAAACTGCATAGACCCAGATCTGCTGGTGCATTATGAGATGACAGATCTGGGTCTATGCAGTTTGCAGTTGGTATCAATTTATATGCGAGTATATACGGTACTCATTTATACATTGGATCCAATGACATAGACCCTGATCTGCTGGCTCAATATGCAATGGCAGATCTGGGTCTGTGTTGTTTGCAGTTGGTATGTATGTATTTAATAGTGTTTTACTGCACCTCAACACAAAAGTGGCTATTTAGTGCCACTTAAGGTTAAGTTAAAAAAATGTAAATATGAATTGGACCCGACTATAAATGAGTAATTACAGAATATGCAGTCTGATAATACTTCGTCTTGAAATAAAATGACCACACTTTATTTCGTCTGTTTTAGCACAGCATTCCAAGCAGATACAGTATTGCTTGTCATTAAGTAGCTAATGACTAACACAAAAATGTTGACACAGCACAGCATTCCAAGCAGATACAGTACTGCTTTTCATTAAGTAGCTAATGACTAACACAAAATGTTTACTTTTGCTTGTTGATAAATTGCATTTACAAATTTAACAGCACTAAAATATTGTGATTTACAATAATAATATGAATGCTTTTTTTTTCTTCTAGACACTGGTTGCAAAATGGCGTGATAACACTAAAACAAAAAGGATCATTTACTTTGAAATGTGACAACTGTAGGGAAGTATTTCACTCCTTCATGTGGGATGCATTTATTCTTGATATTTTTCCTGAAAAGATCTGACACTTTCCCAAAAAGATCTGACATTTTAGTGTAAGCAACAACAACAAAAATTCTCTCTTAGGATGAGAGGAATCATTTAAAAAGTGAGAAGTAAATTCTACACATGTTACCTAAATGTTATTATGTATCATCCATTAGTACCATCCATTAGAGGGGCTTGTGGTTATTTAGTAAACATATTTAGTAAAATGCCAATTAGCAAATCTAGATCAGGGTTTTTTTAAATATAGAAATGTAGAACAATGAACTGATGGTATTGACAGTTTAGTGGTAGCAATTATCAGTATGTATATATGTATTGGGGTTTAATGGCACATCAGAAAAATAATGGCTCTAAGGTGCTGATTAAATGTAAAGTTCTAGACATTCTAAATATAAAGAACTGCACAAAGAACAGCATAAACCCCAATCTGTGAATCATGCAACAGTAACAACAGATCTGGCTCCACACTGTTCACAGTTGAGTATTTCAAGTGAACAGCAAAGACCATGATCTGTGTATTATGCAACAGTAACAACAGATTTGGCTCCACACTGTGTTCACAGTTGTATTTAAAGTGAACAGAATATACCCTGATATGTGTATTATGCAACAGTAACAACAGATCTGGTTCCACAGTGTTCACAGTTGTATTTAAAGTGAATAGTAAAGACCCTGATCTGTGTAGTATGTAACAGTAACAACAGATCTGGTTCCAGACTGTGTTCACAGTTGTATTTGAAGTGAACAGCATACACCCTGATCTGTGTATTATGCAACAGTAACAAAAGATCTGGCTCCAGTATTCACAGATGAGTGTTTCAAATGAATGACTTGGACCCTGATGTGTGTATTATGCAACAGTAACAAAAGATCTGGTTCCATACCATGTTCACAGTTGTTTCAAGTGAATGGTTTAGACCCTGATGTGTGTATTATGCAACAGTAACAACAGATCTTGTTCCACACTGTTCACAGTTGTGTTTCAAGTGAATGGTTGAGACCCTGATGTGTGTATTATGCAACAGTAACAACAGATCTCCTTCCACGCTGTGTTCACAGTTGAGTGCATCTAATACTAGGATAGATACGGTATTGCTGCTTTAAAACCAAGTTCTAACTAGAGCTAGTGGTGATTGGTACATCACAGTGGCCCATGCTCCCTACAATTTGTTTAGCAGGGCCTTAAACAGAAGACCTTCAGCTGGAAATCCAAAGGTTGTCATTCTGGGATCATTAACTCCTCCAAATGCTGACATAGAATGCCGAAAATCCAACTCAATATAAAGATGCATGATAAATTTAGCCAAAAGGCAATATTCATTAGTAAAGTTATGCTGCAGAAATCAAAGTTAGGAGGATGGCAATCAGGGGCCATAACTCTTCAAAATGATGATGTGGAACACTTGAAATTAAATACATTCATAGTCTCATCAGTATAAAACTGCATGCCAAATTTGACTGAAATACAACAAAGCTTAGTAAAGTTGTGCTGTGGAAACCAAAGTTAGGAGGATAGGCAATCGGTATCTTGTAAATGACGTCAATACACATCATGTGTTCCAGTGAAAACATTACTACAACATGGCTTTTTGTATGTGAATGTGGATACATTCTAGTGTTGTTTATTCAAAACAAAACTAGATTCTTTGTTTTAAAAAAAGGGAAATTTATTTTAAGAACAAACAATATTGTTTTCTATATTTTACTGTTCTTTCTGTAAAATATTGATACTATGATTGCAATGCAAGTAATCGTGAAATTTCTGCCCATCGGTGAGCAAACCTCAGAGTGTCAATTTGGGAATGTCAAGTTCACTACAAACTTTTGATCTCACTTTTGCATAATGTACCCTATCTATGAAACTAAGCTTTTCATGCACCAAGTATGCCTTATCCTTGGTTCCATTGCTATCCTTGATCACATTTGGGAATGAATAGGATCAACCAGTGATTACGGTTATATACTGTACTTTAATAACATTACTTACATAATGTTTAAAACCATGTTCGATTAGTCATTTGAAATGAGTTGACCTGATACATGACCATAACTATAACATCTAGCTCTTACACTGGTAGGATCTGCATGTCTTTTAACTTCTTTTATTCTACCCCCTTTAAGTAATTTGATACAAAAGACTTAATTAACGTGATAATACAAAGCAGGTCTGCCAATTGATTGTAACAATGCAACCAACACTTCCGTCAATCACAGATCACAAAAGAGTCGGTACTTAATTAGGTTCTCACGGAAATGCTTGCATGCATTGCTTTGACAGTCAGTTGACACTTTTCACATTTTACTACATGTACAAGACAGTATATTATTTATGATGATTACACTGAAACTGAGTTAAAAGATAAAATTGAAACATAAATCTCACTTGACGAAACTTTTTTTCCCTTCAAGTGTTGCCGCATTATCAATACGTATTGCGATACACAACCTCATACATGTGAACCTCCCGACCTGGAGGGTTTGCCTCCCAAGATAAGGGGTGTCTCCCTTCCCTCATGTCACTTATTGGAATCTCCCACATACTCAAAAATATTTTTTTTCATTACACCTTGCTTCCAGTTTAGTATATTTCCAGTAAAGACTTCCTGTCATCACATGAATGTAAGCATGACATTTTAATTGCTAATTCAATAGACAATAACCTAAATGTAATCATTGGATTATACTATTGTGTGATCAGTTTTAATTCGGAATGACATTTATGGATTATGGTTGGATTAGACATTACCAAAGAGATCCAGTGGCATAAAACATTTTGGTTTGGTATCAGTATTTAACTTTTGTCGATATCTAAGCTTGTGTGATCTCCCAATGTTAAAAATGTCAAAATCTAAACAACCAAAACATCCCACGAAATTCAATAATGGATGGAATCAGGAATTTCAGTGGATGGAATCAAGTTCAAAGGGACATGAATATGCATTTTGCCATTCCTATAAAATCCATTTTAAGAGGAACTTCCCAAATTCGACCCTGATAGCACCAATCTTGAGAAGTTCTGGCAGGCAGTCAGCAACCTGAATCTACCCACTGGCAGGAAACAATTAAACTTCTTTGTGGACTCAGTAAAATTTTATTAACTATGCCACATTCCATTGCAGACACTAAAAAGACATTTTCCACAAAATGGAGTTGATGAGACAAAACCCACACAAGGCACAACAAGGTTTTGAGGCAATGTATACACCAAATTGCACCACGTATGTTGAATGGTTCCTGAGTTACGCTGGTTAAAAGGATTTGCTGTATTAAAGATTTAATACAGATTGAAAATGGGCAATAACTCCATCAAAACTGTACCTGAAAGACAAAACCTTTAAAGGCACATCTACACATAATGTACAATTCACCTATCAAATAGCATCCATTTGTGTGTTAATGGTAGTAGAGCTATGCTGATTATAAGCAACATTCTGTGTGAATTGTCAAGGGTTACAACCCTATTAAAAATGGAATTAATGAGACAAAAACTCATAAAAGGCTCAAATAGGGCTTTGAGATAATGTACACATCAAATTGTATCAGAATATTTGTAATGGGTTCCTGAGCTATGCTGGTTAAACAGAATATGTGTAATGTGTGCCTCCTTAATGTCGGAGATACGCTATGACAGACGTGTTGTCGGAGGAGGCCATGACTCATCGAGCCCTTACTCTGACGATGAACCATTGCAACGCTAGAAATATGGCTTTCATTTCTAGGTTGTTATGTGGGGGGAGTCCTGAGTCCAATGACCCTGCAGAATTACGTCCTCTGGCTCTAGGTGAGCGCTCCAACCGGAATCTGATGCGACGGCGAACAGATAGGAGTGGGGCTGAGGCTCATGCATGGGGACCCTGGTCAGGAATCTGTTCCAATTCATCCACCAGCGCAATGGTTGATGAAAGTCTGGTCCTAGAGGAATCAAAGTTGATAGAGAATCCCTGTGTGGTTCCCACCTTGCGAGAAGGAGAAATGTAGAGGGCGCATATGCAGACGTCCTAAGGGAACCAGATCCGTAGCGGCATTCAAGGTTCCCAATAGGAATAGGTAAAGGCAAACAGACAACAATGTTTTTGCTCATAGCACCTCTAGAAGTGCCAGGATTAAATCTATGAGATCCGGTGGAACCCGGACTAAGTTCTGGCTCACGAGGAAGTTCATCACCATGTAAACTTATATGGAACGAGTTCTGACTTCTCAAGGTTGGGTAAAAAAAAAAAACAACTGAGTTACTGTGGACCAACAACTGAACAGATCCTGATGGAGGGACTGAACCTGAACATTATGGATCAGCTAGTTGTTAAAATACTGGAGAATCGGGTTCCCAGTAATCAGAGATAGGACACTACAACTCCCATAACTTGGGTGAAGACTCTGCGTGCGGAGGTGATTCCGAATGGCAGAACCAAGAATTGAAAGGCTTCCTGATCCAAGCAAACCCGGAGGTATTCCACCGGTTTAACAGGAGGAGATCGATAATGATACAAAGTTAAGTAAGACCTTTGAGGAGTCCAGCACAATGTCATGGTGGATGTTAGAAGTTCCACTGATAAAACAATTGTGACAGAAAGTGAATTCCGGGATGTCCTGGTCACAGCTTACAGCACGCACTGCAATGCGACTGGGTTCAGAGTGGCCTCCTTCAGCATACTAAACGAATTAGCTGAGAAGAGGTCTGCATGGGAAGCTATGGTGACCAGAAGCTGGCCTTTCTGCTAATGGCTTGTTTATTTTAATAGGAATTCAGGCTCAGGCTCCAATTATAATACCCACTTGAGACGCATCTGCATCCAACTGGGGAGGCTTAATATGTGACTTCGGGAATGTACCCGGTAACTTAACTAGAGGCAGAGACCAAGGTCTCAAAGTAGAGGGAGGGACAGACCACCTAGGGACGCCGTCTAGCACAGGTTGGCCTGTGGAGAACCTCTGTGACATTTAATCAATAATTGAGGAATGTAGAAGGAGCAGGAGATCTGTTTGTGGCTGGGTCCTGGAGATCTTTCGAAACTGGAAAGGATCTTCTTGGGCTGTGTGCAAGATGGTTTTTGGGCACAAGTTACCGCATTATCCAAAGACCAGATCTCTTCATCCAAGTGAGAGGAGCTGGTGGGCCTGATAGGAGGCGACAAATGAGCTGTTTCTACCTCGATCTCACTGCAGTCAACGAGGGTAGATAATGCATCATCATCTGGAATACTCAGAGTAGGAGAGTGGCTGGACATCACTATGTCCTTCGGAGACAGTGACATAGGTGCACTATGCGCCATTTCCTGTACTTGTTCGTCATGATAAGTAGGGGCTCTATGTGTTCTAGATGTTCCAGGATAAAGACGAGACCGGTTGTCTTTCGTGGATGATGTTATGCCTCCACCTTACTGGTGAATGCCACCTGGCGAGGAGGTGATGGCGAGACATGGCATCGCCTCTACTCTGGGTCCTACATCCCGTATGGGATAATAGGAAAGGGGGGACACCGATTCGATCCCCTTCCCTAGTCTGAACCCTCTGGGCAGACTCCCAATCCTGTACAGGGTATGATGGTAGAGTTGGGAGAGGGGGTTTCGGTCTGATCCCTATCCCCTTACCATGAGGCATCTGGGTGATGACCGGTGTAAGGTCGGTGACCGATTAGAGAAGACCGATGGCCTGTGATGATGTAACTGGCCACCGGGACGAAGTCACCGGCGACTGGTCATCATACATTGACTGGTCATTTCCACCGATCAATGTCCAGTGACTGGACCGGTCACTGGGCAATGACCAGTTAGGCAACATAGACATGTCAGAACCCTGGAAGTGTTGGGTGCGGTGCAGCTCCTCCCTCGCGGAAGGCAGCATCACGCTACTGGGAATGTGAGGGGTGTTCGATTTCTCCTCCTTTTCGGGGGGTGGCAATCTACTTTTTGAACGTTCAGTCTCTCTTACAAGAGGGGCCTTACCTGACAAGAGACGCACTTCCTTCCTTGCGGAAGGCAGCATCACGTTACTGTGAATGTGAGGAGTGTTCGACTTCCCCCTTTTGGGGGAGGCAATCTACTACTCGAACGTTCACTCCCTCCTAAGGAGAGGCCTTACCTGTCTCCGGACTCTTGAGATTGGTCCCATAGGCTCCTGCGACCCCGGAGTGTTCTTCTGAGCTGTAGAACTAGTCTTCTCACAGTGTGTTCCTGCATGAGACTCTATAAGAGAAAAATCTGAAAATTAAGACGATGAGGCGGACTGATGTTTCTTCCGCCCTCTACATGTACATCTGGAATCGGCAAGATTCCAGATTTCATTAGCCCATTTTGTGCAAATGGTACAACGATTCTTACGTGTGCACTTGAACATGTGAGGCAGTCTGGGTGAGTGTCCCAAGGGCCCTTCTTGTGGCCATACTTCCTACAGACTGTCTCGACATTGTTCTCTGAAATAAATGTTATCTGAAAGAGAACAATAATAATAATATAAATATTGTATTATTTTCTTCATACGTAAAACTCACCTGTCTGTATGTACTGGGTGCTATATACACCACAGTGTATTTGCACAAGGTAACCAATTGTTCCCAGAATTAAGAAGTTATATGAAGGAGAACAATAATAATAATAACAATATTGTATTTTTTCCACACGTGAAAACTCACCCATTTGTATATACCACGTGCTATATACACACCAGTTCATCTTGCCTGTCAGTGAATGTTCAAAGGTAAACATTGTTATATACATTACACACCTCATCACACACGTGTTTAATAAGGATTAGACCTTCAGTTGTTCAAAACTTTTATTGCTCTCTAGCGCCAATTCAGACGTACACAACAACAATGCAACGCGTCATGCGTGATATTTAAATACAAGTACCCTAACCCCGAAAGGCTGGATACAACGTGGTAACCCAAGAAGACCTTTCCAGAACACAATACTGAAAAAGGGCAGGGGCTACCGGCCTTAAAATCAGAAGACGAGACGGATGAATGTAACACTAGATGGAATAAAGCTGAAAGGAGAACCAAACGTGGTTTAAACTCGCAACAAGCAATTTTCCTCTGGTCACGTTATGAACTACACAACCATTTAACATGTCGTCTTTGAAAAAGATGAATGTTAGCACAGGCGCGGAGAGGTACACGAGTGTGCCGTGCCTTATTGATAAAAATTCTCCACTCTGTGGGAGGATGTATTCACATCAAACGGAAGAGATTTTTTGACACGAAAAAGTAATGAGCTATATAATAGTGATAGGGTATTGTATTGCTGCTATTAAAATCCTTCTTAACAACCTCAAGTTCCTCCTCTTTATCATTAGCTCTTCTATGCAGTGTGTTGTTTTGTTATGTGAGCAAAGTCATGTAATTCTTCAGCTTTATCTCAAGCTTTGTCAGCATCTTTAAACAACAACTTTATGTCAGACTCTAACATTCTGATCTTTTTTCTCATTGTTCCAACCTCTTCTTCCACTAGTTTTCTCTTCATATATTTTTTTTCTCTTTCTTTCTCTGTATTTTGAGCTTCCAAATGGGCATGGTACTTTTGCCTGGTACTTTGGAATGACTGTAGGAGTTCTTTTGACACCATTAATGCCTTCAATTCTCCAACACTTTGTATATGGTCCTTTATTACTCGACATGCAATCAAGCTATTTTCTGAAAGATTCTGTGTACTGACTTCCTTGTTCACAGAAAATCCACGTTCTAAACTGGCTTGGCCATGACAAAATTAGAAGCACATGGACTACATTCTATACCCTACTGTATGGATGTCTCCTTGCCTGTCATACTGTTATAAAACAACTTGTCTACCCTGTCTTTGGTTTTTCTAAATTCCCTGAATTCAGATGGATGCCGTGCCTCTTGTGCAAATTTATTATATTCATTTTTTATTTGGTCACACTCATTGATATAAACTCTTTGACACGAGTGAAGAATGTTTAGCACTCTTCTGAATTTATCTATGCACTAATCTTGGCCTTTGCACATCTGAGCTGGGTCTAGATATGACAAACTTCTAACCAAGGTGTATGCTAGTGGGGTCTTTTCTTTCATTTTATGTACAAATGTACAAACTAATTCTTTACATTCAGTCCTAAAAGAAAGAATGCCTTTTTCAATTGCTTGTTTCTCTGCTAGCAACTTCTTTACTTCCATTTGTGCAACAAATCCTATATCAACATGCTGTCTTTGTCTGTAACATCAACATTGCCGAGTTTTTGTGCTGTGGAACCTGTCTCCATACAATCTGTTTTACAATCTCACCATTGTGCTTCCTATTAAATCCTCCAAGTCTTTTGTAAGGAAAGGTATCATAGGTTTGTCAGTTGGATACATTTTCAAAACGTTTTCACCTTGTTTTGCTACAGACACAATGAATGCTAATTTTGCTTTTGCAAACTTATCTTTGCTCCATTTTTCTACTGTATTGAAAGATTTAGTTCCTGGATCTTTGCTTTCTTTCTTCTCAACACTCTCTACATACTGCTTAACATATTGGTGGATTTCCATTGCTTGCTCACAAACTTTCACATTCTCTACCCAACGGTGTGCACAAAAAGGTAATGGATATAAATTCTGTTTGGTGACGGATTCATAGTCATCTCTCCTAGAAGGTATGTCATCCCAGAGTGTGTACAGTGCTGAGAGTTTGTGGAATATATCCCACCCAGTCTTAGTGATCCCAGCTCTGAATGCATTGTGCATCGTATAAAGGCCACTTGAGCCCATGTTAAGCAGTTTACTGCAGTATTCCAACTCCAATTTCTTTTGCAATTTATCAAATGCTGCCCAGTTAACATTAGGTCCATTTGGATTAGATTCTTAAATCCAATTTTTTTCTCCACACTGGTCTCAAAACGTTGTGGCTGGCGTAGTGGGGTGCATTGGAGGTGGACGCATAAAGACTTTTATGTTTCCTTCTGAATGTAACATGTTTGCCCTCTCCTTATGTTTCTTCCCTTTCGAATGAGAAGTCAGAGCAGTCTTACCCATCGATGCTAAATCAATGGATTTGTTACAGCAGCCCTCCTTGTATGTTACATTAATATAAATATCAAATCTTAACGCTGAAGTCACCAGTGAAAAAGTGATACAGCACTCCCTCACTATAATACCCTTCATTTTATAACATGATTCCTGTTAAAAGGCAAGTATGGTCATGGAACCCATTTCATACATGTAAAATGTACTTCATTATAAGGTAGGGTGACTATGATGTGGTCTATTATATGGCTCCTGTGGATAGCATTATAATGAGGGAGTAATGCACCTGTCCCATGTCATGTTATTTGTGATGAAAGCACACAAAATGGTTACTTCCAGAGTACATACCTGCTACATTCCCAGACAGTGCTGAGGGGTTTTGGGGACTCAAAAATTGTGTTTTGAGGTTCCAAAGGGGGTCAGTGCATGTGACCTAAAAATGTGATGTTGTCCAATTGAGAATAAATTATCTTTTCATATAAGCCTATATAAAGTTACTGGAAATACAGATCTGATAAAAAAGAAAAAAAACAGGTTTTCTTCTAGCTATTAATACACATACAAAACCAAAAATAGCTGATAGACTTAGCACTGTACAATATCATCACCACACACGTGTCCACACTTACATGAACACAATCACACAAACATTAAATACAAAAATGTAAGAAATATACAAAGTTTCTGTCTTTGAAATCCATTGGACACCGCAGGGTCTTTGAAGTTAATACAGATGTCATTTGTGTTCATCTTGGCAGTCATTTGAGACTGGATGGTGCTGTTGTTCAAATTTCCACATATATCACGCTGAATTTTTCTCAGCATAGAAAATATCTTTCTGCATCTGCATTGCTGTCAGGGAGTGTCAAACATACTCGGTGGTGTTGCTATGTCGATGGATGTTGTACACTCCAGACTGACTAATGTCAATATGGTGTCTGCAGTATGTGCAAAAGATAAAATGCTCCCCCTTGCTGCTGCGCATCACAAAGTCAAACTCCATCCAGGAGTTCGGATATTTAGTTTTGCTGGGCTTTGCTCATTTTGCAGATGGCTCATCCTTTCTTAAATCACATCTGCATTCTGACATTTTACCTAAAAAATGAACCATACTTGTACACTATTCCAACTACCAAAATAATTGTGTTTAGCAATTTATATATCGAGTAAAATCCGACATCAAAGAAATCTTACTGCTGATCGTCAACTTGCCAATAATCTTTAATAATGATGGCTTAAACATTTTCATTTAAAGGCAGTGATGTGTAATAGCTTTTGTTCTTTAACACGCATCTCTACAATTGTACATAACTTCAAATGAATTGGCTTGTTCCACTTTGTGTACTTTACCTATACAAATTAGCCTAATGGGCTCTCCCACAGCAGTGTTCAAAGGACTTGACATGGCATTACCCTAGCTATTCTCAGTCAATTAAGTAATTTGTGAAATGGTGGTTGCTTACATGTATCTCTGACCATCTTAAATTTTAATTGCTTCTATGATAATCAGCTGTATTAACTGCCCCAAGGATAGGTTTACAGGGCTCTAAGCAGGACTGTTTACTGTTTATACATACTACATGCTGCTGACATGTATAGTATTGTGGTGGTCAAAAAAGTTTTTTTTTTTAAAAAAGTTTTCTCTAACATTAGTGAAAATCACGTTTTTTGAAACACAACCATTTTGGAAGATTTGGGAGTCAAAAATCGTGTTTTTCACATGACAGGTCATGTTATTGCAGTATGAGAGTGTTTCAATACACAAGTAGATTATTTAGTGCTGAGGAAATTGGAATAAAGATGTGACACAAACATAAAATCTTAGCCAGATTGTGAAAACACCAAGAAGGCCCACAAATTTTACCTCATCTATTATTGACCATGTATATTCCACTCATCCTGAAAATATAGAATTAAGAGTACTATCACTCACCATAACTGACCAATATCCAGTTTGTCTTGCTCACAAGATAGGTTTACTTATCATAAAGGAGGGAAAGCATTTAGAAATGAAATACTGACGTTATAAAAAATTCAATGAGAATAATTTTCTACTAGATTTATCTAATGCATCATTTGAAGAAATTTTGTAATGTGAGGACCCAGATGAAGGTCTTGATATGTTTTACTCAAAATTCTTAAGTACACTTGATAAACATGCTCCACAAAAGCATACAAGAATAAAAACACACAGACAGTCTCATTGGTATAATAAGAAAATCCAAACTGCTAGAAACTTTCTGAAAGCTACGAGATCAATATCACAGGCAAAGGGATCAGGGAAATTACAGATTATGGCGCAACAAAACAGTGTCTCTTATCCGGAAATCGAAACAAGTCTATTTGACAGAAGCAATAAACAAAAACAAAGACAGAAAAACTCTTTGGAAATGTATTAATGAATGACATCCCAAAGAAAATCCAGGTTTTCCAGGTTTCCCAACTCAAACTGGTAATAAAATCTTCTCTGACACAAAAGACATAGCTGAACATCTAAACAACCATTTCTGCAATTGTGCTAATGATATAAAAATAAATGACCCAACACCAGACTATACAAAATTAGAAGAATATGTGGTCTCCAAACTTCAGAACAGCTTTGAAAAGAAACTAGAAATAATGGAAATAACAAATGAAGATGTACCGTATGGCACTATCTCAAAAACCTTAATACTCAAAAGGCTACTGTTGTTGATGGTATAGGTCCTAAATTGTTAAAACTAAGTGCTGATATAATACACAAGTACACATCAAAACACACATTATAAACTTAAGCCTAAAATGTTATAAATTTCCTTATACCTTAAAGAGGGCAAGAATAACACCACTACATAAGGGCAATGAGAAAGATCTTCCAGAAAATGACAGACCTATTTTGGTACTACCCACCATTTCCAAAATTATTGAGAAACATGTTGCATAACAAATTAGTACTTTCTTACAAACAGATGACCTCCTACATAAACACCAATCAGGTTTTTGATCAAACTACTCATGTCATACTTCGCTAATAAAGATACTTGATAAATGGCTTGATGACATTGATAAGGCTGGTAACATAATAGGATCTATCTTTTTAGATCTAAAGAAGGCATTTGACTTTGTTGACCATAGCATACTTTTTGGAAAACTTGTTTATTACAATTTCAGTGCAAAAACCATTTCCTGGATACAGTCTTATCTTTGTGACATAACCCAGCAAGTGCAACTAACAGTACTCTATCAAGTCATAGTCACATAAAATATGGTGTGCCTCAGGGCTCAATCCTAGGACCTATCTTATTTCTCTTATACATTAATGACCTGTTATTGTATACAGAAAACATTGAAACTGATATTTATGTAGATGATGCAACATTCCACACACTGGGTTAAAACAGCAACATAATCTAATAACAGCTGTGGGACGATCTTAATCATATCAGTAAATGGTGTCAAGACAATGGAATGCATATAAATACCAAAAAGACCAATGCTATGCTAGTAGGAACATCAAACAGATCATCCATGCAAAACCTCATTGGATTGTCTGTAAATGATGAATATATATATCTAATGTAGAATGCCATAAACTCCAAGCAGTATATATTGATGATAAACTAACTTAGAATCATCACATAGATCAGGTCTGTAACATAATAGCCTCCAAACTAACACTACTGCAAAGACTGAAGAAATATCTACCAATGCATGCAAGGAAACTATTCTATTCAAGTTACATATTACCTATTACGGACTACTGTTGCACAGTATGGGGCTCATGCACACAAACTAATATTAATCGTATAATCAAACTTCAAAAGCGTGCAGATGGAATTATCCTAGATGTTGATTTAATGACACCATCTGCTGACACATTTAAGTCTTTAAACTGGCTCCCTTTTGACAAAAGAATTTCATATCATACATGTATTATGGTTTATAAAACCCTTCATAATTTAACACCTGTTTACCAGAATGATATGCTTGTCAAAGCCAGCAATACTGCCTCTGTGTACTCTTTAAGATCAGCATCAAACCTGTGTTTAAAACTACCAGGACCAAGAACTAATGCAATGAAAAAGAACCTGGGAAAACCTCGTGTAGAACCACTGACCCAGGCGAAGCTACTGGCAAGCTTTCTCACATACCCACATTGGCCGAGTCAAGACTCGAACCCACGTGGACAGAGATGAGATACCAGTGACCTTTAGAGGTGAGTGCCTTAGACCACGTTGCCACCTGGGGGATACAGATTATACAGCAAATTACTGTGAATTCATTTATTTTTTGGGTATCATTTTTGTGGTTTCATGAAAAGTTATACCATATACTCACTTATAAGTCGATTCCAACTGCAAATTGCACAGACCCAGATCTGCCATTACATAATGTGCTGGCAGATGTGGGTCTATGCAGTTTGTTCACAGTAATCAGCAGTACAAACAAAACAGACCCTGATCTGCTGGCGACTTAAGTGACAGCAGATTAGGGTTTTTTTTTTTGTAGTTAGGACACGACTTATAAGTGAGTATAGACATTTTTTTCAGCAGTACTTAAATCCCCGATTGGAAAATGCATCCTTTTGTTTCTAAAGAAGGATAATTGTTCACCAGGTTTTTAAATTTATGGTTTGTAGCAACCATGAAATCTACAAAAGTTGATACACAATGAACATTAGTGAAATCTGTCAGTAGCACCAATAGAATAAATGTACTCATTTCAATGATATACTCATGTATATGTAGAATCCAACTGCAAACACCACAAACCTTGATTTAACATTGCATAATGCACCAGCATATCAGGGTCTATACTGTTTGCAGTTGGATCTGATTTATACACGTGTATATTATGGTCCCTGCATTATATATGGGCCACAGGATACTCAGAAAGGGAGACTTTTTAGTGAGAGACTAATGTATGTTGGTATACATGTATCGGTTTAACAGCACATCAGAACAGTCCTGGCAATACATTACCAAGTGCAGAGTAAGTTTAGGTATCCCGAAAAAAGCACACAAAGCAAAGCTATAAAAGGTCAAAATCCTTAAAATACCAAGTCCAATATATATATATATATATATATATATATATATATATATATATATATATATATATATATATATATATATATATATATATATATATATATATATATATATATATATATATATATATATAAAACTGCATTCCTTTTAAAGTCCAAGACCTTCTCAGCTGGAACATTATCACCCTGGACACATTGTCTAGATTGGTTGGCTTTTATGACGTGCAGGAAGATTTACCTGGCCTATTCTACATCCCTAAGCCTGCTGCAAGAGACTACTGTAACTGAAATTCTTAATTTATAAACAGGGAAAATGTGAAGAAAAAAAGGAAAAAAAAAAACCCTGTAAAAAGCATCATTGATCATACAATGCCTAATTCAGTTACAGTGTTTAAAAAAAAAAGGTTTATAACTTGTTAGAATTGATTTTCCCCTCTACATGATAATGAGTATTGACACGTTATGTATTTTACTAGCAATGCACAAATGTAGAGTAGATGCATGTAAAAATGCTGTAAATCACTTCCTGAACCCAACTTCATGATAAACAACACAATAAAAAATTGGGGTCTGCAGTCTTTAATTGATTTTGATGGGGTGCTTGTGTATGTCACAAAATGTATTGTTGCTAATTAAAGTGAAGATTTAGAACCACAGAAAACTAAATTAATTTGGCTACAGATTACTCCAGAAAAAGCAAAACCCTACATAGTTGTACATTAATGTACAGACCTCCATCATCTAAAATTGATTGGTGTGAATATTCTGAGCTTCAGAAAGATAGAATCTTAAATAAAGAAAAGGAACTTTACATTTTAGGTGACATAGAAAGAAACCTTTTCAACAATCAAAATAATAAAAAAACAAAGTTTACTGAACCATTTGGCATTTAACAGTTAATAAATGAAGCTAAGAAATTAACAGCCACCTCTAAAACACTAATTGATCATACTGTATTTATACGAATACCCAAGAAAAGGTGCTAGGAGTAATGGTTTAAGCAACCATTTTCTAATATTAAAAAAATATTTCAATAAAAAAATCAGAGAAAAGGATCATTCATAAATCTATTACATATATCGGTAGGTCTTTTCAAAACTTTAATAACACTCAATTTTTAAAAGATATGCATACCTGACAGAACGATGTGTCATGTGAAAAACAGAATTTATTACTTCCACCTTATGCTTATCCCCGGGGCATGGTCGTCTTTATAAAAATACAATTTCCAGTAAATCTTATGGAGAGAGAGAGAGAGAGAGAGAGAGAGAGAGAGAGAGAGAGAGATCCTTGTTGGCACCATGATATATGGCTGTAACTTGTAGCCTATATAAACAGTGAACAGTTGCACTTAATGCTCATGGAAAAAAATACACTAAGAAAGTTTATACAGTTAATTGTCATAGAAGCAATTAAAGGGAAAAGGCAGTCAGAGATAAACAATCATCATTGCACAGATTACTTAATTAAAGCTAGGTCAATCTTGTGTTGTCTTTTCAGTACTGCTGTGGGAGAGCCCATTAGACTAAACTGCATAGGTAAAGTACACAAAATGAAACAACCCAATTCGTTTTAATTTAAGTAAATCAAAGAGATGCATGCTGAAGAAACAAAAGTTATTATTCTTCATTACTATGAATGACAATGTTTAAGCCATCTTTATGAAGGATTACTTGCTCGTTCATAATCAGCGGTAATGTTTATTTAAACTCAGATTTTACTCAATATATAACGTACAAAACATGATTATTTCAGCAGCTGGAATGGTGTGGAAGGGTGCTTAAATTTTTAAGGCAAAATGTCAGAACACAGATATTATTCAGAGAAGAATGAGCCATCTGCGAGCAAAGCCCAGCAAACAAAATGTCTGAACCCCTTGTTGATGGAGTTCGACTTTGTGAAGCACACTAGCAAAGGAGAGCATTTTATTCTCTGCACATATTGCAAACACTGTACCTTCTGCATCTAGTTAAGACTGTATTCCAGTGTTCAATGGATTTTAAATAAAGAAACTTGAAGTATTTTTTATGTAATGTCTGTGTGATTGTTATTAATTAGTTTGTGTACATGCATGTGTGTGTAGTAATGATAAATGACAATGCTAAGTCTACCAACTATTTTTTATTGTTTGGATATGTATTTAATGATTCACAGAAAACATATTTTATTTTATTTTATTCAAATTTAAATTTCCAGTTATTTTCTATAGACTTATATGAGTATATGACTTTTTCTCAAATGTATGACATCACTTTTTGAGGGTAATGCGCACTGACCCCTCCTGAGCCCCCTCTGTGTCTTAACCCCATCCCCACCCCATCATGACCCAACAGTCTGAATGGTTGGTAGGTATGGATATGAATCAGACTCCTTGAAATACAATCATAATTTCGGAGATCACTGATGTTTTGGGTACCTGGACAGATCTCTTCATGGAAACAGTCAACAAACATAAAAAAAGATGCCCAATTAAAAACACAAAATAAAGAAACATCACAAAACAGGTTGGATCACCCCAGAAATCTTAGATGCTATGAAGCAAAGAAACCATTAAAATCTATTTGAAATGAAGGGTAATACAGAATTAGGAGAAATAAAGTAAATAAAATAATAAAACAATCCAAAAAGGTCTCCACAAAAAGTTCTGGATGAAAATAGCAATAATCCAAGAGTCATCTATAATGCGTTTAAAGAGTTTGATAAATGTAAAAATAAAACTGATATTTCATCTTAATCATTAGGGCACTTACACTGACAATCCAAATGATATTTCATCTCTTAATCATCAGGGCACTTACAATGACAATCCAAATGATATTTCATCTTAATCATCAGGGCACTTATACTGACAATCCAAATGATATTTCATCTTAATCATCAGGGCACTTACACTGACAATCCAAATGATATTTCATCTCTTAATTATAAGGGCACTTACACTGACAATCCAAATGATATTTCATCTTAATCATCAGGGCACTTACACTGACAATCCAAATGATATTTCATCTTAATCATCAGGGCACTTATACTGACAATCCAAATGATATTTCATCTTAATCATCAGGGCACTTATACTGACAATCCAAATGATATTTCATCTTAATCATCAGGGCACTTACACTGACAATCCAAATGATATTTCATCTCTTAATTACAAGGGCACTTACACTGACAATCCAAATGATATTTCATCTCTTAATTATCAGGGCACTTACACTGACAATCCAAATGATATTTCATCTCTTAATCATCAGGGCACTTATACTGACAATCCAAATGATATTTCATCTTAATCATCAGGGCACTTACACTGACAATCCAAATGATATTTCATCTTAATCATCAGGGCACTTATACTGACAATCCAAATGATATTTCATCCTAATCATCAGGGCACTCACACTGACAATCCAAATGATATTTCATCCTAATCATCAGGGCACTTATACTGACAATCCAAATGATATTTCATCTTAATCATCAGGGCACTTACACTGACAATCCAAATGATATTTCATCTCTTAATTATAAGGGCACTTACACTGACAATCCAAATGATATTTCATCTTAATCATCAGGGCACTTACACTGACAATCCAAATGATATTTCATCTTAATCATCAGGGCACTTATACTGACAATCCAAATGATATTTCATCTTAATCATCAGGGCACTTATACTGACAATCCAAATGATATTTCATCTTAATCATCAGGGCACTTACACTGACAATCCAAATGATATTTCATCTCTTAATTACAAGGGCACTTACACTGACAATCCAAATGATATTTCATCTCTTAATCATCAGGGCACTTACACTGACAATCCAAATGATATTTCATCTCTTAATCATCAGGGCACTTATACTGACAATCCAAATGATATTTCATCTTAATCATCAGGGCACTTATACTGACAATCCAAATGATATTTCATCTTAATCATCAGGGCACTTATACTGACAATCCAAATGATATTTCATCCTAATCATCAGGGCACTCACACTGACAATCCAAATGATATTTCATCTTAATCATCAGGGCACTTACACTGACAATCCAAATGATATTTCATCTTAATCATCAGGGCACTTATACTGACAATCCAAATGATATTTCATCTTAATCATCAGGGCACTCACACTGACAATCCAACCAAATGATATTTCATCTCTTAATCATTTGGGCACTTACACTGACAATCCAAATGATATTTAAAATATATTTAATGACTTCTTTGCACAAATTACTAAAATGCTCGAAGAACCTAGGATTTCCTCTGATCATTTGGAACTAAAAATGTTTTGTTGTGAAAAACTTCCTAATGATGCCAAATTTATAATTCTTGAAATAAATATATAAATGGACGATTCTAGAGCTACAGGACTTACATCTATATATAGCAGTACAGTTTTTTTTTTGTAATTAAGTCATGCTAATTTACAGTCTTGGAAAACTGCCAAAGGCAACTCCATGACATAAAACTGGAACAAAAGATTATGCAAATAACTAAAGACCAATCACTATTATTATTCCTTGCCTTTCCAAATTACTATAGATAAGCAAAGCATGCAGAAGTGTCAGATTTATAATCCTAGGGTCACGAATTTGATACTTGACGAGCCCATATAGTGTCAGCTGCCTTGGTGTGTCCTTGAGAAAGGCACCAAGTTCCCATTTCGTGGCATGACATAACCAATAATGTGTTAAAAGTGCCATTAAACCAACCGACCAACCAAATTACATATACATGTGATTTAACTGATGGCAGGACAAAAATACTGTGTTGAAGGGCATCTACCATACATACCATTTAATAGTTGAAGTCTATCACTTTGGTAAATGAAATATTTTTTTAAAATTTGAAGGAAGAAAAAAAAAAGGTATTTTTATGCATTCTATTGACATATTACAGAACCAGTCAGAACCAGACTACTTGGGACCAAAACTGTTCCAACAGTTCAACCCCTTGTGCAATGACGTGTGCTGAGTGATCCGATTAAGACTGACATTTTAAACAAAAAGCTGTAAATTGATTACCTAATTGTTGCAATTTGGAGAGTTAAAGGCCAAAGGTGGGATATTTCTTCAGGTTTTATAAGTAATAAATGGATCAAAGGTGGCCCATGTTGACTTGTGAGTCTCTGATTAAAAATCAGCTGACCTTTGGCAGAGGTGAGATAAAAAGGAGAGACCGACCCCAAAATGATGTCGTCAGAAATATTTGCGTAAGTATTTTTTATTTGTCTTGTTTAATTGTTATTGTGTTTTTCAAGGTGCTTTAAGAGTAATGTTTAAGGGAAATTCTAATCTTTTTTCAGTCAATTCATGTCAAAATGCCAAAATGAATGCTTTCTCCCAATGCTAAACAAGAGTCCCTCAAAGTGACTGACACTCTACTGGGCAAAAACAACTTACAGGAATTCAAGATAAGACCATTTGTTCCTTTTAACTGTTAAATGCTGAAACCACCTCTGATAATTACATTCTTCAGCAATAACACAATTTTCAAATTAGCTGCTGTGGTGGACATATTGGATGTCAGATTGGCACCATTTTCATTTTAGGACCAACAAGACATCACAAAAAGTCTTCTGGTGGAAACCCCATGTTGATACGACTTTCCATTTTGGAGGAATAACAATAACAAGATTTTCAAGATGGCTGCTATGGTGGCCATATTGGAATTCAGACTGGCACCATTTTCATTTACGACTGACTAGACATCATAAGAAGTCTTTCAGTGAAAACCTCATGCTGATATGACCATTCATTCAAGAGTAGTGATAACAAGATTTTCAAGATGGCCATATTGGATATCTGAGCAGCAACACTTTCATTTAGGACCAACCTGACATCACAAATAGTTGTTTAATAAAAACCCTATACTGATACTACCATCCATTCAGGAGTAGTGATGAAAAGATTTTCAAGATGGCCACTGTGGTGGAGATAATGGATGTGCAAGCAGGACCATTTTCATTTAGGACCAACTAGACATTGTAGGAAGTCTTTTAGTGAAAACCATATGTTGATATGACCATCAATTCAGAAGGAGTAGCTATAACAAGATTTTCAAGATGGCAGTCATATTGGCTATCCGAGTGGCACCATTTTTTATTTAAGACCAGACATCATAAAAAGTATTCTGGTGAAAACCCCATGTCCATATAATTTTCAGTTCAGAAGGAGTAGCTATAACAAGATTTCCATGATGGCTGCTGTGGCAGCCATATTGGATGTCAGATTGGCAATATTTTCATTTAGGACTAACTAAACTAGACATCATAAGTCTTCTTCTTGTTAAAAACCCATGGCAAAGAGGAGTAGCAATAACAAGATTGTGGTGGCCATATTGTACATAGGATCAGCACCATTTTCAGGGCCAACTAGGCATCATAAGAAGTCATTTAGAGTAAACCCTATGTTGATATGACCATCCATTCAGGAGTAGCAATAACAAGATTTTGAAGATGGCTGCTGTGGAAGCCATACTGGACATCAGATCAGCACCAATTTTATTTAGGACCAACTAGACGTCATAAGAAGTCTTTTGTGAAAACCCCATTTTGATATGACCATCCATTCAGGAGTAGCAATAACAAGATTTTCAAGATGGTTGCTGTGGTGGCCATACTAGACATCAGATCAACACCATAGTTATTTAGGACCAACTAAACATCATAAGAAGTCTTTTTGTGAAAACCCCATGTTGATATGACCATCCATTCAGGAGGATCAGTGACAAGATTTTCAAGATTCCCACTGTGCAGCCATATTGGATGTCCAAGTGGCACCATTTTAACTGGTGTGTCTGCAGTGTGTGGTTGTGTATGCTCACTCATGTCCCCATTTTGCAATTTACACACACACACACAAACATTGCTTTATTCTAGCTTTGATATGTAAGATCGATCAAAGTTGGAAGTTTTATTTCAATGTTTTCTTTTATATTTTATTTAAAATCTAACAATATTTTAAATTAAACATGAAATTCTATTTTTTTTGTTATTGTTGATACGACTCATTGAAATTAATAAATCTGGTGGGAAAATATGAATTTTCCCAAAAAAATTGGAGTAGCACCTTTGTTGAACTTGGATTGTATTTTGCAGTAAACCTTGAACTTGAGACTGTGTTGTGCAATACACTGTTAGTCAGAAAATGACAATGTCCACGAACTTACAGTTCACTTATACTCAACTGATAAAGGCTTATACCACCTATAAATGACTTATATGTCACTTATAAGTGAAATGGAGCTGAAGCATCGATCAATATTGTTTTCACTTATACTGTATGTATACTTATAGCGACTAATATTTCACTTTATTACATATGCAAAGTGTAAGTAACTTATATGTGACCTATAAATTCTGTACAAGTCAAGCATATACACTATATCATTTATAAGCCAGAATAAGTTATTTCTGTAAGGGTTATCAAAATTTTGAAATCTATTGATATGATGACCTGGTTCTGTCACACGTATGATTACACCAAATCTGTCACTTTAGTTTACCCCGATATCTCATGAAACCGCTTATAACATGGAGGCAGGTGTGTATCCCATTTTATATTTTTTAATTTTAGAAAAGGCAATAAATTGGCAAAAATTCATGATCAAAACTGGTAAATGAAAGCTCAATATATCGCTCGTTTTATTGTCAAAAACAGTGGCTGGTGAAAGTGTGGTATCATGATCATGAAATTTGCACATTTTAACAAGAAATCATACATTTTGTAGGATTTTCTTTAAAAAAATTCTCAATAAATAACAGAATTTATGACATAATGTGGATAAATACAAATGTTTGTAAAAATTAAATCGACTATCACAGAGATGGCTGAAAGCACTTCCATGAGAACCTAATTAAATACTTACTCAGTGCTTAAACCAGCTTTATTTGGACAACTGTTGAAAACTTAATGGTCCTTCAACACCATGACACAAGCTACCGTAATTAGCAGATTAGTCGTCTCCAGTGGATTTACAGGACATGATAGGTACTGACATCATTGGAACACCCAGACACTGATCAGTCTTATTTCTTGTTAAAAACACACCATAAACAACTCCTACGAGTTTGCCTCTGGCTAATCTGTGGATTGTTCTTCAAGCTTTGCAGTGAAATATTTAAAAAAATTAACTTGCAAGTTGTAATATGCAGATTTTTGGGGGGTAAAACTACTTTTAATGATGTAATACTTACCTGTTGCTATTGCATAGCTAGTACTTTTCTGGGAGGAAAATACCCCAACTGAACGACTAAAATTTCGTCCTCCCATTAGGGTGAACCAGAAGCTTCCAGAACACAGGGCCACCCCTGCAGCAGAACCCCACACATACTGGGCATGCGTGCAGGCGTCCTCATTATTTTGAGTTAGCAGCCCAATTTAGTGGGACATCAGTGCGGGACAGGAGGATGGAATATAGCAATAGCAACAGGCAAGTATTACATCATTAAAATTAGTTTTACCTCCCCCAAAACTACATTTTAATATCAGTAATACCATGCCTGAAGCTCCACTGATAAGGCCATGGACAAGGATGACACATGCCTAGAAATTTTTTCCATTGCTTCCAACAAAAGATGGAGAGTCATTGGTGACAGAGCTTCCTCTTTCAGCAGGCTGAACAAGGCTGCTGAAAAGAGGTCAGCATGCAAGGCTACGGTTACTAGTGACCTAGCCTTTTGTTCTAAGCATTCCAGTGTTTTCACTGGAAGGTGAGCCCAGGTCCCCGAAGAAATACCCACCTGCACTGCTTCAGTGTCCAAAGTGGGAGGTATAGTGGGCCAGGAAGGGGTAAGAACCTTGTAGCTAGAAGCAGCTACCATAGGTCAGAACATAGAGGGGGGCCAGACCACCTTCTATGTTGTCAAGCAAAAGCTTGATCCTTGCTAAATCTTTGGGAGCTCCTTCATCGTAACCAAATGAGGAAGGAGCAAAAGATCTGGTTGAGAGTTTGCCCCAGAAAGTTTCTCCAAACTGTAAAGAATTTTGGAGTAACCAGAACCTGAAGGTTTGGGATACAGATCACTGGGCAAGAGGCGGTAAGCCTCATTTACTGCTTTATCAAACGACCAGGATTAGTCTCCCTCTGCCTTCTTAACCAAAGGGTGAGAAGGGGCAGGGGATCCAAAGGGAGGGGGTACCACATCAGCCTGCTGTGTCAAACTTGTTGGCTTCAACGAAGACAGAAAGGACATCTTCGTCCTGCACTCTCTCCTGGGAGGCAGGACTACATGACCAAATGTCTCTGTTTCAAGGGAGACTTGGGAGGAGAAACTTGAATCAGTAACTCCTCCCACATAGTTATTGGACTGTTTATAGCAGTGTGGTCCACTGGTGGTTTAGGGCAACTCTCCACCTGTCTAGATCATTTTGGGGAAGAGGGTCTATCTCCCTCCCTCTTTTTAGACCCAATCTTGTAAGATGATGTAGGTCCAGGGGCCACAGGCATGACCTCACCACTATGTGACCCAGGTCCAGAAGTCCATGGCTGTGTGTGGAGAAAGGGCCAATCACTTTTCTGCAGCAGAAGGCCCCACATCCCATAGGGATTTAGAGGGATAATAGGTAAGGGGGATGCCAATTCGATCCCCTGCCCTAATCTGGTGTCTGTAAGTTGATTCCCAGTCCCCCATGAGATGAAACGGTAGTCGGGAGGGGGGGACTCGGCTCAATCCCCATCTCTGTACCATAGGGGTTCCAAAGATCCATGCCTGGTGCCTGGGCAAGGACTTGACAGGTGACTCAGATCTGTAGGAACATCCATCCCCAGATCTGACAGACTTAGATCTAAGCAGTTCCCTTGTCAGGTGGCTTGATCATGTCACCGACAACAGGCATCTAGAACTGAAAGGGTGCTGCTCCCCCTTAAGGGGGGGTGGGGAGGCACGACTCACAATCAGTCCTTACTGAGCTGTGGATCAGTAGAGGGTACTGCTCCCTCCTTGCGGGGGTGGGGGGGGGGCAGAGGTGCGACTCGCTCTCTGCCCTTTTGGATTTTGGATGTGAGAGGGTGCTGCTCCTCCCTGAGGGGAAGGTGCGACTCGCTCTTAGTGGTAAATAGAGGGTGATGCTCCTCTCTCTCAGGAGGATGTGACTTGCTCTCTGCTCTCATGGAAGGGGGATGGTGCTGCTCCTCCTTCTCCACCCATTTATATCCCCCCTTGGGAGGGTACCCATTAATCCTAGGAATCTCTGGGGAGACTTGGGTAATCCTACTTTGAGACCCAAGGGACTCAGAGAAAGAAAACCTGGAAAATTCTGAAGAAGATGAGGATACATTCTTCCTCACTTGATAGTTTTGTTGACTCTACACGAGACCCATTATCTTGTCAGACCAAAGGCTACAAAAGGGACAGCCATCTATCCTCTTACAGCATGTGCAGGATAAACAAGTGTGTTGTGTGTCCCAAGGGGATTTCCTGTGGCCACACTTACCCACACCTTGCTTAGACATTGTTCCTGAAATAAAGATGCTCAAAAGAAGATTTGTTATAAAAAAGACTTCTAAGTTTGTATACACCAGGTACAGCATGGACTAAGTCTATGCTAATATAATTATTCAGCGAAATGACACCTTACATGGGTGTTTTACTAAGATTAAATGTTAAAAAGGAAGCAATACTAAGCTGCAGGACAGAAAAAGCAATACCATTCTTAAATACTGCAAGAGACTATTAAATTAGCAAAAAACCAGTACGTTACAATTGCTGATAATAAGAAAATTTTTAAGGAAGGCTATCCGAAACTAAAATTGAAAAGAAACCTGTGTTCGATAACCGAGCACGACAGATGAAGTGAAAAAGTGGTGTACGACTGGCTTACCATGTATAAACAATTTCACAATTTATGATATAGCTAAGGTGAATTAAATAATTGGCAGGCGAGTCCATAGACTGCAAAATGCAAGAATAGGGAAATTAAAATAAAATACCTACCCTATGCTGCTTTTAGATTTGTTTTAAGAAAGAACCCCCCCCCCCCTCGAATTTGAAACACTAACACTCTGAGAAGGGGTAAGAAGGACAAATTAAAATGCCAAGATGTACACTGCATGTACGGAACAAAAGTCTAAAAAAATCTTAAGAGAGCTTAAATAAACAGTGATAAAAGAGTAAATTAGGGTATAATTCTAACATTTAAGAAGAATATTGCACACAAGGCAATTAATAATTCAGTCATTGACCCATGAAGCGGTGGCTAATCTTCTTTACATAAGCGATGTTGAACATTACAACATGGCAACCGAAAAAATAATGAGGATGCTAGCAGGCATGCCCAGTATGTGTGGGGTTCAACTGCAGGGTGGTCCAGTCTTCTGGTTCACCCTAATGGGAGGATGAAATTTTCGTTGTTCGATCGGGGTATTTTCCTCCCAGAAAAGTTCTAGCTATGCAATAGCAACAGGTATGGTATTACTGATATTAAAAAAGCATTCTGATTTTTCTCTTTTTTTTCTAGTCATTTTTTTCCTGATCTGGATATAGTGTTCCATGACAGTACAATTGTTGTATGCCATCTGTGTTTATTAGTACAAATGACATAGTCATTACCATGTGCTATCAACGAAGAAGTATTGACATTTAAAATCGCCATCTTGTGGATTTAAGTAGTGCAACCATATTGATGCATTTGGCTTTGTTGGTTTATGAGTGTAATTCTGGCTATGAAGGTTTAGTTAATTTGTGTTTGCTTACGGACGATACACATGGCTTGATACTAAAAGGGAGGCAATTTGTGCTTTACTGATGCACAGATTTGTAAGTACTGCATGTCAACTTGATTTATATTAAATGTCTGCCATCTGTTTAATAATTTAATTGACTTCTTAAGATCTAACATCCATTATTAATAAAATCAATTATATGAATATTTGTGTAGGACAAAGGAGATGATAATTCTCATGTATCAATAAAGTTGCTAGCACTGCCCCTCCCCATAAATGTTAACCAAAAATGGGTTTCCATCGCTATCTATCATCCTGCGGTCAATGTTTATAGACCCAGTTGCTCGCAAGTTATCGAAGGAGAGGTGTGCTGGTAAAGCATGTACATGATTCTTATATGAACTTTCATAGTTACAATCTTCTTTGTGAAAATCAGCCTTTGACAGAAAAATTCTTGTGAAAATGCATTGATACCTATGACTGATAAAAGTCTGAAAGCATTAGATAGAGAAATGATTGGAACAATTACGGCTAATTTTTGAAAAGGTTTTGATCTTGTAGACCATAAACTTTTGCTTGAAAAACTGAAAATTTATCAATGTAGTGAGGAAACTCTAAATTGGATTACATATTACATAACTGATATAGTGCAAAAAAGAGTAGCCTTAAATGGACAACTTTCTGAAAGTAAAAATAATAGTTAAGGAGTACCAGAAGGTTCTATCCTCTGACCTCTGTTATTCATCCTGCTTATCAATGACTTATCCCTGAAGATAGGAAATTATATTTTTTCCACAGACCTCTATGCAGACAACACTATGGATTCCCGGGGAACCAAAACTGAACTTGAAAATAAGCTACAAATTTATATGACACATACCGGAAGTATGGTGCAAAGAAAATAACATGATTCTCATCAGAGAAAAGTAAAAACACTGCATAACAAGACAGCAAAAAGTGATAGTAACAGACTCAAGATTCTGTATGACAATGTGAACCTAAGAAAACGTCTTGAGATTTAATTTTTAGCATATTTGTATATAACAATCTAACCTGGTCTATTTATGTCAACTGCATTCTGTGTATATAACAATCTAACCTGGGCTATTTACATCAACCGCATTCTGTGTATATATATCAACATCAAACTCATTTTGTGTATATAACAATCTAACCTGGTCTATTTACATCAACCTCATTCTGTGTATATAACCTGGTCTATTAACATCAACCACATTCTGTGTATATAACAACCTAACCTGGTCTATTTGCATCAACCTCATTCTGTGTATATAACAATCTAACCTGGTCTATTTGCATCAACCACATTCTGTGTATATAACAACCTAACCTGGTCTATTTACATCAACCGCATTCTGTGTATATAACAATCTAACCTGGTCTATTTACATCAACCACATTCTGTGTATATAACAACCTAACCTGGTCTATTTGCATCAACCTCATTCTGTGTATATAACAATCTAACCTGGTCTATTTACATCAACCTCATTCTGTGTATATAACAATCTAACCTGGTCTATTTGCATCAACCACATTCTGTGTATATAACAACCTAACCTGGTCTATTTACATCAACCGCATTCTGTGTATATAACAATCTAACCTGGTCTATTTGCATCAACCACTTTCTGTGTATATAACAACCTAACCTGGTCTATTTACATCAATCACATTCTTAAAAAAGCTAACTCTTATTTTTAGCTACTTATGAAAATCAAGATGTTCATTCCATTTCAGTACATGTATATATTTATTTGTTTATAAAAGTTATGTTCAGCCACATCTAGACTACTGGACTGTAATTTTGGGCAATGGTTCTGTTTTGAACATAAGAAACCTTTCCAACTATGTTAGGTGGGTGCCTCTTTCATGGATAACAAATAAATCATTTGGGAAAAAAAAGAACACACAAATGCCAAAGCAGTCATTGTGTAATTTATGTTGAAAAAAGTGCATTCTGGTACCAAACAAATTCAGTGAATTTTTTTACCCCACTCACTGACTGGTGAAGACATAAGCTCACAATAACGAAACCTGACTGTGACCTTTAAGATGGACCTGCAAAGATACTGGGCAGACATGGAAAGAACCAAGTATCAGAACCATAGCTCAAAGGTCATTAGAGTAAAAGTGCAGATAAAAGGGGTAAACAAAACTAATCAGTGACCTTGACTTGAAGATAAAACCTTGACTGTGATACATGAGATGCCATCAATCTGAGAAGCATAAGTGTACCATGGTTCATCCTTGTATAAAGCATAAACAAAAAAAACCCTTTAAAACAAGAGTCCCTCACAGGGACTGATACCCTACTGGCTGAAAAGAAATTCCAGGAGTCCAGGATAAATCCATTTCTTAAGTCCTTTTAGAGCTCTCCCTCATTATAAGGCACACAAAAAAAATATATGCGTGTTTCCGGTCGGCCGACTGTCCCCATTTCTCATTGCCGACCCTAGCACTTTTTCCCCACCCCCACAAAAAAAAAAAAAAAAAAAAAATCACATTGTCGAAATTGATTTGTGCATCTAATTGAGCTGGTTTTGCCCAGTACTTTGAAGTGCTTGAAATATTATTTGATTTATATATGTTAAAAAAAAAAAAAAAAAAAAAAAAAAAAAAATACCTGCCTACTCTAATTTTAAAACCAGTGCAATAGGAAACACACATTTTTGTGTGTGCCTAACTGCCAACCACATTATGAACTGACTAATATTTTGAGAACCGCGATATGTACGGAGTTGCAATATACTGAGAACAGCGTAATATACCAAACTGCAGTATAGTGGACCTATAAAAAGTTTTTAAATAAAGGTGTTTTGAAATGGATATAAAGTTATAACACTATGCTTCATTTTGTTTTCTTTCAACCAATATTGTTATACATTTGGTATGATTTTGGTCATGGGGTCCATATAGTGCTATTGTGTTATATCAGGAATCATGTTATAATGAAGCACATTACAACAAGGGAGAGCTGTATTCTTATTAACTTCTTGAGAAATTTGCACAGACCAAATTTTGATAACAAAAATATTTTCCTACATGTTCGAGCAACATGTTCACAAGATACTTTAAGTGCAGTACAAAATTCTGTCAATGCCTCTGACCTTGCATCTGATATCATGGATAGAAGATTACTCAACTTGTCTCAGGCAATGCCAAGATAGATATACCCACATGCTAAGTTCAAATAAATTTATATTTAATATTCTTGGGAGGAAAAAACCGCAACTTACTGATTGGGTATCATTCAAAGTATACATCAGATATATCTACAAACTCAGTTTGATACAAAGTATTACATACTTGTTTGTGTTATCATGCTCATAAACCAGTATAGCTAAAAACTTGAGTCAAGACCTTTGACCTTAAAATCAATCAACTTGTTTATTGGAATGTAAGTATGAAAAGAACAGAACAGTAAGAATGTTTACTCAGTACTTTAAGCCTCGAGTCCATAATACAAAAATATATCAAATAGAATTTAATGCAGTGCGCCAAATACAGTATTGTAAAATGTTTTTTGTTTTTTTTTTTGGGGGGGGGGACTAATTTTAATTATGCAATACTTACCCATTGCTATTGCGCAGCTTTAACTTTTTCATGTTGAAAAATCTTGCCTGTTCAATGTGAATACATCCTTCCACTGAATGGAGAATTGTCAATAAGACTTGGTGCACTCATGCACTTCGCTGCGCCTGTGCAGAAACAGTCATCGTTTTCATGGACAACATTATGCCAGGACACCAGAGCAGGGTGGGAAAAGGGCAATCGGCAATAGCGACGGGTAAGTATTGCATAATTAAAATTAGTTTTACCCCTCCCCGTCCGCGAAAACTACATTTTAATAGCACCAATATCTTACCCAGATGAAATTGTCAGTTAGGTGGGTAGGGTGATCTGATGTTTTAAACTGATCAAAAACAGAAAATTGGAAAGTACAATTGTTGGTGTCCCTCTGGGCCACATGTTGTGCTGCAACCATGGGTCGCAGAGAAAAAATGCCTGCGCTTTGTTGTGCTAACGAGCGGAGGTAGAAGGAGAAAGTACTACAGGATCGCCAAAATGCTGCCTTCATGACATCCTCAAATTAAGAGTGATTTAGATAGGCCCATGAGGCAGCATTGGCTTGAACCTCATGGTCTTCTAATTTCATAAAAGAGAGGTCTCAATCAGTATGGGACTGATAAGCTCTTTTGATTGCGGTGACAATCCAAAATATCAATGGAGACCTTAAGAGGAAGGAAAAGACATTTTGTACCCTTTCTTTTCCCTTTAAAGGTATTTAGACAGATACACAGTGTCCTAACTGGGCATAAAAGCTTATCTTGATCATCTCCAGCACAGATTCGACTGAGACTGGGAATCTCTATAGGTGATGGAGCTACCAAAGGTAATTGATTTTTGGCTAAAATCCTGGTTGACAAAAGAGAGAAACAGAATTGTAATTGTCATTAAACCGGAGACAGTCAGTGTCAACAGACAATGCATGAATCTCGCTGCATTTTCTTGTGGATGCCAAAGCGAGTAAAAACACAGTCTTGAGTGAGGTCCTGAAAGGAAGCCTCACTCAGTGGTTCATAGGAGGTTTTGGTTAAGGACCATATAACACAAAATAGATTCTATCTGGGCGTAAGAGAGCGGCAGACAGGTCTATGCAGCTCAATGTACTTAATGAGATCAGCAAAATCCGAATCTGAACCGATTGCTGAGCCCTGAGAGAATTTAAGTGTGTTGGAAATGGCATCTCCTTAGCCCTTGATAGTTGATGCTGAACATCTTTTGTTCTCGAAATGGAACAAAAGGAAATCAGCAACGACAGTTACAGAGGGATAGCTAGGATCAATGTATTTCCTACTGCACCAATCACAGAAGATTCTCCATCTGCCATCATAGATCTTAGATGGCAACCCAGCCAGAAAACTTGTTCTGGCGGAGACATCGCCTAAGATGAGCCAAGCATGAAGGTGGAGAATGTGTGGGCTGTTGTGTTGCGATCCATCCTGTGAGGTAGAGACATGGGTTGATCTTTCAACAGGTCTAGAAGATTGTTGACCCATGATCGTTGGGGCCACAGTGGGACTATGAGAATGACATGTGCAGTGGAAGTTCTGACTTTTGCAGAACTTAAGGTAGCAGTTGGAATGGTGGGAAGGCATACGCGAACAGATGATCCCACTGGAAGCTGAATGCATCCACTGTCCAAGCTCTCTGGACTGGGCTGGAGAGATGTAAAAGGGAAGTCTGTTGTTGACAGAGGCTTTCCCCATGGGGAGAAAAAAGACTCTGTTACAGAGCGGTGAAGAGTCCATTCCATAAGGACTGTTTTGCCTGACCTGGACGGACTGTCTGCTAAAACGTTCTTCTTCCCCAGAATGTGGTGAACTCGGAGGGTAATGTTTTCCGAGATGGCCCAGCGGAGGAGGTTCGAGACCACCACGCAAAGAGACGGGGCATGTGTGCCTCCTTGATGTTGGAGATATGCTATGATGGATATGTTGTCGGAGGAGACCATGATACATTGATCCCTTACTCTGTCGATGCACCCTTGCAACGCTAGAAATACGTCTTTCATTACTAGGTTGTTGATATGGAGGGACGATTTGTCCAGAGTCCATTGACACTGGAGAATGACGCCCTCTCGCTCTAGATGAGCACCAGAATCACAGAATCTGACGCATTGGTAAACAGATAGGAGTGGGGGTCTGGTGCATGCATGGGGACCCCAGTAAGGAATCTGTCCCGATTCATCCACCAGTGCAAATGGTGATGAAAGTCTGGTCCTTGAGGAATCAGAGCTGATAGAGAATCTCTGTGTGGTTTCCACCTTGCGAGAAAGAGTACAGGGCACATATGGAGACATCCTAAGGGAACCAGATCAGCAGCAGCGTTCAAGGTTCCCAATAGGGATAGGTAAAAGCGAGCTGACAACGATGATTTTACTCATAGTGTCTCTAGATTAAGTGCCAGGATTCAATCTAACTAATCCAGTGGAACCTGGACTAAGTTCTGGGTCATGAGGAAGTTCATCCCTATGTAAATGAAGTCCTGAAATTGAATGAGTTCTGACTTCTCAAGGTTGGGTAAAAGACCCAACCAAGTTGCTGTGAACCAACAATGGAACAGATCCTGATGGAGGGACTGAACCTGAACATTGTGGATCAGCCAGTCATCGAAATACTGGAGAATCGGGGTTCCCAGTAATTGGAGATAGGATGCTACTACTCCCATAACTTGGGTGAAGACTCTGGGTGTGGAAGCGATTCCGAAAGTCAGAACCCGGAATTGAAAAACTTCCTGGTCCAAGCAAAACTGGAGGTATTTCTGATGTGGAGGAAAAATCAGGATGTGCAAATAGGCATCCTGAAGGTCGATGGAGACCACCCAATCTGACGGATGCATCACATTCTGGATTGTGGAAGTGGTCTCCATCTTGAAATGTTCCTTCAGAAGAAATGGTTTATCAATGAGAGATCGATTATGATACCAAATTTCCCGCTTTTCTTGGTGACCAGGAAGATTCAGGAGTAGCTGTTCGTTCAGGACCCTCTTGATAGCCCCTTTCTGTAAAAGGGTGCGCACCTCTTCCCTTAGTTTCACTAGATTTGACTGCAGAAAGAACATGGGGGTCCTTGATAGAGGGGGTTGTTCCCAAAACTGAACTCGGTAACCCTCGCTCACAATTGAAAGGACCCACCCAATGTCCGTGATGCTTCACCAAGCCTCTGAAAAGAGGCCTCAATAAGCACCTATTGGGACATTTGGGAGAGGAATGCCCGGCAGTTGGTGGTGAAAACCCTTGGGCTATGCCCCCCTCCTTCCTTTGGAAAGGAAGGCGGGTTGGCCAACTTCCTCCTAGATGCCCTTCGGAGACTTCCACACCGAGGACCTGACTGACGATATCTCATTTGAGGTTGTGCATTGGACTGCATCTGGGGGCGATTCACATTAGTACACATCTTGGCCGATTGTGATGGGGGAGGAATAGTTGTAAATGATCCATGCTGATGATCCTTCAAATCTTGTGAAGCCACAATGAGATGGGTCCTCCAAAGAGGCTCTCAGCTTCCAATGGAGCAGCCCTTAGAAGCTCTTTACTATGGTTAAGTAAGACTTTCAAGGAGTCCAGTGCAATGTCACGGCAGATGTGTAGAAGTTCCGCTGATAAAGCCATTGTGACAGAAAGTGAATGCCGGGATGTCTTGGCCACAGCTTCCAGCATGCACTGTAATGCGGCTGGATTCAAAGTGGCCTCCTTCAGCATACTAAACAAAGTAGCTGAGAAGAGGTCAGCATTGGAAGCTAGGGTGACCAGAAGCTGGACTTACTGCTCAATGGCTTCAATTGTTTTAATAGGAAGGTGTGCCCAGGCTCCAGTTGTTATACCCACTTGGGATGCACCTGCATCCAAATGGGGAAGTTTAAGGGGCCACTTCAGGGAATGTACCCAGTAACAAGAGGCAGAGACCAAAGGTCTCAAAGTAGAGGGTGGAACAGACCATCCTCTATGCCATCAAGCAAAGTCTTGACCTGTGGAGAACCTCTGTGATATTTCCTCAATCAATGAAGAAGCAGGATATCTGGTTGTGGTTGAGTCCCGGAGATCTTTTCCAAAATGGAAAGGATCTTCTTGGGCTGTGCGCCAGATGGTTTTAGGCACAAGTCCATGGGCAGCAGGTAGTAAATTTCGCTTACCACCTTATCAAATGAAGAGATCTCCTCTTCATCCAACTGAGAGAGCTGGTGGGTCTGATAGGAGGCATCAAATGAGCTGTTTCTACATGGAACTCATTGGAGTTGACTGGGATAGATAATGCATCATCATCGAGGACACTCCAAACAGGAGAGTGGCTAGGCATCACTATGTCCTTTGGAGGAAGTGACATAGGAGCACTCTGTGCCATTTCCTATATTTGTTTGTCATGGTGAGTAGGGGCTTTATGTGTTCTAGAAGTTCCAGGATGAAGATGAGACCACATGTCTTTCATGGATGATGTTATGCCTCCAGCCTTCCTGGTGGTTGCCACCTGACGAGGAGGTGATGGCAGGACACAAGCATCACCTCTATTCTGAGTCCAGGGTCCAGTGGCCCAAGGAAGCATAAAGGACCAGTTACCCTGAGGTGGAGGGCCCCATATCCCATACAGATTCTATGGAATAATAGGAAAAAGGGGGGGGGATACCGATCTGATCTCCGTCCCTAGTCTGGACCTGCTGGGCAGACTCCCAATCCTGTACATGATATGATGGTAGAGTGGAGAGAGGGGGGATCTCGGTCTGATCCCTATCCCCATTCCATGAGGCTTCTGAGTGATTACCAGTGTTAATTAGGCGACTGGTATGAGATAAATGGTGACCATTTGACAAACTGACCAATGGCTGGTGCCCTGACATTGTCCGGTGACCAGACTGGTCACTGACCGATCAGGCAACACAGATATGTCAGAGCCTAGTTCGTCTTCATCACTCATCATGGTGCAGTGCTGCTCCTCCCATTTGGTAGGGCACAACATGCTACCTCAGAAGTGTTGGGTGAGGTGCAGCTTCGCCCTCTTGGGAGGGTGTGACACGCTACTCTGAGATGAGTGGTGCAATTCCTTCCTCGCAGAAGGCAGTATCACACTACTGAGAACATGAGGGGTGTTTGGCTTCTCTCTTTTGGGGGGAGGTGATCTACTCCTTGAATGTTCACTCCCTCCTGCAGGAGGGGCATTACCTGTCCCATGGGCTCCTGGATTGTTCTTCTGACCTGAAGAACTAGTATTCTTACAATGTGTTCTTGTAAGAGAAAAACCTGAAAATTCAGATGATGAGGGGGACTGATGTTTCCTCTGCCCTCTATACGTATGTCTGGCATTGGTTAGATTCCAGAGTTCATTAGTCTATTTTTTGCAAAAGGTACAACGATTCTTATGTGTACACTTTGAACATGTGAGACAGTCCGAGTGAGTGTCCCAAGGCCCTTCTTGTGGCCACACTTTCCCTCAGACTGTCCCAACATTGTTCTCTGAAATAAAAATGCTATCTGAAAGAGAACAATAATAATAACAATTCTGTATTATTTTCACATGTGAAACTCACCTGTTTGTATGTACTGCATGCTACATACACCCCAGTGTATTTGCACAAGGTAAACAATGGTTCTCTGAATTAAAAGTCATCTGAAAGAGAACAGTAATAACAATACTGTATGATTTTCACATGTGAGACTCACCTGTTTATTTGTACTGCATGCTATATACACCCCAGTGTATTTGCACAGTGGACAACTATGATGGACATTAGATTTGTAAATTTATCAACTGAAGGGTTGATATAATGCATCTCATCAAGATATTTCCATCTAAAATTGGTTTAAGAAGCACATATACCTACAAAATGGTACTCATCTTCTACACACAATATTTCTTAAGGGCATAGCTGGCAAACTCCTTGATCTTTTTCGATTTTAGTGTGTCTTCCTCTTTAAATCATTAAATCATGTTTAGAACATCAAAAAGATGCAAGTGTTTTTCTGAAAATGAAAGGTACAGCTAATGTTAAATATTTTCAATTTCCAATAAGAACTTGTACCAACTGTAATATACATTTTTTTTGTAGAATCGCCTATCTTACTTGACCAGATCTGTAATGAGGAATCAAAAGGACATTGTCTTTTGCTAGCCATGCATAGCCAAAACCACGCAAAAATAAACAATTTTTAACTTTACTGACCTATGTGCTTTTTGCCAGCATCATCCAATTTCTTTAACATAATATAACAATTGATAGGATATCTACTTTTCTGCATATGTATAATTTTAGTCCAGTACTTTACATATCTGAACATATAAGTTGTATCCTAAGGATATTGTCCACATTCACCAAGACTGATATAATTATTCACAGCATAATATATCTATCAGACTGGTTTCACCATAGCATCAAATATTTTAAATATATCCTTTAATATGCAATCTTCCAAACATTTGTCAATACCCAAAAATTCTAGATACTAATTTCAAAGCTTGGGATTCCAACATATTTTTAGCTTTAGTCAAGCTCAAACTTGATGTGAAGAACAACTGCATATATGTATAAAATGAAACAATTTCAATAGGTTTGCCCCAATGATACCAATACTCATAATTTCTCAAAAAGCCACCGTTTTGAAAGGCAATTATTTTTGTTTTTGCTATATTAATTTCCGTTTGTTGTTGTAGTAACCATACAGGTTCAGCACAATTAGCTACATCATCTGCATACAATATTCTCTGTGATGAAAATACCCTTATCACACTTAGTTTGTAACTTCTGAACTAAATCATCAATAAAAAGAGAAAAAAAAGAAAAAAGAAGCTGTCATCAATACCAAAGTTCGATATAAAGGCAAAGAACTCTGTAGAGACTATGACATAATCAACTATGCAGCTGCCATTATTTGCAATGTATTTTACATTCCCATCCTTATCGTTGAAAAGCCTACCATTAAGTACATGTATATTAAACATTTTGCACATTTCTACAAAAGCCAAACCAAAATTGTTGTGTGTTTCAGTCTATTGCATTACGTGGTAGGGAAAAATTATTGCCATCATATATGTCATCTACATTTAAAATATTTTCCAAAGTATCATCCGGTATAAAGTCGAGAAAATCTTTTATATGAGCATTAAAATCTCCCACAAGGACCAGAGCAGCTTCTTGATATACAGATCTTATTCTTTCTAATTTCTCAATAAATAAATAAATAAATTCCATTTTCTTTAGGATTATCATAAATTGGGGATCTCTCTGGTGAAATATATACAAATATAAAAATTATCTTTCTGATATTCTTTATAAAATTAGAAGAAATATGTAACAAAATACAATCTTGCATATCACTGCATATTCTTGACACTATACCTTCTTCTACTATATTTGTCTTGACAAATATACAAAGTGTGGTCAAAATTAATTTGTATATGTACAAGTTACTAAGTTCATATGCTCCAAGAAGCACAAAAATGCAAGCAAAGACCTTTGACCCGAAATGTGGAATGCAAAACATTTAGTGACAATATACAAGTATGCCAAGTTTCATTGATTCATATTCAGCAGCTCTTAAAAAAAGAAAGCAGAACAGAAAATGTAACTGAAAACTAATGTACTGACCGGCATCTTTGACACTAAATATAGGACCCCAATGTGTTACATGACACACCTGATAGTGATGATATATAATGTTACCAAGTTTCATCCTTTCAGCTCAAATAACTTGATAATTAAAGACTGGATTAAGAAAGTGAAAATGGAAAATTCAACATACAACACCATGATACTGATCTTGAAGATAAGATCCCCAATGTGGTATACAACACACCCGCTAATCATGATACTTAGATATACCAAGCTGCATCCCTTAATCTCAAACAGCTCTAAAGGAAAGCGTACTGGAAAACTTAAAATATTGAACCATGACATTGACCTTGAAGATACCAACCCCAATGTGGTTTACAACACATCTTCTCATGATGATTTATAAGTATACCAAGTTTCACCCCTTAATCTTACAGGACTGTAAAGTGGAAGGGAGAGTAAGAAAGAAAACTTGAAATATTATGCTGTGACCAAGATAGAACCCCAATGTGGTACTTGACATACCTTCTAAAAATGATGTAATAGTATACAAAGTTACATACCTTAATCTCAGACATCTCAAAGGTTACAGAGCAGAAAGGAAAGTATGATGGAAAATTACAATATTGAGCTGTGTCATTGAACTTGAAGATAGAAACCCCAATGTGGCACACAACACACCTTCTAGTGTATGTTTTTTTTCTCCCCTTAATCTCAAATGGCTTGAAAGTTATAAAACTGAAGGGAAAGTGTGATGGAAATCTTAAAATACTGAGCTGTGACCTTGACCCTGAAGCTAGGAGCCATAATATGATATATGACAAACCTTATAATGATGATGTATATAAAAATTCATGCCTTAATCTGAAATGGTTCTAAAGTTATTGAGCAGAAAGGAAAGTGTGATGGAAAATGTAAATATTTAGCAGTGACCTTGACCTTTAAGATAGGGCCCCAATGTGGTATGTGATACACCTTCTAGTGATGATGTATAAGTATACCAAGTTTAATCCCTTAATCTCAAACGTCTTTAATGTTCTAGAACAAAAAGGAAAGTGCGATGGAAAATTTAACATACTGATCAGTGACCTTGATCTTTAATACAGGACGCCCCCTATGCTGTACACAACACGTTCTAATAATGATATATATAAAGATGTATAAGTATACAAAGTTTCATCTCTTAATCTAGAACAACCTTAGAGTTATTGCACAGTGATAGAGAACTTAAAAATACTGAGCAGTGATCTTGACCTTGACAATAGGACTTTTAATGTAAAGGCTGCAATGTTTACACATGTAAATGACTTAGTTTAGTTTACTCCCTGTAAATGTTTACAAAATTGGCAAACATGCAAATGAACATTCACATTGCTGTCAGTGACTCAGGAACTACCTGTTCCAATTAAATAATATACAGTGAAACCCCGCTATAACGCGATATTTGGGGTCCATAAAATTCGATCGCGGAAAAAGCGGGGTCGCGTTATTGTGGGGTTTTACTATATTTTACTTTATTCAGAGAACAACGTATACACGTCTAATGTATAGCATGAATAGGGTATGAACACCGTTTACTATCTGATATCGATCCGTCTTTGTTTTCTCACATGACAACCCTTTGATTGAGCCACGAGTTTGATACAGCTGTACTTGTTCAGTGCCAAGTAACAGAGAGTGGTTATTTGAACTCCCTGTGATCTTGCCGCCCAAGCTCAGTCTCTACATAAGCACCCACATATGACAATCTTTGATCTTGCCGCCCAAACTCAGTCTCTACATAAGCACCCACATATGACAATCTTTGTCTGGTGCTTGGTTGTGTATGCAGTTAAAGAAAAACGTAAGTCGGCTATTGTTTGCGCAATGATTGTATACAGGATGAATTGAAGTCCAGTGCACGTGTTAGCGGCTTACGTTTTTTGATGTTTATTAAATCGTGAGAATCTTTTATCAACCACCACATTGTCTGATGCTCGGTTGTGTATGCAGTTAAAGAAGAAAAACATGTCGGCTATTGCTTGAGTAATGATTGTATACAGAATGAATTGAAGACAAACACAAAGAAGACTTACTGGCTTTACTCATGGATCAATAATAAGTAACATTTCCGATAATGTTTATTTTGGCATAATACTTCAAGAAAGTGGTGAAATTGTTAAATTTAAGAAGCCATGCCATGATCGAATTCGTAAGTGATCTGTTCCCCAAAATGATAATAAACTTTTTGTACACTATTTCTCGCACTTAAAAAAATTTTTTTTTCTTTCTGTGTACGAGAAAAATACATGTATATAAAATTTCAGGAACCACGCCACAAACGTATTATACTCGAATTCATACGCGATCTCTTCCCCAAAATGATATTGTAATATACACATTTTATACACTATTTCTCGTACTTCAAAAAAAAAAAAATGTTCATGTGCGAATGAATATATGAAATTTTGGGAGCCACGCCATGATCGCGTTATATCCAAATTCGCATTATAGCAGGGTTTCACAGTATTTCTACAGGACTGTTTAGTAGTATATTTATGTTGATTCCTTTCTTAAAGTATGCATGATTTCAAATTGAATGTGGCATCACTAGGAAAAAACTTAAGTGTAAGAGGAAAGATTGAAGTGTATATTACACTTTAGCGTGATTTACTGATAATGCTGATAAAATCTTATTTAGACTTCATCATTTACTTTTTGAACGTCATGTTTGTTAACAGCACCTTTAAGTAGTGACATTTTACTTTAAAGAAACACTATTTCAAGTTTGTAAGCCACTGTATGGTTTCTTAGTCATTGTAAATCCTACAACAGCATCCCATGTGCATGTCCACACAGTAGGTACAGTTGTATTTATTTACTGATTTTTTCTATCATATATGTAGCAGTAGGAAACAATATCACGATGATCCTAGAGATGTTTTACCTTAATTGTCAGATATATTCAACAAAGATGTGTCTCACATACTGAATCCTGTCATAAATAACTGCTAAAAAGATGCACAACAAATGATATAATCACAAGTTGAGCAAGGTACAATGGACTGACAGGGGAAACAGTTGACTTTCTAATTGTTTCGATTAAATGGCATAATTTTGGTTATTGTAAACTGTATACACATTCAGAAATTTTGGTAAATGTTGCAGCCTTACTCCAATGTGGTATGTGACACCTTACAGTAATGATGTGTGAAGTATATCAAGTTCCATTCCTTAATCACAAATGGTTTTAAAGTTATAGAGCAGAAACAAAAGTGTAATGGATGGACAGAAATGTGAATAGTATGCCCCCCACTTTCATGGAAAGGCTGGGGGACAATTAATTGCATGCTGAATTTTTGCATATTGTATTGTGTATGATTCATGATATATTTAGATATCAGCCATACCTACTTGTGCCATTGAGCATAATGAAGTTTGATATGTAATAAAAAGAGTTTTTGTCAAGTTCTTACAGCATGAATTATTAGAGGATGCTAGAACATCCTCTTTATTAGATTTGTTTCTTGACATCTGAGTGTTTTTGTGGCATTTATTTCTTGAAGTAGAAGAGTACTTCCTTGTTGGACTGCATTTCTCTCACTACACAGAAAGATACATTGTAATGACAAAATACTGTACCCATCACATACCCTGTAAATTCAACAGAGTAGCTTATACAGATATAAAATAGCTCATCTCCTAAGGTGTAAAACAACCGAATTTCTTTCAGCTTTCTTTGCTGAATGTGAATTGCTGAGCATGCACAGCACTGCATCTAGTGAGCAGTGAGCTGAGGTGTTTCTTTCATATTGAAAGTAAAACTGTACCCGACAGTGGAAGCAGTGTATGTGGATACAAATTATTCTTATTTACTGGATCCCCCAGATAAGAGGACTTCTTTTATAGCAGCTGGGTTTGACTCATGACTTGAAGATATATACACGACACAGGCCTTTGAAATTCTATCACTGAAGTAAGAAAATGTAAGAATATCTGAGAGTCCCTGGTAATCTATTGATGATCAATAAAAAATTTATTTTAAAAAGTTGCCACAAAAAAGAACAAAAGAAAAATAAAGAGAGAATATCTGAGATATATAGGCATCAAACAATACATTTTACCATACGAAGTATTTAACAAATATATAAGAAAATGTAATCATTAGTGAGGCTAGTTTGGAATTTATGGATTTATAACTGTCAATTAACAGGCGTGCCCAATGTGCCATTGCATCTGCAGGGTTGTATCTAGGATTTGGTAAATGTGGGCACTTGCCCCCACTGAATCTGAAAAAGGGGGGCCAAAGTAGTTATAAGTGGGGCCTCCCAGTATGGTGTAAAAAACAAATTTCTACAGATTCAAAAAGAGCAATAGTAGTATAATAAGTATATGTGTTCTGAATATTACAGTATTACGCTTAAAATTGAAATCAAAGTCTTGTGTTTTCTAATAACAGTGTTTTCTCTACACAATTACCATTAACGAATCCAACCATGGGCTGCAAATCATGTCACTCCTCTGTCCATTCTTATATCTTACAAAAAGTTTCACTTATTTCCTGCGTTTTATATGATAGCTGTTTTAAGATTTTCACTTCAGTTTCAAATCCTGAATCGCCCGTTTGTGAGCTGGTAATTCAATGTGTCTGTCAATGATTGATGTCCTGAAATCAGTATTTCCAAGTGTGAAGGAATTTTCTTTGCCAGTTTTTACAAACCAACTGCAAAGCATCTCATTTTTGTATTTGTTTTCAACCATGGTCGATTTTTTTTTCTCAGTCTGAATTGAAAGTAATTTTTTTTCTTGACATTGGATGGACCCTCAGTTTCAGCACCGCCATCTTTAGGCACGTCATCACTAGCATCATATGCTATGTGATTAGCCTCAGGATTTATTTGTTCACTGTCACTGTCTACTGACAGAAACATCTGCACTCTGATTGTTATCAGAAGTATTATTGCTAAAATAATGAAAAATAGTCAGTTTTAACTGGTTTTGCCATTTAACGCATTGTCCTGCCAAGCTAGCCTCAGCATCAAACATGTGCTCTCCTGACCTTCTATTAGCAACCAATCAGAATTGAGCACATGACGGTGGAAATACATGGACAAGGACAACATATCCACTGAGAGTGACAACATAAATACTAAAAAAAAAAAATAACGCATTCTTCACTAAAAAAAGCGCAGAAGTCTTATTTTTTGTGTGACTTTGTCTGCATAGAATTTGAAAATTGTTATGGGAAATCTCACATTTTTGGAGGAGGTTTTTTTTTTTACGATCGCGTGACCTAGATGCAACCCTGCATCTGGTATATCTGCTCTCCCCCTCTTTGAGCAGAAATATTGCCCATACTTTCAACATAATCTCATTGGACAGTTTGTATGATTATCAGGTAGCACTGAAAAGTATGTGCATCACTTTAAGGCAAGCACTGACCTACTGGTTTTGATACTTTTGACTGGTTTACAAACTGCTGTTAACCTTCTAAAAGTCATGGTTTGGAACACATTAAGTTACAATACTGTCAAATAATGACAGCACTTGATTTGTTAAAATGAACTGCATTTTCTTTGCTTGTGAATAACTCCTATGTACAATAATCACCAATTGTACTGTATTCAAAAATAAAAATGCATCATACGGCAACTATTTCTGTCCAGTGGCTGTTATGTTCCCTCGGTGCTAATCAACAGGCAGAGCATTCTTTGTTCTGTGAGTCATTCATTTGTAACTAGGCATAAATTTTATGGTTTAACACTTGGAAATCAAAACAGAAAAGTTCTTTAAATATTTACATATGCTTTAAGATTGTAAAGTAACATCCATGTCATTTCCTGATGATGGCTTGATAGTTGCAAACCTCTCTCGTAGCTGTATTTGGGGCCATATTTAGATGGGTGCACAGTCTTACACTGACTAACATACCTGCAAAGAATATTCTATTTGGAGCTGCACATGACTCGTCACATTCTTACCATGAGAGATGTGCATTTTAAACTGGAAAATAGTTTAAAAGGCATCGTATAATAGACAGTTTCTGAAATACTGGAAGTTATGTTATTTAACAAATATAATCAAAATCTTATGTTAATTAAAACCAACAGGACAGTGGAAAGTCTGGTTCAATTTTTGTGATGCTTGTGGTGCTAATTACAGTTGTACTTACAGTATGACTATTGCACACGGAAAGTTGCAAGAATTGTACTTCATTAATGTAAAGAAATACTCTTTTAAATGTTTGTCATGTGTGCCAAAAAAATTTCTGTAAATAGCAGAATGGTGTACCAGTCAAGTATGATGAAAATAGCATATGTAACAGACAATATTGGACTTTCTTTTACACACTGATGCAAGACAAAGTTATGTTATAATGGCAGAATAGTGTAGCTGTCTCTTGCAAAGTAAATAAAATGCTTACAACAAAAATCTATTTTTATTGATGATATCATATCCACTTTATGCTTCCTGTGCATGCATAGTGGGGAGGGCAGGGGTGATCGGTGTTAACATAGAAAGCAGTTCTAAAACAAAATTAATGCTCCCAAATGAAACTAACAATACTTTGCTTAAAAGAGATTTATCTTATTTGCTCCATGGACATCCTTCCCTCAGACAGGAATTTTATAGTGTCTGCACAAATACATCAGGCACTTTATAGGGTCAGCTCAATATAGATAGTGTTAGCATCTAAAATTAGGGTCAACACTTCAATGGGCACTATTTCATAAATTTTCATTAATTTTACTTTGAATTTGTTAAGTTTGGGATTTTTTGGCCTGATTTTTTAATTGTTGAAACTTGTGCATTCAAGATTGTGTTCAATGTAAAATGGCCAAAAATTGCATTGAAAAAGGTCATGTTTAGATGTACATAGGATCTTACCTTCTAAAAATAGAGCATGACGATGAGTAATATGGTCACATGATGCCTAAATGTGTAGTCTGAGACGTGAATAGGCGGTAGACCTCAAGATGCTTTGACAAATTTCTGTGGTAACAGAAACTATTTATTACTGTCAGTTATGGGATGACATCTAATTAATGCACAGTAAGGTATCTTCTAAGGAGTAAAGCAGTTTTGATCCACAATATTTAGAGCAATAGATAAAGCAAGTTATTTGTTGTGTAATGGGATCATGCGGGTCATTCTGTGTGTTACCAAGTGAAAGTTTACACTAGAACATTGTCTCTCATACTGAAGTTAGATATCTACAGCAATCATAATTGCTTGACACAGTATCTCTTGTAGCTCAGTTTCATGGACACTGCTGCATGTATGGTCATGCAATTTCATGTATGCATTCATATTAATCACTTATGTTAACACAAATAAAAGTAAACTGAGGTTGTAATGATATACGTTTCTTGCTAAACAGGCAGTTTTTGAATTATGTACTATATACAGGCAAAGCAGGCAAAACACCAACAGAATTTCCTGTTGGTTCATTCTTTGCACAGACCTTCAAATTTGTATCCAATTATAAGCATGAAACAACATGCAATATTTCACTTGTGCCCTCTTGGGCACTTTTCAAAATTACCAATTCTATTCTTGTCTTCATTATGATTTTTGCTCCAACAGGAATTTGCAATCTGCTTAAAATTGAGATCTCCTACAAAATGGACTAACCAATAAAGGTTCATGTTCTCATGACCTTTGGAATTTTCGGTCCACTCCTCTTTAGTAGTCTATCAGATAAAGTCTTTACATTTCAAGTTAGGGAGTGTTATCGTTAGTAACGATATGTTCAGAATGTTGTTTTTTTTTCTTTCCACACAATGGACACTGTAATCTGATTGGTGAATAGAAAAGTCAACGGAATATGACCACACAATGGACACTGTAATCTGATTGGTGAATAGAAAAGTCAACGGAATATGACCTCGTCACTGTACCCATCAGATCTACTTAGATAAATAGCTCCAGATTTTAATCAGATTGCATGAATCTGTAAACTTGTTTTGTTTACATAATTCATTAGTGACAAATTTCTAGCCAAAAATAACATACCTTTCACTATTTATCCTGATGTTAAACTTTGTTCTTAACCTACCGTATGTACTCGCGTATAAGCCAAGTCCAAATGCAAACAACATAAACCCTGATCTGCCGTTGCATAATGCACCAGCAGATCAGGTTCTATGTTGTTTGTTCTACTGATTAGTCCTTACAAACTGCACAGACCCAGATCTGCTGGCACATTATGTGCTGGCAGATCTGGATCTATGCAGTTTGCAGTTGGTATTAGCTTACACAGGAGTAAAAACAGTAGTTTTAAATAAAAAAGACAACTGTAACACCATTTCATAATGAGCTCATTTGAATCTGTTACTTAACTTTTCCAAATATATAAGCTTAACTTATGCAAGGAAAATAGTTATAAATATTGCACTCACAGAACATTTTAAAACTTATCTAAGAACTATTTCAAAAGATAAACTATAATGATGTGAAATTCTAATACCAACAATATATTGCATAACACATCAGATTCCTAACATTTCTGGCCTAAGTAATTTCTGCAATTCTATATCTTCCAGTAATTCATAGCTGATAACAGAACCATCTTCTGATTCTGTTTATTTTTCAAAACAACACACAAGCTTTTTCTTTTTATAAATAAGCTATAATTATATTCATAGAACATGAATGCCCCAACATCACCTCTTATGTAATCTCTGCAAAACTGACTTAAATGCCACTGAAGCATGAATTATAGGTCACAGTGACCAACTTATGACTGGACAGTGCTGTACTCACCAAGACAAATCTCCATAAAAAGCAGCATAACCCAGCAGCCAACACTGCATGGGAAATTGAATTAAACACACAACCTAACCAAAATCAATGAAGCATGAAACATAGTCACACTGACCCACTTTTGGTAAATGGCTGTTGTACTGAGAGACATGCAAAATTGATGTCACATGTCCATGCAGTCAAAAGTGCTTGTGAAATTGATTTAAATGCAGAAATAAACAATCATGTGATGGACTGACAAAAGAAAGGACAGATCAACATAGTAACACAATACACTCTTTCCACGTTACAGTACTCCCTCATTTGAATGCTGTTTATGGAGCCATGGAATATACTTCCTTAGAGTGAGATTGCCTTATAATGAAGTACAAGATACATATAATTTTACTACATAATACAGTGGGATCCATGACCATACTCATTCCATAACAGGAACCATGTTTTAATTACCATCTATACTCGCATATAAGCCAATACCAACTGCAAACTGCATAGACCCAGATCTGCCATTGCATAATGTGACGGCAGATCTGGGTGTATGCAGTTTGTAAGGACTAATCAGTAGAACAAACAACACAGACCCTAATCTGCTGGCGCATTATGCGACTGTAGATCAGGGTCCATGTTGTTTGCATTTGGACCCAGATTATACAAAAGTATATACGGTAAGGGCCTTATAGTGAGGGAGAGCTGTATTTTGTGACATACCATACAAATGCCATCAATTGTCAAGTAACTGCTACATCATTCTCAAGAAAAGCTAGCCCTCATGAAAAAGAACCAACCTTATCCTGCAGAAAGGTACCGGTAGTAGATTTTAGCATTACATATTCCTCTTTCAAAGCTATCTTGAATGGTACAAGGGATACATGTCTTATAAAAGGCAAACATCATGCACTTGTTACAAAATATTGGACTTCTTAACTGAAAGCAATGATTCATGTGGCGATAATGTTTTCTCATTCCTCACAGTATTATGTAACTATAAATAATATGTTTTATGGGATTTTCTCTGGGAAAATTTCAGCTAGCACTAAGCTTTCACACCACTCTGATCTATATTCCAAGACACTGAAACAGACAGAAACCCTACTGTTTGCAGAAAAAAAATCACATGGGGTGTTTATCTTCACACATATCTTGATAAATGTGTTCATCACCCAATAAAATATAGTAAACAAGATATCACCATCCCAGAACGATTTTCTCCACAACAGAGGTCCCTGTATTATTTGAATACTTAGGAAGACTGAAGTACCTGTGAATTCACATCATGCTAGCGATACAAGAAACTGACTAGGCAAGTGCAGTTTCAAGTTCATATTTTTAAAAAATATTCTAGTGATACAAGGAACTGACTAGGTAAGTGCAGTTGCAAGTTCATATTATTTTTAAAAAAATACATGTCTTCAATTATATTTTTTCTTCAGATGCCGTAGTTGTCAGTGCCATAAACCTTTTGGGGATATAAATACTCTGATATGGTCTACTTTCCCATTGAAAAATCTTGTGACTCCAAAAGTCAAGCCCAAAATCAAAGCATTGTTGTAAAATGTGACCTTGATCCCAAGGACAAAAATGGACAGCAGGCATGTTGCAAAATGAATTGTCTTGGTTTCAAAATGATTTATGCAATGTATGAAGAAAATCCAAAAGGGGTTTAGGAAATATAAGAAAATGAAAAACTTTAACCAAAACCATAATGCCAATTTTCTCTGACTGTGACCTTAATCCCAAGGTCAAAAGAGCAAGTGTGCATGTCACTGAATGAATTGTCTTAACTTCATAATAATTTGGTCCAAGTATGAACCAAAGCCATCAAGAGGTTCAGGAAATATAAGGAACAAATTTTAACATGGATAATCATCCAATTCCTCAATAATTGTTAGGGTGTGCGGGGCTCCTCATGGTCGTTGCCAGTTTAATACCAGGTGGGGCCTAGCTGCATGTTTACACAAGAATATTATTTGAATTACATCATGATCAATGTTAACAACAAAGCAAAGAAGACCCAACGAATTGACACAGGTCAAAGGGCTACACAGGTAATCATGCAAGCACGTCATGATCATTAAACGAATAGTAACCATTTGACGCTATGGTGGTCACACTCACCACACAGCAACCTTTACACTTGCTATGGACCTGGTTGCTTCAGGTTCTAACATTGTTTTTACTGTGATTAATTGCAGTGATTGCCTGTAGTCTCTCTATCCATCTGAAAACAGGCAGCCAAGATGACTTGTGTAAATTGCACAGGAAGGAAATGATGCAAGAGCAACTGAATTATGTGTGTTATGCACCTCTTGTAACAGGTGTACAATTTGGTTGGTTATCGTTATCTAGAGGATGATCGACCTCGGTGTTATTGCCTGGATCGAGTAAATAATAAAATAAATATGAAATTTATAGATGGGATAAATAGAGATCTGAGCAGAGATATAGAATAGAATAACAAGAACCCCTGTATGTGAAATATAACAATTTAATCAATTACATAAAACAAAAGGAAATAGTACATAACATTTGAAAGATACACTTCTTTTAGAAATCAATTACCAAATTTCAACAAAATATAATTAGCCGATCTGTTTATATCGATAAGATTCAGTTTATCATGGAATCGAGTGAACAATCGAATCAATTGCCCAGCATGCCTGCATAACCTTGTTATTGCTGGTCACTCCCAATTCCTCGTCGTTGACAGGTCAGGGTTGATATTCTCCCCTTTTGCTTCTCTCTCTCTCTCTCTTTTATCCAGGCTCTTTTGGTCATCCAACTTTGAATGCCTTTTCTCTCTACCCTCTAAGTGGATACTTATACGTGTATCGATGGATGGGTTTGTAGGTAGATAGGTGGAGCTATTTTCCCCTTGTGCTTTCAAGACTCGCTCGCTTCTACCGCTAGAATCGTGTCCCTCAACTTCCAGACACCTGTTCCTTTGAACAATTGTTTATATAAGAGAATTCATCTTATTCTGCTCGGAGTCAAGATCTTTCCGGCCTTTTGCATGAAAACTTGGGACTGATTAAATTTTGCGATGTGGAATATTAAAAACATGAAATTTTATCTGGGAAACACCCCCCTTATTAGCGTAGCCAATTAGGATTAAACATATCTACCGCCTTTTATAAATACACGCCCATCGTGGTTAGCGCAACCCTAAATTTCACGTGCTATTTAAATAACCGATTCTGCAAAATTTAAAAAATGACACTACTTCAACTGGCTTTAGAAATAGTCTCTGCATCCTATTAACTTTACCCTTTTACATCTGTGCAACCGTTAAACAACGAATGCGTAATTAAGAATCAATTGTGCCCCAAACAGGGACATTAAAACCATCACAGTCTAGCAATTTAATACGGTACCTTTCCTCATAAATCTGATTAATTGTTACATGCCACACTGAAAACAGCAATAATGTGCTCTACAAAATACATCGACAGAAATTTGCACCCTTACAATGTGACTAGACCAGATTCAACATTATGGCGTAAAGTTAATACAATTTTTAATTACAAACACTACACTCTGAGGTGATATTTACACATGTTCAAGTAGAACAGGGCCTAGCTGCATGTTTACACAAGACACATTAATTAGCCTAAATGAATACCTGCCATAATACGTGACACGCAAAAAACACCATGTTTCACTTCCAAACCTTCCGACACGGTCATGTTTGAAAAACACAATTTTCAGTCATCTTAGAAAGAAAAAAACAAAAAACAAAGAGAGTGAGAGAGACCTTTCCTGACATTATGATGATGATATATGCCCATATTAAACCTGTATAAACAGTAAAGAGTCGTGCTTAATGCTCATTGAAAACTATCATCTATTGGCAGTTTGATACAGTTGATTGTCAAAGAGGTGATTAAAAATATAATTCAGTCAGGGATATACAATCATCCTTGCAGGTATTACTTAACTTACTGACAATAACTAGGGTGATGTTGTGTTATGAATCCATTGTGGGAGAACCCATTTGGCTAATCTGCATAGGTAACATAGGTAATATACATGAAGTGGAACAACTCATTTGAAGTTAGGTAAGAGATGCCTGTCGCGTACAAGTCCAACTGCAAACAACATATACCCTGATCTGCTGTCGCATAATGTGCAGGCAGATCAGGGTCTATGTTGTTTGTTCTATTGATTACTAATAACAGACTACACAGACCCAGATCTATTGGTGCATTATGTGATGGCAGATCTGGGTCTGTGCAGTTTGCAGTTGGACCTGACTTATAAGTGAGTATATAATTATTGTATCTAATCCTCAAAGGGGCATCACAATCATGGATATTAAATTAGTACTTTTATTTTTATCTTATGTTCATATCATTAATCAAATTAATAAATTTTTCTTCTTTTACATAATTAACATAACAATGATTGTAAATAATTAATCTTTGACAATTACCAAATGAATGGACCTTAAAAAGTGTAATAATTTTTGTCTACATGTAATTAACTAATTGAATTTTTGTGTCGGTACTGATAATAACATATGCAAATGTATCATAATGTTGTATATCCAGACTTTCATGTGTTATACTGTCAGTTTGAAATTTACTGCATCCATAAAATAAGGCAAGAGAATATAATTATCACTTCTTTCTGAACAGAAAATAAACTCAACGTCCCTTGTGAATATTATTGGTCCAGATCAGAGATAAAAGTGTCAACAATTTAATTTAACACTGTAAATATGGGAACACAATATGTGAAATACATCCACAACCCCAGTCTAATGAGAATAAACAACAGCTATATAAGGTGCAATTGACAAGCAACCATAATGAATGACTATGTTCAATAATGGCTTTATATTATTAGTTTTGGGAGTGAAAGATTTACTGAACATTTCATAAATAATCTAAAAATTTTCTTTATGACATTAGTGTATCCATGAAAAACATGGTTTTTAGGGTTAAAGTATATCATTGCAAAATAACAGCAAAATACAACAGTGCCATGTTAATTGTTAAGTTCAGAATTTACTCCCAATTCTTTCATAAAAACCTCACGCTTTATAAGCCCACCCCGCACTTGTACAAAATTACGTTGGCATAATTTAACTTAACAAGTTCTTCTCCAATATTAAGCTCACCCTGAACTTTTTACAAATGTACAAAGCTTGATTCTGGACTTATCACAGAATAAATATTTTTAACTCTTTTTTTTTTAAATGTACAGGTCTTGCTTCTGGACATGTCACAGAATAAATATTGTTAACTCTCTTTTTTAAAAAAACGTTCCCAGCATTTTGATATACACAAACCTCCATATGATATGCTCCTATAAAGTATCATAGTCATTGGTAGTACATTAACCTCCATATGATATGCTCCTATAAAGTATCATAGTCATTGGTAGTACATTAACATCTATATGATATGCTCCTATAAAGTATCATAGTCATTGGCAGTACATTAACCTCCATATGATATGCTCCTATAAAGTATCATAGTCATTGGTAGTACATTAACCTCCATATGATATACTCCTATAAAGTATCATAGTCATTGGTAGTACATTAACATCTATATGATATGCTCCTATAAGGTACATGTATCATAGTTATTAGTAGTACATCAAATACATTTTGAGATGCACCAATAATTATAGGCAAATAAAAACATAATAATAATTATCAGCTTACCCCCCACCCCCACCCCCTACCCAATGCACAATCCTGCATCCAAACAAACCACGGACAACCTAAATGCTAGATTCCTCTGTCTTGGGGAAAAGAAGTTGGGCTTTACAAGAATTGATGATATAACCACAAGCAAACTGTTCATGTAATTAAACTGAATCATGTTCTTGTCATGCAGGATGATTAACAGTATCAAATTGCTAACACAGTAAAATCTAAATCCCTCATTCTTCATACAATTTCCTGTCCAGTGCATGATGGGAATTCCAAGTATGGAGATCAATTTCCTCATCTCTGTAATCATTTCATAAATATGAAAGTAAACAATGAAAGTAAGAATGAATCTCCATTACAAAATACTGATATGGCATTTAATCATAACTGAAATGAACTGGAATAAAACAAAAGTCCCTCAAAGGGACTAACACTTAACAAGGTTACAAAAAAAAAATTCTTTGAGGAATTTAGGAAAAGTCTGTTCCCTTTCCCTTTTATCATTTTTAATTGTCAAGTATCAAAATGATCTCAGATATTCTCGAAAAATTCCAATATACCATGTTTGGTAACAAAAATATTTTCTAATGTCTTGGAACTAACATGTTCACAAGGTAAGCGCAGTACAAAAATCGTTGTCATGGCCTTGAACTTTGAACCTGATATTACTGAACTTGTCTCAGATACATTCAAGAAGTTTGGTTTAATCCATAAGTAATATTTTTTAAAAAAAGGTCTTGAACTGGCATCATTCAAGGTATTCTTCTGATACATCCACATACTGGGTTTTATAAAAATCTCTTCATACTGATCTTCGCATTACTGTGCTCACAAACCAACACAGGTAAAAGCCCAAGTCAAGACCACAGACCTTGAAATAAATCCCAGTGCTGACTATCAACTTGTTTATTGAAAAACAATAGAATACAAATTCTGGTTAAAAATCATTTGTATATGTACAAGTCACAGTATTCATAAGCTCAATAAAGTACAATGGAAGTATTCATGATACTTATGTAGCCATCAAATGATAGTAGTGGAAATAGTAACAGTAAGAGTAATGATCAATATTGATACAAAATTTGGTAGTAATTATTGCTGTAAAGTCAAATGTAAAATCAATTAAATTTGCATTACAGGTGCAATACAAATCTCATTATATCCAAAGGTTAAAAAATATTCAGTAATTACAGTATAACACAAATATATTATTAAGCTGAAAAATTTTGCTTCAATTTAACCAAAACTTAAAAAAGAAATGTTATACAAGCGCTTTGACAAAAATCTGGACTATTAGCACTAGGTGCATTGCAACAGACCCTGCTTGCTACAGTTTGATTTGGAGGGACTTAAACATAGGGACTTTATGGATCCAAAAGGAAGTGTATCAACAATACCAATGTGGTGGGGCATAAAAGCTGCATGATAACTTCAGATGAAACCCTACAATCCTGAAAAATCAAACTTTGGAGAAAATGCAATAAGGAGTCATAACTCCTTTCAATGGAGACATGTCCAAAAACTGGAAATCAAACTCATTCAAGGTTTCATCAATATAAAACTGGACACCAAATCTGGTTGAAATTAAACTAATCATGTTCCGATTTCCTTATTGTCAAGCATCAGTCATTTAATTACATGTATATTAACCTATTGACCAATGAAATGATTACAATTTCAAAAATCAATTATGGTGAAACTCACTTTGATGCCATTCCAACTGTTCCAGACATTGAAATATCTGAACTAGAATTCTATGTTTGTAAAACACATATCCCCATGCTTTCAGCTCCAAGTTAGAGCCTCTTCTTTAAGAACAATATTCAAGGAAATATGGCAATTGTCAATTGGGTGTGTGCATTGGTCTTTTCATGCCTTGTAAATATTGACACGGTTATATGGTGGGTATCTTGGTAGTTTCCAAGCAATGACCCAGAGGTTTAGTCTCTCGAAGGGTGGGGGGTGGGGAGGGGGGGCAGGGGCAAGGGTGGACTAAGGGGCTAATGTCAGTTGCATGTATAAATTTGTCTTTCCATGCCTAGTAAGTGTATCTATGGTTATAGGTGGGGATCTCAATAGTTCCCTAGTTATGACTCAGGGGTTAAATCCCTGAGGTGGGGATGAATCCCAGAGTATGTATGTGTGTGTGTGTGTATATATATATATATATATATATATATATATATATATATATATATATATATATATATATATATATATATCACATCTTTAAGTTATCTCCATGTTTGCATTGTCATTTTAATTTAAGCAGCATCTTTTCAAGTAAAGCTACGTTATATTGATGTATCAAACAAAGAACCCTAATACACAGGTTACTTAATTTTATTTGTCATGAATGGTATAAAACTAAATGATAGAAAGAACAATATATGGATGAATAGATTTCAGTATCCATATATTATTCTCTCTTGTATTTATTTTTTTGACAACAGTTAAAAACTACATATCTACATGTATGGGAGTTATATTTTTATTATCTCCATGACAAGTCCTATAACAACAATGCTTCACAACCATTTCCAATATTATCACTGTGTAACAGATTTTGGAAATGCAAAGAATGCAAGACAGAATTTAGCACAAAGTTTCACTACTGTTTATACTTCGATGTTGTTCAATTTGTCTAAAAACATGGCAGTGTACACAAGGTTTTTAAGCAAATGACATGATTTATATTTATAGTGATAGGATGATTTCCAGAAAGCTGTAGGGGTCCTCCTAGCTCATTGACCTGAATAGAACACTGCCAAGGCTTCATCAGTATAAAGCTGATGCCATATTTTGCTGAAATCATTTATTCCCAGTTAAATTACCTTGTGGAAGTCAAATTGTTGAGGGATTGACAAATGAACTTGATTACTATAGGACTCCATGTTTGTAAAATTGGGATGAGATTGAGACTAGACAATATACATCTTATGCAAAGTCTGATATAGCCAATGTCAAAATTGTGAGTAAACAGTGTCTGACATGGTCACAATATTTGAGAGCAGGCAGGCAAACTGAAATCCATTCACCAGGTGTTCAGACAGTACAATTCAAGCATGGTAAAAATGGCTAAAAACCGTGTATAAGCTGTGTGAACTACTGTCTGTCACCTGCCAGTGTTGTGATATAACTGCATCAGCATACATGCCATAACACGACGTGTCACGCGAAAAACACGATTTTGGACTCCCAAACCCCCAGACATGGTCGTGTTTCGAAAAACACGATTTTCAGCAATCTTAGCGAAAAAAATATTTTCCCACACACAAACCCCCCACCCCCAAAAAACAGACAAAAAATGTACATTTCTTCATCACAATGTGGTATGTATAAATAGTAAACAGTCTTGCTCATTGCTCATGCAAAACTATCCTCAGGGCAGTTTATAAAGCTGTTTTAAAGACAATTAAAAGGTAAGGTGGTCAGAGATAAGCAGACACCTTTCAGAGATTTGCTGAATTGGCTACCAATAGCTTGGGAGATGTGTCGTGTCAAATCCTGCTGAGGGAGAACCCATTAGGCTAATTTGCATAGGTGAACTACATTAAGTAGAACAACCCAATTTGTCTGAAGTTAAGTACATCAAACAGATGCGTGTTGAAAAACAAATGTTATTACACATCACTGACTGCATTGAATAAGAACATTGAAGCCATCTTTATTAAAGTTTGTGATCAGCGGCAACGTTTCTTTGAAGTCGGATTTTTGCTCCATGTATACATGTATAATTAAAAAAATGATTTTTTTTTTTTTGGTAGGTTGAACAACAGCACCATTCAATCTCTAATGCAGTGTTGCACCTAGAGTCCAAAGGTTAGGGGACACTGCGTGCCTCACCCTCCAGATTTGGGGAACACAACATTTTAAAGGGAAGAAGGAAAATTGTAGTACATAATGCACTAGAAGTGCTAAAAAAATGAGATAATCTTATTTGCTTCGACAGTTTTGCCACCTTAACTTTCTCATATTTTCATTGGACATTACATGATTGCAATAAACATTTTATCATGTGATCAAATAACTCATGAAAACATTAACATGTTTGAATATCTGGTTAACCTGAAATGAACTGCACCATGGAAGTTTAATAATTTAAAAGTATTAAATCATTAATCAAATGACAAATTGTGTATTTGCATAAAAAGTATCTTTTTTCATTAATTCTGCATAAGAATAAATTAAATCTTCACTGACGTAGGTGGGACTTTAACCTCAAAAATATGTTACAATATCGGCAGTCAAAGACTTTAGCAACTCGTCCAACTACCACAAACCTTGAATGTTTTAATTGTCAGATTCATTGTTTTGAAATGGATATTTATTACCATCATACAGCTTTAATCACTTTTAGTGACTTTGGCCATTGCTTGCGCTAATATAGACGTGGAAGCACATTCGCGTAGGAAACGTGTAGGCATATTTGTGAACACAAATATAACTTGCATTACTGTCAAACCAACTATAGTACTAAACTATTGAAAGCAACTTGGTGTATTTTTGTATTTAATGTATGTGAGGTTGTGACCATGTTTGTGGTGATGTTATCTGACAATACTAAGTCTAACATTTTTTTTTTAAATATTTTTTTTTATTTAAGTTTATTACATGCGTCCGAGAAAACAGATTGTATTTTCTTTTATTCAGATTTGAATTTCCAGTAATTTGCTATAGGCTGATTTGAAAAGATAGCTTATTCTCATTTGGATGAAGTTCCTTTTGGGGGGTCACATGCACTGACCCCCCTTGCGACCTCAAAACACACTTTTTGAGTCTCAAAACCCCCCCAACACTGTCTGGGAATATGGCAAGTATGCATCAGGCAGTTTCTTGTTTGTGGTAAATTGCTGTGCAAACTACTGTCTGTCACCTGCCAATGTTGTGATATGACTGCATCAAGCAATTTCTTGTTTGTGGTAAATTGCTGTGGAAACTACTGCGTGTCACCTGCCAGTGTTGTGATATGACTGCATCAGGCATTCTTGTTTGTGGTAAATTACCATTGGCTGTTGAATCTGCACACTTTGTTACCGTGGAATAGTGGATGAACTACATTTCTAAACCGTTTAAATGTCTGAAGTAGGAAAACATAAGATTTGCATACTTTAAGTAACCAAGTATCACGTGTTGTCCAGATTTTATAGCCCCTGTAGTTGTGGAACTTGTACACACAATTCTAAATGCAGTGGGCAGCATTCACCACAGCATATAATTATGCTGCATGTTTGCATTTTTCAAACAGTTTTACATCCTTAGCATGCCCGGTATATACCGGTAGTCTCCATATTCTTGAATGGTAATATCTTACTATACGGTCCCTGTTGCACAATTCAGTGTATTATGTTCCTTCAACATTCATCACAGACCTGAGCCATACCTGTCAACCTCCTGAGACAAAAACCTGTTCACCAGACCAAAAAAAAACGTACAAATTACGGAATTCCCGTACAAGTTGACATGTATGAAAATGTATTGGATAATTACTTATCATTGTTACTGTATGGATTAGTAAATTTATTGGCATTGTGCAACAAAACAAACCCATTATCCCTGAGGCATTATGTACCACGGGTTAAACATAGTTATTGTTCTACAGGTAATCAACCTCTTTGTAGATGATAAATATTGATTGTGGGTGCTATATGTTCGGTACATCGAATGCTCTTTTAACGAAATCCAGATGGCTGCCTTTTATTTCCAAACACACCTGTGAAAGAAATCCCACAAGTTATGTTATTAACAATTATCACCTAGACACCTTGAAATCGCCGACTTGCATCAAAACAATCTTTCAGCAGTTGATTGTTTCAAGTTGGCAAGCTCTGCTTACTTTGAAGTTACCCTCGGCTAGGTGGGGGAAAAAAAAAAACAAAAAAACAAACAGAAGAGAACCGCAACATATAGATCACCTTTATTTTAAAATATCAACATATTAATCACTCTGACTCGTATATTGCAACTTGCTTGTTATTTTTATCCTTCCTAGGCTTACGAACAACACAAACCCCCATATGGAGCCTCTCACTCTTGTTGCTTTAAGACTAGCCATCATACATGCATTTCTACTCTCGATACTAAAATGTTTCTCTTATAAATATCTTCAGAATCATAATTCCAAAATCTTTTTATTTAGTTTGTATTCATATCTTAATTACACTGAAATAAAGCTTGCGTGCGTTTGCAGGGTAGATTTTAGTGATCACTGATTAGCAGAGGGTTAAACCGGGGATTGATAGATTACTAATATGGCGGTTCTAATTGGAAAATACACATACGATCATGGCTCTAATACATGTTTGGCTGCGTTTTCTGATGTTCCGAAAACATGCCGTAAGTACAGGACTACGCCTACTGATAACCTGATTTTCAGTCGACCAGTAAGGGGGCAGAATTCCATGCTTGAATAAAGAAATAAAACTCTCAAATCGGCAAGTGAAAGACACATCAATATTTTGGATAATCTAATAGGTGGTTCAAACGATTCACGTTCTATTCTCGTTGTATCTCATGAAGAAAATTAAAATCCCCGTCGAATCCTGATCTTGGCGAAAATCGCTGACATTTTTTATTTTTTTAAAAATATTAAAAAACCGTACAAAATGCCTGTACGGCCGTACACTGCAAAATCCCCCCAAAAACCGTACAAATTACGGGATTCCCGTACAAGTTGACAGGTATGGACCTCTGAGTGTTTTCAATGGAGTGTGGGACTCGTGAAGGTGTGGTGGAACTTCCAACATAGCTGTTATTCTTTGATGATCATGATGATGTTTTATGATTGTATTTAAAAACCAAGTATTTTATAATTCTATAATTCTTTATGTAGGCACTCTAAATCCATGTTGCTTTAAGGTAGTAAAAATAAGCAGTCATATCCCACAGTATTTTCTGAATGCTGCAACTTGTTGCAGTTTTCTTACTACCTTTATTCCTGCTTCTTTCTAGTATTGATGATTTACAAAACGTGAAGTCCCTGTGATTTAGTTCATACTTCTAAGTACATGTACTTGCCTCTACTTTACAAAGTAAGACTTATATTGTCTGGTCAAAACTAAAAGAGTCGATGAGGTTTTTCAGAATGTTGTGAGTTTTATGCACAAAGTTTAGAAATTTAGCAGAAAAGGTGTGTTCGGTCTTTCTCAGATTCATTGCATACAAAATATGAAATTCATATGTATGAAAGAAAGCTTTACAGAAAGAGGATATACATCATGGACAGAAACACGTGACAAAGTCTGAAAGAATCATTACAGATCTGAATAACCCTTTCTTCCATCTACTTCAAAATTTGTATTGCTATGTAATACATCACAGCATTTAACAGTTCATTTCTATTATTTGTGGAAACATTATTCCACTGTATAAGAAAGACAAGGCTGGCAAGTCTGCCATTTTTAACTTAATTCAAGCATGACTTCCATGCACATCAATGCCAAAATGCTTTGTACACATATATTACAGAAAACAACAATACATAGCAACAGATTTGAAAATGGTTCCAGAATTCATCACTAACCTCCTCCTGAACTGACCACCCATTCTTAAAAAGATATTATTCAAACACAAGCACCATCCTGAATGTCCAGTGAATGATGGAAATGACATTTCATTTAAAAACCTCAGCTTTTACCCACCGATATAAACGATACAATCAACTGGTGATAACTTTAATGAATATTAAACTTTCTGAATTTAGAACCAATATTTCATTTATGTCTGTGGGTAAAAACTGAGGTGTCTGAATATTTTATGATAATTGTTTCTATTTTTGATATCAGCACTACTTTCGAATACTGAACTTCTAGCACATATTGATATACCAACATGCTGAATTCATAGGGCAGTAATGATGTAGAAAAACATTATTAATATTTCATACGGCATCTGTTCTTGGCATAATACCTAGTAATCAATGATGATGAAAACTGTTGGTCAAAGAGCCCATACTTTCTCCAGTCACCTCATCGTCACAAGCCACAAAAGACAATCCAATATGCTCTTTCTCACCAGTGGCTGCCTGTGTGGAGATTTCCTTGTTTCTCATGAATATGCATAACCCTGCTTAACCAATTACTGTGAGCACAAGTAAAATCTTCTCGTCATTGTGACCTAACATGACCTTTCTTGCTGTCTGAATGAGCCAATCAAAATTTCTCTTTTAAATACGATTGATAAAATGGGAACTTTCATTTATGTGTTGGAGACTGTTACAATTATTTTTGTTTATGCATATTCATGAAAAAAGTGGAAATCTCAGCACAGGCAGCCACAGGTGATAAAGGAGCGCAGTGGATTGTTGCCAGTGGCTTGCGACAATGCAGTCACCTTTACAGTTGTCAAACTATTCTGTAGGGGTCAAGAATTTTATTCCTGGAGTTGAATTCTGCAGTCTGTAACCAACCCCACTGTAACACAGCCCAATCACTGTTAAGCTGGTGGATACAAAAATGCAAGCAGTGACCTCTGACTTGACCCGCCAGGTCAAGTAGGTTTGGTTTTCAAACAATAGCTTGTACATGTTAGTGGTCAGATCTGCACCTTTTTAATTCAGGACCAATTACATACTGCAAGAGGTACATGTATTTTAATGAGGCTCCACATCAATGGCACCATTCTTTCATGAGTAGTAGTAATAATAAGATATTTGAGATGGCCAGTATGGCTGCTATTTTGCAGGTCAAATCAGCATTATTTTTTTCATTGGAGATCTACTACATGTTGTTATAGTGTTTTATTGAAAGCCCATGTTGATTCAACCATCCATTCAGGGGAAGCATCCTTAAGATTTTCAAGATGGCCACCAAAGGAGCTATTTGGGAGGTTAGACCAGCATCATTTTAACAGATAACTAACTACATATGGCATGAAGTGTTTTAGTGAAAACCCCATGTCAATACAATCATCTGTTTAACAGTCATAAGACAATTGTCATGATCAATGCTGTGGCAGCCATATTGGGGAGGTCATATATGCACTGTTTTCATTCAGGAGCAACCACATACAATATGTAGTCTTTCAGTGAAACCCTGATGTTGATATGATCATCTGTTGAGGATGAGTAGCAATAACAATATTTTTAAAGATGACTGTTATGGCAAAAGTCATCATGAGATGACAGATCCCAAAGGCTCTCACTTTTATGGCATGAAGACTGGTTCAAAGTTATTGTTGCAATGCATGGGGGCTAATCGTTTTCACATGTTCAGGCTGGTAAAACTGATGTGGTATGGGGAGCTGAAGCATTATAAAAATGTTAAATATAAAATACTTCATTTACAAATGTCATAAAATGAAGCTAAAATGCAAACACTAAACATTGCCGCTGGAGTGTAAAGAGTAGGTCACAGCAACCTAAATTAAGTCTGGTCTGGTAGCAATTCTCAGGATATATCCACAGGTCAAGTTCCATATTTGTATAGCAGGATGTATTGTAGAATTGAAAATTTCATGGATTAATCCCCCCCATCTCTATTTGATGAAAAAAACCCCCCAAAAAACAAAACAAGTATTTTCTAAATATAGGGAGGATTTAATGACAGAAGAAAGAGAGGGCTTGAAAATATGTGCTATTTTCATGCATTTGGTTGATGTTTTGGCATAATTTTTGAGAAATTAGCATGAACAGCACATATTCTAGAACGTGTATAGAAAGACATTTTCTTTGAAATGGATCATTAGTGCAAAAAAACGTGTATAGATAACATTTTCTGTGAAATGGATCATTAGTGCAAAAAAAATCTGAATGCTCAAATCAAATTTATTAAAAAAATATTTTAAAAATTTAGCAAGCTGAAATCTCTAGAATGGGTAAAGTCTCCATACATATGCTATGTTCTGACCATTACTCCTACCTGAGTGCAAAGAGTCCTTGATCTCTTTCTGTAAAGAGAGAACACTGGTTAATTTTATCTCTCGATGTTTCGGCTGAGATCCACATATTGGCAAAGTTGGTGTTGTACTTGTTGAAAGTCTGTAAAATATGAAATAATGTATTTATCACACTGGACTCAATGTTTGGATCAAGTGACTTCTTCTATCTATAGATACATATGTACATGGAAAATAGGGAGAAAAGAGTTACAGGCAAACTTTTGTAACAGCAAAATAAGTTTATCGACAATTGGTGTTTTACTTGCACTGCAAACTAAATAGCATTAAAATATAAAAAAATACTCATCATACTTTATGAAGCAAATAGAAATTCATAGTTAGAATCTGAAAAAGTGCTGAATAATTTCATTATCAGCATTAGCTGATACACGTAATCACAAAAGTATGTGTTTTGAAAATAGGTGACTATAATACTCATCGAAAGCAAATCATCTCATCCCACTAGTTTCTCAGTAAAATATTTGATGAATTCATTAATCTCTTCATATTTTTTAGTCTCAAAACTTCTTTAATGATAGAGTACTTGGTTTGGGGTTGAAAACAACTTGAAATTTCACTACCTTCTTCGAGTTTCACATTACTCTTAACAAAGTTACAAAATTAGCACAAAAGTTGATTTTAAAGCATTAGCTTCTACTGTTTCCTGCATATAAAAATAAGTCTTACAATTATAAACCATGCAAGATTCACTATTTGGACAGGATATCAATGGGTTCAATTGGGAAAAATGGGGGGGGGGGGGGGGCACTTAAGATTCATGTCAAGGTGAAGTCAATTTCGCATTCCTGGCATGTTGAATAAAATTCCATGGATGAGTGCAATTATTTTGCCCAAATTACATCACCTCCCCACTAGCATGACCCCTGATGCATGCAAATAAAATCACTGAATTACATCGGTAATGGATGGGATGCCAGCTATGCTATTTTTACCAGTGAAAAGGTTTCATTACTGTCTTGCCTAGACAAGCAGATAGTGCGACACAGGTTTGGTACCACTTTACCAGTGGTGACACAATTGTTGTTGTTGTCATTGATATATAGATTACTATTTCATTCTCAAGTTTGTAACAAGATTACCATGAACAGCACATCATACGCCCACTCCAGGTTTAATAGGTACTATGTAGGTACTAGTAGGGCATGGCTGACTCTGGAGATTATTTACCGAGTCTATTTAGACCTACCAAGACTGTGACCTCTGACATACTGATCCCAGAATCTATTGTTTCCTTTATTTGACTGCATGCAAGCCATACACAAAGGTTGGTCAAGGAACTTGCTCTAGAACAAAAGTTATACTGCAAAACACATTTTACTTTTGAGTCACAATGACCCTAACTTTGACCTTTTGACCCCCAAATCAACAGGCTTCTTCCATATCTTAAGTGCAAGTCCTCCTCAAAATTTAGTCACAGTACTAAAATTATTATGCAAGAACTTTTTCTTTCAGTCAGTGACTTTGACGTTTGACATTTTGATCCCAGAATCGATAGGCCTCTTTGTTACCAAATATATAAGTGATCCATAAACTTTGATGAAGGTACATGGCCTGAGAACTGCCATTTTTTGTGAAGAAACCATTTTTCTTCTTTCAGTCAGTGAACTTGATCTTTGATGTTTTGACCCCAAAATCTATAGGCTTCTTCCTTACCCCCATTTGCAAGCCATCCACAAAGTTTGGTCCAGGTCTGAGATGTAGAACTAATGTTATGATGCAGAAACATTTTTCTTCATTCAGTCACAATGACCTTGATCTTTGACCTTTCAATACTAAAAGCAATAGGCTTCTTCCTTACCCCAAGTACAAGCCATCCACAAAGTTTGGTCCAGGAATGTGATGCAAGAAATAATGTTATTGTGCACACATTTTTCTACTTCTTTCTGTCAGTGACATTGACCTTTGAATTTTGAACCAAAAATTGATAAGCCTCTTCCTTACCTCAAGTGCAAGCCATCCACAAAGTCTGGTAACTGTTGATAGTGGGGAACTCCAGTTCTTGTAATGGAAACAATGTTTCTTCTTTCAGTTTCAGTGACCTTAACCACTGGCCTGCAATCATCAGGGTTCTTAATTGCCATAAGTGCAAGCTATCCACAAAGTTTGGTAACTCTAGATGGTGAAGAACTCAAGTTATTAAGCAGAAACCTTTTCTTGTTTCAGTCAGTGACCTTGACTTTTCATCCTTTGACCTCTAAACTGATAGTTTTCTTTCTTTGCGCAAAGTACTTTCCATCCACAATGTTTGGCAACTGTTGAGGGTGGACTACTTGAGTTATTGTACAGGAACAAAATTGTTAACAGAACATAACATAATATGCTCTGCCTTGAAGTGGACATATAAAAACTATGCCACAGTGACTCAGTTTTCATGACCAACACACCGTCATTTAACCCCAAAATGCACCCTCAGTACAAGTATGTTGGCTATAGGTGAAGAGGTATTAGGGGAAAAAAGTCGGGACATCAGTTTTGAGCAATGTCGAATAACAAGAGGTCTAAGTGGGTGTAATATCTCTCACCTGATAACATAATTTAACACTTGACCATTTCACTAAACAGGCTTATGTAATACCGTAGGAACCATGTAAACTATCTCCCAAATTTTCTATCATGTTGATTTTACCTATATATCTTGTTCATAATCCAAGTCATCCAGATCTTGATGATAATAAACCAAACAGATAAAAAATATGACTTAATGAGTGGTAACAAGCTCAGCCAATCAGATTCAAGATCACCTCAATGATATTCATGGATCCCCTTACTTTCTATATTGCCTAAGATCTGGTTGATATAAGCTCATATTCCAATTCTGATAAAAATCGGATCAGAATTATGGCTTCCAGTGTTAATAAGTTCAGTCAATCACATGCAAGGTCACTTTATAAATATGCATGGATCTCACTTATTATTGACACAGTACAAGATCTTAATGATATAAGCATATATTCCATGTTTGATAAAAACTGAATCAGAAATACGGCCTCTAGAGTGGTAACAAGCTCGGCCAATCAAATGAAAGCTCACCTCATTAAAATTTGTGGATATTGCTCAATATAGGACTCACATTACTAATTCAACTCCCATAGTAAACCTATGCAAATACCATTAGAAATTCAATAACTTTAAATTTCTGAATGCTCATGATCAAACCTATATTTATCAGTATAGACAAATCCTTGAAGACAGCTTCTGTGTAGAGAAAACCATAAAAGCCGAAGCATTTTCTGGATCCACATGTGTTTGAAATGTGTTTTCAATTCTGCATCAAAGAGTCAGGTGCTAATTTCAGTAATGAGTTTTTCAAAGTCAAGTCTGTAAAAGGACTGAAATTCCATCAATAAAACATTGTCTCTGTTTTTTTTTCAGTTACAACTAGGATAAGCTCTCAAAAGATTCTTTTTACTAAAATCTTACTTTTATTATCAACCAATCCTGGCCAGCCAAACCCATATATACTCTATTTTATCTAAACCCATTTCTAGACTGGTTCCCATTCTTCCATATAATGAGTACCAAGAGTCCTATATCCACCCTTGATTTACTTGACAGACCTATGAATAGTAGTAGAATGCATAAATAAACAGTGCACATAGTTCTGCTTGTCAAAGATTACATTAGTGAATATTAAATTATATTGCAAGTTCATGTACACCAAGAATAGCCATGGTGCATTTCAGTCAACATTTAAGTATTTGAGCCTCATTTCAGAAAATAAGAAAAAATATTAAAATAAATCTGTCTAATTAAGAGTTACCTTTTACTATAACCATTTATCTGTCTTCAATTTAAGATTGAAATATATTAGCAGCCTTGTCATATTATGCAATAAATGAGCAAAAGGTCAAGGTGACCATCTATATGTGCATGTATTACTACCGAAAAGGAGATTTAAATGACAGAAATTACCTACAATTCCCCCAGAACACATATAATTTAAAACTAAAGTATGGTAGACATAAGCCAATTAAAATACAAAATATGAAGTTCCAAAACATTCAATGAATGAAATTGGTGGGACACAAAATCATGAGGGGTCATCAGCATTAAGCATGGTGGTAGAGATCTAAATGAACATATCTGAAGCATAATGTTTCAAAACACAACTAGGAAATATCACATTACTGACCATAATTACTCTATAAATGGTAAATTGTATAAACTTTATATACCTGACTGCATAGACATTAACCAATGTGCAAAACACTTCACCTAGCATAGTCAAATTTATACACTCTTACACACTGCACCCCCCTTCCCTTTCATGGCAACAGTTGCCATATCTGAAAGTGTGTTTAATATCTCACTGAAAGTCATTCTGAGATATACAAAAAGGTATTCATTTTGCTTGTTATCCACAAATAGAACTATACTTTTGCATTTATAGTAAAGTTAATTGTATATGCATATGTGGAACCACTGTACGGCTGCTGTTCTCTATAGGACTTGCGGTACTAATTCAGCTCCCATAGTAAACCTATGGAAATGTCATGATATTAAAAATTCAATAACTTGAAATTTCTGAATGCTCATGATCAAACCTATATTTATCAGTATAGACAAATCCTTGATGACAACTTCTGTGTAGAGAAAACCACATGAGCAGTGGCATTTTCTGGATCTACAGGTGTTTGAAACATGTGTTTTCAATTCCACACTAAAGAGTCAGGTGCTAATTTCAGTAATGAGTTTTCCAAAGTCAAGTCTGAACAAGGACTGAAATTCCATCAATAAAACACTGTCTCTGTTGTTTTAGTTACAACTAAGATAGGGTCTCAACAGATTCTTTTTACTAAAATCCTACATTCAATATCAACCAATCCTGGCCAGCCAAACCCATATATACTCTATTTTTATCTTCACCCATTTTTAGACTGGTTCCCATTCTTCCATATAATTAGTACCATAAGTCCTATAGAATTCATCTGAGATCTTGATGATATAAGCATATATTCTAAGTTTGATATAAAATTGGATCAGAAATCTGGTGTCTGGAGTGGTAACAAGGTCAGCCAATCGAATGCAAGATTACCCCATTAATATCCATGAATCTTGCTCATTATCGAACTTGTACAGTACAAGATCTTGATGATGTAAACCCAGATTTCAAGTTTCATCAAAATCAGATCAGAAATATGGCTTCCAGAAGTGTGACAAGCTCAACTAATTAGATGCAACATCACCTAATTAGTATGCTCTTTATTAAACTTATTTGAGATGTTAATGATATAAGCATATATTCCAAGTTTCATCAAAGCCAGATCAGAAATGTCGCCTCCAGAGTGGTAACAAACTCAGCTAATCAGATGCATGATCATCTCATTAAAATCTGTGGATTTCATTAACAATCAAACTTGTTTGAGATATTAATGTTATAAGCATCTATTCCAAGTTTGATAAAATCCTATCAGAAATATGGCCTCCAGAGTGGTAACATGTTTAACCAATATCACCTCATTAATATGCATAGATCTTGCTCATTATTGACCTCATTTGAGATTTTGATGATATAAACCCATAGTTTAAAAAAAGTAGTACACTGTGACCCATATGTCAAGATTCGATGGTTTAAATCTGTGTTAAGTTTATTTCTTAAGTACTGTTCATGCTTGAATCATCAACTATAATTTGTATGCATCCTTATTAGAACCCCACCAATACAGCAAAAGAAGGTCAGTAACTGGCTTAGGTTAAGCTTTTGTGTTTAGTTCATGATATATATATATATATATATATATATATATATATATATATATATATATATATATATATATATATATATATATATATATATATATATATATACACACATCACAGTGTCACTGTTATTGAATATTTGATGCTTCAATGACTTTAATTAAATTTTGTTTTTAACTGTTGATACTAGAATCACTGAACTGACTGATCACTGATTTTATACATCTCTATCAGTACCACACCTGTACCAAAAACGACCAGATTGTGACCTACATTTCACATGTTACTGGTTTAAGTAGAATTTTGCGTTTAGCTCATGACTGCATAGGATTTTTGCATCCTATGTACCGGTACATACTATCCTATCTAGACTCATTAAACTTGGTGAAGGGATGCATCTTGATTAGTATTTAGTGCTACTTCCTCACAGCAGAAGTAGGTCATTATTGCCCATATTTTACACTTCACTGACTAAGTTTAAATTCTGTGTGGTGTTCATCTCTCAGGTCCTGCTCATGCTGGAATCATGAAATCAATGATGATATGTATCTCTTTTCATACCACACTTTTACAACAAAAGAAGCTCATCATGACCTATATTTTTTTCTTTTACTGGGTTTGCTCAAGTTTGTACATTCAGTTCATTACCACATAAGTTTCTGGCATGCTATATGCATTCTATTGTACCTAGAAACATGAAACTTGGTTAGGGGATGCATCTTGATAGGTACTAGACCCTTACTTCAAATAGAGGCCTTTGTGATCTATAATTTATGCTGCAGTGATTTTATTGGGATTTCATGTTTAAAGGTAATTTATTGGGTACTGTTTATCTTACAATCATGAAATTCTATAATTGGATGCATCTGTTAGTACTACACCCTTACAACCAGTGCTTGATTACCCAATAGGCTGACTAAGCATATGCTTAGGGCACCAGCAAAGCAGGGGCATCTAAAAAAAAAAGAAGAGAAATTACGGGTTGTTTTTTTAAGTACATAGGGGGGCACACCATAATCTTTTCAGTGCTTAGGGCCTCTAAAAGTCTCAATCCGGCCCTGCTTACAACCAAAGGTCACTGTGACTGACAGCTTATGCTTATTAATGAAGGTTAAGTATTTTGTGTTTAGCTCTTGACCACAAATTTTTTCATGCTCTATACAGAATGTTAAGACTAGTGCAGTTGGAAGTAGGAATAAACCTGTTTATTCAGTGGTAAACATTCCACATCAAAGTTTGTTTTGTTTTTGTAGGTTTTAACAGGACTTTTAAGACATTCTTGGCTATATCATGCAGAGGAAATGGGAGTTAAGTGCCTTTCCTAAGGCACACCGAGGCAGATGACATGGGCTGGTATTGAACCTGTGATCCTTGGATTAGGAGTATGAGGCTCCCCCAACTGAGTTACCATGGCTCCCAAATTAATGACTATACACTGTATATTGTGAAAAGTTACCCCAATTGAGCTACCATGACTCCCATATTAACGACTATACACTGTATATTATGATAAGTTACCCCCAACAGGTTAACTGTGTATTGTACAGATGACCGAGTATAGGAATTTGAGTAGCAGACTATATGCATTTCATGTGAACCCTCAGCTGTAGTGGATAATCAAGGTAATTACTGATGCATGAAATATGCTTTTAATTGTGATCATAATGGCTGTCACTCTGAGGTTATT